>OW964825.1:24506186-25768686 GCA_943142095.1 Ophonus ardosiacus | reverse complement strand
TATTGGACCGTCACGGTACATATATAATATTAGCGAAATATATATATATATATATATATATATATATATATATATATATATGCCAGTTGCGGATTTAGATATCCATTTTCCTTTACATTATCTTTTATTTCCGCCTTGTCCGAGGTTGATCCCTAAGCTTCCTAATCAGTGTTCTTTTACGGGATAGGGTGATTAGCCCTAGGCCGAACCCTCCTCTTTTATCCGGGCTTGGGACCGGCAACAGGGGATATTTATATTAAACACCCCTGCAGGCAGAGGTAAATCCATTATTAATTTACATTATTAGCATCTACACTCTAACGACATTTACAACCGTTTATAGGTTGATGTCATGTGTAGCCCACAAGCACATCCATGATGTGTAACTTAATACACCAGGACATTATTTCTGTATTACTACTAGTCATATGTAAATTAAATGGAACTCGAGATTTGGAAATGAATACCATATGTTATTAAAAAATAATTATATGGGCCAAAATTAGTTTTCATTTTAATTTTGAATTAGGACGTTTCATCTTCAATCCAATATCCTTTTTGTGCAGGTGGGCTTGGCACCATACCTGCTTTCAGATATTGGAGAAGTAAAACGTGCCTCGGCTGCTCAGGCCCTATTTTCTTTTCCCAGTCGACGTCAAAATAATTTCGACTATTCGATGTCATATCATCGATATCGGGTTGAAAATAGTGGAGACCCAGAGCAATGGCAATGAGAGCACCAATTATAATTGATGCAATACTACTTGCCACAAATACAAAAAATATACTCATTTCTTTATATTTATTCATAGAATAAAGTGAAATATTCGCAACGAAATATTTCGTGATACGTATTCCTTTACGAAATTCGTATCTATAGTTTCTAAATAATGGTAATATTAATATTGTTGAAATTAAAAGTTTCTATAGTTACCGTTTAATTGTTAATTGCATTGTTTTATTATTTGAATATATGATTCAGTTCGATGCAATGTATGTCTTGTATATTGGCATTTTACGATTTAGACTGAGACACGATGAAGAAAATATCAATAAAATAACGAAAGTGACTAACCAATACTCCTAAAAGGCTTCTACGTAGGACAAATATGACAATGACAGACGTCGCATAGTATTTATCAGGGCTGGTCTTATATTCCCAACAAAAAACCACCTACTCGGCTTTTCCAATAAAATACACTTAAAAATCCGCAGAAACCCTTAATATAACACTGATACGATAGTACATTTTTAACTTATATGCAGTGCTTTTTTTGTAGAAAAAAAGGTGCCGGAACGTACATTTTATCAGTGATTAAAATTTTGGTGGGGCAGGGTACCATAAAAAAAGGCGCCGCAGGCGAAAATTTTTTTTATTTCATATACAAAAATAAATAAAAAAAATATTTTTGTTTTTTATTAAAAAAAATATATGCTGACATTAATTTATGACATTAATAAAAATTCATAATAATTTCCACCTGCACAGCTTGTGTGTAAACATTTAACAGAGCGTATATTTTTGTCATTTATTTTTATGCGCATATGTATAAACCAGGAGTCGAAGCTTAGGCGATGTGCTGTCGAATTACTAAATTAAAAACACCGCTGAGAAGTGCAATACTGTTTATATTTATACTGTGCTTCAGATGTATGAATATTTCATTGGCGTAATTTTTATATCCACAACAATAAAATTATTAAAATAAATAAAATAGTAAATAATTTTCAAAAAAAAAACTAAAACCCGTCGAAAAAAGGTGCCGGAACGCCGTTCCGGTGCGTTACATTACAAAAAAAGCCCTGCTTATATGTATGCATGTTTTATTTATTTATCTGTCTGTAAGATTCTCTGTATATATATATATTTGGATATTTTTTTTAGATACGTATTTTTAAGATATTAAGTGGTGCACTTTCTACGATAGTAATGAGTGACAGTAAGTTGGCGGCTGGTATTGGACCGTCACGGTACATATATAATATTAGCGAAATATATATATTTGGATATTTTTTTAGATACTTATTTTTAAGATATTAAGTGGTGCATTTTCTACGATAGTAATGAGTGACAGTAAGTTGACGGCTGGTATTAGACCGTCACGGTACATATATGATATTAGCAAATTATGTTTACAAAGCAGATTGTCAGAAAAAGCAGCTAGTTCTGATAATTTTTGGATATGTTTGGGTTTGTAGGGCTTTGTGTGGGTGTGCGCCAGCGGTGCAAGGCAATGTACCATTTCGTTATCATCATTTTCATTGTTGTTTCATTTTGATTTACACCGAGAAACTTTGAAAACTTGATGAACAAACTGATATTCATAAAGTGTCTCCTAATCGTTGCATGATGTGTTTTCTAGGCGAAATATCTTGATGAAAAAACTGTTTTTTATACAGTGTCTCCAAATCGCTTCATAATGTGTTTTGTAAGCAAAATAAGTGTATTTAGACTATTTTACAGTAATTTGTATAACTTCTATACGGCAGATTGACTGCGTAGGAGAGGGCACCACGGAAGCCTTTCAAAAGCTTGTATAACCTAAAATATAGTGTATTCTGTCATATTCTGATGTATGATTTAAGTACCAGATAGAAAACGAACTTCTTATTTGCGCAGAACTAGCAGAAATTCCAAAAATTTAAGGTTAATTTTGATAACTTAGAACATTTGTGCGTGTCCAGCGCAGGTTTCTAAAATATGTGTCCTTTAAATTAGATAATATTTACCCCGGAAGAGATATAGATTCACAGTCACTCTTAGAGCGTCATGACATTCCGTCCCTAGCTTCCAGGCGAATCTTCTCCAGTGCGAGGTACATGTGGATGCTGATTAACAACAAAATTGATGCTCCATTCGTCTTAGCTAGGGTCCCGTTCCATGTACCTAGGTTATCATCATAGAAAAGAGAGTATATATTGAGTCATAGAACGCTAAGTCTCAATGTAATGTGCAATCCCTTGCAGACAGCGCCACAACGGTTGTCCCATGAAATAAATGATACAGTAGAATTTAAAATAAAAGATTGAAATATTTTCAAAGCAGCTATTTTAAACTACAGTAGTAAACGACTTTATTATTTTTCTTTTAACAAAATTATTTACTTCTGTAGTTTAATTTAGCTGCTTTAACAAAAGTGAAAATGTAATGTAACAATAATAATTATTATTATAATAATGATAATAATAATAATAATAATAATTGTGTATACTTAAATATATTTTATTTATTATACAATTATGTAGTACATTTATAGAATTTATTTTTTTGGCACCTATAAATGTTTTTTATAAAATGATGCAGCTTTCAGTTTCATAGTGTCGTTCGTATTATTTTTTATTATTCCATATAATATACGATTTATATTATTTATCCATGCATAAATCATAAATTTAATTATGTTACTGGCAACTATATTTTTATGTACTTGGCAATTATATAAATTTAGGATATTTACCGTAATGAAGTTTATAAGTTTTTTTTTTATATTTGATTCGAAGCAAATACAATTTATATTATCCTCGAATATTTTAATTAATTCCGAAAATAAGGTATTAAACCTTTGATTAGGGCGGTACAAAATTCCCTGCTTGTATTCTCTGCAAGAAGCGAGATCGTCCTCAATAGCTTTGCTAATATTATTCTTGCACTCTTTGCACCCTTTAGTTACTTTTAAACCATTTTTTTAATGTATCCATCCACATATTTTTTTTTACTTCTTGTTGTATACTTGTGGGGCTTCCTGGTCTAGCTAGTTGGATCTGCAATAATGTTGACGGAATTTCTTTATCGCTGCACTCCTCCATCGGGATGTTGTCCAAGACAAAACTTTTCAATGTGTCTAAGGCACCTTCCGAATAATCTCTTTCACAGTTGGCCCTCACTGAATGCGATGACATGAAATTACAAATCAATGATAATTTGAAAGATGCCATAAACGCAGAACATGTTGGATTATTATTCCGAAAACCATGACTCCGAATAATACCAAATAAGTTTTCCAGTGAATCCTGGTTAAAATTTCGTGGTATTATAAATCTAACCCCTTCCCCTGACAACTTTTTCCTAAGATATATAAATCATTTTAAAGTAAATATCCAATTTTCAATTGACGGTACTTTTTTCGAATTCATGGTTTTCGGGCAAATAAAACGAACTGTTCTTAAAACGGAAATATTACAATATTTGTAGAAATGTACATTCTCCCTTGTTTTTAATAATATACTTGTTTTTGGAAAGTAATCGTACAATCGAATGTATTTTTCTAGAACTATATGTATATTTTAACATATATTACCTTCACAGAGCTAATTTGTATCCATCTCTTTTGAAGTACTGGCACGAGCTTCAGATAAAGACTGCTGCATCCCCCCAAGTTCTAAAGGAAAGAAAAATAATTTGGTTACTAAAAATAATATTCATTAATTTTTAAATTATATTGAGTATTACTTAGACCCAGTTTTTCCATCTCTGGTTAAACTTGTTAACTGTCGTAATAAGAAAACTATCGCATACAAAAATTGAAATAAGTGTAGTTTTTTACAATATATGTTTCAATATCGATGCAATAGTTTTCTTTTAACTGCCACCTAAGCTAACTGAACACTATAACCAGATATGGAAAAACCGGGCCATAATTGTACGAATGTAAAAAAAATTGTTAATATCCAAAAGGTAAATAACAAACTATACTCATTCAAACCACAATTATAAAACATATCGAATAACAAAAGACAATACAATAAATTTGATGATTATTCATAATATTAAAATAAAATACGTAAATAAACTTTATCTACACACGGTGTTTCCTGAATTTGTCTCACTCACACTCGATTATCTCAATGATTGAGAAATGACAAATAGACAAATTGCAACGGCTTAAAAGTAGTACGAAACAGCGTGAAAAGATTTTATTTATTTTTTGTTTTAAAATGGCCAAAAAGCTGTTTGAATTTTTTTTGAGTAGAGAATGTATATTGAAATTAAACATTTTGAAACAAAAAAGAACAAAACTTTCTAGCAGCTCCAATTTGTCTTTTCACCATTTCTCAATATTTTCAATAATAAATGAGAATCGAGTAAAACAAATTCAGAAAACACTCTGTATACCTAATGAAATTATTTCAATTTTTTGCCTAATACAAAATCTATAAAATATTACCTTTCTCAGGCTGAGTCTCAGGTTCACTTTTGTTTGGAATACTATAATTGTGTTTAACAATAATATTTTTCAAATTCTTCCAATGTGGAACATAAAATGAATTCCCTTCATCACCAGTGAATCCTAACAAAAACAGGAGAAATATATTCAATATACAATTATGTAATTGAAATATATTGATGAATGTAAATTGAATTATAGATTTTATTGTATTTAATTAAAATAAATAACTGACAAATTAGTTACCTGGTAAATAGTATGTAGGCACAGAATACTTCAACTTCTTCGATCCAGGAATTTTGCACTCGTCTGCAAAATGTCGATGACATATCGTGAATAACCGATAAATATCTTTATCGGTTAGCAATGCAAATCTTAGATTTGCAGCACGTTTAACCCAAATACGAAATTGTTCGATTTCATAGAGGAAATCTATGCAACATCGTATTTGGCAGCCTGCTACCATAGCCAGGAACACATCACGAAGCAGGCATTACGAATCAGATAAAAAGTAGTTTGAAAAGTTAGGAAGGTAGAAAAGAATATATAGGAAATATTTAACACAAAAAGGAGAGTCGAGAAATGGTTAAAGTCGAGGTTAAAGTTAAAGGAATTGAATAGAATAACTAATGGTTTATATGGAATAATATAGTAAAGAGGATGATAATGAAACAAAGGATAACAAAAACACAATAAACTGACTTCGAAACGCTGACAATATGTAAAACTCGATGTTGACTTTATAATATTTTCTGGTCTGTGAACTTCATCTTGAATTTTGTTGGTAAACAAACAACTGCCCGCAATCGTGTTTTCCGAAAGTACACGAACGAACCCGAGGATTGAACAAGTACCGATCGAAGCGACAATGTGGTTGTCCTACGAACTAGAATAAAGTATTGCAGGTCGCATATGGAATTGACATAGCGTGGTTATCATCCAGGCAAGGCAGGACATTCCATCTCCCTACCGCTCGGACAGATGCGTATCGGCGTTCACCTGTCTACATCATGTGTCTGAATGCAGAAAACGTCTTCGCTGATGTCTTCATGTCCCATGAATCTGCGTACCAATGCGTCCAATAATGTCCTAATGTAAATTCTATTATACCGTGAGTATTTTTTAACGTGAAACATTGGGTTTGCCATATCTATGGTTACGACTTGAAATTTGATTGACAGCAATGTATTTGCGAGTTCCATTTAAAATGAAACATAGGGAACGAATCTGACAGAAGTATTATATTTAAATATTGTAAGAAATTTAGCCGAGAATTTAGCGGAGTCAGAAAACCACTCGAGAGCTCTAAACATATTTCGGGCACAAGGTGTACACAATATTTTTTCTACATCTAAATTTAATTTTTAGAAAACAGGTATAATTATTTAAACAAAATTAACCTCTAATGACATCTTGTCAATATGACAGATAACCGTTGAATTTTCCTATAAGTTATGATTTGACATTTGATTGACAGAAATGTATTTGTCTGTCTCATTTAAAATGAAACATGGGGAATGAATTTGACAGAAGTATTATATTTAAATATTGTAATAAATTTAGCTGAGTCAGAAAACCACTCGGGCACAAGGTGAACACTATATTTCTCTACAACTAATTTTAATTTAGAATGCAGGTATAATTATTTAAACAAAATTAACCTCTACTGACGTATTATCAAATGTCAAATTCGTTCCCTATGTTTCATTTTAAATGGAACGGGCAAATACATTGCTGTCAATCAAATGTCAAGTCGTAACCATGGATATGACAAACCCAATGTTTCACGTTAAAAAATACTCACGGTATGTTTTCTATGTCTGTTGTTTAAAATTTTTTTTTTCTCTACTTATTATATTTATTGTATATTAATATATTTATACTTATTGTATATTGCCCTGTAATTGGTGATCTGTTGAGTAATTAAAGATTATTATTATTATTATTATTATTATTATTATTTGTGTTTGACTTTGAACTGTTTTAAAGTAATAATAATAATAATAATAATAATAATAATAAAAATGAAAATATTAAATAAAAAAATCTGTTGTGGCCAGCACAAGACCTCTCGCCATTTCACGGCATATTACTCATTTCTGGGTGTGCCAATCTGCTTTATCGCAGATATCGCCATTAAACTTAAAACGTGCCATTTCCATATTAGGCTATATAAGTATTGTATTGCACTTCGCTTTCGAACCGTCGTTTTATAACAAAATCTTGCAGAACATTACCCAAATATTGTTTTTTATTACATTTAACATGTCTTCTGCACACATATAATTCTAATTATATCTATTTTTCTTTGTATGAAGAAGTTTCTAAATGTCAAAGAATGTTCCATTTCATTAACCAGATTGGCGGTATTTCTGATGGATTTATGCATTTTACCACAATTTTACCTATAATTTTAAATATTTAATTAATAAAACAATAAGAAAAGTTAAATATACTTCCCAGAAAAAGCTATCAGAATGTCACTAAAACTGTTGATATTTGACAATGACATGTGTCATGTTATAAACATTAGAATTTGTCAACTGGTTTCCTTAGTGCCTTGGCCTCTGCGATTAGTTTAGTCTATAAATTATAGAGTCTTTATCTCTAAATCTATACAAGATATAATAAAAATTTTAAGTGTATTAGATGGAGAATTTTATGTTCTTCAATATTTAATAAAAAAAACTCCCAAAAAATTATATTTAGAAGATTTTTTTCTAAAAAAACTACTACTTCCGGTTGTTCAATTGTTACCAAAACCTTTTCAGCTCTTCCCAGGAATGTCAGATTGAGGAAACTGCAATTAAATATTTTTTAAGTCTTATAGTTTTTGAGGAATCGTGACTACAACATCCAGACATACATACATACACACACACACACAAACATACACACATACACACATTCACACACACTAACACACACAGACATCATTTTAAAAAAGTTATAATCGGCTTATAGGGACCTTAAATCGTGCTTATTCAATAAAATCTGGATATGCGAATTTTAGCATGAATCCAATACCTCTCTTAGCGAGAGGTAAAAATATTTTCTGTAGACAACATATATGTATAGAATTTCAATTTTTGTTTTAACCAAATAGTGGTCCGAGTCATTGTTGCTACCTCTATGATCTTACATCTAGGACTGATGAGATATTTTTTACAAATAAAGTACATGGTCTATTTTATTTCCTTTAGTAATATCCGGGGACTGCCATGTTACTTTGTTTAGTTTCTTATGCTGAATATATATATTTATTTATTTATTCCTGGTACCGATTGGGATATCCATTTTTCTTTGCCTTATTTATTATTTCTGGCCTGTCCGAGGTTGATCCTTAGGCTTCGTAATCAGTGTTTGTTTACGTTGTAAGTTATGAGATATGTGCATCAATATTTTCGATCGCTCAACCGACATTCGGTATTTGAAAGGTGTGTGATATAAGTACCAGACAGAAAACGATTTTCCTATTTTCGCAGACCTAGCAGGAATTCGTAATAGTTCTAAGTTTAATTTTTACAACTGAGAACATTTCCATTTGACTTTTAATTGTTTTAAAGTAATATTATTATTATTATTAATAATAATAATAAAATTACTAATAATAATAATAATAATAATTAAACAATTATCTTCCTGCCATGTTACATTGTTTAGTTTCCCATGCTGAATACATACATACATATATATATATATATATATATATATATATATATATATATATATATATATTTATATATGCCAGTTCCGGATTTAGATATCCATTTTCCTTTACATTATCTTTTATTTCCGCCTTGTCCGAAGTTGATCCCTAAGCTTCCTAATCAGTGTTCTTTTACGGGATAGGGTGATTAGCCCTAGGCCCAACCCTCCTCTTTTATCCGGGCTTGGGACCGGCAACAGGGGATATTTATATTAAACACCCCTGCAGGCAGAGTTAAATCCATTATTAATTTACATTAGTAGCATCTACACTCTAACGACATTTACAACCGTTTATAGGTTGATGTCATGTGTAGCCCACAAGCACATCCATGATGTGTAACTTAATACACCAGGACATTATTTCTGTATTACTACTAGTCATATGTAAATTAAATGGAACTCGAGATTTGGAAATGAATACCATATGTTATTAAAAAATAATTATATGGGCCAAAATTAGTTTTCATTTTAATTTTGAATTAGGACGTTTCATCTTCAATCCAATATCCTTTTTGTGCAGGTGGGCTTGGCACCATACCTGCTTTCAGATATTGGAGAAGTACAACGTGCCTCGCTTGCTCAGGCCCTATTTTCTTTTCCCAGTCGACGTCAAAATAATTTCGACTATTCGATGTCAAATCATCGATATCGGGTTGAAAATAGTGGAGACCCAGAGCAATGGCAATGAGAGCACCAATTATAATAATAATAATAATAATAATAATAATAATAATAATAATAACTTTATTGACCAGAGTCAACGGCGGGGTTCAGCCAAAGGCTGATCTTCCACCCAACCAGTACATGTAAATTACAAAAAATAATAAAAAAAAGTCAACATAAATACATAATATGAAAGTATATCACAATATGTCAAATAAGAAGATAAATTTACATAATAATTTACAGAAATGATTAATTAATTTATACAGAACAATTTTTTAACACGAGCTTTAAAAGAGTGTAAAGACAGAGATTTTAATTCATCTGGGAGATTGTTATATAATTTGGGAGCTAGGTAAGAAAATGCATTTTTGGATTTATTTTTTTTTTGTATGAAGGTACGACATATGAATTCTTATCACGTAGTTGATAATGTTGTTCTTTTAATTTAAGTTTTTCATGTAGATAAGAAGGGCAACCTGTTTGTATGATCTTATGAATTTGACAAACATAGAATATCTGCACACGTTCGTCAATATAATGAAGATTTGATGAAATACGAAATAAAGAAATATGGTCATAGTTACGCACATTGTAAACGAATCGTAGGCATGAGTTTTGAAATAGCGTTATTTTATTTTTGTCGTTTTGTGTCAAGTGTGGAACATATACACACGCACAGTAGTCTAGTATAGGTAGTATCAAGGTGTTAATTAGTCTTAATTTTATTTCAGATGATAATAGCTTGCGATACTGGTATAAATGTCGAAGTCTAAGTCTAGCAGCTATTAATTTTTTTGTCAAATGGTCACGGAAGTTGATGTCTTTGTCAATTATCATACCCAAACTCTTAATAGCCGGAGTACGATTTAAGATTTATCCTTGCAATTTTATATCATATGTATCACAGTTTCCAACTACTAGGAGTGACGATTTATCAGTATTTATCTTGAGCCCATTATTAGTAGTCCAAGTCGACAACTTTTCAAGATCCTTATTTATTGCCTCACATTCATCCTTGGCGTTCATCTTATTTACGGTTGCTAGCAACTGAGTATCATCAGCATATGAATGTGAGGAACAGTATTGCAGACTGGATGATAGATCGGCCACATACAAAAGGAAAAATAATGGACCCAAGATAGAGCCTTGAGGAACTCCTTGGTGAAGAGGGAATCTCCGCGATTGATGAAAAGCTGACTCTGGTGACATGACTACATGAAAATTTCTATTAAAAAAATAGCTTCTGCACTAATGAATTGCATCATCATTAAATCCGTAATATCGTAGTTTGGCTAGTAAGAGATTGTGATCCACCATATCGAAAGCTTTGGAAAAATCTATTTGTATTACAAAAGTTGTTTTAGAGTTGTCGTAATTTTTAATAATTTCATCGGTAATATTCATTAAGCAGGTGTTAGTGCTGTAACCATTTCTGAACCCAGACTGTGTAGTAGGTAAAATATTAGTACCTTTTAGGAAATTTGTTATCTGATTACAGCATATTCGTTCCAAAACCTTCGATAGGGTGGGTAGTATGCTAATAGGACGTAAGTCATTGTAGGTTAAAATATCACCTTTTTTGGGTATAGGTTTAATTATAGCTATTTTCCAAAGTTCTGGTACAACTCTATTCACAATACAAGTGTTTATTATATGCGTAATATAACCAATAATTTTTGGAAGAATAAATTGAATCATCTTTAAAGATATTCCATCAATTCCAGTTGCATTTGATTTAAGAGATTTAAGGATCTTTTCTATATCATCACTGTCAATGCAATGAAAACTGAAGTAATTTGAATTAGCGCGTAATGGATATTTATTTTCATTATAATAAATCAGCGTATCCTGATTTATTCTAGTAGTTCCCATCTTATTTACAAGAAATTCTCCATAATCATCTGGATTCGAAAGAGTTTGCGTTATAACAGTTTGATTTTCTGTCTTAAGTCCCAAATGTTTTAAATTGTTCCATAGCTGATTGGAATTATGAATGTTATTATTTATATTAAATTGAAGAAATGCCTGCTTTTCTCTTCGAATTGCGGCAGTTGTTAAATTTCTGAGTTGCTTATAATATTCAAATTTAGAGGATGTTTTAAGTTTTTTATAATCTAAGAGAGCCTTATCTCTTTTTCGTTGCATTATTTGAATAACAGGCGTTATCCATGGGCAGTGTTTCTTATTTACTTTAATTTCCCTGATGGGAGCATGTTTATCAAATAATGCTAGAATATTATTATTTAAATACTTAACTTTATCATCTATATTAGATGTGTTTACAATATAATTCCAATCAACTAGATCACAATCAACCAAAAAATTGTTTAAATTAAAGTTCTTAAAATCTCTGTAGGTCACAATTTTAAAAATATTTTTCGGTTTCGGTAAATTTAAAATACAAAATACACAATCATGATCTGATATGTTACTAGTATTCAATACTCCTGAGTCTTTACAAATATTTAGATCTGAAGTTAGAATAATATCTACTAACGATCCGGAGCGAGGCCTGGTCGGCTCTTTTATTAACTGAACCATTCCATTAGTCGATATTATATCTGATAAAAATTTTGAAAAATGATCATTTTTAAGCATGTTGACATTAATGTCGCCGGCACAAACTATAAAATCATATTTGGGTGTAAATTCAGAAAATATTGAATCTAGTAATTCTAACTCCCTGTAAAATTGTACATTTGGATTATATATTAATCCTAGACATACCTTTTGTTTATTTATAGTACAACAAATCCACATATGTTCTATACTATTGCTGTTTACAAAGCTAGTATCAAGCAATGTAAAAGAAATACTATTCCGGATGTAGAATGCAACTCCTCCTCCACGTTTATTTAACCTTTCTTTACTAATTAATTTGTAACCGTTAATATTAAATAAATGTGCAGGAGATGTTTCACTAATCCATGTTTCGGTGATACCAATAATATCAAAATTCTTTTCTGTAATAAATTCACTAATATCAAGGAAACAAGAATTGAGTGATCGAACATTTAGTTGAACAAATGTAAACAAGTTATCTTTAAGTTCGATGAACTTTGTATGAGAAACAGGTGATCCTGACATATGATGAATGAAATAATGAACAAGATGAGACAAAACAATTAATTCGCAGATGAACGAACTAAGAGAGAGGTTGTCTGGCAACGTGATTCAGCAAATTTTGCTTTTTTAAAAGAAACGTCTCATTTTTATAAATATATATGTATTGCAATATTGCATTAAGAATTTAATTTTTCAAGGTCCTTTTGGCTGTTAATGGTAAACTTTTTATTTTTGCCATTATTAAATAAATTTACTATTATTCGACCATCAAATGTCCAAACATTGTTAAAGCCAAACTTATCTGTAGTCGACTTGAGTAGGGCCAGCCGGGATTTTGTAAGGTCCTCACGAATGGTAATCCCTGATTTTTTCAGCTTCTTCTTCTCCATGAAAACTTTGTTGCGCGAACGATAGCTGACGAATTTGACAATAATAGGCCGTTTTACACCTTTTTTTTGTCCAACCCTGTGACACCGATCAATATCATTGATGGAAATGTCCACTTTTAGTTTTTCACGACACAAATTCACAACCAGTTCGTCAACATTTTCATCAGGAGCCTCAGGAAGTCCGAAGATGCGGATGTTGTTGCGGCGGGTGTACTGCTCCAGTTTGTCACGGCCCTCCTCTGCACTCGCACAAGCATTTATTAATTCACTATTTATTTGCTTTAGATTTTTTATTTCATCTTCTAACACTTGTATTTTTTCTTCAAATACTTTTTTCACTGCACTGCCCACTGCACTAGTAATTAACTCAGTGAATTGTTTATTTTCACCTATTTGCGAAAGTGCCAAAGTAATCATTTGGCTGATATTTTTTTCATCGTCGCGAGTGAGCATTTTGAGTATTTTTTAAAAAAAAATTAAATATTTTACTTTACTGCTACCAGAGACACACCTACGCGTCTATCCTTGCTGACAGTTCATTCAAGAATGAATTATAATTGATGCAATACTACTTGCCACAAATACAAAAAAGATACTCATTTCTTTATATTTATTCGTAGAATAAAGTGAAATATTCGCAACGAAATATTTCGTGATACATATTCCTTTTCGAAATTCGTATCTATAGTTTCTAAATAATGGTAATATTAATATTGTTGAAATTAAAAGTTTCTATAGTTACCGTTTAATTGTTAATTGCATTGTTTTATTATTTGAATATATGATTCAGTTCGATGCAATGTATGTCTTGTATATTGGCATTTTACGATTTAGACTGAGACACGATGACACGATGAAGAAAATATCAATAAAATAACGAAAGTGACTAACCAATACTCCTAAAAGGCTTCTACGTAGGACAAATATAACAATGACAGACGTCGCATAGTATTTATCAGGGCTGGTCTTATATTCCCAACAAAAAACCAACTACTCGGCTTTTCTAATAAAATACACTTAAAAATCCGCAGAAACCCTTAATATAACACTGATACGATAGTACATTTTTAACTTATATGTATGCATGTTTTATTTATTTATCTGTCTGTAAGATTCTCTGTACATATATATATATATATATATATATATATATATATATATTTGGATATTTTTTTTTAGATACGTATTTTTAAGATATTAAGTGGTGCACTTTCCACGATAGTAATGAGTGACAGTAAGTTGACGGCTGGTATTGGACCGTCACGGTACATATATGATATTACCGAATTATGTTGACAAAGCAGATTGTCAGAAAAAGCAGCTAGTTCTGATAATTTTTGGATATGTTTGGGTTTGTAGGGCTTTGTGTGGGTGTGCGCCAGCGATGCAAGGCAATGTACCATTTTGTTATCATCAATTTCATTGTTGTTTCATTTTGATTTACACCGAGAAACTTTGAAAACTTGATGAACAAATTGATATTCATAAAGTGTCTCCTAATCGTTTCATGATGTGTTTTGTAAGCAAAATAAGTGTATTTAGACTATTTTACAGTAATTTGTATTACTTCTACACGGCAGATTGACTGCGTAGGAAAGGGCACCACGGAAGCCTTTCAAACGCTTGTATAACCTAAAATATAGTGTATTCTGTCATATTCTGATGTATGATTTAAGTACCAGATAGAAAATGAACTTCTTATTTGCGCAGAACTAGCAGAAATTCCAAAAATTTAAGGTTAATTTTGATAACTTCGAACATTTGTATTTGACTTTGAACTGTTTTAAAGTAATAATAATAATAATATTAATAATAATAATAATAACAATAATAATAATAATAATAATAATAATAATAATAATAAAATTAATAATAATGAAAATATTGAATAAAAAAATCTGTTGTGGCCAGCACAAGACCTCTCGCCATTTCACGGCATATTGCCCATTTCTGGGTGTGCCAATCTGCTTTATCGCAGATATCTCCATTAAACTTAAAACGTGCCATTTCCATATTAGGCTATATAAGTATTGTATTGCAGTTCACTTTCGAACCGTCGTTTTATAACAAAATCTTGCAGAACATTACCCAAATATTGTTTTTTATTACATTTAACATGTCTTCTGCACACATATAATTCTAATTATATCTATTTTTCTTTGTATGAAGAAGTTTCTAAATGTCAAAGAATGTTCCATTTCATTAACCAGATTGGCGGTATTTCTGATGGATTTATGCATTTTACCACAATTTTACCTATAATTTTAAATATTTAATTAATAAAACAATAAGAAAAGTTAAATATACTTCCCAGAAAAAGCTATCAGAATGTCACTAAAACTGTTGATATTTGACAATGACATGTGTCATGTTATAAATATTAGAATTTGTCAACTGGTTTCCTTAGTGCCTTGGCCTATGCGATTAGTTTAGTCTATAAATTATAGAGTCTTTATCTCTAAATCTATACAAGATATAATAAAAATTTTAAGTGTATTAGGTGGAGAATTTGATGTTCTTCAATATTAATTAAAAAAAACTCCCAAAAAATTATATTTAGAAGATTTTTTCTAAGAAACTACTACTTCCGGTTGTTCAATTGTTACCAAAACCTTTTCAGCTCTTCCCAGGAATGTCAGATTGAGGAAACTGCAGTTAACTATTTTTTAAGTCTTATAGTTTTTGAGGAATCGTGACTACAACATCCAGACATACATACATACACACACACACACACACACACACACACAAACACATACACACATACACACATTCACACACTAACACACACAGACATCATTTAAAAAAAGTTATAATCGGCTTGTAGGGACCTTAAATCGTGCTTATTCAATAAAATCTGGATATGCGAATTTTAGCATGTATCCAATACCTCTCTTAGCGAGAGGTAAAAATATTTTCTGTAGACAACATATATGGATAGAATTTTAATTTTTGTTTTAACCAAATAGTGGTCCGAGTCATTGTTGCTACCCCTATGATCTTACATCTAGGACTGATGAGATATTTTTGACAAATAAAGTACATGGTCTATTTTATTTCCTTTAGTAATATCCGGGGACTGCCATGTTGCTTTGTTTAGTTTCGTATGCTGAATATATATATATATATATATATATATATATATATATATATATATATATATATATATATATATATATATTTATTTATTCCTGGTGCCGATTGGGATATCCATTTTTCTTTGCCTTATTTATTATTTCTGGCCTGTCAGAGGTTGATCCTTAGACTTCGTAATCAGTGTTTGTTTACGTTGTATGTTATGAGATATGTGCATCAATATTTTCGATCGCTCAACAGACATTCGGTATTTGAAAGGTGTGTGATATAAGTACCAGACAGAAAACGATTTTCCTATTTTCGCAGACCTAGCAGGAATTCGTAATAGTTCTAAGTTTAATTTTTACAACTGACAACATTTCCATTTGACTTTTAATTGTGTTAAAGTAATATTCTTATTATTAATAATAATAATTAAACAATTATCTTCCTGCCATGTTACATTGTTTAGTTTCCCATGCTGAATACATACATATATATATATATATATATATATATATATATATATATATATATGTATATGTATATATATGCCAGTTGCAGATTTGGATATCCATTTTCCTTTACATTGTCTTTTATTTCCGCCTTGTCCGAGGTTGATCCCTAAGCTTCCTAATCAGTGTTCTTTTACGGGATAGGGTGATTAGCCCTAGGCCCAACCCGGCTCTTTTATCCGGGCTTGGGCCCGGCAACAGGGGATATTTATATTAAACACCCCTGCAGGCAGAGTTAAATCCATTATTAATTTACATTAGTAGCATCTACACTCTAACGACATTTACAACCGTTTATAGGTTGATGTCATGTGTAGCCCACAAGCACATCCATGATGTGTAACTTAATACACCAGGACATTATTTCTGTATTACTACTAGTCATATGTAAATTAAATGGAACTCGAATTTGGAAATGAATACCATATGTTATTAAAAAATAATTATATGGGCCAAAATTAGTTTTCATTTTAATTTTGAATTAGGACGTTTCATCTTCAATCTAATATCCTTTTTGTGCAGGTGGGCTTGGCACCATACCTGCTTTCAGATATTGGAGAAGTAAAACGTGCCTCGCATGCTCAGGCTCTATTTTCTTTTCCCAGTCGACGTCAAAATAATTTCGACTATTCGATGTCATATCATCGATATCGGGTTGAAAATAGTGGAGACCCAGAGCAATGACAATGAGAGCACCAATTATAATTGGTGCAATACTACTTGCCACAAATACAAAAAAGATACTCATTATAAATATTTCTTGATACGTATTCCTTTACGAAATTCGTATCTATAGTTTCTAAATAATGGTAATATTAATATTGTTGAAATTAAAAGTTTCTATAGTTACCGTTTAATTGTTAATTGCATTGTTTTATTATTTGAATATATGATTCAGTTCGATGCAATGTATGTTTTGTATATTGGCATTTTACGATTTAGACTGAGACACGATGAAGAAAATATCAATAAAATAACGAAAGTGACTAACCAATACTACTAAAAGGCTTCTGCTCGTACGTAGGACAAATATGACAATGACACACGTCGCATAGTATTTATCAGGGCTGGTCTTATATTCCCAACAAAAAATCAACTACTCGGCTTTTCTAATAAAATACACTTAAAAATCCGCAGAAACCCTTAATATAACACTGATACGATAGTACTTTTTTAACTTATATGTATGCATGTTTTATTTATTTATCTGTCTGTAAGATTGTCTGTATATATATATATATATATATACATTTTGGATATTTTTGTAGATACGTATTTTTAAGATATTAAGTGGTGCATTTTCTACGATAGTAATGAGTGACAGTAAGTTGACGGCTGGTATTGGACCGTCACGGTACATATATGATATTAGCGAATTATATTTACAAAGCAGATTGTCAGAAAAAGCAGCTAGTTCTGATAACTTTTTGATATGTTTGGGTTTGTAGGGCTTTGTGTGGGTGTGCGCCAGCGGTGCAAGGCAATGTACCATTTCGTTATCATCATTTTCATTGTTGTTTTATTTTGATTTACACCGAGAAACTTTGAAAACTTGATGAACAAACTGATATTCATAAAGTGTCTCCCAATCGTTTCATAATGTGTTTTCTAGGCGAAATAAGTGTATTTAGACTGTTTTACAGTAATTTGTATAACTGCAATACGGTAGTTTGACTGCGTAGGAAAGGGCACCACGGAAGCCCTTTAAAAGCTTGTGTACACTAAAATATAGTGTAATCTGTCATATGCTGCCATAAACTTTCATATTTTATCAAAATATAAGGAGAAAACTGTATCCCAAATGTTGTATTTAAAAATTTGTTTTACACCGAGATACTGAAATCTTGATGAAAAAACTGATTTTTATACAGTGTCTCCAAATCGCTTCATAATGTATTTTGTAGGCAAAATAAGTTTATTTAGACAGTTTTACAGTAATTTGTATAACTTCAATACGGCAGATTGACTGCGTAGGAAAGGGCACCACGGAAGCCTTTTAAAAGCTTGTATACCCTAAAATATAATGTATTCTGTCATATTCTGATGTATGATTTAAGTACCAGATAAAAACGAACTTCTTATTTGCGCAGAACTAGCAGAAATTCCTAAAATTTAAGGTCCAGGACAATTAAGTTTCTATATATATATATTTATTTATTTGGATATTTTTTTTAGATACGTATTTTTAAGATATTAAGTGGTGCACTTTCTACGATAGTGGCGAGTGACGTAAGTTGTCGACTGGTATTGGACCGTCACGGTACATATTGTAACCCTCCTTTTAAGGGGCGAATTGCAAATAATATTTATAAGTGAGTTCTTACCAGACTGATGGTACAATTTAGTAACTGCCAAAATAATGGATAATAAACTCTAATAAACGTTCCTACCTCTTGTAGAAGAATAATGGTTGTAATAATAATATTAATTATTATTATACATAAGTTTATTGACTATTATAATTGAATGATATATATTTACACTTGATAGATGATGATTGCTGTAGCGACTGTATAGAGGATGGGTCTTCTATATCTCTGGTCTCTGGACACTCTCTCTTGGACATACTCTAAGTGCCCATCGTCTATACAGTCTTTTATATTACTGTAATGCTAAGTCATCAAACAATTAAGTAATAACCTACTTATGACACTTTAATATTGCTATTACTTATTCTTTCATTATGCAAATAATATCACAAACTATTATGACCCCAATTGTGTGGTGACCTAGTCTTACATTCCTCCCTTCTTTAAAAATTTGCTTCCGGAGGAGTACAATTTTCTTATAACTACACTTAAAGTCTCTATTTTCATCATATTTCGTAACATGTCATGTGTGATGGGGAGAATTACTGCATTCCACTGGTCTTCTGCTGGATGGTGTATCTATGGCTGTAGATGAGTTTGAGGGTACATGAACGATTGGCCACTCGTCATCCCCTGAATGGTTCATCTACTTTTTGTGGTTTGATATGACTTCCTCATCATACCTGTCACTGATGTTTGGTCTTACACACTTAAATTGGAAAATCAAGACACATATTATTTTCCTTATGTCCTTGGTTCTTGGTATTGAATACTAACTCATAATCCATGGGTGTTGTGGTGATGGTCCTTTACTGCGAGTGTGGTACGGTGATACTACAGGAGTGGGAGTCCGTTCCACTTGTAAATTATTATGAATTAATTCATTCATCATATTATGATGTACTATATTTTGTGACGTTTTAGGATCATTTTTATTTTCTTCTGTGCACTCTACTGGTTTACATTGCGGTATCTCTATGTCTTCATTTAAATTTTCTTCTAGAAGATTCTCGTCCATAAATGGTTTTAAGCGGTTCACATGAACTGTCAAAATTTTATCAGACTTATTTTGTCGAATTTTGTATGTTACGGGTCCCATGATTTTTATGATGAAGTACGGCCCTGTCCATGGCTTGTGAAACTTTCGTGACGTTCCTGCATTTATTGCTGGACTATGCAAATATACTGCGTCACCGATTTTATATTTTGCTGACTTTGTATTTTTGTTAAACTGCTTAGTCGTTTTCTCGGTTGCTTTGTTGATATTTTGCTTTACTGAGTTGAAAACAATTTGCAATCTTTGTTTTAATTCTGACGCATAATTGTCTGCATAGTTATACCTTAGATCTTGTGGTCTGGTTATGTCGTCGTAAGGTAATTCCAAATCACGACCATGCATTAAGAAAAATGGAGTTTCATTTGTACTACTGTGCACACTACTTCTGTATGCTAATAGCACGTATGGTAGCCATTCATCCCAGTCGGTTTGATCTCTATTCACAAAATGAGACAAAATGTCCTTGAAGGCGCGATGACTTCGCTCTATCATCCCATTCGTTTGTGGTCGGTATGCAGTTTTTTGTAATTTTTCGACGCCAAATATTTTGCAGATTTGTTTGAAAATTTCCGAAGTGAAATTTGTACCTTGGTCAGTCAGAAATTGCCTTGGAGCACCGTGTCTTGCGATTATTTCTTGTGACAAAATTCTTGAAATCGTTGATGCTTTTTGGTCTGGAATAGCAAATGCTTCTGTATATTTCGTGAAGTGGTCCTGGAACGTTAGGATGTATTTGTTCCCCTTCATACTTGGTGGTAATGGACCTACAATATTGATACCCTTTCCATTGGCCTACTAACTTCATTAAATTTTTGGAGTGGCACAGGTTTGTGATGTGGAGATGTTTTCCTTTGATTGCATGAGTGACATTTCTTGCAATAATCTTCAATGTCCTTGGCCATCGATTTCCAAAAAAAATTTTCATTGATCCGACTGTATGTTTTCTCAAACCCCTGATGTCCCGCATATGGTAGGTTGTAGTAATCGTGCATTACCTTGAATTTCATGGATGCTGGTACTACGAGTTGATGATGACGCTCATTATTTGATTTTTCTTTGAAGATTAAACCTTCATCATCTGTGAAATACCCTTCTTTACTGGAGAATTGTTGCACTGCCGCATCTTTATGCTGTTTACTTGATATCATGTGCCTATCCCATATTGGTTCATATGTTTCTTCAACATCTACGGCATTTATGGGTATTCTTGATAGTACGTTGCGTTCACGTGTTTCTTCCCCGCTCTATGTCCGAGTTTGTATTCGTATTCTTGGAGAGTAAGTACCCATCTTGCTAAGCGTGATTGTGGAGTTTTCAGCGATAACAACCATTTTAGAGGCTGGTGGTCAGTTATGATGGTAAATTTTCTTCCATACAGATAAACTTTGTAGTATTTTACACCCCAAATTACTGCAAGACATTCCTGTTCTGTTGTGGAATAATTTACTTCTGCTTTATTTAACTGACGACTTGCAAAAGCTATTGGTCTTTCGAATCCATCACATTTTTGACTGAGGATGGTACTTATAGCTTTACCACTAGCATCGGTTGACGTGAGATGAATTCCTTCGTGAAATCTGGATGGGCTAGAACTGTGTCAGAACAGAGAGTATTCTTCAATGTGTCAAATGCATGTTCACAGTCTTCGGTCCAGTTGAACGGTTCGTCTTTTTGGGTCAACTTCGTGAGAGGTTTCGATGTTTTTGCGAAATCTTGTATAAATCTTCTATAGAAAGCTACTAGGCCGCAGAAAGCTCTGATATCCTTGACTGATTTTGGCTTTGGATAGTTCTGTATAACTGAAATTTTGTCTGGATCCGGCTTAACGCCCTCTCCATTTATTATATAACTCAAATACTTTACTTCTGTCTTCAAGAAATTGCATTTATTGGGTTGCAATTTTAAATTGGCCTATCGTAGTCTCTTGAAAACCTCTGTGAGTCGTTCTAGATGTTCGTCTACTCCTTAACTCCTTAAAACTATGACGTCATCCAGATATACTAGGCATTTTTCTCCTCTTAACCCAGAAAGTACCCTGTTCATGAGTCGTTGAAAAGTGCTTGGGGCATTAGCTAGACCGAACGCCATCTTTGTGAACTAGTAATGTTCACCATTTGTTGTGAAAGCAGTCTTCTCCTTATCTCGTTCATCCAGTTCTACTTGCCAGTACCCTGATGCTAAATCTAGGGTAGTAAATAGATTAGCATTTCCAAGTTGATCCAAGGTTTCTTGCATGTTGGATAATAGTCCTTCTTTGTCACCTTATTCAGCCCTCTGAAGTCAATGCACACCCTTATCTTGGTTTCACCGGTTTCAGATTTCTTCGGTATGATGACTACTGCTGCTGACCATGGAGAATTGGAGGGTTCTATGACTCCTGCTTCACACATATTTTGTAGTTCCTTCTTTAAAATTTCTTTTTGGCTGTGAGGAACTCTGTATGGAGCTTTCGCTATAGGCGGCACATCTTCCGTAATTATATGGTGTTTTACTTGATGTGTGCAGCCTAACTTGCTGTCTTCCCACTGAAAGATGTCTTCATACTCCGTCAGTAACTTCAATAACTTGTATTTTACCTCTTCCGGTAAATAATCTAATTTGAATTGCTCTTCAATGCACCTATTTTCTTGAACTTTTACCGTGCATATGGCCTGATGCTTCTTCTTCTTCTCAGCTGTCGCAGTTTTTCCAGCCTCGCTGTCTTCTTTCTTCAATGGACCAGTGCTGTCCTTTTTCTTCTGAGCCTGTCGATTTACAGCGCTCTCAACTTGAAAATTTTTCATTGCAATTCTTCTGTTTCCAGTTGTCCCGCCTTTCTGATTTAGTGGTTCAGATGACGTGGAATACTGTACTTTTATATTCTTCTGAGCCTGTTGGTGCACAATGCTTTCTTCAGAATTCTTCCGTGCAATTCTTCTTTTTCCAGCTGTCCCGTCTTTCTGGTTTTGGTGTCCAGATGACGTGGAATACTGTACTTCATTCTTCTTAGCCTGGCGATTTCCAGCGCTCTCCTCTTGAGAATTATTCTTTGTCCTGACTTGTCCTCTTGACGTGGTCGACGACTGTTTAACTTGAGCTTGTTGATTTGCAGCGCTCCCCTTCTCAAGTATGGCGGATTTGCCGATTAACATGTTTCTTCCTAATGTAAGCTCTTGATTTGTGAAGTTCATTAACTACACCGGTACTTGTTCTTCTGCTTTTGTTATGACTCTTGCTGCCATAACCCCATGGGTCTTCAGTTTTACTGGTTCCACCACGATATCTTGCCCTGGATTGATCAGATCCTGGACTGCTGTACACACGAATTCGCAATTTGGATGAATCTTCACGGCGCTCTTCAATCTAACCAATCCACTGGTTTGTGTGACTGATTCTTCTTGATCGAGGAAGCCATTCCCCGTATTTTGAACTTCTGTGTTCTTATCTTGAATTGTGATGGTCGCCTTGTGCGTACGTGCCTGCGGCTTGTTTTGCTTATCTTGCAGTACTGCCTCTTGACCTGCCCCACAGATGTCATTGGCGCGCAATCACAGCCTATGGCATTAAGTGCTGCGGTGTCCATGTTTTCTAGGTCCCGATTACTCAGCAATTTTCAACGTACGTTATTAAAACAGACCTCCTCTTTTGATATATGCACATCAAATTTACGTATAAAATCTCTACCTAATAAACCGTCGGCATCCAAATCATCTGAGCAAATAAATGTTTTAAGACGAAAACTAGAATTTTGACATTCATATTTTAATTTACTTGTGCCGTAATATAATACTGGTGAGCCAGATATAGATTTAAATTGCCCAACATTCTCTTTTTGAATCAAATGCCCCTTAGCAAATCGTTTTTTAAGAATTGATACTCTTGACCCAGAATCTATTAATAATTTTACTGAAATACCTCTAATTTTGACTAAAATAAAATTTGGATCGTCTCTATCTAAATCTTCCAATGTTGGAATATTATTAATTTTGAAAGCCCCGAAACGGGGCACTTGCGAGAGGTAGTTTCTGTTTAAATGCTGAGGTCTTCGTCCTGTGAATGTCCTTGATGTGCCTGTTGGGGTTGTAGCGATTGCCTCCTGGTGGACCTTTGTACCTGCTATGATTTCGATTAGTGCATATTTTACCAAATTTTGTATAATGCCCTTTTTTCTCCCACTCTTTACAGGGAAATTTTATTCCACAATCTCTTTGTATCTGCCCTTTACCTCCACATTTATAACATTTTAACACTTTTTGTGATATACATGTTTTTTTATTTACGGACCCTACTTCCAGACGACCATTTTTGTCTGAGGCTAGCTCTACTTCCTCACGCTCTGCCATTTCAACAGCTTCTTCAAATGTTAAACCCGTTTTACTGTCCATTATTGGCCTGAGAACTTTTCTAATATCATGTCTAAGTCCATCTTTAAAGTTACATAGAGTTTGTTGATCTACCAAATTTACAATTCCATTTTGTGATTTTATTAATTCTGATTTTAAATTTCTTAATCTTTTTGCAAAGTCTTGTACGGTTTCTCCTAAATTTTGCGCACAATTTTTGAACTCTCTATTTATTTGTTCGATATATCTACGTTTAGCAAATCTTTTGACAAAATGTTCTCTAAATTCCATAAATGTAACATTAGCGAGCTGTATTTCTTTTGTTTCACAGTAAAACTGTAACGCTTCCCCATTTAATTTTGTTCTAATAAGGTCTATTATTTCTCTGTCGGAAAACTGTCTAGTACTAGTTACTACGTAAACTTTTCTAAAAAATTCTATTACATTCTCGCCAAAAAATTCTGGTATTTGTGATATTACACTACTTTTTAAAGATAACATTTCTGTTTCTGATATAACTGACATTAACAGATTAGCGCTGTTAGAGCTACCCGCAGTACTACCACCCGGCATAATTATTTATTTAAAAAAAAAACTTGTTACAAAATCGCACACCGCGAGCGAACCAAATATATTGGCCACTCTGGACTGGCGAAAGTACCCCAAAACCGCTGCCACCAATTTGTAACCCGTCTTTTAAGGGGCGAATTGCAAATAATATTTATAAGTGAGTTCTTGCCAGACTGATGGTACAATTTAGTAACTTCCAAAATAATAGATAATAAATTCTAATAAATGTTCCTACTTTTTGTAAAAGAATAAGGGTTGTAATAATAATATTAATTATTATTATACATAAGTTTATTGACTAGTATAATTGAATGATATATATTTACACTTGATAGATGATGATTGCTGTAGCGACTGTATGGAGGATGGGTCTTCTATATCTCTGGTCTCTGGACACTCTCTCTTGGACACACTCTAACTTCCCATCGTCTATACAGTCTTTTATATTACTGTAATGCTAAGTCATCAAACAATTAAGGAATAACCCACTTATGACACTTTAATATTGCTATTACTTATTCTGCCATATATGCAAATAATAACAAAAACTATTATGACCCCAATTGTGTGGTGACCTAGTCTTACAATATATAATATTAGCGAAATAAATATATATATATATATATATACATATATATATATATATATATATATATATATATATATATATATATATTGATTTATTTATTTGGATATTTTTTTTAGATACGTATTTTTAAGATATTAAGTGGTGCACTTTCTACGATAGGAATGAGTGACAGTAAGTTGACGGCTGGTATTGGACCGTCACGGTACATATATAATATTACCGAAATATGTTTACAAAGCAGATTGTCAGAAAAAGCAGCTAGTTCTGATAATTTTTGGATATGTTTGGGTTTGTAGGTCTTTGTGTGAGTGTGCGCCTGCGGTGCAAGGCAATGTACCATTTCGTTATCATCATTTTCATTGTTGTTTCATTTTGATTTACACCAAGAAACTTTGATATCTTGATGAAGAAACTGATAATCATAAAGTGTCTCCAAATCGCTTCATAATGTGTTTTCTAGGCGAAATAAATATATTTAGACTGTTTTACAGTAATTTGTATAACTTCAATACGGTAGTTTGACTGCGTAGGAAAGGGCACCACAGAAGCCCTTCAAAAGCTTGTGTACACAAAAATATAGTGTAATTTGTCATATTCTGCCATAAACTTTCATATTTTATCATAAAATAAGGAAAAAACTGTATCCCAAATTTGTACTTAAATATTTTGTTTTACACCGAGACACTTTGAAATCTTTGAAATAAGGCAGATTGACTGCGTAGTAAAGGACACCATGGAAGCCTTTGAAAAGCTTGTATATCCTAAAATATAGTGTATTCTGTCATATTCTAATGTATGATTTAAGTACCAGATAGAAAACGAACTTCTTATTTGCGCAGAACTAGCAGAAATTCCTAAAATTTAAGGTTAATTTTGATAACTTAGAACATTTGTATTTGACTTTGGACTGTTTTAAAGTAATAATAATAATAAAATTAATAATAATGAAAATAATAAATAAAAAAATATTTTCTGTAGACAACATATATGTATAGAAGTCCAATTTTTGTTTTGACCAAATAGTGGTCCGAGTCTTTGTTGCTACCTCTATGATCTTACATCTAGGACTGATGAGATATTTTTTACAAATAAAGTACATGGTCTATTTTATTTCCTTTAGTAATATCCGGGGACTGTCATGTTACTTTGTTTAGTTTCTTATGCTGGATAGATATATATATATATATATATATATATATATATATATATATATATATATATATATATATATATATATATATATATATATCCATTTTTCTTTGCCTTATTTATTATTTCTGGCCTGTCAGAGGTTGATCCCTAGGCTTCGTAATCAGTATTTGTTTACGTTGTAAGTTATGAGATATGTGCATCAAATGTTTTCGATCGCTCAACCGACATTCGGTATTTGAAAGGTATATAAGTACCAGACAGAAAACGATTTTCCTATTTTCGCAGACCTAGCAGGAATTCGTAATAGTTCTAAGTTTAATTTTTACAACTGAGAACATTTCCATTTGACTTTTAATTGTTTTAAAGTAATATTATTATTATTAATAAATAATAATATAATTAATAATAATACTAATGATAACAATTAAACAATTATCTTCCTGCCATGTTACATTGTTTAGTTTCCCATTCTGAATATATACATACAAATTAAATTCTCGATTTAATAAGTGTTTAAAAAAATTATTTATTTAATTACAATACAACAGCATAACTGCTCAAAGGCTTATAATGAAATGAACAAGTTTATCTAATTCTACGGCCTATTTAAACTGTTTCTTATCATACGTGTGGGTAGATGGAAACTTTCCAAGTGAAGCTTGGTTTAGGTCTCTCTTACACAAACAGGATATGATTATTGTGAAATATCTACAGGGCCTTACATAATTCCTCCCTTCCAAAATTTTACAATAATTATAGAATGTTATTTTATTGTTTCTAATTCTATATCTATTTGATTCTTACTTTTCAATTTCTTTTGCTTACATAGGTTCACAAACTTATTCTTATATTTATAACATATCATGAATATTATAACAATAGTAATTATACAATACAATATATAAGAATGATGATTATTATTTATTTGTAATTCTTGTATTTGTGGAACATTTTTCATATTTATATTTACTGACGTTATATCTTTCCATTCGGTGTGATTTGTTATTTTTAGAGTATTAAAGGAATTAATATTTTCAAATTGTATTTCTTAATGTGATTGTTTGACAATTGATTTGAATTTGTTGTTCTTTAGGGCTTATAATTATTAAATCATTTGTATTCTCAATTTGTTCCCATGTGTTTTCTAATTTTATATTATGATATAAACATCCATCGTTTTTTTGGTCTTTTACAATATTCGTCATACATTTGTTTATACTAATATATCTACTATTACAATAATATATTATTATTTGTATACAGTTATAAGTGCTATATTTATTTATATCATCTATATAATAAATACTTTGTTTCTCATTGAGCATAATGAGGGCATTATCTTTATATATAGGGATGGGAGTGAACTGAAATAAGGAATAAGTATTTTGTGTAAATGTAGGGATATTTATTATGAAGTGTATTTGTTCATTGTCATTTCTACAATATGTTTCAATAATTTCAATGTTTTAGTCTATTTATTCGAATATTTTTTGTACCTAGTTGATCTTTCACTTTTACTTTGCCTAATAATGGGTCGTTTTCTTCTACTTTTATTTTTCTGAATTATGGTTTTTTAAATTTCTTTAGCGAATACTTTGTCATTTATCTGTAAGGGATTATTATTTTCTTTATAACGTTGTTGTTTTTCTGTTTCAATTTTTGTTTTAATGATGTCAAATACTTTGGTTTGTTCTTTATATTGTTGAATTAGTTCTTCTTTTATGAGTGGAACTGTTTTAAAAGGTATTTAGTTATTTTTTCCAAATAATATTTCGTTAGGGGTTAATTTTGTTATGGAGTGCTTTGTATTATTATAAGCTAATATTACTAGTTCTAATTTTTCTAACAATGTTATATTATTAAATTTATTGTTATTTTCTATTAAACGTAGATGTTCTATGAGAGTGGAATGCAATCTTTCAATTGCGTTACTTTTTGGTTTATTTACGCAAGTAATATGACTTTGTATATTATGTATTCTGAGTAGGTCTTGTATGAGACTGCCTTTAAATTCGGGACCGGAATCCATTATAATTTTATTTGGTATAGTAAATGTTTGGAAGTATTTTATTAATTGATTCAGGACAGATCTTGAGGATTTATTTTCAAGGTAGTATATCGTAGATCGTTAGGAAGTAATTTTTGTCTAGACATAGTAAATCCATATTTATTACCTATATCAAAAGGTTTAGAGGGTGTTGGGGTGAGATTATCACTTGCTGGTATTGGTTTCCTCTTGTACTTATTCAATTTGCAGTGATCGCAATTATTAACACATTCGGTAATGCTTTTTATCATATTCGGCCAAACATATTTATCTTTTAATGCGTTTAATGTAGCTACTATCCCACGGTGATTGGTCAACCCGTTGTGGAAATTGTGAATTGTTTCTATTTGTTCATCCGCGTCTTCTATATCTGTTACTATTTTATTACAAGCGATTATTTTTATGGTATCATATTCAAAATTATTTTTTATGATTTTAGAAAGTATTAGGTCCAAATCTTTTTCTATTATTGCGTAATAACATAATTTTGGAATAATGTACTCTTTTAAGAATTTTGTGATCTCTTCTTCCAACATAAATTTATTGAATTTACAATGTATTCTTATTTTATTATGATCAAATAATCGGTTTGTTTCAATTTCGGTGTTGCCGTCGTGTGTTTCTAGTATTAGTTGATTATTTGCTATGTTAAGTCTATCATTTATAAATCTTAATCCATTTACAAGGTTTTCTGGGTCTGAGTGTATCGTATTATTGTCGCTATCATTATTGTTTATTAGGTCATTATTATTTGTTTCAGGGGGCGTATATAAATTAATGTGAATATTTGTGTCTTCAAATATTTTTAAAATTTTACTAGAGACGTCTTCCCATTTTAATTTGTTTAATCCACATCCTAATTTTGGAATATTCATTTCGTGTAATTCATTTAGTCTCGTAATTCTTTAAGAGGTTTATCTAAGTTTTTAATGGTAGGTATATCATTAAATTTTTCTTTTATAATTAAATGAAATATTGTTTTGTTATTAGTGTGTTGTATGATAATGTTCTTATTATTGTCTCTTTCGTTATTACAATATTCTTTACTTTGGAATGAATCATTTATATCTTTGGCTAATACTTGTGTTATGTTAAAGTCTTTTGATATACTGTGTGCAAATATTTTTGTAGTCGTTACATCTCCTGCATGTTTTGTGATATGTGTTTCGTTTCTTTGTCGTGATAGGTTATCGGCGATAAAATTCATTTCTCCTTGTAAATATTCTATTTCGAAATTATATTCATATAATTCTATTTTCCAACGCATAAAGCCTCATTTCCACCGATTGTCCTAATGCGTAAGAGCAATAATTAATAACTAAGCGCAATGCGTAAAAATGTTTATCATATGACAACGTTTACTACCATTTCCAGCTTTGCATAAGGCTTAATGCTTAAGAACTAAGAGCAATGCGTAAAAACAAATGATTGAAAAATTCTAACCTGAACTGTCAACTCTCAGTCTATTTTATAATTATTAACTTTTAATTAATTTTTCGGTATCGATATAAATACAGAAAATTGTGTATAGGTATAACATATTAAAAAAAAGAAGAATTGCTGCTGCAATGGCAGTCTACTAAACAACAAGTAATTCGAAAAAAAGATATGACATTTCTGTTGAATTGTCACTAAACAAAATAGCTGGAAATGGTATCCTAGTAAATTGTTACAATTCATTAAGCCTTATGTATTAAGCATTAAGACATTCGGTGGAAATGAGGCTTAAGTTTTTGATTCGGGTTTTTCATATTGAATAGCCATACAAGTGGTCTGTGGTCGGTTTGGATTATGAATTTTCTACCGTATATGTAAGTTCGAAAGTTTTTTATGGATTGTATTATTGCGAGTAATTTTTTTTCTATTGTACTATAATTTTGTTCAGCGTTACTTAATGTTTTGAAAAATATGCTATTGGCATTTCTTTGTTATTTTCATTTTTTTGAAGTAGTACAGAGCCTATACAAAAATCTGAAGCATCAGTTGTGAGAATAAACATTTTATTGAAGTCGGTGTATTGTAATATTGGTGAACTTGTTAGGGTTTCTTTATATTTATTAAAACAATTTCTATATTGTTCATTGTATATATCAATAGTTTGGCCATTTCGTAAACAACGTGTGAAGGGCTTTGTGAGTTTTGTAAAATCAGGAATGAATTTACGATACCATCCGATAGTTCCAAGGAATTGTTTAATTTCCTTTTTTGTTTTTGAAATGTTTAGATTTTTTATATTCTCGACTTTTGATGGGTCTGTTTTTATACCGTCTTGTGTAATAATATTACCAAGATATTTAGTCTGATTTTTTAAAAATTCGGATTTATTAATTTGTACTTTAAGATTTGCTTTTCTAAGTTTTTCGAATACTAAAGTTATGTTTTTTAAATGCTCGTCTAATGTTTTTCCAAAAATAATTATATCATCGAGATATACTAAATAAATTTTGTTTACTAAGTCACCTAATGCAATATTCATCATTCTTTGAAATGTGGCTGGTGCGTTTTTGAGTCCAAAAGTCATACGAATAAATTCATAATGACCAGATGTTGTCGAAAATGCAGTTTTTTCAATGTCGTCTTTATTCATTAATATTTGGTGGAAGCCAGAGTGTAAATCGAGGGTTGTAAAATATTTTGAGGGTCCTATATGGTCTAAAAGGGTATCTATATTAGGGATTGGAAATCTATCGTCTTTTGTTTTAGTATTTAATTTTCGGTAATCAATAACTAGTCTAGTTTTGCGTTTGCCGGATGCATCTATTTTTTTTTGGTACAATCCAAATAGGTGAATTCCAAGGAGAATGTGAAGGTTGAATTACATTTTCTATTAATAAAGTTTGAATGTGTTCCTCGATGTCTTTTTCGTATATTTGTGGGAGTCTATAATTTTTTGTGTATATAGGAGTTTCTTCGTTAACTATTATTTTGTGTGTACAGATATTAGTGCTAGATAATTTTTCGTCTTTCTTTGGGAATAAGTCTTCGCATTCTGTGATGACTGTATTCAATTTTTGTTTTAAAAATTATTTAGGTGTTCGTTTGGAACTTGAATGTTATTATTTTGTTTTATTGTGTCTGAATATACTTGTAGTGATTTTTTTTCCCCGTATTTTAACAATATTTTTTGTGAAATCGATTTGTATATTTAAATCTTTGAATGCTTCTATACCCAAAAGTAGATTGTATTCTTTGTGAAAATTATAAACATAACATTTGACTGGAATTTTGTTTAATTTTAATATTACATATTCATTTATTGTAGTTTTTCCATTTACAGTTTTAAAAGTGCATTTTTCTTTATGAGTTTTCATATTTTTGATCTTGACTAATTCCGGAGTAATTAAATTTATACTAAAGCCTGTATCAAAAAGAATAGTGTAATCCTGTATTTGTAAAGATGGGAGATTATACGTGATGCTTGACATAACGTGTTTTGTTCGTACTCTTCGTTTTCTAATTCTAAAAAAGAATCTGCGTCTGTTTCGGGTTCGCTTTCAGTGTCAATTAATTGTTCTGTTGTAATTGGATCATCTGTTTCGTCAATATTATAATTTTGTTTTATAGTTTGTGTCGACATAGGGTCTGTTAAACGAGTCTGTTGTGTCATGGGGTTTGGTTGGAAAGAACGTTTTGTTTCATAAAAAAATTTAAATTTTGCCTCGGTGCGAAAGGTGTAGGCTGTTTGTTATTATTGTTTAATTGTATGGGTTTTGAAGGGAATTGTTGACCTGGAAATTTCTTAGGAGGTATGCTGAATGAGAAATTTGATTTTTCTTTTAACATCGGTGATTGATGTGAAAAATTAAATTCGTTTCGCAAGAGAGTTTCGCATTGTTCTAAAGATTGTGGATTCTTTACAATAAAGGATCCGCGTATCGTAATTGGTAATAGTGAAATGAAATGTGAAATAACAAGTTTCTGATTTTCCATGATTATGGCATTTTTTTGAATTTGACTGTATTCAGTTAAGAGGATTTTTGATTTATATTGCGAAAATCTCTGTGAAATTGATTCTAGAGTCTTTTCTGAATTAATTTTATTTCTAGTTTGTAATATTTCTAATAAAATAGTTTCTGCTGTACTTTTATCAAAAACATTTGATGCTAAGTACGTTTTTAATTCTTCCCAGTCTGCGAATTTATTTTCAGCTAATAATCAGCAGCTTTGTGGGTGAGTTTATTTTTTATTAATCCAAATAAATATGTTTTTTGAATAGAATTCATTTGGATACTAGTTAGTGTAGTATATACATCATCTACAGCTGATATGAAATTATTTAGAATTTTGATATTTCCATCATAATGAGGAATGATCTCTGAGAGATTTTTGAGTTCTGCTAATGTAGTAGTCATTTTTAAATTTAAACTGTCTAAGCGACTGGGTCTCAATAAAACTTTTATTGGACTGTTAGTATTTTCTAATTCTAATGAATGGTTAATACTCATAAATATTTTGTGTGTATTGAGACTGTGCCGGTCTCTCGATACTTTCATTACTAGTCTTTTCTAGAAGTATCCCTTTGTGTAATAATTAATAATAATTATAATTAACTTACAAAGGTAATAACAATATAATAATTGTTAAGTGTTTTACGGACATCCCCGAGTTCGTGAGTTCGTCTGATGGCTCGGAAAACGTGAACGGCTTACAGGACAGTAAGATCTCTCAGGTTGGCGGGAGACGTGAACTGCACGTCGGACAGCAAGTTTTTCTTTATTCTGTTGTATATTTTCTTTGAAGATACTTGGGTTTCTCTCGTGAAGATGTATTTAGGATTTTTCAGAATAAAGAATTAATATTCACCATACGATGTCGATTTGATTGATCGTATTTTTCTGATAATCCTACCAAGACTGCGCCAATTAAATTCTCGATTTAATAAGTGTTATTATTTATTTAATTACAATACAACAGCATAACTGCTCAAAGACTTATAATGAACTTAAAAAAGTTTATCCAATTCTACGGCCTATTTAAACTGTTTCTTATCATACGTGTGGGTAGATGGAAACTTTCCAAGGGAAGCTTGGTTTAGGTCTCTCGTACACAAACAGGATATGATTATTGTGAAATATGTACAGGGCCTTACATAATTTACATACATACATACATATATATATATGTACATACATATGCCAGGTGCGGATTTGGATATGCATTTTCCTTTACCTTATCTTTTATTTCCGCCTTGTCCGAGGTTGATCCATAAGCTTCCTAATCAGTGGTCTTTCACGGGATAGGGTGATTAGCCCTAGGCCCAACCCTCCTCTTTTATCCGGGCTTGTGACCGGCAACAGGGGATATTTATATTAAACACCCCTGCAGGCAGAGTTAAATCCATTATTAATTCACATTAGTAGCATCTTCACTCTAACGACAATACAACCGTTTATAGGTTGATGTCATGTGAAGCCCACAAGCACATCCATTATGTGTAACTTAATACACCAGGACATTATTTCTGTAATAATACTAGTCATATGTAAATTAAATGGACCTCGAGATTTGGAAATGAATACCATATGTTATTAAAAAATAATTATATGGGCCAAAATTATTTTTTAATTTAATTTTGAATTAGGACGTTTCATCTTCAATCCAATATCCTTTTTGTGCAGGTGGGCTTGGCACCATTCCTGCTTTCAGATATTGGAGAAGTAAAACGTGCCTCGGTGCTCAGGCCCTATTTTCTTTTCCCAGTCGACGTCAAAATAATTTCGACTATTCGATGTCATACTACTTGCCACAAATACAAATAAGATACTCATTTCTTTATATTTATTCGTAGAATAAAGTGAAATATTCGCATCGAAATATTTCTTGATACGTATTCCTTTACGAAATTCGTATCTATAGTTTCTAAATAATGGTAATATTAATATTGTTGAAATTAAAATTTCTACAGTTACCGTTTAATTGTTAATTGCATTGTTTTATTATTTGAATATATGATTCAGTTCGATGCAATGTATGTTTTGTATATTGGCATTTTACGATTTAGACTGAGACACGATGAAGAAAATATGAATAAAATAACGAAAGTGACTAACCAATACCTCTAAAACGCTTCTACGTAGGACAAATATGACAATGACAGACGTAGCATAGTATTTATCAGGGCTGGTTTTATATTCCCAACAAAAAACCAACTACTCGGCTTTTCTAGTAAAATACACTTAAAAATTCGCAGAAACCCTTAATATAACACTGATACGATTGTACATCTTTAACTTATATGTATGCATGTTTTATTTATTTATCTGTCTGTAAGATTCGGCTGGTATTGGACCCTCACGGTACATATATAATATTAGCGAAATATATATATATATATATATATATATATATATATATATATATATTTGGATATTTTTTTTAGATACGTATTTTTAAGTTATTAAGTAAGTTGACGGCTGGTATTGGACCGTCACGGTACATATATAATATTAGCGATATATATATATTTGGATATTTTTTTTAGATACGTATTTTTAAGATATTAAGTGGTGCACTTTCTACGATAGTAATGAGTGACAGTAAGTTGATGGCTGGTATTGGACCGTCACGGTACATATATAATATTAGCGAAATATATATATATATATATATATAATTATTATTATTATTATTATTATTATTATTATTTCAAAAAACGCTTCATTGTAAATAATTACAGACATTGAAAAATATTCTAGTGTTCTCGTTGACAAGTACAAATTTAGTCGTCCCCGCTTTGTCCAGTTAGTTTTACTAAAGTTTATTATATCATTCAATGTTTATCAGGGCAAAGAAACGAAAAATATGATTGTAATAAGTACAATACATTCTGACTTGCAAATTGGACAAGATAATAAGAAAAACCCGAAACTATAGGGTTTTATAATGAAAGTAAATACATATGGTGTAGATGTACTTGATCAGATGTTTAGAAACTATTCTGTAAAAGCAGCTTCTTACAGATGGCCAGTACACACATTTTATAATATTTTAGATATAGCGGGAATAAATTCCTGGATTTTGTATAAAGAAACTAAATAAATAAATAAATAAATATATCATCACGGCATATTACCCATTTCTGGGTGTGCCAGTATCTACAACACATGTAGACATCGGTAATGATGACGATATATTTTACCGTGTGGGCGCTTACCAGGCGTCACCACACGGGCACTCATAGCTGGTGTGGAGAGTGCACCGCAGGGGTCACTTTGCGCCATTTAAAATTGGAAAGAAAATTTCTCGAAGAAATTATTTGCTAGCTTTAGCAGAAGAACTCGCGAAAGAGCATTCAAAAAATCGTGTAACCAACAAAGAACCCGAAGAATCTGGAGTTGAAGATGAAAAATTACCTGACAGACGCAAATATCAAATAAAATCCCGATATAAGGCAAACAAGGGTAACAAGTGCACAGCTACAATCAAAGTATCATCCATTTGTGTAAATTGTTACGGACAGTAAAAGTACAAAATACCTTATACTTTATTCTAAGAATTTATTTTTAGTTCTTATTATTTTCGATTGCCCATAACACTGTATGTACAACTTTGGAAAATACATTTTTCTTCTTAAATGTTTATATTATTTCTTACAAAATAAAGCAGAAATAGCGTTTTCTGAAAAATTATTAACAGATTTAAAATTTCATTACAAAATTACTGAAGGGACAGAAATGACCTCTTTGGCTCTTTAAGGTAGTAGCTGCGTTTCGGCGCTTCTAGTGTTAATTAACAGACAACATTTGTCTAACCGATCTACACCCTGTGTACGATGGACCTGTTTACCTCCGACTTTAAATGTGAAATACTCGAACTTGCACCTACGAGAAGAAATAAAAATATTTCAGCCCTTATTCAAGTCGATGTTACTACTTTCCATAAATTACTTGAATCTGGCAAAGTCTTCATTGGCTTTGATCTCTGCGCGGTCTATGATGCTATTGATGTTCGCCGATGCTACAAATGTTGTGGATTCCATCATACCGTCAAACAATGTAATCAGTCAAAACAAATTTGTTCGAAATGTACCGAAAATCATGACTTCAAAGAATGCACTGCTACTAATTTAAAATGTCCAAACTGCACTGAATTTAATACTCTGCACAAAACTAAACTCGACACCACACATGATGCTTTTGACAAAAAATGTACTGTTTACATCGAAACTTTAAAAAAAAATCCGTACTAATATTGTTGGATCCATATAGAAACCACTGCCACAATCTAAATCTCGCCCATCTGTCCATCAATTGACCTGCTTTTACCAAAATATTCAAAGCCTGGGGCCCAAACTACCATATTTTCAAGCTATCAGCCATTCAATTGAGTACGACATCATTACTCTTTCTGAAACGTGGTTGTGTGACAGTGTGCGCGATGCTGAACTCTGTGCCGACATGTTTTCAATCTATCGCTCTGATCGTGATTTGGAGGCGTGCCGTGTATCACGTAGTGGTGGGGTAGTGCTTCTCGTCAACAATGCCATTTCATCGTACGCTGTTGATTTGTCTTGTTTCAGTGATAGTCTGCCGTCAAATGTAGATATTATTTCTGCCAACCTGTGCTTACAAAACAAATATTTTTATGTTTTTGTTATTTATATTCCACCGGCTCTGAATACTGAAGTTTATAATGCAGTCTTTGATTTTTTCGAAAGTCTGCCTTTTATTCAAGACAACAATTTTTTAATCTTAGGTGATTTCAATATCTCTGAATTTGAATGCAACATTAATTCTATCAAAATGAATAACTTTTATTCCTTACTTGAGTATTTTGATGCTGGTCAATTCAACCAAGTTAAAAACTCGATTGCTTGATATTGTTATCAGTAATACGGATTGTAATGTGACTCGATATTCCTTCCGTATAGTAAATAGAATGACGTGTTACCGAGCGTAGAGTGAGTCATGCTACAGTATGCAGCCATTCGTCCCAGTCACGTTGGTCGGGTGTTATGTAATGTGATAGCAAGTCTTTCAACGTGCGGTGCGTACGCTCTAAGCTACCATTTGTTTGTGGCCTATATGCTGTTGTATGTAATCTCTTTATTTCCAAAAATTTGCAAATTTCTTTCATGGTTTTTGACAAGAATGAAGTCCCTGAGTCTGTCAATAGTTGTTGTATCGTCCCGTGCCTGAGAATGATGCCTTTCACAAAATGTTTGGCAACAGTTTCGGCGGTCTGATCTTTCATAGAAAACGCCCCCAAGTATCGCGTCGCAGCATCTGGCAGTAGTTAGTCTGCACAAGCGGCCCTGTGCGCAGGGAATACAAGCTTTTACATAATTTTTAACATCCGTACGCAATGTCGGCCAATAAAACCTAGAGCTAACTCGTTGCAGTGTCTTATCTATCTCGCCATGACCTGAAAGAGGTGAATCATGACATGCACGCTTATACAACAAATCTTTTTATGTTTTTGTTATTTATATTCCACCGGCTCAGAATACTGAAGTTTATAATGCAGTCTTTGATTTTTTCGAAAGTCTGCCTTTTATTCAAGACAACAATTTTTTAATCTTAGGTGATTTCAATATCTCTGAATTTGAATGCAACATTAATTCTCTCAAAATGAATAACTTTCATTCCTTACTTGAGTATTTTGATGCTGGTCAATTCAACCAAGTTAAAAACTCGAATGGTCGATTGCTTGATATTGTTATCAGTAATACGGATTGTAATGTGACTCATTCGACCGATTTATTGTTCAATATAGAATATCCTATACATCACCCTGCTCTCAATATTGTTATTAATATGAGCACACCGAAAAATATTGAGAGTACAATTACAAACACTTATTTATATAATTTCAGGAAATCTGACTTTGTCAAGCTTTATTCACTCATTAATTCTTATGATTGGAACTGCCTTGATACTTTTTCGGACGTGAATCTATCATGTGAATTTTTTTACTCCAAACTGTACGACTTTTTTGATCAATGTGTTCCACTTAAACTGAATTCTCTTAATCGTTATCCTCCTTGGTTTGATAATGACATTAAATCAATGATTAGAACTAAAAATAAACTTAGAGCGCAGCACAATGAATTTCCTTCCGATGTTACTATAACAGCTAAATTTAGTAAAATAAAAGCTGACCTTAAATCTTGTATTAGATCCTCTCATAAAAACTACACCAAAGTTTGTGAGAATTCAGTTAAGTTCGACCCCAAGAAATTCTGGAGCTATGTTAACTCTAACAGGAAAATATCCACTTTACCTAACTCTATACTGTATAATGACGTCACACTTGATACTCCGAATGATATATCTAATGCTTTTGCCTCCTTCTTTCAGTCTGTTTACACTACGTCTTCTTGTATTCCATCCAATACCATGAGCGATGTTACTTGTGATCTAGTTTCCCTACCTTCCTTTTCTATTCCTGGCATTGAAAAAGCTATTAAAACACTTAAACCAACCCTCTCCTCTGGTCCTGACGTTATTCCTAATTTACTAATCAGGGACTGTGCCCAATCTCTGTCTCAAACCCTTTTTCACATATTTAATCTTTGTGTAACTTCTGAAAATTTTACATCAGTTTGGAAACTCACTAGAATCACTCCAATTTTAAAATCAGGTAATGTTAATAATATTAACAACTATCGCCCTATTGCTATCCTTTGCAATTTTAGCAAATTTTTTGAAAAGCTAATTTATTCTAGTTTGTATCCCCAAGTCAAAAATAAAATATTTTCCAATATGGTTTCGTGGAAAAAAGATCTACTGTCTCTAATATAATGTATTTCACGCACAAAGTATCAGCAGTTCTTGACAACAAAGGCCAAGTTGACTGTGTTTACACAGATTTTTCTAAGGCTTTCGACAGAATTGATCACGGTATTCTGATTGGTAAACTTCATTCTTCCTGTTTCTCCCCTTCCCTTGTATCACTTATAACTTCCTATCTAGGTCATACATCCTTTCACTTCACTGCATCGTCAGGAGTCCCTCAGGGCTCTAACTTAGGCTCTTTACTTTTCCTCCTTTTCATCAATGACATTGTCAATGTTATCGAGTGTGAGAAACTTTTATTTGCTGATGATTTAAAAATCTTTTACAATATAAATACCACTGATGATAATGAGAAACTTCAGAATGACCTCAATAAAATATCAGCTTCGTGTACAATTAATAATCTCGACCTGAATCTCGCTAAATGCTCCATCTTATCTTTTACTAGAAAATTAAAACCCAAACTTTACAATTATTCAGTTAATGGTACATCTCTCACTAGAGTTAATTCTATTAAAGATTTGGGTGTGATTTTCGGTGAAAAATTAAATTTCGTAAGTCATTACAATGCTATCTACATATCTGCTATCAGAATGCTGGGCTTCGTAATTAGGAATACGAAATCATTTAACAATATACATGCCATCATATCTGTTTACTTCTCTTTTGTGCGGTCGAAGTTAGAATATTGTAATATTGTGTGGCATCCGATCTATGAAGCTCATCATAGTACTATTGAGGCAGTCCAAAAAAAGTTTCTGAAATTTTTATATTATAAGGTTTTTAATCTCTATCCTGATAGAACAATCTCTTATCTTGAACTTCTGTCTATATTTAATGTAAAAAGTCTCTATGAACGGCGTGAACTTAATGTAGTGAGTTACCTGTCTAAGTTGATAGATAGTACCGTTGATGACCCTCAATGCCTGTCCCTTCTTAATTTCCAGTTTTCCTCTATTCGAACTAAATCAACTGTAACATTCTATCTTCCTTTTGCTCGTTCTAATGTTCTGATGATCTCTCTTATTTACCGTATGTGTTTCTTGTATGAACATAAGTACTCACATGTGGATATTTTCCTTCATAATTCTAGTTATTTTAAAAAATTAATAGCATAATTTCTAATGTTTTTCTTTTACTCTAATTTTTGTGTTTTAAATTTATGTAGTTTTTACTTTCAACCCTATTATTGGGCTTTGCCTGTTGCGTTTGTATCTAAATAAATAAAATAAATAAATAAATAAATAAATAAATAAATAAATAAATAAGTAAATAAATAAATAAATAAATAAATAAATAAATAAATAAATAAATAAATAAGTAAGTAAGTAAGTAAATAAATAAATAAATAAATAAATAAATAAATAAATAAATAAATAAATAAATAAATAAATAAATAAATAAATAAATAAATAAATAAATAAATAAATAAATAAATAAATAAATAAATAAATAAATAAATAAATAAATAAATAAATAAATAAATAAATAAATAAATAAATAAATAAATAAATAAATAAATAAATAAATAAATAAATAAATAAATAAATAAATAAATAAATAAATAAATAAATAAATAAATAAATAAATAAATAAATAAATAAATAAATAAATAAATAAATAAATAAATAAATAAATAAATAAATAAATAAATAAATAAATAAATAAATAAATAAATAAATAAATAAATAAATAAATAAATAAATAAATAAATAAATAAATAAATAAATAAATAAATAAATAAATAAATAAATAAATAAATAAATAAATAAATAAATAAATAAATAAATAAATAAATAAATAAATAAATAAATAAATAAATAAATAAATAAATAAATAAATAAATAAATAAATAAATAAATAAATAAATAAATAAATAAATAAATAAATAAATAAATAAATAAATAAATAAATAAATAAATAAATAAATAAATAAATAAATAAATAAATAAATAAATAAATAAATAAATAAATAAATAAATAAATAAATAAATAAATAAATAAATAAATAAATAAACAAATAAACAAATAAACAAATAAATAAATAAGTAAATAAATAAATAAATAAATAAATAAATAAATAACTAAATAAATAACTAACTAAATAAATAACTAAATAAATAAATAACTAAATAACTAAATAACTAAATAACTAAATAAATAAATAACTAAATAAATAAATAAATAAATAAATAAATAAATAAGTGGTTCCCAGATCCACCTAAAGCCACATATAATTATGGATATTTATTGTTTGAGTTATTTTTGTTTAGTTAATTTGGTGTTTGTATTTTAATTAATGGGTATAATTCTGTTTTTATTTGTATTTATTTGTATTTCATTCGTATATTTTGTATGGGGATTGTAATAATTTGATTGATAATTAAAATATTTTCTTCAAAAATATTTTAATTTCTTAAAGGGTGGCAATTGTAACAAACCAGGTTTGTTGAAATATTTCGTTTTAACAAAATTATTTGCAATTTGTGTCAATTTAATGTTATTAACCTTTTTGGCTATACGCCAGGGTATTGCACTTGTCATTCAGCAAAATTATTGCTATCTTGCATTCAACGACAGTCAACAACAGTCTTCGATTTGATCAACCCAGCTGAAGATGAGACTCTAGATCTTCATTGGTAGTCTAACCCTAGGTATGAGAAATACATTGCTAAATATCGTTCGTTAATTGCAATATCATATAAATATATTTGTATTTATTTTGTTTATTTTTTAACTTGTTTTTATTAATACAAATTTTATTTAATTTGTTTACTTTTATGTTTAACTATTTCATAACCTATCACCGCAATTCTGTCGTTTGTTTTATAATTAATAAATATTTTCTAAATTATTACTTATTAATAATTGTGCCACCAACACAGTTCAGTGATCAGCTTACCCGCTGACGCAACTGACATTTTTTGTTACATCAAATATTTTATTGACTAAATGTACAAGAAGTGAAATAAATAAGTAAATTTAAGCCAAATAAATAATTAAGTTTAGTTTTATGTTCGTCATTAACGCAACCGTTTTTTTTTTAAATGATTCGTCTAGTTCGTTCATGGGATGCAATTTATCTATCGGGATATATCCTAGCAAAAAACTCTCGAATTTCTCGTAAACTCATCCCTTGATTGTAAAATTTAATTATACTCATTTTTGCTCCTAATGAAAAATCCATTGGATTTACAAAGTTTTCGGAAAGAATGTATCGAAAAATTACAATAAAAGTCTAACACGTCTGACAAACCTGTTTTTTGCTTAATACTATTAGCAGTGACATAACAAAATAAAAAATAGTATAGTAAATTCAAGAAAATACTTGATGTACCAAACTATTTACGTTTTAATTTTGTAATTTATTTAATAATATATTGTACATAATATATATAAAAATATTAACTTGAATCGGGAGAGATTTGAACTAGTGAAAAATTATCATGGAGCCTTGATTTAACCAAATCAGCTACCGAATACGTTTCCTTGATTACTGTTTTTAGTAAATTATAAGTAATAACTGTCAAGTAGGATTATACTTTCGTAAATATTTCAATAATAACGCATTAAATTAGTAGTACTTAGATACTCTTCGATGCCAAATTAAATAATCTTTCTAACCATATCAAAAACCCCCACTATAGTCTTACGGGACAGATAATATTTGAAAAAAACTGTTTTTCCATGTTAAACGCCCATGTCACGGTTTTCAGTGTTCACTCTGTATATGTGGAAATTGTACGAGATGGCCCTGTCACGTCCTTATCAAATCTGTGACGTGTGCGTCTCCTCCCGCGGAAGAGTGTGAATGCGACCGGCGTGCAGTGAAGACGCGTAAAATAATATTCGTTGTAATAATTGCTTAATTTCATTATTTCATTTTTGTAATCGATATCTTTAATTATAATTATTATTGTTTTATTTTAAATAACACTATTTTGTTTATTTAAAAAAGCATCCTGATTCAGCCTGAACCTCAATCCCCCCACAAATTGGAGGCTTACAGCAGGATTGTCATTAGCGAAGAGGGATTGCGATTGATGAAAAGATCAGATCAAAATTAATTAAGTAAAATTGTTAAACAAAGTTTTATTGTTTATTTTATTATTATTAATACATAAATACAAGTGTTTGGTGATTACCAGTGCGAGAGTGCTAACTACGCGAAGTAAAGAGAGCTAAAAATAAAAACAAAATCAAAAATAATGTTTTCGCAAAATTACGTAATAGTAAATAGTAAATAGCGTTATCTCGGAGACGACAGAAAAAAGAGGAAACTGTACAAGAATATTTCCTCGCAATGAAAGAAATTGCCAGACAAGGTGAAATGGAAACAGAAGCTCTTATACATTACATAATAAACGGAATCTACGACGAACCAGCAAACAAAACAGTACTATACGGAGCTACAAATATAGAAGAATTTGAAAAGAAACTGAAGATCTACAATGACGTCAGGAAGAAAGTGGACAACAAATAAATCAATTCCACGTACAGAAAAGACCGACATCACAAATTTGACAACAAGAAGAAAGATGTTAAGTCAGAAACGAAAAAACAACGCTGCTACAATTGCGGAGAGGACAACCACAAAGCAACTGAGTGCAAATCAAAAGCACTGGGCAGCAATTGTTTTAGCTGTAACCAGTTTGGAAATATCGAATCAAAATGTCTTAAGAAACAAGTTAAATCCGAGGTAAAAGTTGCAATAATAATAATCAAGAAAAAAGTAGTATGCAAGTTTTGGAAACGAAGAAAAAAATAGATATGTACAAAACAATAATTTTAAACGGTTTTTAAATACGTGCACTTGTTGACACAGGAAGTGACATCTGCTTCATAAGAAGCGATGGATATCAAAATTGGAACACCATCAATAATTCCAGAGAAGAAAAAATTAAAAGGATTAGGCTGTCGATGAACTCAAACATACAAAAATGCACATAGATTCCGACACAGCAATGCCAGTGAAATGTATTCTGGGGAATGACCTTTTAAGGAATACCAAACGTACCATAACAGCAGACAAAGTAAAATTCGGAATTCAGCCGAAGAAGAATACATCATAAAAATCAATGTTGCTGATGAAGATGATAAATGGAAGTTAGAGATCATAAAAATCAATGTTGCTGATGAAGATGATAAATGGAAGTTAGAGTATATTCAGGACGATGATAGTAGGAAGAAAATAACCAAACTAATAGAAAATTATAATCCGAATTCAGTAAAAACAACGTCCGTGCGAACAAAGATAATTTTAAGAGACGAAATACCAATTTATCAGACGCCAAGAAGACTTTAAGAAAGTGAAAAGCTCGAAGTAGAACAACAACTACAAGAATGGTTGAGGAATTGAATCATTAAGCCAAGTACGTCCGATTTTAGCAGCCCAATAGTATTAGTGAAGAAAAAGAATGGCATAACGCGCATTTGTGTTGATTACAGGAAGTTGAACAAACAGGTAGTTCGAGATAGATACCCATTGCCACTTATTAAAGACCAGATAGATAAATTAAGGAATGCTAAAGGTTTTACAACAATAGACTTGAATGGATTTTTCCACGTTCTAGTAAATGAAAGCAGTACAAAATATACATCGTTCGTTACACCAAGTGGAATTTCTAAAAACACCGTTCGGATTTTGCAATTCACCAGCAATTTTCCAACGTTTCATTAATGATGTACGAGCCCCATCTCACAGCAGTTGGCCCACCCGCTTTAATTTAATTTTATTTGGTAATTATAATACAAATAATAACTAACATAAATCATTGTCACTTTTTATTAATATCACAAACATTTTGTCGTTCTAATGACACGTAGCATGATATGTTTTCTAAAATATTTAATTTTTTAATGTAAAATAAACTAATCGGTACTTAGAACCAAAAATTTAAGAAAAACAAAAAAAATGAACAAAATTCGTAAAGTTATTAGGTTTTCTTAAATAAAATGTCTAAAAGAATTACAGAAGTAATTTAGAATAAAAAGCGATGTTACCCAATATTGATAAATAATGTGAAAAAAATACGTATATCGATTTGTGTTACTGTTATACCATTAAAATTTTAATCTTTAGAGAAATATTTAATTTAGCATTGCGCAATGTTGAAAATCTTCATTTTAAATAAAAAGTAAAGATTTATTTAATTAATATTACAAACTCTATTAGTTAAGTAATGATAAAGGAATATTTAAAAAGTGGGCCAACTGCTGTGAGACGGGGCTCGTATATCGCCAACTGATAAAGGAAGAAATAGTTATTGTATACATGGACGATATCATAATACTATCACCCAATGACGTAGAAGCTGTAGAAAAACTTAAAACAGTTTTAAAAGTAGCCGAAGAATACGGATTGGAGATAAATTGGACAAAATGTCAATTTTTACAAAATACGATAGAATATTTAAGTCATGAGATATGCGAAGGACAAGTACGACCAACTGAAAATAAAATAAAACCAAAAACAATCAAGAATATCCAAAGCTTTTTAGGATTGACCGGTTACTTTCGGAAGTTTATACACAATAACAGTGTAATTGCGAAGTCACTAACAAGATTACTAAAAAAGGATATTTCATTTAAATTTGGAGAAGAAGAGAGAAATTCATTTGAACGACTCAAAACAATGCTAGAAAAGCCAGTATTAAATCTATTCCAACCACATGCAATCACAGAAGTCCACACTGACGATAGTGAAGAAGGAATCGCCGCCATACTGATGCAGAAAAATTATGAAGATGAGAAAATGCATCCCGTATACTACTACAGCAGGAAAACGAATACCGCAGAAAAAAACTATAATAGTTATGAACTTGAAGCTGTAGCGGTGGTAGCAGCGCTAAAGAAATTTAGAGTGTACCTATTAGGTAACAAATTTAAAATAATTACTGATTGCTCAGCCTTTAAAAGCACCATGTCGAAAAAGGAATTAATACCAAGGGTTGCTAGATGGGCATTGACGTTAAAAGATTTTGAATACTCTATTGAACATCGAACAGGAGAAAAGATGAAGCATGTAGATGCTCTCAGCAGATCTTTTGTCTACGTTATTAGAAGAGAAAGTACCGATAATAATGCACAGAAATCAGATTAAAACCAATATTTTAATTACTCGAAAAGGGAGAATATGAAGATTACTTTATAAAAAATGGAATTTTATATAAATCAAACGAAGGTAAAGATTTAATTGTTGCACCGAAGTCAATGCAGGAAAAAATCATGAGAAAATGCCACGAGAACAATAGTCATTTTGCAGTAAGGAAAACTCAAGAGATTATTGAAAAAGAATTTTGGATTTCAAACTTCAAAAGAAAGATAGAAAACGTAAATGCAAGCTGTATACCATGCATTTTGGTAAATAGACAAAATGGAAAAGAGGAATGTCTCCTCAACCCCACCGACAAAAGTGATACTCCGCCACAAGCTACAGGGAAAGCTTATAAGTACATATTTGTGGTGACTGACGCGTTTTCGAAATTTACATGGATTTACCCTACAAAAATTACCACTACTGATGAAGTATTGAAGAAACTAAAGACTCAAGCTGAAGTATTTGGATACCCTCGAACAATAATATCAGATAAGGGTACATGTTTTACTTCCATGGCTTTTAAAGAATATTGTAAAGAGAAAAATATCAAGCATATCACAATAACAACAGGAGTTCCTAGAGGAAATGGTCAAGTAGAGCGAGTCAATAGGACGTTAATTCCCGTTTTGACTAATTTATCCAGAGAAAATCCCGATTCATGGTTTAAACATGTTCCAAGAGTACAAAGAGTTCTCAACAATACTCATCACAGAAGTATAAATACAACACCATTCCAGCTCTTACTTGGAATGCAAATGGGGGACGAAGCAGATATTGTAATGCGGCAGTGTTTTAGCACCCCCTCACATGCAGATCGTGATCGTCAATTACCCTACGTTGTGTTATGTAAATAAATGAATAGTGCCCAGGATTCTTTGATTTAAAGTCGTGGTAGTATAAGGAATAAAACAAGTAAAAAACAAAGATTCAACAATAAACAATGTTTATTCATCAAGTGACATGGAAAGCTTAAATGTTTATACACATGTATAATGCCTGTTACTGAGGGCCTGGGATGCCGGGAGTGTGCCTTGGGCAGGGCCGTAGCTGGCAGCGGGCTCGAACGCGTGGCGGCGCCGGGCGCAGCACAGGCAACGTCTCGCAACAGCCGTGCGTACGGCGGCAGGCCTGGGTCAGTCACTGGAGCAGCGGTGCCTTGGTCGCGGATCTTGGTCAGCCGTAGTTACGGCCTTGGACGGATCCCCCAGGTGGAGGATGGGTCAAACGTATAGCTAAACACAGACATACAAAATGTCCGAATATATCCCTTTATTAACCGTTTGACCAGTGTGCATGTAAGTTCTCAGACGCATAGGCTGTCTGCTATTAAGTTTGCTCATTTATGGCCTGGTAGCATGTATATAATAATAATTTGCTGTACCTAGAAGTATTTGTTACGGGGAGTAAGCGACGTTGTTGACATTGCAGCTAAACCACTGTATCGACGTGCACGCCTGTTATCTCGTTGCCACTGAACGTTTATTGATATTACGGAGAGCAATGAGCGTTATTGGAAATTGTAGCTGTACCCAATAAAGGGACGTGCACACCTGTTATCCTTCCCTTACTGACCGTTTATTAATACTTACTCCCCGAGTAAGTAAAGTTGTTGACATTGCAGCTGAACCACTGTGTGGGCGTGCACGCCTGTTATCTCGCTACTTACTGACCGTAATAATGTGTAATGGATGAAGGTGATAGCAATAATAATGTATACCACCAATGCTAAAGCCTCCAGGTATTAAATAATATTAGTATATTGACCATAGATGCTCTGGTACTATATATATATATATATATTTTTTTAGATACGTATTTTTAAGATATTAAGTGGTGCACTTTCTACGATAGTAATGAGTGACAGTAAGTTGACGGCTGGTATTGGACCGTCACGGTACATATATAATATTAGCGAAATATGTTTACAAAGCAGATTGTCAGGAAAAGCATAATTTTTGGATATGTTTGGGTTTGTAGGTCTTTGTGTGAGTGTACGCTTGCGGTGCAAGGCAATGTACCATTTCGTTATCATCATTTTCATTGTTGTTTCATTTTAATTTACACCGAGAAACTTTGAAATCTTGATGAAAAAACTGATATTCATAAAGTGTCTCCAAATCGCTTCATAATGTGTTCTCTAGGCAAAAAAAGTGTATTTAGACTGTTTTACAGTAATTTGTATAACTTCAATACGGTAGTTTGACTGCGTAGGAAAGAGCACCACGGAAGCCCTTCAAAAGCTTGTGTACACTAAAATATAGTGTAATCTGTCATATTCTGCTATAAACTTTCATATTTTATCAAAATATAAGGAAAAAACTGTATCCCAAAAGTTGTACTTTTTTACAATAATTTGTATAACTACAATACGGCAGATTGACTGCGTAGGAAAGGGCACCATGGAAGCCTTTCAAAAGCTTGTATACCCTAATATATAGTATATTCTGTCATATTCTTATTTAAGTAATAGATAGAAAACGAACTTCTTATTTGCGCAGAACTAGCAGAAATTCCTAAAATTTAAGGTTAATTTTGATAACTTAGAACATTTGTATTTGACTTTGAACTGTTTTAAAGTAATAATAATAATAATAATAATAATAATAATAATAAAATTAATAATAATGAAAATAATAAATGAAAAAATATTTTCTGTAGACAACATATATGTATAGAATTCCAATTTTTGTTTTAACCAAATAGTGGTCCGAGTCATTGTTGCTACCTTTATGATCTTACATCCAGAACTGATGAGATAATTTTTACAAACAAAGTACATGGTCTATTTTATTTCCTTTAGTAATAACCGAGGACTGCCCTGTTACTTTGTTTAGTTTCTTATGCTGAATATATATATATATATATATATATATATATATATATATATATATATATATATATATTTAAAAAAAGTGACCCCTGTGGTGCACTCTCCACGCCAGCAATGAGTGCCCGTGAAGTGACGCCTGGTAAACGCCCGCACGTTACAAATATGTCATCATAATTACCGATATCTGTGATAAAGCAGATTAGCACACCCAGAAATGGGTAATATGCCGTGATATATTTATTTTATTTATATATATATTTATTTATTTATTTATTTATTCCAGGTGCCGATTGGGATATCCAATTTTCTATGCCTTATTTATTATTTCTGGCCTGTCAGACGTTGATCCCTAGGCTTCGTAATCAGTGTCTGTTTACGTTGTAAGTTATGAGATGTGCATCAATATTTTCGATCGCTCAACCGACAGTCGGTATTTGAAAGGTGTGTGATATAAGTACCAGACAGAAAACGATTTTCCTATTTTCGCAGACCTAGCAGGAATTCGTAATAGTTCTAAGTTTAAATTTTACAACTGAGAACATTCCATTTGACTTTTAATTGGTTTAAAGTAATATTATTATTAATAATAATAAAGATAATAATTAAACCATATATATATATATATATATATATATATATATATATATATATATACTAGCTGACCCGGCAAACGTTGTTTTGCCATGTATGTTATTTTTAGGAAACATTTTTATAGGTAAATAAAAATAATTATCTACCATATGTGTGCGGGGAAGTATTTATAATCGAATGCATTATAAAGTATAAAAGTATGTTTTATTTAGGTTAATAAATAAATCTTTATTAGAGTAACGAATATATTTTAAATAACAGTCTTTGATAGCTATCTAAACATCAAAAATAAATATTTTTATTTTTATTACTATAAATTATGGCAGTGAAAAAAAAAAATTAATCTCTTAGCGCAATAGAGTGTACAATATTTTTGGTTAGTCCGTCTTTAGCCAACACAAACAAACTGGATGGTTTTCCCACGCGAGAACATCCCACATATAGTTGTCCGTGGGAAAAGCACGGTGTTTCCAAATCTAAGCCACATACAGACAATGTTTGTCCTTGTGACTTATTGATTGTCATAGCGAATGCCAATCTAATTGGGAATTGAGTGCGTTTGAATTCAATTGGCACATCTGTATGAATCATAGGGATTCGTGGCAGCAACACATTTTCGCCTTGAAACTTGCCATTCAAGATGATGGCTTCAATAACGTTTTTCATTAATTTCTTAATTACTAATCGTGTGCCATTACATAGCCGTGGTGGGTTTAAGTTTCTAAGTAGAATAATCGGAGACCCAACCTTCAATTGTAAATGATGTGGTGGCATGCCTGGCAAATCCAATGAATTTAAGAACTCAATTGGATAATTCACAGTCTCGTTGGTATCGCAAACTGCATCGATAGATTTATATGACACCAAGTCCCCAGGCAACAGCTGTTGTATCTTTAAATTTAACCCATTGACGTCCACATTTTTAGCTGCCAAGATCGCTCTTTCTGCCAGCCACTTATGATTTGCATATTGTGTGTGTACGTCGGGAAATATGTGATCGATAAGACTATTTTGCGAGTCGATGATTGTGCAGAAGTCCGTCTGTAATTTTATGCATCCAGTATTTTCATATACAGCAACTTTCCCATCACCAATATCTAACAGTTGTTTAGAGAAAGTTTCGGCGGATGGATCCTGAAGCATTTGAACGCGCATGTTCACCGTCAGTTGTACTTTTTCAACATTACGCCATAGTCGCGATGATTTTAAGCACGCGTTGATTTCATCAGCGTAGGTTGAACGCGGAATAACGGGAAGTGTTTGTCTAAAATCACCTGAAAGGAGTAACAAAGTGCCGCCAAATAGTTTGTCGTTGTTTTTTATATCCTTTAATGTTCTATCCAATGCCTCAAGCGAATGTTTGTGCGCCATAGTGCATTCATCCCAGATAATAATTTTACATTGTTTCAGCACTGTGGCCATAGACGATTGTTTTTTTATGTTGCACACTGCATCTGGATTATTTTGAATGTTTAACGGCAGCTTAAATGCTGAATGAGCTGTTCTGCCTCCATCTAATAAAGTTGCTGCAATGCCAGAAGATGCAACGGCCAATGCGATGCCATTTTTTGATCGTATCTCGGCAAGAAGTAGCGAAATAAGAAATGTTTTACCAGTCCCACCTGGTGCATCTAAAAAAAAGAATCCTCCTTGTCCTGCCGAAACTGCCAGCATGATTCGGTCGTAGATAATTTTTTGTTCATCATTAAGTAGTGGAACATTGCGGCTAACAATGCTCGCCATTTGTACAGTATCGTACTGTAGTTCACGATTCATATCTGTGTTGAGTAAATCAGATGCACTTCGATTCGGTGAGCTCATACCGAAATGACTGATTGGTAAATTCGCAATAGCAATGCAAAGATCCTCGATAGCAATCAATGCTTCATTGTACATTGCATCACTGAATGATATTGTTAGATCGTTGCACCTTGTACGATGTCGATACAATATATCATCAGTCATTGAATCTTTGTGATTATCCCACAACATTTGTGCTCGGGCCGGGAAACATGTAGTCAGTACTATAGCAAATAGTAGACGAATTTGTGTTCCTGTGCAGTTTAATGCTGCTTCAGCAAGCATGTTGTCCCAATGATTGTCGTCTTCTAGCAAGCCTAGAGCAAGGCATGCATCTTTATACGTAGGATACTGTTGTCCATCTACCTTCCGTACATCTTGAAATGACAATGGTCCGGTGACATTAACCAACAATAGTCGCAGATAAAAGCACTCAGTCTGCCTTGGATTGACGGTATATACACGACCCAAACTATTTGATTTGAATAAACCGGGGCACGCATCAACTGGTATCCCTTGCTTGCGGGGTATCCATTTTTTCGATTGAGCCCATGTAAAATACCGCGGAACTTCAGAATAGAGCAGTGTTTGTGCGAAGGCACCAAAAGCATCCGCACGATTGCACAGTTCAAAAAATTCGGTGAGCGTAGTTTTCGGTGGATTTATAGCACGATCAAGCGCTGTATCGTTCGTGAAATATACGCGCTGGCCGTTTTCAAGATGGACAGCTAAATGGATAACTGCTGGATCCCGTTCATGAATTGGGAAACCGAAAATACGCCAGACAGCTTCATTGGAACTGATATACCGGCCAATTTGGTAATTCGTAATTTCATCATTTTGATTCAACCGAGGAGAATGAACATTATTATTTTCAATCCGAAATACAGCCATATCACTTCCTTTATTCACATACTTGCAAATATATTTGATACTCTTCACCGAACTGCATGACTCAACATTAATATGAGCATTAAATGTTTTGCTCAGCAGAGGAGAATATGGTACCACCCAACGATTGTCAATGTCGATGTCTGCGTTGTTGATAGTTTTGATGAAAGATTGTCCACCATTTTCGGTACTTCTTCGACGATATATTGGATATCCGTCGACATGTGTGACCGTATCGTTAGTGAAATCTTTAGGAAAACGCTTTGTACATTTTCCATCTACCATGCAAGGTGATGAACGATTCAGATTTCCGCATGGACCATGAATCATGTTTGTAGTAACAATATCAAACAGTAATCGATCAGTAGACGGATCTGGAATCTCTGCAAAAATCAAACTATCGATGTCTTCAGCACGTATTTTGTCGACGAACCAAATTAAAATGTGTGCATGAGGTAATCCACGCTTTTGCCACTCAACTGAATACATCCAACAACGTGTGGGGCCAAATACATGCAATTTGGTAATAAAGCTGATTAAAGACTTTAATTTTTGTTTAAACACACGTGCTGTGATGTCATGACGATGTATTGCATGTTGTCCTGGTAATAGCAGCGATGTAATTTCTGGCCATTTCGGATTACATGTAAAAGTAATAAAAAGACACGGTCGTCCATATTCACGCACGAAAGTCATAGCATCCTGTATGTATTCTTGCATGTGACGTGGACTACCTATGTACGATGATGGTAAGATAACAGAGTTACCAATTTCGGCAGTGTCAGCGTTATTCGCAATAGCATCTCGCAAGTGAATATATTCTTCCGCACGCAGCTTCTGTTGATTGTATCGCAAGTATCTTAATCGTTCACTCTCTATCTTCACATACATGTCGACCATAAATTGTTGGCAAAGCTCACGACATCGTAAAATGATGTTGTCTCGGCCGCGTCTAATCATCAAACGATATGAATAAAAATCCTTCGAGCTAACGTTCTTATTTGTTTCAGCTCCTGTAATAATATATATTTAAATTAATTGAAGATTTATTCTTTAATAATAAAATAATTATGTTGTTAATAATGAAAGAATTACCTGTTACTGGATCTCGTTGTTTAATGTTTACACAATATCCATCTTGTCCTTTCCAGAAAATTAGTGGATATTGGAGAGCGTCATATGAACGATGGGTATCACTGATGAACTGAAGATCATTATTTCTTCTTCGAATCACGATTTGTCGCGTAGCTGTACGGTCGCCAACCATGATTCCAGCAACGTCTTCAACAACAGGTGCATTGAATCTACGTACATGCTCTCCAGCTGGTGTTCTATCAGGATTGATGATAATAGCGTGATTGTCACTTTGTAGCTTGTGCATGTGTGCTTTGAAAAATTTTAATAATTCATTGTGCTCATTTAAGAGAGCGTCTAGCTCACTGACGATACGCCTGGCAAAAGGTGAATTAAGATTATGGAAGTCGCAACGTGCATCCGTGCGATTGGCGAGTGCACGTTCGGAGTCCTCGCCACCCATAAAGTATATTTGTAAAAATTTATGAGATTCGTTTGGCATTGGCAGCAATGAGCCCACTTTGTGATAAACTTGGCCTTTGATTTTAAACGTGGAATTAAATTATTGACCGTTTGCTGCAACATTGCTGACTATTTCTGTTGCTCCAAACGATGTCATTTGGAAACATGAATTGAATGTGCGAATTGACTTCAGGAACAGGCTAGAATCTGGATCAGTACCAATAAGTAAACCGTGCAATGGCTCAGGTGGTGTTTCAATTTCGGTTAGTTGTACTTTTCCTGATGAGCAACACATCCCAAGTGGCTCATTTTTAAATTTAAGTGCATGACAATGCGGGCATTCCTTCTCCAAAGTACCAATAACCACTTTGGAATGAGCATAATATTCAACATCAGGCTCGTACTGGAATGCAAGTCGAAGAAATGAATTTGACGTAAATGCTCGATGAACTTGTTGGCGTTGTTGATCAATTCCTCTATGTCTGTCGACTATGAGTCTGCGAGTTTGTCTTCGTTCTAGTTGTCTTTGTTGATTTTGTTCATCTCGTGCCTCTTGTGATCGTTGTTCACGTAACTGCGACATTCTCGCACGCAAATTTGCATTGTCTTCTTGAATTTGTTCGCTTGATCTTCGTGCTCTTAAATCTCGCACGGCTGTGGAACTACTCGTTCGACGACTCAAATTGGCCCCTTTGCGCTTTTTTGGCATTGCTGACTGTACGTAGAACATATAAATAAATGAAGTTAAAAAACTGAAACGGGTAAAAAAATTTGTTTATATTTGATAAGCTTTATCAACTGTTAATAAATGATTTTTTAACATCACAGGATTTAATAAATATTTATGAACAGTCATATTTATTGAGTACAATTTACAAATTGTTAATAAATATTTATTAATGGTTAATTCTTGCAAAAAAAATAAAACTTTTTAATTATCAAATAAAAAATAAGGGTTGATCGTAGAGGGGTGAAAATTTAGGGTTGCATGTATTTTTGTATGATGTATCATAAAAAAATAAAAACAAAAAATTTTGTATGAAAAATAAAAAAAAAAAATTAAGGGGTGGACCACCCTTAACATTTAGGGGGATGAAAAATAGATGTTCGATTCTCCCCCCTGACTAATATCCTCGCTAAGGATCACGAAAATCGGTCGAGCCGTTTCGGAGGAGTTCGATTACGCACCCCGTGACAGAAGAATTTTATATATTAGAAGATATATATATATATATATATATATATATATATATATATATATATATATATATATATATATGTATATATATGCCAGTTGCGGATTTGGATATCCATTTTCCTTTACCTTATCTTTTATATCCGCCTTGTCCGAGGTTGATCCCAAAGCTTCCTAATCAGTGTTCTTTTACGGGATAGGGTGATTAGCCCTACGCCCAACCCTCCTCTTTTATCCGGGCTTGGGACCAGTGTTGCCAACTCTTTGAACCAGATAGATCGTACAGTGAACAATTCTACGATCGTACTTTTTCGTTAAAGATCGTACACTTTTCTAAAACTTGAATTTCACATATATTATTGATAACAATAAATTATTTTTACTTAGAAGGATAATTATTAGTGATTTTAAAACCAAATGTTTATCTTTAACAACTAATTTAGATGTAATTAATATATTAACTCATGGCATGACATGTTTTATTTTTAAAGTCCCTATTAATTTCAATGATTTAATAAATATCAATAAGAAAAAATAATTAATAAAATTACATATTGAAAGAAACTTTCAAATATTTATTTATATAATAACATTACATTTATTGTAAATAATAAAAATAAATTATATTTAGAGAAAGTAACAAAAAATAATAGGGGTTTCCACTAAGTTTCAATTTTTTATGTTATTCTTCATTGAAAGTTATATATATATATATATATATATATATATATATATATATATATATATATATATATATATATATTAGAATAAAGAAAACATTTTTATTATAACAGGTTTTGTGTAAAAAATTTTGAAAACAGTATTTTTCATATAAACGGCTATTTTTTACCACCACAATGATTGCGTACGCTCCCGCTGATTTTCTGCTAACGCGCAATAGATGGACAAGATACAAAAGTCTATAAAATATAGAAAATGCTTCACTAATATACGATAAGGTAAACAATAATAATTGTAAAAATGGAAAATAATCAGACATGCAGTCGTTTGTAAATTATTTATTTCCTGGCCGACGTTTCGACTTTAACAAAAGTATTCTTCAGGGGTCTGGTGGATGATGTTGTCCATGATGTTTTTTGTGTAGGGGTGGGGAACTTAATATCCGATGTCCTAGGTGATGTTAATGGTTGATTACGATGATCGACTGATTTCAGAATGTAAAAATGGAAAATAATCAGACATGCAGTTGTTTGTAAATTATTTATTTCCTGGCCGACGTTTCGACTTTAACAAAAGTCATCATCCACCAGAGCCCTGAAGAAGACTTTTGTTAAAGTCGAAACGTCGGCCAGGAAATAAATAATTTACAAACGACTGCATGCCTGAATATTTTCCAATTTTACATTATGAAATCAGTCGATCATCGTAATCAACCATTAACATCACCTAGGACATCGGATATTAAGTTCCCCACCACTACACAAAAAACATCATGGACATCATCCACCAGAGCCCTGAAGAAGACTTTTGTTAAAGTCGAAACGTCGGCCAGGAAATAAATAATTTACAAACGACTGCATGTCTGATTATTTTCCATGTTTACATTCTGAAATCAGTCGATCATCGTAATCAACCATTAACATCACCTAGGACATCGGATATTAAGTTCCCCACCCCTACACAAAAACATCATGGACATCATCATCCACCAGAGCCCTGAAGAAGACTTTTGTTAAAGTCGAAACGTCGGCCAGGAAATAAATAATTTACAAACGACTGCATGCCTGAATATTTTCCAATTTTACATTATGAAATCAGTCGATCATCGTAATCAACCATTAACATCACCTAGGACATCGGATATTAAGTTCCCCACCACTACACAAAAAACATCATGGACAACATCATCCACCAGAGCCCTGAAGAAGACTTTTGTTAAAGTCGAAACGTCGGCCAGGAAATAAATAATTTACAAACGACTGCATGTCTGATTATTTTCCATTTTTACATTCTGAAATCAGTCGATCATCGTAATCAACCATTAACATCACCTAGGACATCGGATATTAAGTTCCCCACCCCTACACAAAAACATCATGGACATCATCATCCACTAGATCCCTGAAGAAGACTTTTGTTAAAGTCGAAACGTTGGCCAGGAAATAAATAATTTACAAACGACTGCATGTCTGATTATTTTCCATTTTTACATTATGAAATCAGTCGATCATCGTAATCAACCATTAACATCACCTAGGACATCGGATATTAAGTTCCCCACCACTACACAAAAAACATCATGGACAACATCATCCACCAGAGCCCTGAAGAAGACTTTTGTTAAAGTCGAAACGTCGGCCAGGAAATAAATAATTTACAAACAGACAGAAGTTTTCTATATAAATTAACGGTTTATTCGTTAGCTACTGTATGAAATGGATTTAGTTAAAACACAAATGAAATACATAAACATTTCTTTAAATGTCATTTATTATATACATATTATTCCTTCTCCATAATTCATTTATTAGTACGCCTGCCGCCGCCAATGCACTTTCACTTTTATTCTGTATGTACTTACGCGTTCGCGGCAAAATTCTCAAATGTTATTGGTGAAGTATTTACGTCAGCGCGTGCCTTCCGAGGCAAGGCCAGGGGCACATATCGCTTGGTCAGACAATAGTACTGGTAAGTAATCAGTCTTGCTCCTCTTCAAAGGTAATATCATAAACTAGTTCATCTGACGTTTCATTTCCAGATACTGACGGATATAATTTATCTTTGGTCATTAATTGCAACATTTCTTCGTTTGCATTGAAATGCATGCATCCACCGCTTTTTTTTACTGCTTGACTAGTAAAAAGAGCTCCATTTAATGTCTCGTTGCATAAACGGTTCCTAAATTTAGTTTTCAATAAATTGATTTTACTAAAAATTCGCTCACATTGAGCATTTGAATGTGGCAAGCACATGACATCCAATGCAAATGTTGCCAAATTACCGAACAATGGTACTCCAAAACTATCACTTACTAACAGTATTTTTCCCCAAAATAAGTCAGGTTCAATGTTAATTTGAATATCATATGGTAATTTATATAAGCAAATTTGTCTCCACTCATTGTCAATGAGTTGCCACTGATCCAAATTTTCAGATGTCATTCGTGTCAATTTTTATAACAATGGTAATAATGTTGGCGTCTTTTCGCGTTCTCTTTGTGACATTACTTTTTCTGGTAGCAGCACGTTTAACATTGGTAATACTGGATCGTTAAATCTGTATCTTTTTTTTGATTTATGTACAACCTATTTTCAAAAATTCAACACATCTTTTTAAAAAGTCTTGTAATAAATCAGGAGAATTTTTAATTTCTGGTGTATTTATACCTTGCATGACGTGAATACCTAAATAAATATTTTTAAAATCGAGAATTTTGTCTGTTCTAGCAGGGTCAATTTCAGCCAACGACGTATTCATGATATAGGGTCTGTCCATGTATAAAAGTAGTAAATCTGTGAAACTTGAGCACATAACACGATGTAAATCAATTATAAGTACTTTTTCTGATTGAAAATAAGCGTTCAATCCCGAAAACTTTGGCAAAATCCATGCCAAGAATTGGTAATACAGTCTTTGAAACGGATCGTTTAAATATTTGTATATAAATTCTGCTGCAATCAGTCTTTCTTCTATCCATTTTGATGTGAAATATAATTTCAATGCATTCCATTGCTCAAGTATTCTTTGTGTAACAAGAAGATAAGATAGCCACAGTGTTTGTGATGGAAGGAGATGTTATGTACATCTGTATTCGCAAAGATTTGAAATTGTACAAATTCACATTTTCTTTTTGCACTTAATTTAAAAAAGGAATAAAAATCTCTCACAAAATCTTCACAGGCTCTTGGTAAAACTTTGCATGCATAACTAGCACATAAATTAAGCGAGTGACATATGCATTTCATTGTCATTATTCCAGGACAAATTTTTTTTAAACGCGATGCAACTGAATTATGTTCGCCAAACATGGTATTACATCCGTCTGCTCCAAATCCTATAATATTGGCAGCAGGTATTTTCCACTTTTCAAATGATGTCATAATATTCTTAAAAATATTTTCGGCAGATGCCACAGGTTGCTCATTTTCGGATGTGAAAACTTGCACTAATTCCCAGAAATCACTTGTAATTTTCATAGCATTTCTATTATAATAACGTACTACAACACAAGAAGCTTTTGATGTTGATATATCAATGGACTCATCAGATAAAATACTAAATTTAGTATGCTGTAACACAACTGCTAAAGATTTCTTTTCTTGTTCTCCTATAACATTTTTAACTATATGTGTTGCTTTTGTTCTTCTTAATTTTATTTGCTGGCAAATTGGGGAATCGTGAAACCACTTTTTTAAAATGGTCCATTGTATTAAATGAAATGTTGTGTTCCATGAGAAAGCCACAGATTTCAATTTCTACTTTCTTTGCTCCTTTTTTGTCTTCACATTCTTCTAAAGGAGCTACATACTTCATCATTTTCTGATTATTATTTATAGGTTTTGATTTATTTTTGTGCCTAGTAGTATTGTTGTGTTTTTTTATGACACTAAGTTCAGCAGTGAAAGTTATATTACATAAACGGCAAGAAGCCAGATTGGGTTTATTTTTTATAGGTTCTAACCATGTTCGAAATTCTGGATCACGTTCCCATTCTCTACGGTTGTTTTCTGTGTTTCAATTTAATTTTCTTACAGGGTTTCTCTTTCTCATCGTTCCCTTTATATACGTCACTATCGCTATCAGACATAATTATCCTGCAATAATTAATATAAATAGTAAAAACAGGAAGGAAAGAAATAAATTATAGGAAGAATACTATTACTTACTAAATTTAAGCAGACCACATATAACATACAAAACATTCGACAAAATATAACTTGGGTTATGTTCGACATTTGTGGAATCGCCGTTCTGCGGTCTGCTGCCAATAGAATAATATACGTAAATAGAACGCGCACTCTCTAAACAGAACCTGCTGCTTAGCGATTGATTACAGCGCCAATGTGAATAGAAGCAAAACATAGGTACAAAAAGTCAAATAAATAAATAAATCAAAAATCAAATTTCATTAAAATAAGAAAAAAGAAAAACCTAAAATTATTAAATTATCGTACAAATCGTGTACGATCCTTAGCTGCGATCGTACATCGTACAAAACTGTAAAAAGATCGTACGGTTGGCAACACTGCTTGGGACCGACAACAGGGGATATTTATATTAAACACCCCTGCAGGCAGAGTTAAATCCATTATTAATTCACATTAGTAGCATCTACACTCTAACGACAATTACAACCGTTTATAGGTTGATGTGATGTGTAGCCCACAAGCACATCCATGATGTGTAACTTAACACACCAGGACATTATTTCTGTATTACTACTAGTCATATGTAAATTAAATGGAACTCGAGATTTGGAAATGAATACCATATGTTATTAAAAAATAATTATATGGGCCAAAATTAGTTTTCATTTTAATTTTGAATTAGGACGTTTCATCTTCAATCCAATATCCTTTTTGTGCAGGTGGGCTTGGCACCATACCTGCTTTCAGATATTGGAGAAGTAATTTTCTTTTCCCAGTCGACGTCAAAATAATTTCGACTATTAGATGTCATATCATCGATATCGGTTTGAAAATAGTGGAGACCCAGAGCAATGGCAGTGAGAGCACCAATTATAATTGATGCAATACTACTTGCCACAAATACAAAAAAGATACTCATTTCTTTATATTTATTCGTAGAATAAAGTGAAATATACGCAACGAAATATTTCTTGATACGTATTCCTTTACGAAATTCGTATCTATAGTTTCTAAATAATGGTAATATTAATATTGTTGAAATTAAAAGTTTCTATAGTTACCGTTTAATTGTTAATTGCATTGTTTTATTATTTGAATATATGATTCAGTTCGATACAATGTATGTCTTGTATATTGGCATTTTACGATTTAGACTGAGACACGATGAAGAAAATATGAATAAAATAACGAAAGTGACTAAACAATACTCCTAAAAGGCTTTTACATAGGACAAATATGACAATGACAGACGTCGCATAGTATTTATCAGGGCTAGTCTTATATTCCCAACAAAAAACCAACTACTCGGCTTTTTTAATAATATACACTTAAAAATCCGCGAAAACCCTTAATATAACACTGATACGATTGTACATTTTAACTTATATGTATGCATGATTTATCTATTTATCTGTCTGTAAGTTTCTCTGTATATATAAGTTACCACAGCCCATATAGCTGAGGTTGCATTTCCCAGGCTTATACCCGACACCGGAATACTAAACATATAAAAACTGTACTTCATACAAAAATAATTTCGACTATTAGATGTCATATCATCGATATCGGTTTGAAAATAGTGGAGACCCAGAGCAATGGCAGTGAGAGCACCAATTATAATTGATGCAATACTACTTGCCACAAATACAAAAAAGATACTCATTTCTTTATATTTATTCGTAGAATAAAGTGAAATATACGCAACGAAATATTTCTTGATACGTATTCCTTTACGAAATTCGTATCTATAGTTTCTAAATAATGGTAATATTAATATTGTTGAAATTAAAAGTTTCTATAGTTACCGTTTAATTGTTAATTGCATTGTTTTATTATTTGAATATATGATTCAGTTCGATACAATGTATGTCTTGTATATTGGCATTTTACGATTTAGACTGAGACACGATGAAGAAAATATGAATAAAATAACGAAAGTGACTAAACAATACTCCTAAAAGGCTTTTACATAGGACAAATATGACAATGACAGACGTCGCATAGTATTTATCAGGGCTAGTCTTATATTCCCAACAAAAAACCAACTACTCGGCTTTTTTAATAATATACACTTAAAAATCCGCGAAAACCCTTAATATAACACTGATACGATTGTACATTTTAACTTATATGTATGCATGATTTATCTATTTATCTGTCTGTAAGTTTCTCTGTATATATAAGTTACCACAGCCCATATAGCTGAGGTTGCATTTCCCAGGCTTATACCCGACACCGGAATACTAAACATATAAAAACTGTACTTCATATGATTTTTTCAGTCTGATGTAACCTTTCAACTTAATATATTCAAATGTAATAATATTTACGTAAACTGTAACTTGTTACTAAATAAAAAGATTAGCGAATATAATCTTTAAACTCACAAATAAATCTTTTTAAAACCCCTTCCGCGAACCTCACTCATATAACTGGCGCAGTCTTAAAGGATTTTCCGGGCGATTTCCGCGTATAGTGAAACCGCGTTCGTTTTCCAACGATTAACCGGATACCGGAAGGTTGAAGATTGAAGAAAGAAGACATCCCGTGCCGATCCAGGTTCATCCGCATCCACGAGCGAACATCGTAGAAGCAGAACCAGGCCCTGACGAACACAGAGCAGCAGGAGTCAGCACGACCCATGGACAAAGTCTTCATTCTTTTGTTGTGAGTTGCACATGTCTCATAGTAATCAGTACCATTCAGACTCAGATTCTGATTTAGAATTAAATAATAATAAAAATAACTCATCTGACTCAGAACCAGAATTTCCTTATCATATAACTTTTAGTCCAAATTTAAATAAGAAAAAACCTTTAAAAATGGACCAACAACAAGCTCAAACTCAAGTAGCACCGCCACCAGTACCCCCACCAAAACTTGAAAAAATTTATTTAGATATGATTCCCGAATTCCATGGCGATAGTAAGCTATTATCCAGATTTTTGGAAATATGCGAAAAAATTGTTAACAAATTTTATAATTTGGTTGACGAAACGGATTTCCAGAATGAATTTTTAATGTCAAGTATTCTTTCGAAAATTAAGGGTGATGCAGCAGTAAATATCGCTAGCACCACTGTCACAACATGGGACGATTTAAAACAAGCCCTGCTTAACACTTATTCTGATAAAAGAGATCTTTACACATTAAATATTGAAATTACCGAGATGAAACAAGGAAACGAAACAGCTTTCGAATTTTACAACCGCGTACAAGATATTCTAAATCTACAAATTTCTTACATAAATAATCGAGTTACTGTAGTAGCTAGACCCGTCTTAATCGAATATTTTAGAAATTATGCTCTCAGAATTCTATTACGTGGACTTAAAGAGCCCCTTGGTACTCTCATGAGGACCAAAGATCCAAAAGACATGAATACTGCTTTAAATATGTTGACTAATGATTTTCAACTCGAAACACATGGTCGTACACACACAAATTTACAACACAAAAATATGTCGCATAATTTTCAATCACCTAAACAAAAACAGAACATACACACCCAATATAGACAAACACAACACCCACAATTGATATACAGACCTATTCCACCCACTAACCAAATTTTCAAACCTATTAATAACCAATACCCTACAAACCAACAATTTAAGAAACCATTCAGTACTCAAAATCCCAATAATCAAATAGCTAAACCCAATAATCAACCCCAACAAAACGTTTTTAGGCCAAATCCTAACTATAAAGCCCCTAAGCCGACGCCTATGAGCATCAGTACTAGGCAGTCGATGACGCCACGCACGACATTTAATCCTTACAGACCTCAACAATTCTACCCTTCCCAAAACCGACCTAACTATATAGCAGAAGAATTATTCACTACTGAAATAGATGACATTGTAGAGCAAGATATCGACGATCAAAACGTAGACTATTCCGAGAACGAATTAAACCCCAATTACTATGTCACCGAGCCCGAACAAAATGATCAGGACGAGTTTTTTCCAACACCAGCCTCGGAACAAACATTGAACTTATGAACGTAATCCACAATCACAGTGAATTACCATTCGTAGTTTTTCCCGAACTAAACTTAAAAGCCCTGATTGACACTGGTAGCACGCGTTCATTCATTAATCCAAACGTTGCAAACAAATTTTTCAAAAACGAAATAAAAAATGATCCATTTAAAATTACTACAGCTCACGGAACATCAGTTGAAAATTTTAGTATAGTAATACTGGCATCAAAATTATTCAATTCACCTAATATGTTATTAAAATATCATTTATTCAACTTTCATAAAAATTTCGACATTCTTTTAGGACTAGACAATTTAAAATTATTAAACGCTAGTATCGACCTAGTAAAAGACAAATTAATTACTCCAAATCAAGAAATCAAAATTCATTATCACAAAATTCTGCCAAAATCACATTACATAAAAATTCCTCCTAATTCTGAGAAATTATCTAAACTTTTCGTTCATAATATTGAAAATGGCGAAGTATTTATTCCGGAAACCAAAATAAACGGCATAACTATTCCCGAAGGTTTGGCTACAATACAAAATTATCAAATTGTTTACCCCATTATTAACTCAAATGAAAGAGAAGAAATTATCGACTCTGTTAATTGTGTACAAGTTCACCCTCTAAATAATTTCGAAATTAACAATTTAAATTTTCATCAAGAAACAGGAAAAAATAATTTTGATATGAGTAAAATAAGACTGGACCATATGAACGAGGAAGAAAAACGCGAGATAAAAAAACTGCTGACGGAATACTCTGAGATATTTCACTCTGACGATAAGCCACTAACATTCACTAATGAAATAAAACACTCCATACGTACAAAAGACGAAATACCGGTTTACACCAAGACATACAGATATCCCGAAATTCACAGACAAGAAGTACAAACCCAAATTCAAAAAATGCTAGATCAAAATATAATCCGTCCCTCTAACTCCCCATGGTCCTCTCCTATTTGGGTAGTACCCAAAAAACTCGATGCATCCGGCAAACGTAAATGGCGATTAGTTATAGACTACAGAAAAGTAAACGAAAAGACTATTGACGATAAATACCCCATACCTAATATAACCGACTTACTCGACAAATTAGGTCGTTGCCAATATTTTAGTACACTAGACTTAGCCTCTGGCTTCCACCAAATTGAAATGGATGGAAAAGACATTCAAAAAACTGCCTTCAACACTGACAATGGACACTATGAATTTTTACGGATGCCATTCGGACTAAAGAATGCACCCGCCACTTTTCAAAGAGTCATGGACAACGTACTTCGAGGTTTAGTTAACAAAATTTGTCTTGTATATTTGGATGACGTAATTATATTTAGCACATCACTTCAGGAACATATTCAAAATTTACGAACAGTTTTTAATCGACTAAAACAAGCCAATTTAAAAATACAATTAGACAAATCTGAATTTTTAAGAACTGAAGTAGAGTTTCTCGGACATGTAGTAACCCCAGAAGGCGTAAAACCTAACCCATCCAAGTTGAGCACCATTCAAAATTATCCTATCCCCAAAAATACAACCCAAATAAAAGCATTTTTAGGACTCTTGGGATATTACAGACGTTTTATAAAAAATTTCGCACACTTAACCAAGCCCATGACCAAATGTTTAAAGAAAGACTCCAAAGTAAGGCACAATGACCCCGAGTACATACAATGTTTCAACACTTGCAAAAATCTCTTGATGAACGAACCAATACTGCAATACCCAGACTACAACAAACCATTTAACGTTACTACAGACGCAAGTGACTCTGCCATTGGTGCCGTGTTATCACAAGGCCCTATCGGTTCCGACCTTCCTATTGCTCACGCAAGCAGAACGTTGAACGATACCGAACAAAACTACAGTACAACAGAAAAGGAATTACTTGCAGTTGTATGGGCTACGCAATATTTTAGACATTATATTTTTGGTAGAAAGTTCAAAATTATTACAGACCACAAACCACTACAATACCTCCACTCGTTAAAAGACCCACATTCAAAATTAATGCGATGGAGAACCAAACTCGAAGACTTCGATTATGAAGTAATCTATAAAAAGGGCAAATTAAACACAAACGCAGACGCACTTTCAAGAATCATACCTTCATTCCAAATTATTAAAACTAACGACAATATTTTCGAAAAACCGCAAAATTTAGTACATTGTATTTCACAAGACTTTCAATTAGAAAAAGGATTTGCCAAACAAATTAATGAGCGTTTCAATAGCAAAAATTATCTATTAAACAATAATAATAATAATCAAAATTTACTAATTCAACCCATTCATAACAATAAATATAAAATATTCCATCTTGTAACAAAATTAGAACATTTTACTGAACCAACACTAGACAACATAGAAGACTGTTTAATTAAATTAAAAAATTATTTAGTACAAAACGATATATTCGAAATCCATATGCCAAAAATTTGTTCAGGATTAGACAAACAATTATTTCAAGAAATTGAAAACCTATTAAACCAAATTTTTAAAGGAACGCATATTAAAATTGTAATTCATGAATTATTAGAGGAATATAATTATAAAAAATCTTTAAACAAAAATGTAGACGCACTTTCTCGAATTTATTTAAACATAAACACATTAGATACAGGCACTCAAAATCTTTTGGACTACATTGAAAACTTCAACGAAAATTTTAATCCTGATAATGACACACAATCCTTAGTAGTGCACGCCAGCTATGAGTGCCCGTGAGGTGACGCCTGGTAAGCGCCCACACGGTAAAATATATCGTCATCATTACCGATGTCTACATGTGATGTAGATACTGGCACACCCAGAAATGGGTAATATGCCGTGATGATATATTTATTTATTTATTTATTTATCCTTAGTAGTACAACCCGACGAAGACGAGCAAAGAGATCCCGAAACTGACCAAACTATCCATTCAAACACTGAAAATCCTATTATTGGTATAACAATAACCGAATCCTCAGTAAACTTTGGAAAAAACAACTTTTTATATCCCTTGTAAAACACTCCCCATCTAAACCTAAAATCAAAAAATTTCATATTGACAAAATGAGACTTTACGTTCAAATATCAGAAACAAATTTCGACCAGGATATCATTGATTTTGTAAAACAATACATCACACCTAATGCTAAATACCTTTATTTCGAAGATCCAATTTACGAAAGATTTAGTAATACACTGCAAAAATATTTCAAAAATTCAGAAATTAAATTTATTAAAAGCAACACAAAATTAATAGACGTAGAACAAGAGGACGAAATACAACAAGTCATAACCAACTATCACGAAGGGAAAACAAACCACCGTAAAACAATAAACAAATGCGAAGTATGTTTAGCCGCAAAATACGAAAGAAATCCCATTAAACCAAAATTAAATATCACCCCTACTCCTACCAAACCACTAGACACTTTACACGTAGACACACTAACACTAGAAAATGCTAAATTTCTCACCATCATTGATGCTTTCTCCAAATATGCACAAGCATACAGAGTTAGCTCAACAAACGCTATCGAGATCGCAAACAAATTAACACATTTCTTTTCACACCATGGAATACCGAAATTTATCACTTCAGATAACGGACTAGAATTCAAAAATAGTATTGTAAAAGAATTATTAACCCTCCACAAAATTGAAATTCATTTCACCTGCTCTCCAAATCCAAATTCTAACGGTTTAGTTGAACGATTTCATTCCACCCTAGTGGAGCACATTCGCTTATTTAACATGCAAGAAAATTTCAAAAATAATTCAATTGACGAAAAAGTTCAGTATGCACTTTTGGCATATAATAATACAAACCATAGTACAACAAATTTAAAACCGATCGAGATTATTAACGGACATTTAGAAACAAATTCACCCCTTGATATAGAACTAGAGAAACAAATAACCCAAAATTATGTTCAAAACCACAAAGAAAAGACTAAACTAGTATACAAAAATATTAATAACAAATTACAAGAGAATAAAACAAAAACAATTAATAAAATAAACGAAAATCGCGAAGAACTCCCAGATATTCCAAAAACAATTTACGTAAAAAATAAACAGAAAGTCAATAAAACAAAAAATTCAAAATTTAAAAAAGAGAAGGTTAAAACAGTTAATAAAGATTTGAAAACAGCCGAAATTGACACAGAAAATAATGACAAAAAGCAAACTAAAATCCACCTTTCAAATATTAAAAGACCACGGAAAATAATTAATAAAAACCCCGCAATTCCAAGTCCATCTACTTCCCGTGCTCACACGGAATAGATGTGAAGAATATTACCCTCAATCCAGGACTTTTGGCTATTAATCTTGGACCAGCAAAACTACAAAGAACACAACACACATTTGTACACTATTACGATCTACATCCACTTAAAACACAATACGAAAACTTGAATAAACAATACAAAAACCTTATAGCGACATTAAACACAGGCGAAATAACTACGAAAGACTTCGAAAATAATAACAAAATTATAGATTATCTAAAGAACAACATCAATGAAAAATTCAGCCATTTATCCACTCATAATCGGATAAGACGAGGTATAGTCAATGGTTTAGGAACAATCGTAAAATCTATTACAGGAAATTTGGATGACGAAGATAACAAAAGATACACCAAAATTCTAAATCACCTGCAAGAAAATCAATTTAAATTAAATAACCAAATTAAACATCAATACTCTGTTAGTCACCAAATAATAGAATATTTTAACAAGACTGTCGACACTATCAAACAAAACGAAGTCATTCTAAAATCAAAAATTGAACAACTCATACATTTGGCTATTGGCGGAACAAAAAATGACGACAAATTATTTATTAAAGATATTTATAATCAATTGAACACCCTGTATACACTAACATTCAACACTCTTCAAGACATCGAAAATTCTCTCACATTTTGTAAACTTCACTCCATACACCCCAGTATAATCAAAACACATGACCTTTATGAGCAATTAAACAAAATTTCAAAATATTACAATGATGAGTTACCATTTGAAATAAATTTAGAAAACATTTCAGAAATTGAAAATTTACTCTCAGTTAATTGTAAAATACAAGACAACAAAATTCTATATTTTATTGAAATCCCAATAAATTATGAAACACATTTCGACTTAATTCATTTAATTTCAACCCCTACTAAGCACAACTCTAATTTCTTTACTATTATACCCAATCATAATTATATTCTGAAGTCTGAAACTGGTCAAATAAGATCTCTATGTGGTACGTGTACCCGCAATAAAAGAAACATTTTCCAATGTCCTAATAAAATCAAAGAAATAATCGAAAATTCTTGCGAGACGAACTTCTTGAGGAAAAACACCGTCGAAAATTGTCATTTCGTCAAACTAGAAATAAAGAATAACCATCTCGAATATTTAGAAGAAATCAACCAATATTTGGCCATAATTCCGCACCCCGAAAAAGTAGAAAGTAAATGCAGTCACGCCGATAATATAAGAAATCTTCAAGGCATACTTCTCATCAAAGAAGATGGATGTAAACTGCGAATTCAAAACAAAGAACTCGACTTCAAACATGGTACATTTGGTAAACCCATAGTAATCGAAAACTACAAAATTAATTTCAACAACACACAAATCCCCAAAACTACAATTGAATTGAACAGCATCTCCGATCTCAGACCAATAAACAAGCTAGAAGACACCCTGTACGACGATATAACACCATATGAAGAAGATGACATCAAATACCCAGTTTTGGCATTATATGTTATAATCATTATTGTCGCTATTATTTCTGTCATAGTTACTTAAAAAGGAAACTCCAAGTCATCCGCTCGAGAAGCAATCAATCCACGGCCAGAGACATTGAACTCCATCAAACAACTTCAACCCCCAGGTCGCCGTTGAAGCTTCCTGACGAGGCCAGATTCTAAGGAGGGAGGAGTTACCACAGCCCATATAGCTGAGGTTGCATTTCCCAGGCTTATACCCGACACCGGAATACTAAACATATAAAAACTGTACTTCATATGATTTTTTCAGTCTGATGTAACCTTTCAACTTAATATATTCAAATGTAATAATATTTACGTAAACTGTAACTTGTGACTAAATAAAAAGATTAGCGAATATAATCTTTAAACTCACAAATAAATCTTTTTAAAAACCCTTCCGCGAACCTCACTCATATAACATATATATTTGGATATTTTTTTTAGATATGTATTTTTAAGTTATTAAGTGGTGCACTTTCTACGATAGTAATGAGTGACAGTAAGTTGACGGCTGGTATTGGACCGTCACGGTACATATAAAATATTAGCGAAATATGTTTACAAAGCAGCTAGTTCTGATAATTTTTGGATATGTTTGGGTTTGTAGGTCTTTGTGTGAGTGTGTGCCTGCGGTGCACCACAATGTACCATTTCGTTATCATCATTTTCATTGTTGTTTCATTTTGATTTACACCGAGAGACTTTGAAATCTTGATGAAAAAACTGATACTCATAAAGTGTCTCCAAATCGCTTCATAATGTGTTTTCTAGGCGAAATAAGTGTATTTAGACTGTTTTACAGTAATTTGTATAACTTCAATACGGTAGTTTGACTGCGTAGGAAAGGGCAACACGGAAGCCCTTCAAAAGCTTGTGTACACTAAAATATAGTGTAATCCCAAAAGTTGTACTTAAAAATTTTGTTTTACACCGAGAAACTTTGAAATCTTGATGAAAAAACTAATATTCATAAAGTGTCTCCAAATATGACAATGACAGACGTCGCATAGTATTTATCACACTGATACGATTGTACATTTTTAACTTATATGTATGTATGTTTTATTTATTTATCTGTTTGTAAGGTTCTCTGTATATATATATATATTTGGATATTTTTTTAGATACGTGTTTTTAAGATATTAAGTGGTGCACTTTCTACGATAATAATGAGTGACAGTAAGTTGACTGCTGGTATTGGACCGTCACGGTATATATATATATATATATATATATATATATATATATATATATATATATAATATTAACGAAATATGTTTACAAAGCAGATTGTCAGAAAAAGCAGCTAGTTTTGATAATTTTTGGAAATGTTTGGGTTTGTAGGTCTGTGTGTGAGTGTTTGCCTGCGGTGCAAGACAATGTACCATTTCGTTATCATCATTTTCATTGTTGTTTCACTTTGATTTAGAAAACGATCTTCTTATTTGACTTTTAATTGTTTTAAAGTAATAATATTATTATTAAAAATAACAATAATATTAAAAATAATAATGATAATAATTAAACAATTATTTTCCTGCCATGTTACATTGTTTAGTTTTCCATGCTGAATACATACATATATATATATATATATATAATTTATGTAGTATCCCAACCCTTATTGCGCAATTATTGCATCAGCCACTGGTAACTTTCCGTAGCTGAATAAGCAGATATCTGATGTCAACCTAGTACATGAGATTCACTAGGAATCTCAGTTTGTGGAAAGTCATCTTAGAGATAAGTCTTGCTTCGATAAAAAAATGTACTTTGTTTAAATAAACATTAATAAACTTTAAAATAAATATCAAGTTCCCAGAGTGCTAAAGAAGTCTGAAATCTCACTACAATAATTATTAGTGAGATCAATTCGTCGAAGATTTCACACTCCGAAGCAGTGGAACCAAAGCTACAAGTACATCAGGCTACAACACTCTCTACACAACCTCCGACGAGGAAAGGCTAATCATATCGTCGTTAATTCCGAGAAAGTCATCAGAAGCGGATCGCCCGCAGAAGACATCTCGACTCCACCACCTGAGCGGACATCAGGAACCACCCCAAATTCACTCCACCAAGACCATGAAATTGGCCGTCGTGAATTTACTATAAATATTAATGTAATTTTATTACATTTTACTATTCATTGTTGTTAAACAACTTAGAAATTATTTTAATAATTATTATTCATATTACGCTATTCAAATATTACAAAGTAATAACAATCTACATTATTTTATTTTTGTAATAAACTTATTACCGTATGACTGTTATAAAACACATTACACAAACACACACTCAATGAATCCACCACAAATCCAACCAGCCACATTGAGCACAATTCCAAAAATCCCTAACGAGATTATAGAATTAATAGATATCATACCTGAATATGACGGGAGTACTGGCACCCTATCCACACTTCATTAATATTTGCGATGAAATAATTGAAATTATCGATAAACAAAATTTATCTGCAATTGTTAAAAGAATTAATTTACATACAATTCGAAAGAAAATAACTAAAGAGGCTAACACAAAACTTGCAACTAAAACTTATACAGACTGGAAATCTTTAAAAACATTACTAATCGAAGAATATGGAGATAAAAGAAATGAAGTTCACTTCTTTACAGAACTATCACATCTCGAACAAAAATCTAATGAAGACATATTTACTTACTTTCATAAATACGAAGATATTTTCAAAAGAATAAGTTTATTAAAATTAAATTTTGGCCCCGGTTTCAAAAATTTAGCCACATTTCTGTCTAGTTATTCATCACATAACTTTATAATAAATTGCAAAGAACCATACAAAAGCCAACTAGCGGCTAGAAACCCAAAATCTCTGACGGATATAAAAAATTTAATCAAAAACGATTTTCAATATCTTCACGCACATATAAATAAACAAAATTTACAAAAACTCAAAATAAATGCACCAACTCCTCAATACAAATATACTTTTTCCCAGAATCAAAACCAACACAGATCCCCACTACTGAGACATCCTCAATCACAAAATTTTCCACGAGAGCCCGTTCAGGTAACACCAAGACAAAACTACCCACAACCTATGTCCATTAGTACAAAAACATTTAGACCACAAGTATATTTCGAAAATGTAGACAATACAGAAATTATTGAAAATCCAGAAGAAACAGAAGAATGTGACAAAAATTTTTATTTAGAACTTCTAGAAAACTCGAATCCTTAGCAAATTATACCTCAAAAGTACCGTTTCAATTTAAAAATTGTAGAGTTTTAATCGACACAGGATCATCCGAAAATTTTATCAGCAAAAAATTTGTCATGGAAAATAAAAATAAATTCAAAATTTTCCCCCAATATTTCGAAATTCAAACAGCTAATGCTACCTTTCATGGAAACCACTACACCTTTGTAGAATTATTTAATAAAAAACTGAAATGTTATATTTATGAATTTCATAAAGATTTTAATATTGTAATAGGTAACTCAGGCTTAAAATTATTAAACGCAAAAATAAACTATACCGATGAAACAATAAGTTTACTAAGTAAACACAAATTTAATTTCAATTATTTCCATAAAAATAAATTAGAAATGAATATTCAAGAAATATATTCGAAAAATTAAATCTCCGGACTGACTATCTTAACGACATTGAAAAAACTAAATAAATTAATAAAATAATTCGAAGACTTGACTATACCCGATAGGCAAGACTTGACCTTTACTAATAAAATAAAACATAAAATTAAAACTACCGATGAGACGCCAGTATACCAAAGATCTTATAAGTACCCATAAATTTATAAATAAACAAATTATTAAACCAAAAAATCATTAAACATTCATATTCACCGTGAAGCAGTCCAATTTGAATTGTACCCAAAAAACAGGATGCTTCTGGCAAAGAAAAATTTCGATTAGTCATCGACTACCGAAAATTAAATTCTTAAACTATTGATGACAAATTTCCAATTCCCGATATTACGGAAATATTGGACAAATTAGGAAAATCGACCTACTTTACAACCATTGACTTAAAAAGCGGATTCCACCAAATAGAAATGGATCCCGATTCAATCGAAAAAACTGCTTTCTCCACCGACCAGGGACATTTTGAATTTCTCAGAATGCCCTTTGGCTTAAAAAATGCCCCTAGTACTTTTCAGAGACTGATGAATTTCGTTTTGAGAGATATTGTAAACAAAATTTGCTTTGTCTATTTAGATGATATAATAAATTTAGGCACTTCATTGCAGGAACATAAATAATATCAAAACTGTTTTCCATAGACTTAGAGAAGCAAACCTCAATTACAACTTGATAAGAGCGAGTTTTTGAGAAAAGAAGTCGCTTATCTTGGCCCTTTAATTACCACCGCAGGCGTACGTCCAAATCCTGATAAAATCGAAATTATTAAAAAAATCACTATCCCAAAAACTCAAAAAGAGATTAAACAATTTTTAGGCCTACTCGGTTATTATCGCAGATTTATTCAAAATTTCGCAAAATTAACAAAACCATTTACACGATGTTTGAAGAAAAAGGCAAAAATTAATATTGATGGCAAAGAATGTTTCCTGTTTTGAAAAATGTAAAGCATTACTCTCAAATTCACCCATATTACAGTACCCAGATCTATCAAAACAATTTCGATTAACAACTGACGCTTCAAATTACGCATTAGGAGCGGTACTCTCTCAAAATACTGACGGAAAGGACTTACCAATAGCATACGCAAGTGGGACACTAAATGAACACGAAATTAACTATTCCACCACCGAAAAAGAGTTACTAGCTATTATTTGGGCAATCAAACACTTTCACAGATATCTATACGGAACTAAATTTAAATTAATAACGAACCACAAAGCCTTAATTTGGCTGAATACCTTAAAAGAACCTGATCAGAATCTTATTAGATGGAAATTAAAATTATCAGTGTACAACTATGATATAGAATACCAAAAAAGAAAACAAAATGTTGTTGCAGATTACCTATCAAGAATCCCTAAACCTTTCGAAATCAATTACAGAAACGATAATATTGTTGATCATACCGAACCTATAGTACACTGCATATCCAGAGATTCCGAAATGGGTAAGGGTTTTGCAAAACAAATAAATGAAAAATTCCAAACCACCAATAATATAAATAAAATAACTATAAAAAATGATATTGCCATTCAGATTTCACCACGACTCATAATTCATTTAATAACAAAAAACAAATACGACGACATTCCTTCTCATAAAAACATAGAAAGCTGTCTAAAACAATTAAGAGACTATTTAATTCAAAATAACATTAACAAAATTAACATTTCAAAAATTTGTTCAGGACTAGATCGACAAAATTGGACCGACATAGAAAATTCGTTGAAAGAAATATTTAAAAATACAAATATTCAAATAAACGTATTCACTTCAAATAACATTGAAAATTACGCTAACTCTGTTATCGCGGAAAAGGACAGCTGCACGCAACACTCGGATGACGAGTCACCGGCAAACGGACTCTCTTACATAGACGATCCCATAAATTTCGGAAAAAATCAAATAGTATTCAAAGAAACCAATTCAAAAAGTACTTTCGAAGTAGAAAAATTATTTGGACATGATAAACAAAGAATGTACATGGACATAAATAAAACAAATTATAAAGATACATTATTAAAATTTATTAAAGAGTACCAGGAAATAAATATCATTGTATGGTACCAGAATAATTTAGAAACATGCTAAACAATATCTTACAAGTATACTTTCAACCAGGCACGTATCAATTAATTTGCTGTAAAAATCAACTGCAGGATATCGAATCCTCAGATGAACAACAAGAACTAATTCAAAATTAGCATTGGGGTAAAACCAACCACGGTTGCATAGTTGAAACATACAAGGAACTAAAACAAAATTATTATTGGCCTAACATGCAGTTAACTATTACGAAATTTATAAATAATTGTGAAGTTTGCCAAAAAAACAAATACGAAAGAAATCCACCCAAAATTCCATTAATAAAAACCGCAACTGCTTCAAAACCCCTTGAAATAATTCATATCGATATACTATCCTTAAAAAAAGATAAATTCTTAACAATTATCGACAGTTTTTCAAACGCCAAGATATATCATTTGCCAGAAACCAATACAGCAACCATAGTTGAAAAATTAATTAAATACTTTTCAATATTCGGATATCCAAAATTAATTATCTCAGATAATGGCTTGCAATTTAACAATCAACTAATTTTCAATTTCGTATCCTCTAAAAATATTCGTATACACTTAATCAGCGTAAACAATCCCAAAAGCAATGGTAACATAGAATGATTTCACTCCACTCTTATAGAGCACATGAGAATATTAGAACAAAACAAAGACTTTAAAGATTTAAGCACAAGCAACAACATCCGATACGCCCTTCTAGCATACAATCAAACTATTCATTCAGCAATTAAACGAACTCCAAATGAAATCCTTTTCGGCCATTTTAACGAATCACAAGAAAAAATATCTCCCGAAATAATAACAGATAATTACGTTGAAATACATAAGGAAATAATGAAAAAAAATTACGAGGAAACCAAATTTTGCTAGATAAAAATAAAACGAAATACGCCACCTCACAAGCGGGCACTTGCAAATTGCAAAAGAAAATGTACGAACAGGAGGCTAAACGCAATACCGGTAAAATAGAAAAATCGCGATATAAAAAACAAGAAATTAAAAAGTACATTAAAGACCGTGCACAGATAATAACAAATAACAACAAAAAGATACAACTCGATAATCTAAAACATTATCGTAAATTTACAGAGCCATGCGATCCGGCACAGCCGACAACATCAGAGACGAAAGAGACAACCCCGGAACTAACGTCCTAAAACTAGGCGAGACCCTAATATTCAGTAATAATAAGTACATTTACGTGAACTTGAATCTTAATAAAATTAAAGAATCCTACAATAATCTCAATTATAATAAAATAAAATCCAAAATAAATAATAAATACAGTAGCGATGAATATGTAGAAGAAATACATAATAATTTTATAGTATTAGAGAACTTTTTAGATATAATTAATAATAAAATACAAATTTTATTTCATGATAGTAATTAAGATAAACGAGCAATAGCTAACGGACTAGGTTTCATTATTAAGACCATAATAGGATTTAGACGCTTCAGACCAGGAAAAATATGACAATGCACTAAAATCTATAAACGAAAACGAAAACACACTCAAAGATAATTTAAATCAAGTAATTATCTTTAACAAAAATATCTCAAATTATTTCAACAACCATGTTGACAAAATTAATAAAAATAATAAATCAATTCAAGACAAAATAATCAACTTAGAGAAATCCATAGGTAAAATGATAGACGTAATGAACGATAAACTTTACCTCGAAAACATTATCACCCAACTCATGTTCACGTCAACAAACCTGATAAGCATTATGAATGAAATTGAAACGACTTTCGCATTCTGTGAAACAAATACTCTATATTTCGGAATATTATCTAGAGAAGATATCAAAATGGAAATTGCTAAATTATTGCCAAACGATTTCAAAAACCTCATAATCAAAAATTGGCAAAATCAACAATTAATTAAAGTTTATTGTATATATGAAAAACTCGCGCTAGAACTGATAATAGACGTTCCTATTCCTCTCTTAAAAACCGAATTCATACAAGTCACCCCTATACCCACTATACACAACAACACCTTTGTAACCCTAAGTGTAAAACCAGGATATTACTCTACCTCTAACACACAGATCACACATTTGAATAAATGCACATTAGTAGAAAACAAATTGTACATTTGCAGTCAGGACAGTTCAATACCTAAGTGTTTAGAAAATTTGCATTTTCATAGAAATAATAATAAATTGCTTAATTATAAACAAAAACTTTATAAAAACATTAACTACGATAAAGTAATAAATTTGAATATTGTTAATAATAACAATAAGTTAATATTTAATAAAACCTTAAATATAAGAAATTTAGAAACAATCAAAAATTCCATCAAACTCATTTAATTCAAGTCTACAAATCAAAATCACATTCCATATTATACGGCATATTATTATACGTAGTAATTGCAGCTGTTGCAATAATATTAATTAGAAAAATTTAGTCGGCCATTACTGCAAGAAAATCGTCAATAAAACAAAATTCTCATAGTAAACAAAATATCGAAACAACACCTTTTGAGGAACCAATAAGGTGTTGTTTCGTCTTAAGGGGGGGGGGGGGGGGTATTTATGTAGGGTCCCAACCCTTATTGCACAACTATTTCATCAGCCACTAGTAACTTTCCGTAGATGAATAAGCAGGTATCTCATGTCAACCTAGTACATGAGATTCACTAGGAATCTCAGTTTGTGGAAAGTCATCTTAGAGATAAGTCTTGCTTCGATAAATAAATGTACTTTGTTTAAATAAATAAACATTAATAACTTTAAAATAAAATATAAATTATTTTTAAAAATCAAATCCTACGGATCCCTGATTTAATTTATATATGCCAGGTGCGGATTTGGATATCCATTTTCCTGTACCTTATCTTTTATTTCCGTCTTGTCCGAGGTTGATCCCTAAGCTTCCTAATCAGTGTTATTTTACGGGATAGGCTGATTAGCCCTACACCCAACCCTTCTCTTTTATCCGGGCTTGGGACCGGCAACAGGGGATATTTATATAAACACCCCTGCAGGCAGAGTTAAATCCATTATTAATTCACATTAGTAGCATCTACACTCTAACGACAATTACAACCGTTTATAGGTTGATGTGATGTGTAGCCCACAAGCACATCCATGATGTGTAACTTAACACACCAGGACATTATTTCTGTATTACTACTAGTCATATGTAAATTAAATGGAACTCGAGATTTGGAAATGAATACCATATGTTATTAAAAAATAATTATATGGGCCAAAATTAGTTTTCATTTTAATTTTGAATTAGGACGTTTCATCTTCAATCCAATATCCTTTTTGTGCAGGTGGGCTTGGCACCATACCTGCTTTCAGATATTGGAGAAGTAAAACGTGCCTCGGTTGCTCAGGGCCTATTTTCTTTTCCCAGTCGACGTCAAAATAATTTCGACTATTCGATGTCATATCATCGATATCGGTTCGAAAATAGAGGAGACCCAGACCAATGGCAATGAGAGCACCAATTACAATTGATGCAATACTACTTGCCACAAATACAAAAAAGATACTCTTTTCTTTATATTTATTCGTAGAATAAAGTGAAATATTCGCAACGAAATATTTCTTGATACGTATTCCTTTACGAAATTCGTATCTATAGTTTCTAAATAATGGTAATATTAATATTGTTGAAATTAAAAGTTTCTATAGTTACCGTTTAATTGTTACTTGCATTGTTTTATTATTTGAATATAAGATTCAGTTCGATGCAATGTATGTCTTGTATATTGGCATTTTACGATTTAGACTGAGACACGATGAAGTAAATATCAATAAAATAACGCAAGTGACTAACCAATGCTCCTAAAAGCTTGTACGTATGACAAATATGACAATGACAGACGTTGCATAGTATTTATCAGGGCTGGTCTTATATTCCCAGCAAAAAAACAACTACTCGGCTTTTCTTATAAAATACACTTAAAAATCTGCAGAAACCATTAATATAACACTGATGCGATTGTGCATTTTTAATTTATATGTATGCATGTATGTTTATCTGGCTGTAAGGTTATCTGTATATATATAAATTATGTCTTGTTGCAACAATTATTACTATGCCAGCACTTCTTGCAGTACTTTTCCAATATAACATGCATTGTAATATAAACCCTTGTAACTAAGATAAGTTGTTCATTCTTTCTGTATTCTCATATTTCTACACATGTAACCTCGTTGATAATAAAATTATTTTTTTTAAAAAAGTTCAAACGAAATTATTTGATTGGCACAGTTATGGTAGGATCAGAGAAACACAAAAAGTAATTGTGTAGTGAATTTCAATTCTTTACTCTGATGAACCAATCTATCAATCGTAAGCCAAGAAAAATTATATTCCAATAAAACCGTCTACAACGCCCTACGGAAACAACACGAAACACAGATCCCACGGAGGAATCAACTTCCTTGGCCACCGAACAACAGAGGAATCGAGAGAGGAAGGAAGCCTTGCTGTTCGACAACCTGTCGATCACGTCTTCAAACCCAGGAAGAATCAGCAACCCGGTGATGTCCGTAAAGCATCAACCAATCCTTGTATTATTAACAATAACTTTGTAAGTTATATTTATAATTATTTCTGTGTTACACAAAGGGATACCTCTAGCAAACGACTAATAATAAAGGTATCGAGGGACCGGCACAGGCCCAAACACACACAATAAACTTATTCCTTTAAACAATACTGTTAAAAGCATAATTTTAAAGCCAAGTAGATTAAACGTTTCAAATAGTTCAATCATGGCTACAACCACACTTTCAGAATTGAAAAACCTTTCTGAAATTATTCCTTTATATAATGAAGATATTAAATTACTAAACAATTTTATCAGTGCCGTCGACGACGTAGATAATACACTAAAAACCGTTGTACTTAGTCCCGTTCAGAAAACATATCTTTTTGGACTAATAAAAACTAAACTTAAACACAGAGCTGCCGAATTATTATCAGAGAATAAATTCGAAGACTGGAAAGATTTAAAACTCTACCTTACAACAAATTTCTGTGATAAAAGCACAGCTGAAACAATTTTGCTGGAAATTTTACAAATGAAAAATAAAACCAGTACAGACAAAACTCTAGAAGTCATTTCTCAAAAATTTCCACAGTACAAATCAAAAATCTTATTAAAAGAATATAATCAATTACAAAAGAACGAAATAATAAAAGAAAATCAAAAATTAGTAGTTTCTCACTTTATAACTCTACTGTCTTTATCAGTGAGAGGATCATTTATTGTTAAACAACCCAGTACATTAGAAGAGTGTGAATGTTTATTGAGAAATGAATTTAATTATTCACATCAAAACCCACACCAATCACCAATGTTAAGATAAGCAAAATTTTAGTTTTAATATACCACCCAAAAAATCCCCGGCTCAACAATTCCCATCCAAACCAATTCAGTTTACCAACAATCAAACACAACCAAAACCTTTTGCCCCTCGTCAGAACTTAAAAAAAAAATTATGAAACAAAACGAACATTCCAGCCCAAACCTATGACACAGCAAACAAGACTCACTACGTCTATGTCTACTCAAACAATTAAGCAAAATTACAATCTCAACGAAAGCTCAGATAAACAAGTTGAACAAACTGCTGACGATTACGAATACATAGAACAAAACGATGACACTCAACACGATCATTTTTTAGAATTAGAAATAGAGGTAGACGAACAAATCAAGTAATGTCCAGCCTAACATACAATTTACCCTCGCTACATATCCAGGACTACATTATTTTATTAGACACGGGTTCAAGTATTAAATTCATACATCCAGATTTAGTCAAATTAAAAAAAAATTAAAACCTATGAAGAAAAATGTACGTTTACAACCTTAAATGGAAAATCCACCATTTCACAATTTGTACTACTGAAAATTAATAAAATTCCATTAAAATGTTACGTTTATAAATTCCATAAAGAATATAATTTATTATTAGGTATTGAAGCATTTAAAAAATTAAATATCCAAATTGACTTTATAAAAAATTCTGTTAATATATAAGGAAAAGAAATGAAATTACAAAACGACTTCAAAACTGGCAAAGAAAATAATAATATTCAAATTCGTTCAGAACATTTTATTCAAATTGAAAAATCAAAATTAAAAACACTAATAAATAATTTTGAAGATCTTTTTCCAAAACCAAACGAACCATTGTCTTGTACAAATTTATGGGAACATAAAATAACTCTCAATAACGAAACCCCCATTTACACTAAAAATTACAAGTTTCCACAAGTATATGAAAACGACATTGAAGAACACATCGAAAAAATGTTAAGAGAAAAAGTTATACAGCCTTCTCATTCTCCATGGAATTCTCCCATTTGGATAATTCCAAAAAAGTTAGACGCTTCCGGCAAACGGAAAACAAGATTAGTAATCGATTTTAGGAAAGTAAATTCTCAAACATCATATTGGCCATTCAAAATATTTCACGACCCTAGACTTACAATCAGGTTTCTATCAAATTCCCATGGACAAAAATGATATCGAAAAGACCGCATTCTCCACTCCATCCGGTCACTATGAATTTTTGCGCATGCCCTTCGGTCTAATAAATGCCCCCGCCACATTCCAAAGAATGATAAACATCGCATTAGGAGAATTGGTAAACAAAATTTGTCTAGTCTACTTAGACGACGTAAATATTTTTGGCAAAACTCTTGAAGAACATCTAAACAATATCAAATTAGTTTTCGAAAAATTAAGAAAAGCAAACTTGAAAATCCAAATTGATAAATCAGAATTTTTGCAACCACAAACGGACGCCTCTGACTATGCGATAGGATCAGTTCTACTACAAAAAGACGAACACGGTAAAGAAATACCAAATAAAATAGTTATGGACGCAGGACCTGAATTCAAAAGTAGCGTTTTACAAGATTTATTCAAACTCAGGAATATAGAGTCACATAATCTGCGTAAACAATCCTAAAAGCAATGCTGTTGAAAGATTTCATTCGACACTTATAGAACATCTTAGACTTTTAGAAAAACTTGATTTAGCAATCTTAGCTTACAATAATACTAAACACACCATAACAAAATTAACTCCAAATGAAATACTATTTGGCAAAAATAATCAAATCCCATTAAAAACAACCCCGCTCATTAATGAAGAAGTAATACAAAAATACCAAACATAACAAGAAGAATTATTCAAAATTATAAATGACAAAATAAAAACTGAGAAACAAAAACGCTATAAAGAAAATGATAATCCCTTAAAAATAAAAGACACTATTTACGTAAAAGAAAATTCAAGATTAATTAAAAAAATCAAAAAACCCTTATTTAGAAAATATAGAGTTCAACACTATAATCCCATACTCGGGAAAGTAAAAATCGGAGACCAAATGGCCGAAAAACATGTCAGGATAAACAGAATTAAACAATAAATTGTTGTTTCAGATGTACGGCTTAACTGACGGACATCTCAAAAGACAATGGATTTCATTTAGCTAAATTAGGGAAAACACAGATAGAACAAATAATTTATTTTAATTATAATATTACCCCGATATACGATGAATTTACTAAAATAAAAACAATGAAAGAAATCCTCCTCTTTCAAATTAAAGATACAAAGGAAGTATTTCAGGACTATATTAATATTTTGATATATAATTTTAATGACTTAGAAAATCAAATTAATAAAATATTTCACAGAATTTCAAAACGCGGTATAATTAACGGTGTAGGAAGTATCATTAAATCAATTTCAGGGAATTTAGATGCTTTCGATGGAAAACGTTATGACAAAATTTTTGAAGAAATAAAAAATAATGAAAAATTATTACAGGATCAAACTAATTAAAATTTAAAAATTAGTAAAGAAATGATTGATAAATTTAATTATCAAATCGAAAATATTAGAAGTAATGAAAATAAGTTGAAAACGCAATTAGAAGAAATCCAAAAAATTTTAAAGAAAAACTTCAATTGGCAGGGAAAAATCGACGTTGAAAATAAATTTCAAAAACTAATATTTATAATTCAAAATTTAAATAATCTCTCTAAGCAAATTGAAATCAGTTTAACTTTTTGTAATCTGAGGAAATTGCACACAAGTATTATCGATCCTAAAAACATCAGAAAAATCACACAAAACAAAGACATTTGGCAACTAAACGAAATTATAGAAACATACTGCCAACACGATAACGAACAGATACACTTCCTTATTAATATTAATATCCCAGTCTTTGCTTCCCAAACTTACGATTTATACCAATTTACACCCATACCTTTTATTAAACACAACAAAATTTTACAACTAAATGAAAAACAAACCATGTATTTTATAAATGATAACAATAACTATAAGATAAATAATTGCATTTTAGTTAATAAGATATATTACTGTAAAACTGAGTATATTGTTTTAAATAAATGTATTATTAATATTATAAAGGCCCAAACGAATGATGATTGTAAATATCATACTCTGGAATTAGAAAATACTTGGGAGAAAATTCAAAATATAAATGAATTAATCATAATAAGCCCCAAGGAACAACAAATTCAAATTAATTGTGAAAGTAATACACTCAACAAAAAAATGAAAGGTATATTTAAATTAAAACTCATTAATAAATGTGTAATAAATAATTTCAAATTCGACATAATTCAAGAAACCTATAAAGAAATAATATTTGAAAGCCTAAATTTTAATAACACGTTTCAACAATTAAATTTGATAAATTTAGATAAAATAAATAAAGTAAACATAACAATTAAAGAGTTACCACAAATAAAAGAGCTAAATTTGCAAAATTATAACAATCATCATATACTCATTATTTATACTGTTATTTTTAATAATTTGTATTGTCTTATTATATAAGTTTAGAATTAAGTTTTTAACACTCTGTAAAAGAAATAAAAAATCCAATCCAAAAGAACCAATTGTAGAATTAAGTTCCATTGCATAATAATTATTGTAAAATCTCAGAAGGGAGGAATTATGTATTGTTGTTTTTCTATTCTACAATAATTATTACTTCTTGCAGTACTTTTCCATTATAACATGTATTGTAATAAAAACCCCTGTAACTAAGATAAGTTGTTCATTCTTTCTGTATTCTCATATCTCGACACATGTAACCTCGTTGATAATAAAATTATTTTTTTTTTAAATAATCCAAACTAAATTATTTAATTTATATATATATATATATATATATATATATATATATATATATATATATATATATATATATATATAAAGTCATACAAAAAAGTCTCCGTACGACAGTAGTTTTAATGTATTTTAGGAAAAATAGCAGTCTAAAACCCAATGGGTGGAATTCAGTGGGTTGTATTAAGGCCTGTATTAAATCTTGTATTAAGTATATGGCAACATTGTAATATTTTCCACATGTATCAATGAGATTCAATTGTGATTTTGAAATTTTAGCACAGGAAAAAGTAATACAGATATCCTTTAGTCAAATGAGGAAGTATTATTGTAAATGGAAGGTGTAAAAGGAAACACATTATTGCAAAATTAGGTTAGAAATATGTCAAATTTTATGTGTCAAATATTTCATACCTGAATATTAATGAATTTTAAAATATCTTAACCCCCGTTTTGATCAGTTTTGACATTTGTCCTTTTTTTCTTACTTCTGTTAATAATATTTTTTTCTTTATTTGATCCTTTGGTCTCTGACTTTTTTCTGACAAGTATTACAAAGTTGCCAAAATATTTTTGACAAAGGACTGTTTTAGCTTAAAACACGCTAATACAACCCACTGAATCTCACTCAATATATTTAATTTTCTTTTAATCCAAAATGAAACGCAGTATATTACGTTATTATAAATATAAAATAAAGCAATAATTTATTTAATTTGTTTATATTATGGGGTAAACATTGAAAGTATTCATAATTTCATGACAAAAAAGTCTCCGTACGATAACCAAAACATTTAAATAATAAACCATTTATTTATGTTTCATAAAGAAATATAATATTTGGAGGGTTTTCCTTTGGTTCTTCCACCAGTAACTAAGCGATGAGTCATTGAATATACCAAATTTTTGGTTACCTATGGCATTATATTCTGCCATTTTATTTGTAATTAATTTCAATTTTTTTTGCTTTATATTCTTAGTTATTTTAAGAATTTTCCGCACTTTCTCAATCTAGTTAAAGTCCGGAGACTGCGAGGGATGATTAAACATATTTTTAATATTATATAGTACTCATTCTCTTATAGACGCGAATTATTTGTCTGATGCATGAAATTAAAATTGTCTCTTAAGGCCCTATCTTTCGGCATTTTGTTTTAAATTTGCTTTTAAAATATCGAGGTAACCTTTGCTATCCATTGTTGTAATAATTACTAATTTTCGTACACCCGCTAAGAAGGTACAGCCCTTAGACATAATGCTGTCACCGCCGTATTTAACTTACATTTAAATGTTTTAGATTTTTTACTTTTAAATTAAAAGTTTTAATTCTTTATTAAGTTTACTGGTAACGTAAGTAAGTAAGTATTATACATACTGATTGGAAAGAAGTCAAAAAAATTGGACAAAACCTTAAATTTAAGACATGTAATACTAACAGTTAAATACGCCGGTGATAGCATTATGTTTGGGGTATATTTTCTAAACGGGTGTACAAAAATTAGTAATTATTGCAACAATGGATAGCAAAGGTTACCTCGATATATTAAAAACAAATTTAAAACAAAGTACCGAAAAATAGGGCCTTAACAGACAATTTTAATTTCATGGATCAGAAAAATTCGACAAATAATTCGCGTCTATAAGAGAATGCGTACTGTATAATATTAAAAATATGCTAAATCATCCCTCATAGTCTCTGGACTTTAACGTTTAACCAGATTGAGAAAGTGCTGAAAATTCTTAAAATAAATAAGAATATAAAGCAAAAAAGAATTTAAAATTAATTTCAAGTAAAATGGTAGATTATAATGCCATAGGGGACCAAAAATTTGGTAGATTCAATGACTTATCGCTTAGTTACTGGTGGAAAACCCAAAGGAAAACCCTCCAAATATTATATTTCTTTATGAAACATTAATAAATGGTTTATTATTTATATGTTTTGGTTATCGTACGGAGACTTTTTTGTCATGAAATTATGAATACTTTCAATGTTTACCCCATAATATAAATAAATTAAGTAAATTATTTGTTTATTTTATATTTATAATGACGTAATATACTGTTTCATTTTGTATTAAAAGGAAATTAAATATATTGGGTTTTAGGCTGCTATTTTTCCTAAAATACATTAAAACTACTGTCATACGGAGACTTTTTTGTATGACTGTATATATATATATATATATATATATATATATATATATATATATATATATATATATATAACTGTTTTACAAATTTAATATTAAATAAATGTTTAATATCTATCATCTAACAATACATTTCATATGACATTAAAATAATTCTACTAGTAGGTAATAACGGGTGGTTAATTAGCGTTGTAATTGATATTTTACATAAAAATAAATCTGAACAAAATGTACTTATTTAATTAATATTATCATATAATATAATAGACACAGATGTAATACAATTAACAAACAATTTATTTTATTGAAAAAAGATTATTTGTAGTTAATTATAATATAATACTGCCACCAGATGACACCGTCATCTGAAAATAAATTAAAATTTATTGAGTCATTATTAGCTATTACACATGCATATTAAAAAAACACTAAATATATAACTTATATTCGAATTTTTAGTATATTGTTTTTAATATAATTCTTGTGTTGTATTAGAATATCCTGTTGTTTCTGAAATTTGTGTTGCTGAAATAGTTCCGAGAGCAAACAAAGGTGGCGTCAAGGAAGATTATAACAGTCTCAGCATACAAACTGTAAATTCCAGTTAAATGTGTTCGTGACCAGTAATATTTGGGGTTATGCGTTATTGTGAAATAAATGAAAATAAATTTAAATAAAATGAAATAAATTGTGAAAACACTTATTTTAGTTCTATTATTTTGAATTATAATTAATGAAATACAAACAGAATTTTAAATAAATATTTTTAAGATCTGGTGACATTTCCGGAATTTGTTATTTTTTGACAGAAGGCATTTTAAGATGAAATTTGTATATGTAAAGTCAATTGTACAAATCTACAAATTTGTACATTATATGCGTATTCTATTTGCCACTTGGATCAGATCTAACTTCTAACGCTATCTGATCTTGATCACTTGTTTGCTGTTCTATTTGATTGGATTACTTTACCACCACCATTAGATTTTCTGATCCGGATCACGACGAAGTAATCCACCTCTCGAGGTAGGTCAGATAGATTAGATCACTTATCACAAGCGAATTGGTTTTTGTTTATGTGTCAGAAATCATAATGGATGAATTACAATTATTCGATCCGGAAAGTAACACTACTTATTTACTTGAATTACCACAAGATGTTGTTAATAGGGCAAAATCTCAACAATAACCAGATAGTTCTCTTTTTGGTCTGTTTAATTTGATCATCTGATCTTACACTAAGTGAAATGATCTATCTGATCTGATTTAAGTGAACTGATTTTACGAAGTGCCAAATAGAATACTGCTATTGTATATAAAAATCATAAAGAAAGTTTGAAAGTTGGATATCATGAAGTGAGCATAGTTAGTTGGAAACTTTGTTCTATTGAATTTCCTATGTCAGGGATGATATAAATAGTACTGACCATCTGATGTTGAATATTGTCTATTAATAAATAGTCTATAAAGAAACAATAAGATAAGAAATATTTTTCTCAATATCTAATGGTTATAAATGAATTTGAAAATGAATTATTTGTCAAGGTCGTCACAACATTTAGCTTAGTACTAGTAACCGAAACGATTAGAAATATTTCCAAGACATGCACAAAATCGAATTACTTGGCTTTTAAAATATAAATACACTGATCTTCATCACTCAAAACTACAAGAAAGTGAAAGAAATATCCTGTCAAACTGATAATTTTCTGGCGTTGTTCTTTTGCTCACAATAACTGCAAAATTGTTGATTACAACAATATTGTTTGTTATAATCAACAGAAACTTAAATTCCACAAGATTCAAAGGTAAAGTATATTGATTTTAAACCAAAATATAATCATTCGTACATTTCAATTATAGACTATTTAACACCTACCTTTGTTAAAATGTAGCGTCAACTTTAGATGCTTCATTAAGAGATATCTATAATAATATAAGTTCTAATTACCATTTTCAATGGAACAATTAAATATAAAATATGTCAAATAAATCTTTAATTAGCCTAAAATACAACAACTAATATATATTTAAATCATTTGAAACTTTTAAAACCATTTCAAATGCCAGTTGCTATAACATTTATAAATTTAATCATAAGTGACAGGTTTTTACAATATCCTTAACGATTATTAGAAATATGTTTAATACATGCACAAAATAATAATATAATATAATAATAATAAAATTTGTTTTAAAGCCTACAGCTTTATACAAAGGAGTTGGTAAACATGTATATTAAATAATTGTAAATGTAAATAGTAATGATATATAGAATAAGAAATACATTCATATAAATTGTAATTAGTGCCGTTCTCATAAACAAGCTCACTTCAAGACTTTAAAATGAAATTACTATAATACTTTATCTTTAGTTTAAAATAATGCTAAAGTGCTTGCTAAAGTGCTAAATTTATATTATGAAAACGAATACAACTTTAATTTTAATTTAAAGTGTTAAAATGTTAAAGTAACGATTGAGCTTATTTTGAAAATGGCCCTTATCAAAAATTCATAAATTTTCAAACAACAATGTGAAGTAAGATATTTACATAAAACTTCTATACTTTAAATAAAATAAATAAATGCCTAATAATTCAAAATATGAATACTTATATAGTATAAAACATTTTGAGTAATTCAAATTTATCACTTTAAGACTTTAAAATGAAATTACTGTAACACTTTATCTTTAGTTTAAATAATGTTCGAGTGCTTGCCAAAGTGCTAAAAATAAATTATGAAAACGAGTACAACTTTAATTTTAATTTAAAGTGTTAAAGTAACGATAGAGCTTATTATGAAAATGGCCCTTATAACCATATTTGACATAAGGACACATTGTGCTTAAAACTAAATGCCCCATAATTCAAAAATTCATAAATTTGCAAACATAACAGTGTAAAATAAGATATTTAATATAAAACATCTATACTTTAAATAAATGCCTAATAATTCAAAATATAATTACTTATATAGTATAAAACATTTTGAATAATCCAAATTTATAGTTAGGACAACAAGAACATCATAATCACACCTACAAGGAGATTGAGAACATTATTATTATTATTTCGAATGAAAGACAGTACAATTTATAAATTAATACATAAATAAAATAATAAATAAAACAAAACAAATTAAATATTTTTGATCTTAACTATCCAATTTAGAGCACCTTCTGTTAAATGATGGAGTCCGGAAAAACCTTGCTGAAATTTAGTTATAAAACATTCTTCGACAATATGTTGGATTGTTTCTTTTTCTGCTCCACATTCACAATTTGGACTATCACATATTTTCTAATAATAAATATATATACATATTCAATACAACTTCTCAAAACATAGTAAAAATCTATATGTTTTCGGTCTGTGTAAATGTGTCCTTTTGTTTAACAAAGAGATAACTTAATTTAATAAAGTACCAAAAAAGTCTCATGCTCGGAGATATAAGAAAAAAAAGAAATTAAGTTTATATATTCAAACAAAAACTTCGAATCTTAAGAGGATTGACCACATAGTAGAAAATATCATTTGTTTTAGCAACATTTAAATTCAAAAAAATATTTAAAAAATTGTCATTTTTGGATTGTAAGTATTGCGATAAATATGTATGTCGAAATGGCGTATAAATTGGGCATTCACATAAGAAGTGGTAGAGTATTTCTAAAACCTGACAGTTGCAAATGGTGCAGTTGGTTTTTGGATCTAGTTGATATTTTATAATATTAACTATAAAGTACAAATTATGTTTATTGCTTAATCTCAGTTGAGATATAATTCTTTTTTTGCTAAAAGAAACATTTAAATTTAGATAATTTACAGAATTACTTTCCGGTAAACTAATTAATTCTTTATAAAAATCACTATATTTTGAAATAGCTATTAAACTGTTATCTATTTGCCGCAAAGTCGTTTTTAATTGCGAAAGTAAATCGCTTGTTTATTTTTAGCTTATGTATTGCCTTTTCCAGATACTGTCAAAGTTTAGATTCGAAAATAATGATTTAAATTGAGAAACCCAGTTATATATACGCTTATTAGATGAAGTTTGATCGAAGTATACTAGTCTATCAAATTATTTTTGTAGTACGCTTTTTGTCTTTTGACAAAATCTTTGACCACCAATTTATAGCGCGTTTGTAATCTCTAATCTTATGTGATCTATTCCTGTTTCTTTTCTGAGTAAACATCCCGGTGTGTTTCTCGGAGTTAACAACATATTTTTAATGAATTTTAGCTGACAGCCCTCTACTTTCTCACAATAACGTAGCCCCCATATCTCTACAGCATATAAGGCTGTTGCTTTGATGAGTGCATCCAGTAACCTCTTTTTTTCGGACCAACCATTAGATTTTCCTTTGATTAATATATTTTTAACAGTACTAATAGCAACAACTGATTTCTTTATAGCATTGTTGGTGGCTTCGAGAAATTTACCTGAACTATTAAGGGTAATGCCAAGATGGCAGAATTGTTTCACTACTTCTATGTTTTCAGTACCGTACTTAAAAGCGGGTAAACGGTTGTTTAAACGACCTTTATGGAAAGAAGAATTTTCGTTTTTTGCGGGTTTACTTGAATTCTGTTTATATCACAGTATTTTTTTTTTAGAATGTTAAGGTGTTTTTGTACGTCAACTGGCGAGTTACATAATAATACTACGTTATCAGCATAAGCGAGTAACAAAAGATCATTAAAGCCGTCAATGTTACGACCAATAGCGGCCTCTTTACGAAAAAAATCTTCCAAGTCGTTTATATACAACGAAAAAAGTGTTGGCGACAAAATCTCCCACTGCATAACACCCTCTGTCAAGTCTACATAATTTGGTGCTGTCGAATTAGAGCTTCTGAAAGTTAGCTTGGCGTTATCATACATATTCTGTAATATTCGTATCAGTTTGGAGATTACACCAGATTCATACAGTTTCTGCCAAAGAATAACATGTTTTATAGAGTCAAATGCACGTTTAAAATCTATGAAAATGGCAAACACTGAATTTTTTGGCAGCCTTAGATGTAAGTGAATTATAGATGAGAGGCAAAAAATACCGTCTATTGTGCCACGGTTTTTATGAAAAGCCATTTGGTTTTCAGCAAGAATGTCATTGTTTTCTAAATATTTAATCAAACGTTGAGCAATAATTTGCATAAATAATTTACATATTGCATTAATTAACGCAATACCTCTGTAATTCTCCGGATTACAAGTATCTCCTTTTTTGTGGAGCATGAAAAGCTGTATCAGTACCCAAGAGGAAGGTAAAGTTTCTTCTTGTAAGATTTTATTAAATAAATTTAAAAGGTAATACAGCCAATTGGATGGTAGCTTTTTGAAAAAATTATTGTTTATTCCATCAATACCTGGAGATTTATCCGTTTTAGATGAGTTGATACTAACTAGTAGTTCTTCCATAGTAATATTTAAGTCAAAATTTGGGTCAAAACAATCGAAGAATTGTAAGCTTTCATTATTTGTTATTGGATATAAATTTCTGTAATAATTTTCCCACGTCTCTAAATGAATGGCATTCCCATGCACTATTTTTGAATTTAATTTGCGAATTACACTCCAAAACTCAGAGCTATTTTTTACTTGAGCTAGAGTATTCGTAATAGCTAATTGATGATCTTTTTTACGTTGCTTTATTAAGTTTAAGTATGCGCGTTTACTATCTAGAAAAGTTTTTGTATTAAACTCTGATGGCTCTTTTTTAAACTCCTTTAAAAGTGCTTTAGTTTGCTTCTTTAGCAACAAACACTGTTTATTAAACCATGGTTTGTTAGTTAGCCTACATAACGACTGATTATCGTTAGCCTTTAATTTAAGCATACCGGTGTTTGCTGCTGTTTCTTTAATTGATTTAATTAAATTTTCATTTAATTCAGAAACATTAGAGCTATTACAATAAATGAGAGATGAGTCTTCCATTAATTTAGAGAAGTGTGCTGCGTTCTCTTCTTTAAATTCGAATTTAATTGTATATTTAGGACCATTTTTCCATGTGATTAACGTCTTGTACCACTTTACATTCTGTTGTGAAGAGTGTAAGAAAACAAATATTATGGCCAGACTATTCCAGAGTTGGTAATATTTCAAATTTTGCAACATTTTCAATAGTTATGTCAGCCCACACAAGATCAATAGTACTGTTGCCATTTCGACTAAAATATGTATACGCACCCGGTACGTCTCCTAAGGTCCGCCCGTTCAGCATGAATAACCCTTGAAGTTCCATTATATTGGTTAATTTTCTACCTCTGAAGTCAACCTCGTTGTGAAGCGAAGTTCTATGTTCAAAAATCCTTGGATTGGAGATAATACCGTCTGAACATTGATTTAGTTGTCCAACTTTTGCGTTAAAGTCTCCAAGCATGATGGTTTTGGTATTCGACGAGATGTTACCTAAAATACAGTCAAGTGAATTTTCCAAGAATTGTATAGATATATTGTTGTCTAGTGACGGTTTAAGATAAAATGTTCCAATTAAATAGTTTTCTGAATTTGTTTCTAACTGTATTATTATTTAATGGCTACAAGATTCAATAATTCTGATATACGAGAAAAAATTGTTTTTGCACAAAACCATTAAACCGCCACTAGCACGCCCTTTACTCTTATCTTTAATAGCTGACACTTGAAATATATTTAGATTATACATTTTTAAAAAATTAGGTAACGTACTTATTTCATGACTTTCAAATGTTTCACAAAGGCAAATAACTTCAGCCGTTTGTATGATGTTTACTGTTTCAAGATTTAAGTTATAAAGATTATTAAAGCCAGATAAATTCCAAAATATTATGCTAATCGCACTTTTAAGAGACTTATTATAAGAGGGATTGAGCACACGATGAGGCGGATTGGGCAGACGGTGGGTCAGGTTGGGCAGACAATGCGCGGAGTTGAGCAGACGGTGAGTCGAGTCGAACAGATGATGAGCCGGGTTGGGCAATCGAAAATGAAGAGGCGTCGGACGTCAGGACTGAGATTCCGTAGTTCGGTGCGCGGGAAAAAAAATTCAATTGAGGTTTGCTTCTCCACTAATTTGTTGCTTACATTGCTATTTCCTATTTTTTATTAGTCGCACTACCGGAGAGTCTTCTGAAGATACACTATTTCTTGATCGTTTCACATTTTTGTTTTCTATGGTAACGCCGTCTACCATTAATTTATTACCTATTAATTTAACTTTTTTCCCCTCTTCTTTCTTCTCTTTTCTTAATTTCAGCAACTCATTTCTTTCTTTTTGTTGAGAGGAGGTTAGGTCTGGATTTACGAAGATGTCGTAACCTTTGAAGTTTTTCCTATTTAATAAGATATTGTCCTTTGTTTTTTTTTGACGAAAATGAGACTGCTATCGACCTATTATAACCTCCTTTCTTCAATCCAAGTCTGTATACTTCCTCAATGTGTTCATTAGAAATATTAAGATTCAGATTACTATTAACAATTTCTATAATTTTAGATTCTAAATCTTCTTTCTTTTTCCAACTTCCTCAGTTATTCCTGTAAAAACTAAAAAAAAAACACAAAATCGGATTCTTTAGAGTTTAAAATATAAATATACTGATCTCCATCTCTCAAAACTAATTAATACAACATATTTAATTGAAATTCATGAACTTAAAAAAATTTTTCATTTCATGTAAATTAATTTTGAATACTTAGAACGTAACTAATTTATTTTTTCATACCTGTTGTCCATTTATATGTTGATTAATCCATTTCATATCTATTTATTGCAAAAATAATTACATTCATAGGTTAATATTTTGACATATGTCAAATATGACGTTTCACAGTGTTCGAACCACGAAGCACGGGCATAAACCATCAAAAATTATAATTTTTAAATATAAAGATTTAGGCTTTTATAACTATTGTGAAATAATTGCTCATTGTTATAGTATATATTTATGAATTTACCTTGTTAGAGATTGACCTATTTTTAACATATTTCCATTTAAAAGTTCTGTTTGAGATGTCAAAAAACGTTCTTCGTCTTAAAATTTTCAAGGACACCTTCGATGCATAGCGGGATGATTATTTGAAAGTACCAAATTTCCACTTTAAATAATTTTTTACTCGAAAACCATCCATCCTACAGAAAAATTACTCATGACCAGGGCCCTGAATAGAATAATTTTCCACAATTTGAAACAATTTTCATGAAAATCGCTCGCACCGTTCAGGCTGTAGTCTTATTTAAAATTTAGGCGAAGCAAAAAACCAATGCCGATCGTGCTGTCAAATTTTTAACATTTCTGCATGGCAAACCTTGACGATACTTCTCATTTGATATCAAGCACGACATGGTTCTGACAACTTTAACCAAAAAACAAAAGTCGATCGAGCTGTCAAATTTTTGACATTTCTGCATGGCAGCGCTCGACGATACCTCTCATTTGATAGCAAACACGATATAGTTCGGACAACTTCAAGCAAAAAACAAATGCCGATCGTGCTGTCAAATTTTGAACATTTCTGCATGGCAGACCTTGACTATACCTCTCATTTGATATCAAGCACGATATGGTTCTGACAACTTTAAACAAAAAACAAAAGCCGATCGAGCTGTCAAATTTTTAACAATTCTGCATGGCAGCCCTTGGCGATACCTCTCATTTTATGCCAAACACGACATGGTTTTGACAACTTTAACAAAAAAACAAAAGTCGATCGATCTGTCAAATTTTTGACATTTCTGCATGGCATTCCTCGACAATACCTCTCATTTGATACCAAACACGACATGGTTCTGACAACTTTAATCAAAATTCAAAAGCCAATCGAGCTGTCAAATTTGTGTCACATTTGCCTAGCAGCTCTTAACGATACCTCTTATTTCATACCAAACACGACATGAATCGGACAACTTTAAGCAAAAAACAAATACCAATCGAGTTGTCATTTTTTTGACATTTCATCATGGCAGCCCTTGACGGTACCTTTCATTTGATACCAAACACGATATTATTCTGACTTTATGCAAAAAATAAAAGCCGATCGAGCTGTCAAATTTTTGACTTTACAGCATGGCAGCCCTTGACGATACCTCTTATTTAACAGCAAACACGACATGGTAATGACAACTTTAAGCGAAAAATAAAAGCCGATCGAGCTGTCAAATTTTTTAACATTTCTGAGTGCCAGCCCTTGGCAATACCTCTCATTTGATGCGAAACACGACATGGTAATGACAAATTTAACAAAAAACAGAAGATGATCGTGCTGTCCAAATTTTGGCACTTATGCATGGCAGCCCATGGCTATACTTTTTATTTGATGCCAAACACGACATGGTAATGACAACTTTAAACAAAAAACAAAAGCCGATCGAGTTGTCAAATTTTTATATTTCTGCATGACAGCCCTCGACGATACCTTTTATTTGATACCAAACACGACATGGTTCTGACAACTTTAAGCAAAAAACGAAAGTCGATCGAGCTGTCAAATTTTTGACATTTCTGCGTGGTAGCCCTTGACGATACCTCTCATTTGGTGCCAAACTGGACATGGTTCTGACAATTTTATGCAAAAAGCAAAAGCCGATCGAGCTGTCATACTTGTAACATTTTTGCATGGCAGCCTTTGACGATACCTCTCAGCACTTTCTCGTCCAGTTATATTTCATATTTACTATATTTTTATTGGCAATACGATAGTTAAAGTACGAAATTCACATTAATGCATTTAGCAATATATGTTTTTCGCTTAGTTAGTTATGGCAAGTTTGGCAACACTTTCTTTTCTAGTTATATTTAAAATTTACTAAATTTGTATTGTTATTATGGAAATTAATGTGCTAACTTCAAAATTCTGCAGTTGGGAATATTTGTTATTTATTTTGTTACTTATGGGAAGTTTGGCAACACTTACCCGACTAGTTAAATTTAAAATTTATTGTATTTTTATTGGTAGTATGGAAATTATTAATGGGCTAACTTAGTTACTTATGTCATAGCACTATATACTGCTGGGCCCGGTCTACCACAGGCTAGTAAGGCAAAGCTATAACGGTAGAGAATTCTGTACAAACAATAACAAAATTCTAGCAGTAGTTCCAGTAGAAGAAAGTAAAAGAAATATCCTCTCAAACGCATAATTTTCTCGCATTGTTCTTTTGCTTACAATAATTGCAAAATTGTTGAATACACTAAAGATAATATTGATTATTGTAATCAACGGAAATTTAAATTCCGCATGATTCAAATGTAAAGTATATTGATTTTAAACCAAAATTTAATCATTCGTACATTTCAATTATAGACTATTTAACACCTACCTTTGTTAAAATGTAGCAACATCTTTAGGTGCTTCATTAAAAGATATCTATAGTAATAGTACTAATTACCATTTCAATGGAACAATTAAATATAAAATACATTAAATTATTTAATAATTATCCAAAAATACAACAACTATTTTCTATTTAAACCATTTGAAACTCGCAATGGTATTCGTAATATCAAAAATTTATGCATCTTCATTAATTCGTATACTTTAAAACAGCTTAATTCGATTTCTGTCCACGGGAATTAAAAATTTCTCATTTTTGTCTTCCACTTGATAGCCTTCGATGTTCTTAACGTTAAAGGACGGTCTGACTGAAACAGGTAACTTCAATTTTGATCAGAAATGAGTGGTAATTCCCAATATCGCCAAAATATTGAATTTTCAGTGTTTAACAACGTATAATAGTTCTCATCCTAAACTAATAACTTTTTTTAAACATTTCTATGAACAAATCTTAATGATATAATTTCTTTTAAACATTTCTATGAACAAATTTTATTTGTTTTTTCAATCAGTATCCTTCATTTCTAACATTTTGCTATGTAGGCCATTTTTTTTTTTCATTTTTTGTTACTCATTACTCCTTAACGATTAGAAATATCTTCATAATATGAACAAAATCGGATTTCATCGAGTTTAAAATATAAATACACTGATCTCCGTCCCTCACAACTAATTAATATAACAGGTTAAACCGATGTCCTGAACCTAAAAAATTGTAATCTTATATAAATTGATTTTGTATACTTACTACCTAACTAATTTATTTTTTCATCCCTGCAGTTAATTTAAATTAAAACATTTCATTTCTTATTTAAAAAGCTAATATTGACTTGTCACATATGACATTTCTCAAGTTCATGAATCATGACGTAACATATTTATGACACATGATGACATCTAAGATTTACCTAACCAAACTACATATTTTGAAAAGTCAAAAAATTACAATTTCTAAAACATTGGTTTAAAGCCATAACTCATAAATGATATATTTGTTAAATCTTACCTTTAACCAATCTGTATTTAATTTTTTGAAATATATCTCCTGCTTTTAAAGATAATACCATTTGAAGTTCATCTTCAGTTTGTCAAATTTGACACATGTCACTAATGACTTGCCAAATGTGACAGATGACAACGTTTTTCGTCTTCAAATTTTGATGCATTCCGGGATGCTTGTTTCAAAGTACCAAATAGCCACCTTTAATAATTTTTTACTCAAAATCTGTGCATCCTACAGAAAAATCGTCCATTACTAGGGCACAAAACATCACAATTTCCTACAGCTTGGAAAAAGTTAAAATCTCTCAACTCGTTTAAGCTCTAGAGGTGTTCATCGCTCTGTCGATGTCGATGTTCGAGATGAATTCAAATATATTATATAGATAGATAGATAGTCTATGAATCTTTTTAGTATATAGACCAGCGAGTATTCCCTAGGGCTCAGCCGATAGTGTTTTATAATAGTTTTACGTACGTACAATCCATGTAGGTACAATTTTAACCCACAACGCTAACGCCATCAGTCTTCACGCATACACAAACGATTTATATATATTCGAAAAACAAAGGCCGATCGAGCTGTCAAAATTTTGATATTTCTGCATGGCAGCTTTCGACGATACCTCTCATTTGATACCAAGCACGACATTTATTTGACAACTTTAAGCAAAAGACAAAAGCCGATCGAACTGTCAAATTTTTGACATTTCTGCATGACAGCCTTCTTTGATACCGCTCATTTGATGCCAAACACGACATGGTTCTGACAAATTTAAGCAAAAAACAAAAGCCGATCAAGCTGTCAAATTTTTGACATTTCTGCATGGCAGCCCTCGACAATACCTCTCATTTGATACCAAACACGGCATGGTTCTTGACAACTTTAAGCGAAAAACAAAAGCAGATCGAGCTGTCAAATTTTTGACATTTCTGCATGGCAGCCCTCGACGATACCTCTCATTTGATACCAAACACGACATGGGTCTGAGAACTTTAAGCAATAAACATAAGCCGTTCGAGGCTTTTTTAGCCACTGTGGGATAACTGCCCATTGTCATAATTTATGTTTATGAATTTAACTTCTTTAAAATTGTCCTCATTTTATGATTAATTCCATTCAAATGTTCTGATTGACATGTCAAACAAACGTTCTTCGACTTAAAATTTTCGATGAGACCTTTGATGCATAGCGGGATGATTGTTTCAAAGTACCAGATTTCCACCTTTAAAAATTTTTTACTCAAACACTATGTATCCTACAGAAAAATGTTTCATGACAAGGGCACACCACACCACCATTTCCTACAAAAAGTTTCATCAAAATCTGTCAACTCGTTTAAGCTGTAGAGGTGTTCATAGCTTTTTCGATGCTCGTGATGAATTCAAATATATATATAGAGAGTGAATAAACTTTTTAGTATATAGACCAGCGAAAAGGTATTTTATAATAGTTTTACGTACGTCCAATCCGTCTACGTAAAATTTAAACACACAATGCTAACGCCATCAGTCTTCACGCATACTAAAACGATTTATATTTATGCGAAAAACGAGAGCCGATCGAGCTGTCCAATATCTGACATTTCTGCCTCGCAACCCTTGACGATACCCCTCATTTGATACCAAACACAACATGGTTCCGACAACTTTATTCATAAAACAAAAGCCGATTGAGCTGTCAAATATTTAACATTTCTGCAAGATAGCCCTTGACGTTACCTTTCATTTGATATCAAACACGAAATGGTTCTCACAACTTTAAGCAAAAAAACAAAAGCCGATCGAGCTGTCAAATTTGTAACATACTAAACACAACATAGTTCTGACAACTTTAAGCAAAAAACAAAAGCCGATGAAGCTGTGAAATTTTTGACATTTCTACATGGTAGCCCTCGACGATATCTATCATTTCATAGCAAACACGACATGGTTCTGATAACTTTATTCACAAAATAAAAGCCGATCGAGCTGTTAAATTTTTAACATATCTGCATGACAGCCCTTGATGTTACCTTTCATTTGATACCAAACACGACATGGTTCTGACAACTTTAAACAAGAAACAAAAGCCGATCGGGCTGTCGAAATTTTAACATCTATGCATGGCAGCCCACGACGATACCTCTCATTTGATACTAAACACGACAGTGCTGACAACTTTAAAGGGAAAACAAAAGCCGATCGATCTGTCAAAATTTTGACATTTCCGCATGGCAGCCCTCGACGATACCTCTCATTTGATATCAAACACGACATGGTTCTGACAACATTAAACATAAAACAAAAGCCGATTGAGGTGTCAATTTTTTGACATTTTTGAATGGCAGCCCTCGACGATATCTCTCATTTGATACCAAACATGACATGGTTCTGACAACTTTAAATAAAAAAAACAAAAACCTATCGAGCTGTCAATTTTTTAACATTTTTGCACGGCAGCTCTCGACGATATTTCTCATTTGATACCAAATACGACATCGTTCTGACAACTTTAAACAAAAAACAAAAGTCGATCAAGCTGACAAAATTTTGACATTTTTGCAAGGCAGGCTTCGACTGTACCTCTCATTTGATACCAAACACGACATGGTTGTAACAACTTTAAGCGAAAAACAAAAGCCGATCGAGCTGTCAATTTTTTGACATATCGGCATGACAGCCTCGACGATACCTCTCATTTGATACCAAGCACGAAATCGTTCTGACAACTTTAAGCAAAAAAAAACAAAAGCCGATCGAGCTGTCAAATTTTTTCACATTTCTGCATGGCAGCCCTTGACGATACCTCTCATTTGATACCAAACACAACATTGTTCTGACAACTTTATGAAATAAACATAAGCCGATCGAGTTGTCAAATTTCTGACATTGGAATATTTGTTTTTTACATAGTTAGTTACTTGTGGGATGTTTGCAACACTTTCGAAATAATCATAAATCATGGACATGAACCTTCAAAAATTATAATTTTTAAATGTAGTGTTTTAGGCCTTTTTAACCTCTGTGGAATACCCGCCTATTGTCATAATTTATGTTAATGAATTTAACTTCTTTCAAATTGTCCTCATTCATGAATAATTCTATTTAAATGTTCCGAATGACTCGTGAAACGAACGTTTATCTTCTTAAATTTTTCAATGAAGACTAAGATTTTTGGTTTCAAATTGTTTCAATGTACCAAATATCCACCTTTTAATAATTTTTTACTCAAAACCTATGCATCCTACGGAAAAATCACCCATATTTAGGGCACACCACACCACTGTTTCCTACAAGTTGGTACAAGTTTCATCAAAATCTGTCAATTCGTTTAAGCTGTAAAAGTGTGTTTTATAATAGTTTTACGTACGTTCAATCCGTCTAGGAACAATCTAAACGCAAAGTGCTAAAGCTAAAAGTCTTTCAAAATATTTTTTTCCCGCCCACCCAAACTGCCCACGCAACCTGCCCACACAAAATGCCCACGCAACCTGCCCACACAACCTGCCCACTCAAACTGCCCACGCAACCTGCCCACCCAAAATGCACACGCAACCTGCCCACTCAAACTGTCCACGCAATTTTCCCACCCTAAATGCCTAAGTGACCTGCCCACCCAAACTGCATGGCAGCCTTCGACTATACCTCTCATTTGCATCTGCAAAAAACAAATGTCGATCGAGCTATCAAATTTTTGACATTTCTGCATGGCAACCCTTGTCGTTACCTTTCATCTGATACTAAACACGACATGGTTCTGACAACTTTATGCAAAAAAACAAGAGCCGGTCGAGCTGTTAAATTCTTGACATTGGGATATTTGTTTTTTACTTATTTACTTATGGAATGTTTGGCAACACTTTCGAAATGCACATATATCATGGACATGAATCTTTAAAAATTAATATTTTAAATATAATGTTTTAGGCCTTTGTAATTACTGTGGAATAACCGCACATTGCCATAATTTATGCTTTTCAATTTAACCTCTTTCAAATTGTCCTCATTTCATGAATAATTCCATATTAATGTTCTGATTGACATGTCAAAGAAAAGTTCTTCGTCCTAAAATTTTCAAAGAAGACTTCGATCGATTGATACAAAAAGCCAAATTTCCACTTTTAAAATTTTTTTACACAAAAACTATCCACCGAACAGAAAAATGACCTATTACTAGGAAATGCTCTACAACTTGCAACTATTTTCATGAAAATCACTTGTACCGTTTACGCTGTACAGATGAACAAAATTACCCCGATCGTCGTGATGAAAGAAAATATATATATAGATAGTGAATTTACCAATTTCGTATAAAAGACTAGCGAAATTTCGGCTACGTCGAGCTCCCCGTATGGGGATAATGTTTTATGATAGTCTATACGTCTTTCCAATCCGTCTACGCATACTTGAAACGCAAAGTGCTAACGCTATATGTTTCAATAATATTTGCCCACCCAAACGGCGCACTCAAACTGCTCACCCATGCAATCTGTCCACAAAACTACCTGTCGTCCGCGCTGTCCTCGTTCTTGATATGCTCCCTATATAACTCGTCCTTAATGTTTTTCCTCTATCTCTCGTCTTGTCCGTTGCTTTTATAACCTCAAATATTTTGTAATAGCTATTTATGCAACAAGTGTAAAAGGTATAGTTTTATTTCGCAAATAGGAAAGTTTGTCAAATCCTGAGTGATAAGACACTTTTTATTCGAGTTGCATACTATCTTTTTAACGTTTCATTATTTTACTCCGTAGTGTTAAAAAGTGCACTTTTTTACACTTTTATTGTGTTAATAAAGATATACTTTATAAATTCATTTTAATGAAAAACGTGTACTCTTTAAAAAAAGGCGTAAAAAAAAACTATTTACAAAATTCGTGTATGATTGAGAACAATATATTAGATTTTGAATACTTATACAGTATGTTAAAATAAAAAGAGTATTTTTTTTAAGATAGTACTGACCGAAATGAGTAAAAAATCTGTTGTGGCCAAGGCCAACAGAAGACCTTCCGTCAATTCGATGTATTTTGTACAAATCCCATACCAAAAGTTTTTTGGAAAAGATTCTATATATCCAATAAAATTGTAACACGAACACATACTATTTTTTACAAATTCCATACCAAAAGTTCCTTGAAAAGATTCTATAAATTCAATAAAATGCCTTGGCGATCATTCAATTTCAAAATCTTATGTTAACATAAAATGAAAATGGCGAGATCGCACGGGTGAAAGAAGGGAATGAAAGTATTATGAAATACTTCTACGAAAAACAGGCTCTATTACAAAGTTGCAAGATATTCGGGGAGGATGCCGTATCTTGCATTATTACTGGTCTTCGCAATGAAGAATATAAAAATAATGCTCGGGCAGGTCACTACAAACCTCCAGAAGAATTGTTTGAAGGTTGTGGACAATGGTTGACTATGAATAATAGAAGTATTTCGAACTTTCATTGTCTTTATTTTTTGAGTTACACAACGTTTCGATTGATAAAATCTCCAATCGTTATCAAGTGAAAACTGTACAATAATCCTTAAGGCTACAGCTTATATACTAAGGGTGTGTGATGAAGAGTGAAGTTGGTTGAGCTGACCAATGAGAGGGCGCCATATGGACCGAGTGTCTATGCTGGGATGGCTGAACACATCTCTGTTGTTGGTGATGTACACTGCTTCTTTGAATTTTCTTTTTTGCCATTGTTCTTCTCTGTCAATGATTCGTGCTTCGTTCCATTTAATATGATGATGTGCTGTCCACGCATGATGTGCAATACCTGATTTTTCTATATCTCCCAGTTGTGTGTTTTTCTTGTGTTCCTTTAGTCTTACGGCGAGTGGTCTTTTTGTTTCGCCTATATATGAGGCTCCGCATTCACAAGGTACTTGGTATATGCAATTTTTTGTGTTGTCTTGCTTTGGCTTCGTTCTCGTAAGTACACTTCCCAGAGTTTCAGTTGTTTTGAAAACTGTCTTAATGTGTATCTTCTTGATATCCGGCTTATCTTCTCTGATGTTCCTTTAATATATCGAATTACTAGAATGGATTCTTCCTTGTCGTTTTTTCCTTGTCTTTGGTCCGCTCCAGACGGTTCTTGATGATGTCGTCAATTTGGTGTGTCGTGTATCCATTCTGCCGTAAATCCCTCTTTATGTTTTTTATTTCCATATTAAGTGCTTCTTCTGTATTGTATATACTAACTGCTCGGTCGTATAAGGTCCTGATGACGCCATGTTTTACCGATGTTGAGTGGTTTGATTGGTAGTTTAAATACTGACCAGTGTGTGTGGGTTTTCTGTACACGGTGGTCTGAATTTGTCTTTCATTTCTTCGTACCATGACGTCTAGAAAGGGTAGCTGATGTTCTGTTTCTTCCTCCATGGTGAATTTGATTGTTGGTCTGATGTTGTTTAGGTGATCCAAAAAGATTTTTAATTTTTCTGCTCCACTTGACCATATTATGAAGGTGTCGTCCACGTATCTAAGCCACAGTTTTGGTTTATCTGCTGAAGTATTTATAGCATGTTCTTCGAACCATTCCATATAGATGTTAGCGATAACTGGTGACAGCGGTGAGCCCATTGGTAGGCCATCGTCTTGTGCGTAGAATTGATCTTGAACTTGGAAATAAGTGTTTCGTAGACAGCATTCTAGAAGTTCCATGATTCCGTTGACTGGTATTGTGCTTCTCTCTACTAGTGTTCCATCTTCTTCAAGTTTGGCTCTGATTATTTGTAGAGATTCTTCTAATGGAACATTGGTGAATAGACTCACGATGTCGAAGCTGACGAGTTTGTCTTCCGGTTGTAGATGAAAAGAGTTCATTATTTCCACAAAGTGTGAAGAGTTCTTCACATAGTGCTCTGTAGTGCCTTGAAGACACACACCAAGAAACTTCAAAAATACAAACGGACCGAAAAGCGAGAGGACAGAAGTGCAAAGAAGACCATCATCAATCTCTCATCAATTCTACGTCCACTTCAAGGCACTACAGAGCACTATGTGAAGAACTCTTCACACCTTGTGGAAATAATGAACTCTTTTCATCTACAACCGGAAGACAAACTCGTCAGCTTCGACATCGTGAGTCTATTCACCAACGTTCCATTAGAAGAATCTCTACAAATAATCAGAGCCAAACTTGAAGAAGATGGAACACTAGCAGAGAGAAGCACAATACCAGTCAACGGAATCATGGAACTTCTAGAATGCTGTCTACGAAACACTTATTTCCAAGTTCAAGATCAATTCTACGCACAAGACGATGGCCTACCAATGGGCTCACCGCTGTCACCAGTTATCGCTAACATCTATATGGAATGGTTCGAAGAACATGCTATAAATACTTCAGCAGATAAACCAAAACTGTGGCTTAGATACGTGGACGACACCTTCATAATATGGTCAAGTGGAGCAGAAAAATTAAAATTCTTTTTGGATCACCTAAACAACATCAGACCAACAATCAAATTCACCATGGAGGAAGAAACAGAACATCAGCTACCCTTTCTAGACGTCATGGTACGAAGAAATGAAAGACAAATTCAGACCACCGTGTACAGAAAACCCACACACACTGGTCAGTATTTAAACTACCAATCAAACCACTCAACATCGGTAAAACATGGCGTTATCAGGACCTTATACGACCGAGCAGTTAGTATATGCAATACAAAAGAAGCACTTAATATGGAAATAAAAAACATAAAGAGGGATTTACGGCAGAATGGATACACGACACACCAAATTGACGACATCATCAAGAACCGTCTGGAGCGGACCAAAGACAAGGTAAAAAACGACAAGGAAGAATCCATTCTAGTAATTCGATATATTAAAGGAACATCAGAGAAGATAAGCCGGATATCAAGAAGATACAACATTAAGACAGTTTTCAAAACAACTGAAACTCTGGGAAGTGTGCTTACGAGAACGAAGCCAAAGCAAGACAACACAAAAAATTGCATATACCAAGTACCTTGTGAATGCGGAGCCTCATATATAGGCGAAACAAAAAGACCACTCGCCGTAAGACTAAAGGAACACAAGAAAAACACACAACTGGGAGATATAGAAAAATCAGGTATTGCACATCATGCGTGGACAGCACATCATCATATTAAATGGAACGAAGCACGAATCATTGTTTTCACTTGATAACGATTGGAGATTTTATCAATCGAAACGTTGTGTAACTCAAAAAATAAAGACAATGAAAGTTCGAAATACTTCTATTATCCAGAAGAATTATTTAATAATTTCTTTTACTCACTCGATGACCGGAACCGTAAACCTACATTTGGGAATCAAGCAAGTTATCCGGGAAAAACCAGTAATCCATTTGAGTTACGCAATAAACACCAATAGTCCAGTCATTAGGTAGATTTACCCTGCAAAAGGTCGGGTATTTTTGATTTTTGGATATGTTATATATTTAGAGGTCTCAACAAAAAATGCAAGTTTTCCCCCTCGGGGGCCTTCGGGAAGCACCGCCAACTTGAGAAAAAGGCGCAAAAAAGCGGTTTTTTCTAAATATCTCTTCACTTATTTGCATTAGGCGAAAATAGTTATTATCTAATTTGTTGACTATAAAATTCTTTACAACTTTTATTTAAAACATTTTTTTCTATAATTTATAGATAGCGAGCTACAGTGCTGCAAACAGAGCAAATTTTTTCAAAATTACATGAATGCTTCATTTAAATCATATTTTATTATATTTTTTTTACGTTTTTTTACAAATTACTTTTTGACAATCATTACTTATTATTATTTAACTAATATATATAAATATTAATTATTGTTTATAGTTTTCTTTCATTCTAAAATTTTTTTATAGTCCAGCAAATTTATAATTTTACCTTAAAGTAATTACAAAAACAGATTTTTAACGGAATCCAGTCCCATAAAAGTGCGCTGAATAATATATCAATATTTTCCCGAAATCGGAGCATGGGAACCTCCTGCCAATTTGGACAAATGGCGGCATATTCAGGTTTATAACCATTTGCTTAAAACAATTATGAAAATATTTAAATTATTCAAAAAAACAAACAATATTACGTACTTGATACTTAGTCTAATAGGTTTCACTATTTACAACAGTTTACATTCGACGTGGCATCAAAAGAAGAAGTTATCGATAACTGTTTAATAAAAATTGTTAACGTTTTCCTGCAATTTTTTAGTTTTTCATCCACCTCTCTGATCTTGTTAAATATATGATGACGAGGTTTTAAAATTTGAATTCAGCATGAAATTCTCTTTAATATCATGTATTACACGATTATTGCCGATGAACAATTGGCGAGTTACTAACAACTAAAACTCACATGAAATTCTTCTAAAATTTTAATCATCTGAAAATTAGCTCTTTTCTCAATTTTTCATCAACCACTTTGACACCTATTAAATACTTAATATTGGTTATCTGTAAGCCTGTTGAAATTTTGAATGAGAAAATGAAAAAAGAGCCGATTTTCAGATGTTTAAAATTTTAGAGGGATTTCATATGAGTTTTAGTTGGCAGTAACTCGCCAATCGTTCATCGGCAAAAATAGTGTAATACACGATACGAAAGAGAATTTTATGCTGAATTCAAATTTTAAAACCGCATCATCGTATCTTTAACAAGATCAGAGTGTTGGATGTAAAACTAAAAAATTGCAGGAAAACGTTAATAGTTTTTATAAAACAATTATCGATAACTTACTTCTTTCGATGCCATGTCGAATGTAAACTGTTGTAAATAGTGAAGCCAATTAGACAAAGTATCAAATACTTAATATTGTTTGTTTTTTTGAATAATTTAACTATTTTCATAATTGTTTTAAGCAAATGGTCATAAACCTGAATATACCGCCATTTGTCTAAATTGGCAGGAGGTTCCCACGCTCCGATTTCGGGAAAATATTGATATGTTATTCAGCGCACTTTTCTGGGACTGGATTCCGTTAAAAAGCTTTTGTTGTAATTACTTTAAGGTAAAATCATAAATTTGCTGGACTATAAAAATTTTAGAATGAAAAAAAAAAACTATAAACAATAATTAATATTTATATATATATTAGTTAAATAATAATAAGTAATGATTGTAGAAAAGTAATTTGTAAAAAAAACGTAAAAAAATATAATAAAATATGATTTAAATGAAGCATTCATGTAATTCTCAAAAAAATTGCTCTGTTTGAAGCACTGTAGCTCGCTATCTATTAATTATAGAAAAAAATGTTTTAGATAAAAGTTGTAGAGAATTTTATAGTCAACAAATTAGATAATAACTATTTTTGCCTAATGCAAATCAGTGAAGAGATATTTAGAAAAAACCGCTTTTTTGCGCCTTTTTTCTCAAGTTGGCGGTGCTTCCCGATGGTCCCCGAGGGGGAAAACTTGAATTTTTTATTAGGACCTCTAAATATACAATATATCCAAAAATCAAAAATACCCGACCTTTTGTGGAATAAACCCTTATTTTTCTACCAAATGACTGGACTACAAGGAATGAAGAGAGATATGAATAATCAACCAGCAGTATGCTATAACTGCAAGAAACCTGGCCATATCGCAAGAGACTGTAGATTCCCGAGAAAAGAATGTGGAAATTGTAGAAAATTAGGCCACCTGTCTCATGAATGTAAAAGTAGACAGTTTACTTAAGATAAAAAAAAATATATAAAGTTGATTGATGTTTCACAGAATGGAGGAAAATATTTCGTCAAAGAAATATTGGTCAATGGGACATCATTTAAAGCTTTAATTGACACCGGAAGTGAATTGATTACGGCAACAGCATGAGTAAAGCATCTACTAGATTTATCTATGAACATAGACAAAACGGTAATTATAAAAACATTCGGCGGTGGACAAATACAATCATTAGGATATGTGAACCTGACTATCCAAATTGATGAAGTAGACGCTCTGGTTGAAGTCACAATTGTTCCAAATGATTGTCAGTCATATCCATTTATTATAGGACAACCATAGTTAAATAGTTTCGGGGTATCCGTTGAAGTAAAGGATGGTAAGATACAAGTATTTAATTTTGTGTTCAATGAGTTACCGAAAATATACGGTGATATTGATGAAGAAGAGAAGATCATCATCCTAAATCTTCAAAACTTAGAATTAGAACCTAGATCTACAAGCATCGTTCCAGTTACTGCTTCCTGTGCAGCCCTTACCACGGTGACTATACCAACTGTAGTGAACGGGCCACCTGGATTCCAGTATTGTACCTTGGTCCCAAAAGAAATGGAAACAGGCTCAGGTATGTGTCTTACATTATTAAACCTTTCAGAGAAACCAGTGGAATTAAAAAGAGATTGCATAATTGCTAGGTGTTACCCAATTCATTGTATATCAAATATACAACATACTGAAAATGATCCATTTGAATTAAAAATGTGCGATGCCAAAATAGCGGAAAGCGACAAGTGTAAATTATTAAAATTGCTTCAATCTTTCGAAGATAGATTTGCGTTTCAAACAAAAGATATCAGTAAAACATCCTTAACTGAAATGGAAATTATGTTAACAGACGACAAACCTGTTTCATATAAATTATATCGAATGTCATTCGCGGAACGTAGTGTAGTTCAAGAACACATTGATGACTTACTTAAAAACGATATAATTCAAGAATCTGAGTCACCATTCGCTAGTCCTATTATATTGGTTAAAAAGAAATCGGGAGACACGCGTTTATGTATAGATTATAGAGCTCTTAATAAAATTACTGTTAAAAATATTTACCCCGTGCCAAATATTGAAGACCAACTAAATAGATTATTTGGGTACTCCTTTTATAAAGCCTAGACTTATCTCAAGGATATTATCAGATAGCTATGTCTAAGGAATCTATCCCTAAAACCGCATTCATTACCCCAGACGGTCATTTTGAGTTTAAAAGGCTCCCATTTGGTCTTGTGAACGCTCCAGCAGTCTTTCAACGTGTAATCCACAAAGCACTTGCACCCTTAAAACATTTAAATATCTTAATATATATGGATGATGTTCTGATTCCTTCCAAATCTATAGATTCTAGTTTAGAAATTCTAGAACAAGTTCTAAAATGTTTAAGGCAAGCTAATTTAACATTTAAACTAGCGAAATGCAGTTTCTTTAATAAGGAGATAGATTACTTGGGATATGAGGTAAAAAGTTTGGGAATTAGACCTGGGAAACAGAAAATGCAAGAAGGAGAACAATTTAGAACACCCACGAATGTTCGAGAAGTGAGACAATTTATTGGATTAAGTAGTTATTTTAAGAAATTTATTAATAATTTCGCAACTGTGGCTAAACCATTAACAGATCTCACCAAACATGATATGGCTTGGAAATGGGGCTCTGAACAAAACGAATCGTTCAATTCATTAAAAGAACAATTAGCGAAACGACCATCCTTAGCTTTATATTCAGTCAATGCTCGTTCAGAACTTCATTCGGACGCTAGCAAATTAGGGCTTGGTGGTATCCTTATGCAATATCAAACTGACAAATCTCTAAAACTCATCGCGTATTTCAGTCGTGTAACTTCAAAAGAAGAAAAAAATTATCACAGCTTCGAATTAGAAACATTGGCAGTAGTAGAGAGTCTATTTGTTAGGAATAGAATTTACAGTCGTAACAGATTGTAATTCCATTCGTACGACACTTACAAAAAGAGACCTAAATCCTCGTATTGCCCGATAGTGGTTAACCTTGCAGGAATTCAGTTTCAGTATAGATTACAGGCCGGGGGAAAGAATGAAACATGTTGACGCGCTCAGCAGGAACCCCACCGAAAAATCTGTTTGTAAATTATCAACGACAGATCGGGTACTAGCCCTATAGTTAAAGGATTCCTATCTTAGTAAAGTTCAGACCATTCTAGAAAATAACCCCATAACTGCAGAAGATCGCAGTATTCACAAAGAGTTTCGAATTAAGGATAATAGAATAGAAAAACTAGTAGACAACGAATATAAAATGGCCCTTCCAAAATCAGCACGCTGGCATATTTATTTATTTATTTATTTATTTATTTATTTATTTATTTATCACTCACTCAACAGGACAAAATCCCAATTACAGAGCAAGAAACAGAACAATACATACAATACACGAGCAGACACAGAGTAATGATTATACTATACATTTACAAAAATTAGTAATAATTAATAATGAATAAATTAATAATTCAGCTTATCTTATTTAATGACGAAAGGAAAAAGAGTAATTAATGAGATCGTGAAAAAAAATTGAAGTAACTTACGTCGAAATTCTTGCAATGAATCACAAAAAATATCAATACTACTGATACTAGAATATATTTTATTATAAAGAGCACAAATATGACTTACAGGATTTAGAAGCTCGTAGTTAGTTTTCGCTGTAGGAATACTAAATACTTGTTTCTGTCTAGAGTTACAGGTTCTAGGTACGTGGAAATTAATAGATGATAAGAGACTCGAATGATCGATTTTATTGTTTTTAATTTTATATAAATAAATGCACGATAGGTAATTTCGACGATCTTCAAGTGTTATCATAGCAAATTCAGTGAGAGCGATGCTGTAATGATAGCTGTTGTTGGTAATATTAGGGTTATTAGAAAATTTAAGCCAACAATACCTGCCAAATTTTCTTTGAATAGATTATATCGCTCTCACTGAATTTTTATACAAAGGGTTCCAGATAAGGAAACAATATTCTAATTTAGCTCGCACGAAGCAATTAAATAGAGACTGAAGTGTGGAAATTTTATGAAAATTTCTGGAATTGCGGATGATGAAACCGAGATTTTTATATGAAGTACTGATAATATTTTCATAGTGGTGGAAAAATTGACATTTTGGATCGAAAATGACACCTAAATCTCTATTTTGTGTAACTCTAGTCAGAACAGTGTTATTTAGTTTATAGTTACTTAAAATATATTCCTTTTTACACTATAAGACATGCATTTACTAGTGTTAAATAATAGGTTATTAGAACGAGACCAAGAGAGTAGATTATCAATATCATGCTGAAGTTTTAAACTGTCATCAGTACTGGTAATAACACTATAGATTTTAATGTCATCAGCATATAATAAATAGTGAGAATGTTCAATGCAGGTTGTAATGTCATTAATGAATAAAATGAAAAGAAGTGGACCAAGATTCGAGCCTTGAAGAATTCCTGAGGTTGCAATGAATGGAGTGGATGTGAAGTCATTGTAATGAACATAAATATTTCTATTAGAGAGATAGGAAGATATAAGCGCAGATAAGTTATTGGAGAAATTAAAATTGATTATTGTCTTCTCTATAAGTATTCGATGGTCTACTTTATCAAACGCTTTACAGAAGTCTGTGTAAATTACATCTATTTGTGCATTGGTGCGAAATGAATTGAATATGAAATTTGTAAAAGTGGAGAGATTAGTTGTAGTAGACCTTCCTTTCATGAAACCATGCTGTTGTGGGGAAATTTGTTTTTCAACAGAGTTATATATATGATTGAATATGATCTTTTCAAATATTTTATATATATTTGATAGAATGGCTATTGGTCTGTAGTTAGTGATGTCTTCCTTATTCCCGGCTTTAAATACAGGTGTTATATGTTTTCTTAAGAAGAGAAGGGAAAATATTAGTAGAGATAGACAAATTAAAAAGAATATATAACGGTTCTACAAATTTATCACGACAACCTTTCAAAATATATGCAGGGATGTTATCAGGTCCAGGATTTCGAGAAACTTTTAGTTTATTTATAGACGAAATAATTTCTAATTTAGAGATGTGATTAATAGAAAGGCAATCAGAATTATTAGGAAAAGGAATGTTTGGAGATTGAGGATCATTAACACTAGGAGGTTCATAAACGGATGAAAAATAGTCTGCAAATGCTTGAACTATTGATGCAGTATCAGTAAAAACTTCATCATTCATACACATGCGCCCCGGTATACGAGATGAATTTTTTTTTTGAGTTTAAATATGACCACACTTTCCTTGGCTCATTGACTATGTTACTTTCAACTGAATCTAAATAATTTTTATGTACTTGCTTTATATTAGTTTTTATTTTTGCCCGAAGACTTTTAAAATTATTGTAATACTTTATGTTGTTAGTATTTCTATGAAGCTTAAGATTTTTGTTTTTAAGTTTAATATCTGAAATAATAAATTTAGTAAACCAAGGTGGATATTTACGTAATTTTTTTATTGATTTAGGTATACACTGATTATATATATTATCCATCATAGCATAGAATTTATTGAAAGCATCATTAACGTTATCAAAATTAGAAAGAATACTCCAATCAGTAGTACTTAGACAATTGTAGTATTTAGATTCAGTATGAAGTACTACATCAAGAGCCGGGTGATGATCGTCTTCATTAACAAAAGGGCATGTATTATGAGTGACTGTACAGTGTAAATTAGCTAAAACAACATCTAAAATTCTATTAGAAGTGTTACTTACGAAATTATATTGAGTTGCACCCATGAAATTGTGGAAATTAATAAATGCCGAAATTATATTATTTGTGTATGCACTAGCATAAAAATCTGATAAATTACTTATATTAAAATCACCGAGAATAATGAACTCATTGTACAAAATATCAGGAATTGCTTCAATACAATCATATTTATAACTTAGCTGTTCGACAGAAATAGGGGGAGGTATGTAGACTACAATAACGTAAAGATACTTAATAGTAGATAAAGATATTTTAACACAGACAATATCGGAATTAGAGAAAGGATTAAGAGTTATATCAATAAGTTGTGCTCTAAATTTATTACTAATTGCACATAACACGCCACCACCACCCTTCTTGCACACACGGCCAAAGTCTCGGTCACTCCTGAATACAGTAAATTCATCATTGACTATTTCGGAATTAGAAACAGAATCAGTAAGCCATGACTCACTTATAGCAATTAAATCAAAGTTTGACAAGCATGAGTTATTGTAAAAATCTTCTAACTTAGTATTTAGTCCTCGTACATTCTGATAGTAAATGTTCATTGCAAAAAATAAATAAAGTAAGCTGAGATTTAAACAAATGAAAAAAAAAAAATTGTGAATGACAATGTTAGAACTTGCTGAAAACAGCTCAGTTCAACAACCTGAAAGTAACGTACTTAAACTAAATGCAACAAAAAAGTCGCAAACTAACAAAAAATAAGAAATTCACACAATGTGATAAATTTGGAACATATGAAGCTGCTCCAGAATTTGAAAAATTTAGTGAAATATAACAAACTACGAGTATTAACCAACGAAGTGTTAGTATGACAAAAAAGAAAGAAAATTATGATAAGTTATCATATGTTAGCAATATCACTAGAATTTACATTAGTTGAGTTATTTTCACTAAAATTTACTTTTTTGATAACATTATCAGTTTTATAATATATAAGACCATCACTGGACCAAACATTTCTAAAGCCATATTTCGCAGAATACTGCTTAAGAATATTAAGTCGTTTCTTTGTGAGATCCTCTTTGACTGAAATATGAGTACCTTTAAGTTTAGGCCTGCTTTTTAGTACAGAGTCTCGGGTTTTATATGATAAGAATCGCACAATAATGGGACGTGGACGGGGGCGGGAAGACACTGGAATATCACTAACACTCACACGTTGACCTACACGGTGACATCGCTCGATCGCTTGTGGTGGGATGGTGAGACATAATTGTGATTTAAATATATCACATACCTTATGCTCGGTATCAGCAGCAGTTTTAGCCTTCTCCTCCGGGACCCCGAATAAACGGATGCAGTTACGCCTGGAATATTGTTCCAGGCGGTGAACTTCATTTTGTAGAGCACAATTTTGTTCAGTAATGTCTTTAATAACAGACTCATAATATTTTTTTTGTTCTTCGAGCTTTTTGTCGACACATTCGAAGACTTTATCAACCAGTTTATTGATAAACGTGTCATCATTAAGTAGTTTTAGCACAACATCTGCCAAGGCACTAGCGTTACGCGTATTTGAACTCATTTTTGAAATAAATAAACTGATGCACAGAAGTGATAAAATCACAAAATACGGCACTGAGTAGAAGCCGGAGCAGCAAAAAAAACACGTCTACTCGCGCGGAGTCATACAAAACAATTGTATGTATATTACATAATATGCATAATGACCTTGGTCACTTTGGATTTGACAAAACGTTGGATGTTATCAAACGAAACTACTGGTTTGCAGAAATGAGACGTTTTGTTCGTAAATACGTAGACTCATGCATACAGTGTGCTTATCGGAAAAACAAACCCGGTAAGAAACCAGAGTTACTTCATGCTATCCCAAAAGACCCCGTTCCTATGCAAACACTGCACATAGACCACGTAGGGCCGTTTGTTAAAAGTAAACGGGGCAATGCTTATATCATTGTCATCATAGACTCATTTACAAAATATGTATTTTTGAAAGCCGTAAAGAATACTAAAACCGCGCCCGTTATATTGTTTTTGAATGAAATATTTACATTATTTGGCACTCCGGAGAGAGTAATTAGTGATAGAGGTTCCGCATTTATAAGCCAAGCGTTTTAAAATTTTTGCAAAAATCACTGTATTACGCACGTTAAAAACGCCGTAGCAACCCTGCGCGCGAATGTTCAAGTAGAACGTTTCAATAGAACAATATTAGATTCTTTAGCTACTTGCAGTGATGAGGAGAACGAATGGGATAGTAACTTAAGGAAAATTAATTTCGGTTTGAATAACACTGTTTCAAAAGTACGAAATTTACACCATTTGAATTGATATTTAACTATCACAGTCGGGGCACGCATAATCAATTTAAAAAATGTACTCGCAAACCATGATAACGAAATAGAAGGTACGACAAGCATATTTGAGAAACGACTAATAGCTTGTGATAATTTAACTGAGAATGCTAAGCGAATGAAAATAAATTATGACAAAAATCGTGTTTGTGCAAAACAATATAAATTAGGTGATTTAGTTTATTTTAATAAATCTATGTGCAGTGATGACGGTGAAAGTAAAAAGTTACTCCCGCGATATAAAGGTCCCTATAAAATCGTTAAATTATTAGTCAACGATAGATACGTAATTAGCGATATCCCGGGTATGCAAAGAACTCAGAGAAAGTACGAGAATATAGTCTCAGCCGATAGATTAAAACCATTTGTATGTTTCGATGAGTCCGATAGCAGCGACAATGATGCAAATGACAAGTTTGAAACCACCGACGATTTGATCGATCTTGTAGAATCCTAACTCATACGAATACGATAGTAACGATACTGACGTTACTAAAAGCAATGATACTGACATTGCTCATACGAATACGATAGTAACGATACTGACGTTACTAAAAGCAATGATACTGACATTGCTCATACGAATACGATAGTAACGATACTGACGTTACTAAAGCAATGATACTGACATTGCTAATACGAATGTTCTGGACGATATGGATGTCTGGATAAAGATAACTGTACTGGTAGCAAAGTTATCAACTATCGTATGAGATAAATCAGTGGTTATAAAATAATTATACTTTAATTGTTTGTTACAGATTAGTTGAAATTTCAAATTGCAGGGACGCAATTCCGCAGGATGGCCGAATGTTGGCGTAACAGTTCACGGTAGCCTTGGTGGGGCGACATTTATTGTTATGTAATGTCTATATAAGGAATTTAATAAATATAATTAAGTTAGTGTTATATACGACTTGAAAGAATAAACGTTTTTTGACTGTGAAAACTATTGTTGATTTCCCTAAATCCTAAAAAGCTAACATAAATAACAACTAATAACACCAAAGAACAAAATGCAAATGGTTTCAAATATCTGGCGCGCTTCAAAAAATATTTCTGTTCAGTTAAGTACAAATTCATAAGAAAATGGTGCAAAGTAACCCCGTTTTACGGTATTCAGCAATTGCCTACTTATAATTGATTGTTCAACATATTACTAAGTTAATTTGGAATTATTCGTGACAACATTTATGTGCTGACATAGGTTTACAGGTTCCCATTTGTAATTCTAAACCTGAGTGTAATGACACCTATTTCCAGTATATTCCGGAAATTGAGACACTATTAAATTTGTCTGATAGGATTGTCATGTTAATTTTTCCCTGAACCTCTAGAACGTCGTACTTCTGAAAAAAAGCCTGGGACGGGTGCTCTGAAACACCTTGTAAAACTGACCAAAATGAGTTAAATAGTTTAAAAAAATAGGTCTGATCTTAACCTTTTTCCGAGGAACACGACATTTTGTTTTAAAATCGAAGAAAAACTGACAAAAAGTCATCGAACAAAATTTTGTCTCTCAGTAAATAGTCTATAAAAAAAATAATATTTTATATGAAACATTTTTCTTAATTTCTAAAAGTTACGAAGTTATTTGAAAATTAAATATTGACCAAGGTCGTCACATTTTACTTATTTTGGTCAATAAAATTCATTTGTTTCAAAATTATAGAATTTCAATTAAATTATGAATCAAGGTAGGTATGGAATAAGTTGTCTAAGGCCCAGTTTTTCAATAATGTGTTTAATTTGTAGTTGAATAACTAAGAGTTATATTTAGATACTGGTTAACTATTAGTTAAATAATTGAGAGAAAATTTGTAGTCGGTACTTGTTGGAAAATTTATAATACGTTATAATGAAAAACAAATATACTCTTGATTTATTCACTGTATCGCCATTTTGTAACGCCGATGCGAATGGTGTTGGCGTACATAACGTCCTCTTTGTAGTAGATAATTTCTTCGCAGCTCGGGCGCCATTTTGACAGCGGCGGCGTTTCCTGTAAACTAACGTGAGAACGGCCCTTGGATAGCTTCTGTGGAGATGGGTAGGGTTTTTAGGGCGTACAGAGATTAATATTAATGAAAACATTAAAGAAAATACCCCTGTGTTTTCCCCTGAAATATGAACACTTGCCTACGTAAACTAGCGGTGAATATTACGGTGAAACTATTACACCCAAAAAAGGTAGGTAAACAAAACAATATGACGGCAATCTTTAATTCGACTTAATACAACATATTTACAACGCGGCGGCTCGAACTTACTAGTGGTGAACAGCGGTGTTTCTCTCGCGGATAATTACAGCGGCTGTCTCTAAATACGCGGAACACGTACAATTGCACGTTGGCGGTTTATGTCCCCTGCGGAAGCGGTCTCTTCACGTAGAGGTCCTCCACAGCGGTATGTGTTGGGCCGGAAAACACCACGCGCGACTTACACAGAATACGGCGGTTTCTTCACAGCGGATCCCGTCTCCACTGACTTAGACGGAAATACTTCTCGGTTTACGGCGGCGGCGTTCGGGTCCTGCCTCAAGCTCCCCAGGGTTGGATCGGCTCCTAGTAGACTACTCCAATTGTTGATGAGAGCAGCCGCGAGGCTAGACTCTGGCGTTTGCACTGAGTGCAACGCCTTATATATCAAAAAATCCGGTAAAACCAGTATTTCAGTAGTGGGAAATTAACTTTAAATCTTTAGCACTTGGTGGCGCTTTAAAGCGTAAAAACGAAGACAAAAATTATATTACTCGCGGTTTGTCATATTTCAGCTAGAAAATTAAATTTACAATAATAAAATAATGTTACAAATAAATATTATTTATTTCGGCGTGAAGTTGGCTTAGAATAAACAGTCGGAACTCACAGCACAATTCACGTTGAACCTTGAACGGCTGTCAGTGTACTGGGACGCAGCAAGGTTGTTGTTGATATGCGAACATTTCTGTAAAACAGAGTTTAAAACAACAAAATAAAGTGTGAAACAGTGACTAAACAATGTTAAATGTTCCCTATAATGTCACTGACACTGTGGTGGCTCCAAAACCAGTTTCTGCGTCCTCCAAAAGGTAAGTCGAACATGTGTTAGTCAACAGTGAGTTTCAGGTTATGAATGTTCTAGATATCGGAAAACTAGTTAACATATGACTCTAGTACTTGCTTCAAATATGATTCGTGGATCCTTCTCGAACAGGTAAGTCATATTTGAGAAGTTTACAAAGTTATAAACAACGTATATTCCAGGAAATACGTTTTTCAACCTTCTAACTGCGGCTGAACATCTTGAGATTTTCAAGCGGCGAGGAAACCTTTTCTGGACGAAAAATCACTTCGTTACACCACTTTACTAACTATTCTGTGACGCTCGTTTCGTCCTTTCGGACATTTTCAACTGGCTTACAATCAGTGAAACTTCGTATTTATTTATAGGTTTAACAATGGTGAAATAGTAACTTTTAGTTGGTAATGTTATTATTTGTATTGATGGCTTTTCTAATTTCCAAATTTTCCAAGTATTTCAGCCTTAATACCTTCTGGCCTGTGTAAAGGATTTTGAATTCCCCATTAAAGTTATAATCTGAAGTAATGCAATGGTCGGCAAAACCCGTATATAAAGTTAGTTTATTGATGGCATTGATGTTGCTGCGTGACCTATTTTGATTGAATAGATTTTTGTTTTTTCTTGTTTTATGAAATAAATAAAATTAAAATACATTTATCTCCTTTTTTCTAATAGGTACTTTAGTAACAAAAAGTATTTGTAATAGAAATATTACAATCGTCCATTATTAATTATACCTCTAATTTCTGGTTGCATAACAGCAGCATTGTTAATATTATTTACTAATTGGATAGCAGCTGCTTGTTCTTCATTAACAATTGGAACTCGATCATTCTCATCGTATACAATATTATGGAGCACTGCTGTGACTACTATTAGAACTGTATTGTTTCCATTTTCAATCCTAATGCTAGGCCTGGAACCTCCGTTTCCAAATACCATAAGATTTTTCAACAGTATTTCTAGTTCTTATTTGTGATTCGTTGAATAAATTTTCTGCTGGAGTTTCTGTTTGTCAGATAGGGGTTATTTAATAGCTTTTAATGGGATATCCGCTATCACCCAAGATTACCAAATCTCCATAATGGTTTGCTTCAAATGATTGCATTAAACAAGAATTTCTAAATATATGTGTATCATGCGATGATCCTAGCCATCGTGCCACAATTTTTCTAAATTTGCACATTCAAAGAAAGAAATTGTTTTCTGTTCCGACATATTTCTGCATTATTTGCGTCCAGTGGTTGTATTTTAACGTAGCTATAATCGGTAGCACCTATGCAGCGAGGAAATCTTGGTATGTTATAAAATTTCTGTCGGCAGCAACATCTTCTGAAGTTTCAGACATGTATATAATTCGTGGTTGTAAATTAGCTATCACTGAAGTAACTCGAGCTATTGTTAACTGGCTGTGGACTTGCTGACACTTGTAAAATCATCAGCTACGCTAATGGAGGATCCTGTAGGATAAAATCGTAAAATTAGTAAAAGTTGGTCTACTGATAGAGCATTATTCCTCTAAAAAGTATCATATTATTTAAAACAAGTTTTTCATAAGCTATTGCTTGGATGTGCTATTGCATCTTCCACTTCTTCTAATATGTTTTCCACAGCTCTTGGAAACAACCGAAATCTCCTGAAAAAATCTTGTCGATCCCATTTTTCGAAGAGATTTATTCGCTCTCGAATAATTTAAAGGAACAAAACTCATAATAATATTTCGCTATGATCTTCAAATGCATCAAAATCTCAGTTAAACATTTTAGTAACCTGTTACCCCTGTAGTGTATATGGTCTGTGCCCCTGTCACTTGTCATCTCCCTGTCACTTCACAAAATCAATATCAACCGCAAATTTCTTGATACTTACAACTTAACTAACAGCGTCGGTATTAGTTACCGAAATTCACAGATAATTAGCACTTTTATGGCTAACTACATCTTGTAAAACAAATAAATAAATAAATATATCATCACGGCATATTACCCATTTCTGGGTGTGCCATTATCTACACATATGTAGACATCGGTAATGATGACGATATATTTTACCGTATGGGCGCTTACCAGGCGTCACCTCACGGGCACTCATAGCTGGTGTGGAGAGTGCACAAAAAAAACAAATAACATATATAACTCTTGATTAACTATTATTTAAATTTTAATTTGCAATGTGCCTAAGGCCAAGTTTTACAATCGATGGTTATGACTTATGGTTAGTTGACCTTAACTTGCAAGTTAACTTTGACTGTACTTAAGAAGTATTTTTCAAACTTTTTTGAATTGATAGTTTCTAAACTGCAAGTTAACCCAAAGTTGGTAATGACATTATCGAAAGTATGTTGGCAACATTGATGAACTTTCAAAAATTTGAATATAATCATATTTTGATTTCAAAAATTCAACCTAATAATTAATGTTGTAAAGGATATAATATAGCTAACAAATGTAAGTACCTATTTTAATAGTAACATAATGTTAAAGTCAGTGCCGCTCCGTGGGCAAAAGGCGCGTTTGTACAAAATTATATTTCAGCTCATTGGCGCGCCTCGGAAAAGGGTTATTTCGTAAATTTTCATTATTTTGTCTATGAACTACGTAATATTAAATTTAAAGCAATCTTTAAACTATACTTTTTATTTTTCGCTGTTAAAGATGAACGAAACCTGCAACTTTCATAAAAGATGTGATAACTTCACCAAATATGAAGAAGATCTATTGATTTCTCTGGTAGAAAAACATAAAAATGGAATAGGAAACAAAAAAGTGGAGCTGTGAATTGGCAGCAGAAGCTATCTGCCTGGAAAGCAATTGAAGAAGAATTTTCGTCGTGTAGTACTACGAAAAGAAGTGCTACAAACTTAAAAACAAAATATCAAAATTTAAAAAACGGACAAAGACAAAATATGCAACTAATAAAGAAAATATTATGAAAACTGGAGGAGGAAGTTTTATTCCTACTGAACTAATATACATTGATGTAAAAATAAAACAATTACTTGGGCCTCAAATTGATGGCTTAACAGACAAATATGACTGCGATTCCAATCAAGGTTTGTATTTTTCTAATTGTAATCCAACCTACATTCCTATGAACTGCCGGTTCTTTTAGAAGTTTAATGTAATGAAGAAACACGTATTTCTGTTGATAATATACAACTAAGTGAAATACAGACGCAGCCTGCAGCAGTCGAAGATAATACTACTCCTAGTATTAGTATTACTGCCGATACTGATAATATAACACCAGTAAATGATTGGACTAATTACACGCTGTCGAGCCTCAAGAGGCCTATGTCCACGAAACTTTCTGGCAACAAGACTTCAAGTAAATAAATTTTTAGAAGTAGAAACATGTTTAGAAAACCGTATATTATATAATATATATTTTTAGAAACAACATTGAAAATGACGAATAAAGTCAACAAAACTAAGCAATATGTATCTGTTAGCCGTGAGTTAATAGAGGAAAAAATAAATTTTATTAAATTGCAAAAAGAAAAATTTTAAGAGGAACATAAGAAATTAGAATTTCAAAATAAAAAACTGGAAAAACATTAAATTAGATAATTTCATTTATTTTATATTAATAATAAACTTTATAATTTAGAGGAGGAATTATTAATAAGATTATATCGCGTAACATTATTTCTACCTCCTCTTTCTTGTGGAATATCTGCAATTTCTACATTATTTATGAAATTAATAGCGTTTTCTTCTTTGATATTAACTTGCGGTACGTCTTCATTATTTCCACATGCAATGTTATGTAAAACCGCAGTAGCTACTATAGCAGCCTGCGTTGTATCTAAGTTTATTCGAAATCCCATAGCTAAAGCAGGAAATATACGTTCGTATAAGTGATTCATTGAATAATTACTTTGTCTCATTTTTTATTTCATGCAAGGGAGTAATCAAGTAGGGCTTGATCGGGTAACCTTTGTCATCAATAATTAAACTATCTCCAAATCGGCCCGCCACAAAATCGTTATATATTCGCGAATTTCTAAAGATGTGCGAATCATGTGCAAAGCCTGGCCACCTTGTTACTATGTCCTGTATTTCTAAATTTGAATTTGCAATAGTTTGTACATTTAGAGAAAAAAAAATTACTTCCTATTTCTAAAAATTTCGGCTTTATCTTCCCCTGGTGATAAAATTTGTATGTGGGTGCAGTCAATTGATCCAATATATTTAGGAAAACGTGCAATTTGGAAAAAAATTGTCTGCAAATTGTTAATTCTTCTTCTGTTTGAGCCATTTTTATGTAATTTTGCCTCAAACCGGCTAAAGCAACACTGACTCGTTTTATAGACAGCGATGCAGTAGATTTACTAACATCCGCAAAATCTCCTGCGATGCTCAAAAAACTTCCATTTACATAAAATCTTACTGCCAATAGGAGTTGATTTTTCGGTGTTAGATAATCGTTTCTGAAATTATTTTTAATTAATTATTTACTTTAAATGCCGTTAATTTTATACAAATATTCCTTCTACCTGAGTATTGGATTTTGCAAAACTTCTCTAATTTGATCTAATACATTTCCACGGTCCTTTTTGACAATCTAAAGCAATTGAAAAAATCCAAATGATCATATTCTTTAAAAAAAATTTGGTCTCTGTCTGATTATTTTGGGACGTCGAACTGGTACATCTTCATCTTCGCTAAATACGTTTACTTCATAATCGTTCATTTTCAAATAAACAATAATATATAAATAATATAAACATACAATTCGCAATGTCACAATACAAGGTTAGGAAGTAATTGGAACTTTTAGTTAACTACAACCTATTCTTCTGGTAAAAGTAAACTACAAGTTAAATCTTAACCAACATTTGAAAACCGATACAAGTATGTTAACTTATAGTTACGTGCAAACTCGAAGTTAACCATCGATTATAAAACTGGCCCTTAGTAAAATAAAATATTATTTTGGAAAATTAATAAAAGTTTACAAAAAAATAAGAAATTTATGAAAAATTTACGGATAGCAAAAATTATTTTCGTACACCACTGAATAGACAAAAATAAATTGTTTATTTAAAACATTTTTCTCGATTACTGGCAGTTTAGAAGTAATTTCAAAATGAAAAAATTGACCATATTCGGTTGTCCGCCATTATCTAGTAACCTATGAGAATTTTTGGCAAAACAAGAAGTCGTATCTGTTATAGATTCCGTTATCCCAATGGAGGCCTTCGAAATTCGGATTCTATATGTATATTGGTGGTGGAACAGTGAAATAAGAATAAAGCGATCATTCCATCAGTATAAAAACTATAGTCATCTGTACAATAACACTCCCTGAAGCCAAAATCTCAATTATGCAATCATAAGCAGACAAACATAAAACCCCAAAAGTTAAAAGTTAGTAATCTAATTAAAACTGATAACAACCAAAAGTTATCTTTTCGTTTAAGAGCGTTTGTTCATATTGGTATTACTATACTAAATAATAATGTTTGTTTCATTTTTATTAGCAACGTTTCATTTTCATCATATTATTGAATGTAGAATATTTCTGCTTATTATAGGTCGCTAAAAATCGAGAAAAGTAGTAGGTATGGAAATTTAAAATACGAAGAAACCAGCATGTTTTTCAATGGTAGTAATTTTGCATCTGACGAGTTGATTGATGCCTATCATACATTCTTAGCTCTCGGAGCAGAGATGGGGTTTATGTTAATGTTATTTATTGCTGAAAAAATCATCGACAAGAAAATGGAACGTTGAGAGTTTAATAAATAATAAGGTCTAATTTTATTTTCAGTGGTTGGTTGTAGTTATAAGGCAATTATTATTGATTGATAATAATATAATGATTTTCAAGCAATTATTTATCCATTACAAGCGAAGTATAAATACTCATTTCAATCCTTTGTTTGAAATTTTGCGATATGGCATTTACTTCGCTCTATACTGCCTTTACAAATTCAATTGTTGTTCAGAGTTTTAATAGCTCAAAAGAAATTGAAATTGAATTTATTGCTGATTTTATAAATACAGATTTGTCGAAATCTATTTTGCTTCTTGCTTTTTTATGTTGGACTACAGGTATGATAATTTTTGCATAATTGCATTCATTCAATATGTTCTTGCACTCAAAAATGTATTACTACTCATTTAGTACAATCAGACAATGGAATAACTTTAGAGATAATAGGCCAAATTCAGCACTCTTCTTTATCTAATGAATCTTATCTGAAAATAAGAAAATAAAGAGAGACATGTAATAATACATTAATTAGAAAAAGATGCAAGCTATTTCCATGGTTACTAGAGACGATCACTAGACTAATGAAGAGTGCTGAATTCGGCCCATTATATTTCTATTTCCTTGTTTTTATTCTTATTTAATATGAAATATTGCAATAGATATTTTAATTATTTATTTATTTATTTACTTATTTTCATTTAGGTGTATTTTCTACACTTTGGGAAAAGTATCATCCATTATCTGGAATTAGGTTATTATTAATGAGTACCGTATTTTGTAGTTAAATTTAATTATTTTATAAATAAATGTTATGCACTTAGGAAATTATGAAAAATAAAAAACTGTGATGGTTCTGTCCAGCGCATTGGCCCATACTACTATTAAAAATCTCTATCTAATGGATAAAAAATGTATATGGTACCATTTATATATATATATATATATATACATTGTGACGTAATTGTTAAAAAAATAATAAAAAAATTGACAAACAAATTTTGACGTGATTTTCTGAGGGAAAATCACGCGTCACACTTACCCGCAGCAGCTCGAGGGTTGGTCGTGGTTGCGCGAGGTCGAGGGTTCCTAAAAGGTGGTTGAACAGGGATGAAATTATGGGCGCCAGTTATGTCGGGTTAGGAGAATACACAACAATTCAAAAGAAGTTACAGTAAAATTTTAAGTTTATTTAAAAATTCGCAAAAATGTTTTTAAGATATATTTTAATTAAAATTTATTAGTTGCAATAAACAACCCAAAAGTGTGGGCCGCTGGAGGGAGGAAACCTGTCGCACGGCGTCGTGGTAAGTTCGGACCGACTGCCTCGCTGATGACGGCTACGATCTGCCAAGTCCTTCTCGCTGATGACGGCTACGATCTGCCAAGTCCGCCTGTCTGAATATGCCGACACGTTGTCCAGCTCTCGTCAGAGCAGGTTCACGCTGATGGTGACGTTAAAACTACGCAGAGCGGCATCCAGAGCACGTAGGGCTTAGGAGTAGTGGTGATCGCTCTAAGTCTTATGAACGGCACTTTCAGGCAGTGAGTGCGTATAGCTTGCGGAAGCGGTCTCTCGTCTCAATGTGAACTTTGCGATGATTCCCCGCCCCAGCGATCCAAACAACTTTGTAATATTACAAAAATACAAAAAAATTGTATTTACAATAATCGTAATAGCTAAAATATTCCTGATAAAAATGTGAAACTACTTGTCAAAAATAATTTTCTTTTAAAAACTGTGCACAACAAACAAGAAAACAGCTGGCCAAGCTGTAGTGGACAGTGAGAGAGGGGATTAGAACAAGATATGGTTTTATGGTTAGTAAAATGATTGAGCTCTAGCTTTGAGAGAAGTTTCTCTAGTCGGCGGAATTTTTATAGTAACAAAATTATTAATCTATGTAGCCTAAAAATTACTAGATAAAATTTAAGATAAATAAACGGCTTACCCAGAAGTCGAAGATACTTTTAGATAGTTTGAGATAAGAATACAACTTTGTTACTATGACGTCGAATCAGCGGTAGCCACGTCTGCATCTCCGCCGTATAAGTTAGCTAACGTGTATAAAAATGTAGTAAAATTAAATAACAAATTTGTTATATGATCTCAAAAACCTATTAAAGAATTTATACAAATTTCCCAAACAATTTTAGCCAAAATTATAAAAAAATAGATAAATTTAGAGATAAATTTTTGGACAAAAATTATTGGACATAAAAATATAAATTATATAAATTTGAAAAATTAAAAAAACATGACAAATAGCCAATTTTTAATCCCATTAAAAATATTAAACCTAACCAAAAAGGTTGCCAAAAACACAAAAAGTGCCGCTACTACATGCGCTGACGGTGTATGTAAAATTTCAACAAACAACTGATATGAACAAAAAGTATAATTGAAACTTACCCAATCAGATGTTAAACTAGCCAAATAAATGAATAAAAGATAACAAAAGTGTATCATAACACCGATGATACAAGATAAAAATAATAGCACTACAAAATTTGGAAAAAATACAGTCAGCACACAAGTAGTCTGCGGCACGCCAAACACACGAATGAAAGACAACATTTGCTCGTGTACCGTTCAATTCACGCGGAAACACACAAAATATGTCGCTAATCAAATTGAACACTAAGATTTGAAAAAACCGCGTAACGATTTTTTGGAATCGTTACAATATATATATATATATATAATTTGAGAATCACTGTTTGAATATTCGGTTTGTTATTAATGGTAAATTAGACCCTTATTCTTGATCATTTTTTTATATATAACATTTTTCTGTAAATTCATTAGTTCGCCCAGAAAACACTGGTTGTTTTAAGAGAAACAACTTCTATTTTAATCTCAGTTCTTATAGTTAATACAATGTTCGGCTCTATGTGATCTGCGTGTACTAATCTCACTCGATCAAATGATCAACAAAAAATATACAGAATGGCCCTCAAATAGGGGGACATAGCTTAACCACAGATTCCTGAGGCTAAAATAAGACGATTTAATTAAACTTGCTTCTACCAGAAAGTGTACCATTTAGCCAGAATTTTGCTTCAAAGTTCTTCAAAAAAAATAATTAATTTTGCTTATAATAACAGAACGCTTTATTCGATTTGGATGAAATTTGGTATGACAGTTCGTATGGCTATGTCATCTTTTAAGATGATACTCGTTATTATTAGTGAACCTCTATTGTATGAAACTTACGTGTGCCAACATTGATTAGACCGTAACTTTTTAATGGCCATGCCGATAACGTAAAATTATTTTTTTTAGAAAGATATATTCAATAGTAAACTTTTCTCTCTCTGTTTAATTTGTAATATCTGTTATGGTTCAGATAGAAAAAAATAAAACGTGAGTCACTGCATCAGAATTTATTAAAAATAAATTTAATCTAGCAGTCTATCCAAATGTCAAACAACTAATTTCTAATTACGGTAACAATTGTTTATGGGTTGTCAAAAAATTCCTTCGCAATATTCAGAAACTAGTAACATCCGTTTGTTCGGCTTAATAGTATTTTTAAATTTAAAAGATAGCGATTCACTTTGAGCGTCTTGGGTGCCTGACCCACCCATTGGACCTGACCAGCCAACCGTCACTAATGTTCACTGCCATAATACCATATATAAAGCTCGTATGTTAAGGAATTAGTCAGTAGTATCAGATCACCTGATGACGACAGCAGATTTTTCGCTTTCGAAACGTTGTGAATATTGTATGTGTTTGACAAATAAAGATAATGGAAGTTCAAAATAAATTCGTTTTAATTCAAACTAATAGTATTTTACTACCATTATTACAAATAAGACAACCACATATCTTAGCTTACTCCTAAACAAGTCGAGAAGATTGACAACTCGTTACTGTCATTAAAAATTAGATGTTTGGCATTTGGACAGAATGCTAGATAAAATTTATTTTAAAAATTTCACGGTACAGACACTAAGGTTTCCTTTATCTTTTTCTGCGTGAACCGTAACAGATAGCACAAATTAAACAGAGAGAGAGAAAAGATTACTATTGAATGTATCTTTTTGAAAAACAATAATTTTACGTTATCAGCGTGGCCATTAAAAAGAAAGTTACGGTCTAATCAATATTGGGACACCTAAGTTTCATATACTAGTGGTTCACTAATAATAACAAATATCATCTTAAAAGATGACATAACCATATGAACTGTCATACCAAATTTCATCCAAATCGAATAAAGCGTCCTGTTATTATAAGCAAAATAATTTTTTTTAAGAACTGAAGGAGAATTCTGGTTAAATGGTACACTTTCCGGTAGATGCAAGTTTAGTTAAATCGTCTTATTTTAGTCTCAGGAATCTGTGAGTAAGCTATGTCACCATATTTGAAAGATATCATGTATATAGCATTAGTAATTATATTCATTTTACCAGGATTTCAAATTTTATCCAATATACAAATATATGTTATCCTTCTTTATACATAATTCTTTCCTTTCTTTTCTTAATTTCCTTTGTTAGAACTGTATCTTGATTATTTTCTTTCCCAAAAATTACCTTCAAAATTTCAATCTATATATATATATATATAGGTGATAGGTAATTACGACTGTAATTAGTTAAGGAAACTGGATAGTGGGTTTGACAGTCAATTTGTAGGCTTCAGTGTAATACACTCTTTTTAATTTGTCAAGCTTTCGGTTATATTTTTAACCATCTTCAGGACACTGTAATACAATAATGAAATACGTACAATTTGTTTAAGAATTAAATTTGGTTATTTAGTACTCACATTAGTTGAGATTTTTTTTTGTAGAATAACAGCATTTACAAACATGTAAATTTTGAAACATGCACACGCGCATGGTTTACTAAAATAATGTGTCGAAATAACTGAATTACATATTAAAATTTTTTTGGCCAAAGTAGTTATCACAGTAAAATTGATAAATTACAAACTAATAAAGCAAACAATTTTGTTAAAATAATGTTAAACTTTTAAAATTGTGCACAAGTTGTCGACGTAAACACGTGTACAACACCATTTTGTGAAAATTAACTGTCAATAAAATCCACTAAAACATAGAAATAGTTGTTCCTAAAAAGTGTGCGTTCAGTCGTTACATGTTATTTAATAGTAAATAAAAGAAAATGTTTTTAATATTTTTTGAAATTTAACCCGGATCTAGGTGTGGTGGATTGTGAATATTACGTTAACAATTTATAATGCGAATGCCCCAAAATTTTATGGTCAACCCAAAATTCATAAAAGTACCTTATCACTTAGACCTATAATAGCTTCAATAGACGCGCCTAATTCTAAAATAGCTTCATTCCTCACCAACATTCTTACTATAGCTTATAACAAAGAAAACAACTATTATACAAAAGACTCATTCGAATTTGCTGATTTTATTAATAATTCTTCAATACCTGATAATTATGTTTTAATTAGTCTTGATGTTGTTTCATTGTTCAGTAATATATCTATGGAGCTGGCGGTAAACAGTATAACCATAAAATGGGAACAAATAAAAGACTACACGACTTTAGATCTACAAGATTTTTTAGATTTACTTAAATTTGTTTTTTCTAGCAGCTATTGCGCATATGATAGTCATTCTTACAAACAATTACTTGGTAGTCCAATGGGTGCCATTATTAGCCCCATCATCGCCCAATATGTCATGGATACACTCCTCGATGAATGTATACCAAAACTAGACTTTCAACTACCTTTTATTAAAAAGTTTGTGGATGACATTATATGTGCGGTACCTGCAGACAAAGCAGATCAAATTCTTCAAACATTCAATAACTACCACCCCCAAATTCAATTTACAATAGAAATAGAAGCAAATTTATGTATACCATTTCTTGATACTTTGGTGATTAGAGATGAAAGAGGCAACCTAAAAACAGATTGGTACACCAAACCAATAGCCTCACAAAGGTACATCCACCACTTATCAGAACAACCTAAACGTACAAAAATAAATGTTATTCTTGGTCTTAAAAGTCGCATCTTGCGTATTTCCCACCCCAACTTTCACAATAAAAACTTACACAGACTCTGTGATGTATTACTGAACAATGGTTACCCGAAACATCTAATAAACAACTTACTTTTTAATACTAACAATCAACCTCAACAAAATCAGGTACAAGATCAACAGAATGAACCACAAGAATTCAAATATGCATCTATACCATACATACCAGATCTTACACCCCAAATAACGAAAGTTCTCAAACATGACGCGGTTAAAATTGCTTTTAAAAGTAGCTTAACAGTTAACAAAATATTTTCAAAATTAAAGGACAAAACTCCTACACAAAATCAATCTAATATAGTATACCGTATTTCTTGTGCTGATTGCCAGGCACAATATGTAGGACAAATTGTAGAACACTCAAAAGTAGAATAACATCTCGCAAAAGTGACACTAAACTTAAACCTACAGCTTGTGCTTTGGCAGAACACTGCAATAAATTCAAACACAAAATGTTATACGATGAAGCTGAAATATTAGATAAAGAACAAAATTTATATAAACGAACATTTCTAGAAATGATTCATATCAATAATACCGAAAACCCAATAAACAAACGGACAGACATTGATGGACTGAGCCATATATACACTTACCTGTTAAAATTGTCGAATAATATTCACAATCCACCACACCTAGATCCGGGTTAAATTTCAAAAAATATTAAAAACATTTTCTTTTATTTACTATTAAATAACATGTAACGACTGAACGCACACTTTTTAGGAACAACTATTTCTATGTTTTAGTGGATTTTATTGACAGTTAATTTTCACAAAATGGTGTTGTACACGTGTTTACGTCGACAACTTGTGCACAATTTTAAAAGTTTAACATTATTTTAACAAAATTGTTTGCTTTATTAGTTTGTAATTTATCAATTTTACTGTGATAACTACTTTGGCCAAAAAAGTTTTAATATGTAATTCAGTTATTTCGACACATTATTTTAGTAAACCATGCGCGTGTGCATGTTTCAAAATTTACATGTTTGTAAATGCTATTCTACAAAAAAAAATCTCAACTAATGTGAGTACTAAATAACCAAATTTAATTCTTAAACAAATTGTACGTATTTCATTATTGTATTACAGTGTCCTGAAGATGGTTAAAAATATAACCGAAAGCTTGACAAATTAAAAAGAGTGTATTACACTGAAGCCTACAAATTGACTGTCAAACCCACTATCCAGTTTCCTATATATATATATATATATATATATATATATATATATATATATATAACTTTTCTACATTAAGGTTTAAATAGCATCTCGGCTGTCTTCTACAATATGTTCTATTGATGTTGGTTTCCCATAGTTTTCTACATTTTCCCATAGAGCTTTCTTTAAGTTATTCTTCGCAATCCATACACTATTCTCGGCCAAGCTATTCGAATGCGGATGCTAAGGCGGTATTTGAATAATCATTCCATTTGCCAGCTAATTTTTTTTTTGTAATTTTACACTATCGAAAGGAGATCATTATCTAAGGCAAGTGTTTCACGTAGGCCCCTTATAGCAAAAATAGGTAGTGAACATTATCTGCAATATCTGTCGAAGAAAACCGTACATAGAAAGAATAAAGAAGAAAACCCAGTGGTTTACGAGAAAGTCAAAGGTAGAAGAACGAGAGGACGGCCAAACAAGACTTGGATAAAAGAAGTACAAGAAGCTGCAGAACAGAGAAATCAATTGGGAAGAAGCGGGGTCCATGACGGCAGATCGACACCTCTGTCAATCAGTGTCCAGGCCGCCCTAATAATCCTATAAATAAAACGAAAATAATAATAATTTAACAATTTATGTGTATGAAACGTTTATTAATGAGCATCTCAAGTAAACAATTGTTTTGTTTAGTTTCTGTCAGTTTCACGGCTATTGATATTTTCTGGCTTTATATGAAATAGAAATGTAATGTGTTTGGTATCAAAAAATTCGTAATTTTTTCTTTATAATATGCACTAATTCTTTTTTCAATAAATTAATATCGAAACTTTTAGCATGTAAAAAACTGTTTTTCTATGTTATAGTCCTATGACGCGTTTTAGAATTTACACCCTGTATATATATAAATATCATCACGGCATATTACCCATTACTGGGTGTGCCAGTATCTACAACCAGTGTTGTGCTTATCTAAATAACATTATCTAAAAATTTATCTAGATAACGTAGTTAGTATCTTTTATCTAATATCTAGATATTTTTAAATTAATATCTATTATTTTACCTGTTTTATAACATGCAGAAGAAAGATAAGATAACCATTATTTATGTTAGCTCCATCTGTACTCAAATCAAAATACTATTTAGCAAGTTAGGACAAGAATAATCTGCCGCATTGCATAGTGCCGTGTCGTGTGTTCTCTGTCGCCGGTGTGTCTGCCTGTGTAAACTTACTTATGATGTGACGTGTGATCATGATTCGTGAGCAATATTGAGCAACATTATTTATGAAAATATTCATTTACTGGCATATTTATGTGCTTAATTTTATGCAGATAAATAATATAAAACAGTGTTTATCATATCCGGTCCCGTTGAAAGGCTTTTCAGTGTAGGCGGGCAAATTCTCACACCAAGACGCAATCGCCTATCTGATACTAATTTAGAGAAAGTAATGTTTTTAAAAAACAATAATTTACTATTATATGTACTATTTAATAACATACAAAACAAAGATAGACACTATTCTAAAAATATCTATGTACAGTACAGTTAAATTTGTCGTATAATACGCCCAACTTTGTCCATTTAATCGTCTTTCTGTCTCTTCAAATAAGAAAGTTAACAATGGTGGCCCGCTTACAGCGGACACACTGTACATAGATATTTTTAAAATAGTGTCTATCTTTGTTTTGTATGTTATTAAATAAGTAGGTAAACAGTGGGGCTTCTGGACCAAATGTAGGTCAATCTCCCCCAGGTGACCTGGTTCAAGGTCGCCCGCAGCTCAGACGCCGCTGTCCACCATCAGCGGACCCAATGGGCGTGGTTAGCCAGAGCGCAAATCCGAACCTCCTCCAGGTAGAGCGCAGGTCCTAGTCCCCACCCCCTCCTGGTAGAGCACAGGTCCTAGCCCCCCACCCCCTCTTGGTGGAGCGCAAGTGCCCCACTTGCGCATGCTCACAGCTCGAGAGGTCAATGACCTCGCGTGTGCAGGTGTTGCTGACACCGGTTATGAGTTGGATACTTATTTCAACTTGTCTGGGGTCAATAACCTCACACAGTCTAGCAGACGCGTGTGAACTCTGAGTTATGCTGCTGCGGTTCAAGGCTTACTCGCAGGTGTTATCGAAACAGGTTATGAGTTGGATACAGGTTTCAACTTGTCTGAAGTCAATAACCTCAAGGCTTACTCGCAGGTGTTGCTGACACCTGTTATGAGAACCAGTTTGTACAGGTTTCAACTTGTCTGACGTACAGGATGTAACAATGAGTCATGCTCATAAAAAGAGATTAAGTGTGTGAGAACGTTCTAAAAACTGCTTTCCCTCAATCCAACCATAAGGTCACGTTCTAAAAATAAATTAACTACCATAAAAAAGATTAAGTGTGTATATAAACGCGCACGTGAAGTTTTAATATTAGTTAATATTTAGTATTGTATGTAACTAATAACAAAATGTCGTGGATACACAAAATTACATGTCCATGTTCTTGGATATAGTAATGGTTGATACGGAATCTGAAATTGACGTTGAAATATATAACAGAAATGGAAAATCTTTAACATTTTCAACAGCAAAAACGGTGGAAGAAGAAGAAGATAACACTTATTATTTAAAAATTAACTTCTCTAGTCCAAAGATTGAAATTCACCTAATTACTTACATGATACAGGACAAGGAGTATATACAGTACGATATATGTGACATTGCATACATATGCGAAATAGAATTAATGCTCATCGCTGAAGGATTTGATTCAGATGGTTATGATCCTTTGTAGAAAAACATTATATGTGTTGCAGAGGATTTCAGCTTACATTTGTGCGATTGTGGTACTTGTAAAAGCATAACAGATTTTATTTAACATTTTAAAAATGGCTTTTGTAAACCAAGAGCAACTTCTAAAGCTGCAAGAATATATAAAAGCATCTACATAAGAAGAAGTTAAAAAGATTAAAGCGTGATATTAACGCGTTTTGCAAAGTCAGAAATATGTTTGCAAGTTTTTGCAATTTAAGTATTAATAATGAGTTCGAAGAAGGTGCAATTCAACGAAAATGTTAAAATTCATCATATGATTGTTTGGGCGTACGCATACAATCAAGCTAGAAAAAGTCATTGGATACAAATAGCTGCAGATAGAACCCGGTTTAGGTATAAAATTTATACTTTTTATAAAATTATACTTGAACCCATCTTGAAGCAAAAACATGAAAAAATGCTTTAAAAATAGTTGTATGGGAAAACGTCATTCACCTTGTTCGCATCAGACATGACGTCAACCAACTGGTTTGTGATGAGTCATGCTGCTACCGCGGTTCAAGGTTTAGCGCAGGTGTTGTCGAAACTGGTTTAGAAACTGGTTATGAGGATCCAGTTTGTACAGGTTTCAACTTGTTTAAATACGTTCGTACAGGATGTAACGATGAGTCATGCTGCAGCTGCAGAAGTCATGTACTAAAAATAGAATAGTTTTTTGTACAAATTTACTGGCATAAAAGCAGCGTCAATTCTAGAGAACTTCATATTAACACACAAGTTACTGAACAGTGTACATAATCCTCACCAACATCACGATGGCTTCAATACTTAACAAAGTCAACCAGCTCGCTCAAGTGAAACCGTTAATCCCTGCTGATCAACTTGGTCAAAAAAAAGCATCAAATTGTCAAGATAGTTAAAACTACGACAAAATATGGAGAACGCATCCTCGTGGAGTTGGAAACATGCGAGGTGTTTTTGGGTCTATCGTTCAATAAATTGACCCAACAGGACATTGATGAACTAAATAAAGAAGCAGATGCTGCACAGCTATATTTAATATTTAAGGGAAAAATTGGGAAAATAAATCAAGTTGAATTTTCCGAATGAATAATTTAAAGTTGAGCATCAGATCATAGTCAAGCATAAGTAACTGAACAGTAACGATTTGCAATCAGAATAAAAATGGCTTCAGTTGTAGTGAAACTTAATCAAGTTCCGAATGCTAAACCTATTTGTTATATAAAAAAGCTTAATGAGAGTGAAAAGTATAAAATTGTCCAATTTAAGAAGTACGGCGGAAGAATTTTTTTGGAACTTGAAGAATGCGTCCTGTTTCTGGGGGTTCAATTTAGCAACGTAACTCAAGAGGAATTGAACGAGTTGAATCAACAATCCAACTTAGGAAAACTGTATTTCCAATATATGGGTAAAATTGGTCAACTAAATAATGTAAAATTTCTAATTTTTATGTAAAGTATTGTCAATATAATTGTAGAATTAAATGTGGCTTAATAAACAATAATTTCATGTGAATAAGTGTTTTATTTTAGCACAACCTTTCATACACACACACATACACACACTAAATAAAACAAAAAATTAGGTATAAATTTTATTTATTTAAAAGTAATACATAAAAACCTTATAAATACATTATATGTTACATTGCATGCACTCTTTTATTAATGGATATCATCCTCCAGCTTGATCTTCATTAACATTTGACGACGAATGTATGGTACAACTTTTATACTTTTAAAATTTTTCATTTACACACCAAGTTTCGGGGAACTTATACCATTGATCCTCAATTTGTTTCTTAGCATACACCATAATAAATTCCATGGGTACTTGAGCAATTTCCTCTTCGCACATAAAATTCAATAAACCGCCATGATTGTAGAATTTTTGAAATGCATTGTACATGTTAAATTTATTGTTGAACCATTTTACTAACGAATAAACATTTCGAACGGCACAATTGTTAATATGTAAATTGCAATATTCTACCGCAATTGGTTCACGCAGCTGAGATAATGCGGGACAACCAATATCATCTAAATTAATTACTTTACTGTGCACATACGTTTGTAACCAATTCTTTTTTTCTAAACCTTTAACGTATATAGTATCAATTTCAGTAGAATTCAACAATTCCTGAATTGTTATACTTATATTAGAGTACGGAATTTCGCCACAACACCACTCTAAATTATGAAAATATTTAGTTAACCAAACTACATTTTTTTTTTGTTTTACTGCTTAAAGTAGACCAAGAGTACGGTGGTTTAAAAATTTTTGACACACATAATTTACTTTCAATATTAATTATTGCAATTTCCTTGCAAACAAATTCATTATTTTCAAGTATTTTGAATCCTTGCAAATCATCGATGACTGAAGACATTTTTGAAATGCAACGCTTGAACCGTAGAATCAGAATGAACAAAAATGTTTATTATACAGCGCTTTTATGTACCCAGCTGTTATGATCACTACTAAATCCAAGCCATTTTACATAAACCATATCACCTTTTTGTTTCAATACTTTTTCTACTAAATAAACATCAGGATGTTTTACTTTTTGCAATTCATCAGTGTAGAATAATCCGCGAATAGATTGATTTTGATAATCTTTAAGCTCATATGTTGTAGGATTAGTAAGTTTTACCTTAGTAACCACAAATATTTCATTACTCCAATTCGGTGTATAACCTTTTTCAAAGTTACCACGATGTTTACTTATTCGCACATGGTCCCTAACCTTGAACTTTATATTTTTTAAATTAACAGCTTTAATGTGATTATAAGCTAAGTACAGAATTTGTTTTTTTATTACTTTTCATAACATCAATCGGTTTCATATTAATTGTTCTATGCTTTGTATTATTGTACTTATTTACAATACTTTGAAAAATATTTTACCACTTATAGGAGCCTTGAAAGCTAAATTCTTTCCACATTAACGATTTAAGTGTGCGGTTGACACGTTCAACTATGCTTGCCTTTTTAGTGCTAAATGTAGAATAATGATTGATACTGTATTTTTTCATTAATTTTTGGAAATTATTATTATAAAATTCTTTACCCATATCAGTATGCATGTTTTTTGGTATGCGATTGCTACGTTTAAAAATGTTTTGCACTGCTTTTGAAACATCACCCCCCGTTTTACTTTTTACCGGTTCACCCCATACATATTTGGAAAAAATATCAATTACTACAAGTATATACCGATAGCCTTTATTGAATTTTGCATATGGTAGCATTTCCACTAGATCTGCTTGAAATGTTTCATCCAAACCTTTTACAATAACATGTCTACGCTTAAAATTAATTCTTGCTGGCTAATGTAGCTCGCTAACAATATCACGTTTAACCTTAGACATGTCTGCCGGTTATAATGATGCTTGTGAACTTGGATTAGGTTTCACCGCCTGACTCCCTCGTTCTGATTTGGCAACAGACTATGACTTCTTTTTAGATGGTTGCTCCAGCTTTAAATGTTTATACAACTCCTCAATATCATGTTGAATTTTTTTAATAACTTGAACGGTTGTAGTTATTATATTAGACGATAAATTCTCTTGTTCATTAAGCTTTTTAATAATATTATTTAAAGCTTTTTCCAGATACTTCTTGTTTACAGCATCATTATCATCAATGGGAACACTTATATTTACAAGTCGTTTGTTATTTAAATTAAATGTTTCATCGTCTTCATCATAGTCATCATAAGCTCTATACTTGGTGGAATGGTGTCCAAACTTGTTGAGAGGCATCTTGATACTGAAGTTAATATATGATATTTGCCTCTTTTAACTCTTCTATTATTGAGACTATTTCATTATTGTGATTATTGTTACCTGCTGCTTGTGATGCCAGCAACAATTTTAACCTCTCAACAAGCTCGTTGGGATTATCCCAGTGTACATAATTTATAGGATTTTGATTGTAAGTCATATGCAAACCTTTACCTTCTTTTTATAGTAAAGTTGGTTTAATAATGTTTTTATACTTTTCAGAACGATTCCCTAAAATTTGGCCTGTTGATGTATTACCCCGCCTATGCGCATTTGTTCTTTTTAATATATCACGATAATCATCTAGCTCACTATGTTTAAACCCTACAGGATTTTTTTTAAAAATTAACTCGTATAAACCTGGAGTTCCAATATACCTTATTTTTTGCTCACCTTCAACGTTAAGAATTACATCATTACCATCGAAATCAATATTTGTATTTCCAATTGTGAACTTATCAGTAGTGGGATCATGTTTAATACCAGTATTATGATCATAATCTGATGACTCAGAGTACATATGTTCAATGTACTCTCGAGGTAGTGAAGCATATTGCTGAAGCTATTCATCAAATACTTCTCTAGATAAATCAGCTGTAATATCATGTACATTATAAGCATCTTCTTCTTCATCTTCTTCTTCTTGCGGTTCATGTTCTGCAATAATTTCGGTGTCAACAAATGATGGTAAATCCTGCACCTTTTCTTTGGATTTATTGTCAGATTTTTTTGTTTCTTTTGTATGCTCCAAATTAGCTTTTTCCATTTTCGGTTCAGTTTTAATTCGTTCCTGCTTAATATTGCTAATATCATAAAGTTTACTTGATAAATCTTTTAACTTTTTTGTTAATGGTTGATATGATTTTTCAAGTTCAATTTCCTTTTCTATAGTACCCTCTTTTAAAGCCTGCAATTTTCTTTTGACAGCCTTACGAGCTTTTATTAATCTTTCTTTGAGATTTTTATTCATATCAAAACGGGTTAGAAACAGGTCAAAAACGGGTTAGAACCTGATAACAAACGGTCAAAAACGGGTCAATGAGAGCTAAAAACTGGTTAATAACAGCTAAAAACGGGTCAATAACGGCTAAAAACGGGTCAAAAACAGCTAAAAATGGGTTAAAAACTGGTAGCTGTTATCTCTAGAGGATACAAATAAGGAATGGTGTGTATGTTAAATTTGTTAAGCTATTTATTGAAAATTATAAAGTGATCAAACCCTTTTCTATATCTGCCGTTATTTAGATCACACTCTTTGTTGATGATAATAAATCCATAATTATCACACCAACAAAATGAGCATATATCTTTGAACTGACTGTACGTCATATTTGTCCCCACATGATCTGTGTACACATGTTTGAGATTCATCTCATCCTGCTTACAAAGAATTATAAGGTTTGCATTGTCACGAATTAAATGTTTTGGAATGCGTGTGTATGTCTGACATAAATAAAAACAGTCAACTAATTTATGACGTCCCATACAAAAATAATCTCGCATAACATTTTGTTTATCTAACATCAACTAACATCATCAAATATAAAAACTGTGTTGCGTTTAACACTTTCAGGTAAAATTACATTATCGCTGCTACCATAAGCACTAAATGTAATTCCAGGTATTGGTTTCAAGAGTTGCTCCAAATACTCGTATTTAGGTTGACTTAGAGATTTTGAATAAACGTTTACATGTTCAAAACATAAACCATTGGGATGTTCAATTAAAGTAATTATGAGGTTAGTTTTACCACAACTAGATGGTCCTATTACAATACATCTTATGCATGATGGTAATAATTTACTGTGACGGACAGTTTGTTTAAATTCAAGATCACAGTTCTCAACGTTTAAAGTTAAAGGTTGTTTTATAACCTCCATGATTGTTCAATCAGTACTGATGTATAAATAAGCTGCACATATATATATTATACCTCATTTGTAATGCGTGTGCAAAAGGTGACACATCGTAAACGGAGTGCTGGAATTTTAAATAGACTTATAAATAAACTCCCCATATAACTTCATATCCCTGGTTATAACTATTGTGGACCTGGTACTCGGTTGGGGAAGCGACTTTTACGAGGTGACAAAGGTGTGTAAACTGGATGAAGCATGTAAGCAGCATGACATAGCATATTCTCAGAGTAAAAGTCTTAAGGATCGTCACGAAGCAGACCGAATTCTAGCAGAACAGGCTTTTCAACGATTGAAATCTTCAGACGCATCCTTGAGTGAAAAAATTGCATCTCTTGGTGTAAATTCAGCTATTAGTGCAAAAGTTAAATTGGGGATGGGCTGTGAAACAAAAAGAATGGGAAAAGCGCTACCTTTCAAAGATGTTGTGAAACGTGCTCGACTAGCGTTGCGAACAACTAAAGCCAAAGACTTAAAAAATGCTGCTAGGATAGCTTTTAATTCGGTAAAGCAAATCAGACGGCAAATTAGAAAACCTAGAATTATACCTATTCCAAAGTCTGGAGGTATTTTACCATTAATACCTATTTTTGCTGCACTTAGTGCGCTTGGAGCACTAGGTGGTGGGGCTGCTGGTATTGCGAAAGCTGTGAGTGACATGAAATGTGCCAAAGAGCAATTGGCCGAGAGTCAACGTCATAATAAAACAATGGAAGCAATTGCTATGGGTAAAGGCTTATATTTGCGATCACACAATAAGGGTTTTGGTATGTATCTGAGGGCACCAACAAAAACACAAAAGAAGGGTTCGGGAATGTATCGAAAATCACTCTCAAAGACAAAAAACGGTTAAGTTTAAAGTTACCAAAACGTGCGCTAACCAACATTGACATACTTAAGTATGCAAAACACTTACCATATTTCCGTGGGGTTTTCATGCGTAATAAATTGCCTGCGAAAATAGGTAAATTTGAAATGGGTGTAATAAATTTAGATAATGCTGAAAATCCCGGCACTCATTGGGTTGCATACAAGAAGTATGGTAAATCTATAAATTATTTTGATAGTTTTGGTAACTTAAGACCACCGCGCGAAGTAATTAAGTATTTTAAAAGTAATGATAAAAGTAATAGTATTATATATAACCATGATGTTTTTCAAACATACAGCGACATAAATTGTGGTCATCTATGTTTACGTTTCTTGTATAAAGTGGAGTAAATAATAACAATGACGATAGTTCATGTTAAGAAGTCATGTCAAACACATTTACCTTAACAGGACGTAGTTCCTTATTAACAGCCGATATAAATCCTCCCATTGATTTGGCTGATGGAGAATATGTAATCGGATTGATCAATTTTGAATCATACAATTCCATCCCAAATATTGATAAGGGTGTAAACAATTGTTTTTATTTTGGTAGTCATAAAATATGTTTAAAAACGGGTTCATATGAAATTAAAGATATAAAAAATTACTTAAATAAGACAATTCAGGACCTTCAACAAGTCGTGGAAGATAAAAATAAATTAATAATTAAAGCGAAAAGAAATGCCTTGAAAGTGGAATTGCTGGCTACCGTAGACGTTGATTTCCGACCGAGTGACACCTTCCGAGATTTATTGGGATTCAAACCTCGTTTATTAGTGGCAAATGAATTTCACGTTGCTGATTATCCGATAGACATTCTTAAAGTTAATTATATATGTGTGCACTGTAATATAGCCACAGGTTCCTATAATAACAGTGCACCAACCCACATTGTCCATCAATTTTTTCCCAACTCTGAGCCAGGTGAGAAAATAATAGAGAGCCCTCAACACGCCATCTATATGCCAATAAATACTCATCGAATAAGCACAATTGTAGTACAAATACTCGACCAGAACGGTGATTTAATCAATTTTAGAGAAGAGGTCATCACGTTAAGACTACATTTAAAAAAAGTTGTGCAAAATGGTAATTAAATACAATCAACCAAAAATTACTAATAATTACAAACTACCTGCTAAGCGATTGGTTAGTCCACAAGAAACCTTTGAGGTGTTAACACCATCCAACCGCAGGTTTCTTGAATCACTTGGCTACAACGTTAATATTTCAAAATTGCAAAAGAAAATCGAAAAGGTACAAAAGAGAAGAGGACAACAATTATAATTTGGATTACAATTAAATTTGAATCAATATTAAAGTGTAAAAATTACATACTTTGCGTTAAAAAAAAATGGATGCTAATATCTTAACCGTCACCGAGGCAGCTCTTGAGGACAATTCTATAGTTAATGCTGAAAAACATACCCATCAACCCTACTCGGCTACCACCTTTAATAACAATGATGAAATTCGAATTACAATTCAACAACAGGATGCCTACACGCTTCCATGGAACAGCTTAATCCATATCAAAGGACAAGTAACTAATAAAGATGGGACTGCAATAAAGAATGTTTTTTTGTCAAATAATGGTGTAGCATATTTATTTGAAGAAATTCGATATGAAATTAACGGTATAGTTGTGGATAGGGTGCGAAATCCTGGTATCACATCCACCTTAAAATCATACGTTTCATATAACAAAAATGAGAGCACAGCACTTATGAATGCTGGTTGGTATGGAAGTTCAGAAAAAACTAGTATATTGGATAGTAATGGATATTTTAACGCATGTATTCCGTTACGAATGCTGCTTGGATTTGCTGAAGATTTTCGGAAAATTGTGATGAATTTGCGTCAAGAACTCGTTCTTATACGTAGCAATACAGATGAAAATGCCTTAGTCAGTGCATTAACAACTATGGATATACTAAAACTTGAAATAAGTAAAGTACAATGGAAAATTCCACATATTTCTGTTGCTGACGCAGAACGCCTTATGTTGTACAATTTAATTCAGAAAAATGCCGAACTGGAAATTGCATTCCGAAGCTGGGAATTAATGGAGTATCCGGTACTTCAACAAACTCAGCGTCACACGCGGGCTATCAAAACTTCATCACAACTAGAAAAACCTAGCTTTGTAATTGTAGGATTTCAAACTGGTAGAAAAAATACAATTACGCTGTATAGCAGTTCATTTGATAGTTGTAATTTAACTAATATAAAGTTGTACCTTAATTCTGAAATGTACCCGTATGATAATTTAAATTTGAATTTTAACAAAAACTGTTTTGCTATCCTTTATGATATGTATGCGCAGTTCCAATCATCATACTATGGTAAAACAAACAAACCGATACTGACTCCAAAAGAATTTAAAAATGTTGCGCCCATTGTTGTTATTGACTGCACTCATCAAAACGAAATTTTAAAAACTGGTGCTGTAGACATTCGCTTAGAGTTTGAAACTTCCACTAATGTACCTGCGAATACCACTGCATACTGTCTTATATTACATGATAAAATCGTAAAATATTCTCCTGCCACCAGTATTGTACGTGTATTGTAATTTTAGTTTTAAGGTGGAAGTAAAAAATATATGTACCCGTATTACATAATAAAATTGTATAATATTCTAGTATTGTAATTAATTTTATATGTAATTTAGCTATAATTATATGTAATTAAGTGTATTTTTAATTTTTTAAAATAAATAATATTACAATAAAATATATGTGTGTTTAATTTTAAAAGCCTAAAATATTTCCTACAACATTTTTATGTATTCCAAATATAAAACTGACGCGCGTGTAAGCCTTGAACCGCTGCAACTGCATGGTGTGAGGTTATTGACCATAGACAAGTTGAAACCTGTATCCAACTCACAACCGGCTTCAACAACACCTGCGAGTAAGCCTTGAACTGTAGCAGCATCTCTCACACGCGTCTGCTAGATGGTGCGGTGTTATTGGCCTCAGCTGAAACCTGTACAAACTGCATTCTTATAACCAGCTTCGGTAGTCTGGAGCTACATTCGCAAGTATTAATTTACATCCTGTACGAATGTATTTAGACAAGTTGAAACTTGTACAAACTGCATACTCATAACCACTTTCAGAACCTGCTTCCATAGCACCTGCAGTCTGTATATAAGATGGGGTGTGGTAACCAATTTAATCATTGTGCTATACTTACCGCTACATGTTTCAATATTATAATTTCAATATGGAGCAGGCAAATACAAAATTGAAAAGTAGAGACGTGAAAAAAATTGTTAAATTAATAAAAAAACAATTACCTGTAAGTAATTTTATTTATTTACATATGTTTTATTAGTAAGTTTTATTATTTTTAGCATCATTACAACCACTTTCAAAGGTTAATTGTGAACGAGTTACCACCAATATTTGCGCGAAACATTTTTGTTGGTGTAGTAACTGGTATAAGAAGTGTTGTCAACATATTTTTAGCTGACGATGTAATATATTTATACCAGCAAAATTGTAAGTTTTTATAAGCTTTAAGTAATTAATTCTTATGAGTTTAATATTTACCACAGATTTCGATCAGCAGCTTGAAAATAACTTCCCGCATATGTACAGTTAAAAAGATATAAATATTTGTAACTAAAAAAACATTATTTTTATGTAAATAACATTTATTTTGCACATATTTATTTTACATATAATTAAATAATATTTTAGTTATTTTACATTTTACATATAATTACATTTTTTTGTTTACAGATATATATATATATATATATATATATATATATATATATATATATATACATATTTAAACTAATTTTAAGTTCTTAGTGTATATAGCCCCAGGGAATGGTGTCAGTATACATAAAATTTACTACACGTTTATCATCATGTGGACTTAACGCTAGTTTTTGTTGTATTGTTGTGTACACATTATGGTGCTTGGAACGTATACAATATTGATTTTTTGTTACCGCGGTATTGTTAAATAAACAGTTGTAGTAATCATCGAAAGTTATTGTTTTTACTGTAGCACCCGTTATTCCTTTAATTTTTTTTGTAACAGGTCTTCCTACCACTTTGTAAGTGTACATTTTTGCTCTTAATCCAATAAATTCTGTCATTATTTGTCCATTGTTTTCATCTTTCATAAGACCAATTACTTTTTTGTTTGCTTGAGGGATATTGTAAATATTATTACTTAAATAATCTGAAGTGTCAAATTTGTGTATATTTTTCTTAATAATTTCATATATGTTTACGTTAATAAAGCTACAAATTAAACTATCAGTATCTGTGTATAGTAATTTTGCACTTTCACCTAATTCCTGTTTTATGTAATTGTAATGAAAATCATAAATATATATTTTTGATATGTCAAATATACAAAATCCTACATAAATAGGTTTATTAAATTTAACCTGCAATCTATTCATTTCAATTATTACTAAATCATTGCTAAAAACTGTACAGCTATGAAAATTTGGTTGGGAAATATATGATTTTGCACCATAACGTCCATCCCACTTCGTTACTAGCTTAATATCCTTATATTTCTGCACATTTTCCATCGTTTTACCAAAAACGGCATTATTCATCAGCTTGTAATAGTTCTTCTTAAATTCATTATTAGACTGTTTACGTAGCTCTGTGTTTAATTCTATATATTTTCTTAACCATGGTGATTGTTTAAATTTTAGAGCTCGATATATTTTTGTTACTCTTAATCCCAGCTGCAAACACTGTTGTAAATTGCGGTAGTGAATTACATACTTTTTCTTTGGATACAGGTTTGCTATTAATTTTGGTTGTTTTGATATTGGTGGTGTGAAGTGTTCGGGACACAATGGTAAGTCTTTATGAAGCTTGTGTAGTTCAGGTGGGTATTCCAAGTCTACTTCGAAAAAATATCCAACTTCAGATGAGTCACTAACGTTCATAATGTCGATTGAATAAAAATCATTTTCTTCCACCCATTCAAAGTCACCGTACGGTAGGTATTGACCCATAGCAGCTCCATATAAATTATTAACGTCAAAGTACATTAGGTAGGATTCGTCTAAAGTGGAATCATAAGCGTGACCCATGTACTTGTTATTAGCTTTTGCATATCGATTTGACACTTGAGATAATCCACCACGCATTCCACTTTCAAAAAACATGATTTTATCAACATCGGTTAAAAGTTCCAATTGCACATTAGTACACTTTGGCATTGCATCAAACGCTAGTCCAGGTGCTGTGTAGTAACGTAGAGCATCAAGTTTATATGACTCCATGCAGCTAGCACGAAAGTTTTCAAACACATCGGCTAATAGTAAAACATCAGTTTTCAGATACAAATCGCTGTATTCACCCAAGTTTTTAAGATGAAATTGGTTCCACACATTACAAGCATGTTGATAGTCTTCGTTGCTGACCCCTTCACCTCGTAATGAACTATAGAACTCCCCTTTTGTTGGTAGCTGCTCGTCATCAAATTTTTTCCAAGTATTCATAGGGGAACACGCCTTTTCTAGTGAGCAGATGGAACTCATCGTCAGTGGTGCAGTATTTTCGTGTTATAGGTTTTTCAGAGTCGCTCAGATATGATGAGAGTTTATCAATACTAGACGCCATAAATCTAAAGGAGTCTATGAAACGTAATTTAATTTTGGTCTCTGCTACGTACTTGGTGAATGAAATGTATCGCTCCTTATTTATGGGAAGCAAATCTACACAACCATTAATATCCTTTACAATACTTTTTATAATAAAGTGCGAATCATACCCACTCAAATTATGAAAAACAACAGGTATGGTATGGGAATCCTGTAATTTTAAATTGCACCACTGATGTGCAACTCCTCTAAATGCACCCGTCAGATGATTGTGATCTCTAACTTTAATGTGGTTTACATAGAAAATATTTCCACAAATATGGCAATGTGTCGCTGTTGAAAAAGTTTGTTCCTCTTCAGGTGTAAGGTGCATTGGTTTAATATTTTTCATAATATTATCAACATATTGTGCAATATTGTGTAATTGCTTTGAGAACCATTGCATACAATCCTCTCCGCGTTTCATTGAAAAATAAGACAATGAATCATCATGGGAACATCAAGTAAAATGCGATGCTGCATGGTATATGTTTTTGCATATATTCGGTGTTACCTCTTTTTTCATTATCCACCTTTTCTAAAATGCTCTCCAAATCGGCATATATTGTAAATGGAACTTTTTCCTGATAGTAAAAAATTTTAAATTTCATATACTTCTTCTCCTCCTTTGGCATTTCAATGAAACACCTGTTTTTCAATTTACAGTACTCTTGATGTTTCTCAAGAAGTTTTTCTGTTGAAAAATAGTTAAGACATCTGTCACATAACCAGGTTTTTGCTTTGTGTTTTGATAGCTGTGTTTTTAATAGGCGGGATAAATTTTTAATCCACATGTAGTGGTGGTTGACGTTAATGCGCAGCTCTTTTATTTCATCCACATCCATTGGTTCCCCTTCAGATCCTTCTTCTTCCTCTTCGCCATCCTCTTCGGTTATCATTAAGAGGTGAATGCATTTTTCAAAATTATTGTCACTAAGTGATAGTGGGACAACTTTATGTTTTCGTTTTCCAGCCTTCACCAACGTATACACATTTATAGACAAGTTGTTCAAATCTTCAAATTTTGAAATATTTCTTAGTTTTAATGGAAAATTCAAACCCTCATACTTTAACACTTCTGAATAATGAGGGTAAGATAAAGTGCGATCAGAATCCTTTGATGTTGGGTACAGTGCTGATACTACAGCCCACAGGAAGCAGAATTTGTCATCATTTTTCACATTAACTACTGCCTTTTTCAGTTTAATGTCGACAGGTAAATCAATGTATGAGGCCCCCGATATTGGTTGGTACTTGTTGATGTGGACTTTCAGATGTAAAATTGCGGATAGAGCCCAGCCTGAGTCACGTTCCTGGAACTCTTCTAATTTTCGAAGAATTTTTTCCACTACATATGTCTTGTACCATTCATCTATATTAGTGGAGTTGCTGATGACTTCGTTCTTTGTGTTAAAAGTCTTCACTTCTGTGGCTTCAGTGTGTGGTAAAATAAATTCAGCACTAAGCACTACATTGACCTTGATCGTTGACTGATGGCATGCAGATTTTATTTTGTTCTTGAATATTCTGGCACATTTCTCCAAAAATAATTTTGGATCCTTAAAGGCCATGTTTGTAATGACGCCAGTTTTTCTTCTGCTTCCAAAGCATGACTCCACATCCTGCCAAACCAACTTTGAAGTTCTCACCGCTGAGAGGCCTGAACCAGTCTTCAAAATTGATGTTTTCAAATTTTTAAGCTGCTCCCGATAGCATTTTAGCAACGCCAAGTTTACTTCCAACTTGCTAATATTTACCTCCTTATTTTTTCCGCTACTTTTTATATATTTCATTATTAAAAAAATAATTTTATTAATTTGTTTACACCACATCTCAGCTTCATCAAACTGCTTAATTAATTTAATTGCGTTTGATACATTTTTAATTACTTGATCACTAACACCAGTTAAACTCATCATTGCTGAAGCCATTTTGAAAACAACTAAACTAAAGTTTCAAACGCGCGGGATTATATATACGCATGCAAACAGGGAAATCAGTTTTTAAATTTTCACACGTGGTATGCTGTACAAACGAGATTACACAAGTTGAAACCTGTACAAACTGGATTCTCATAACAGGTGTCAGCAACACCTGCGAGTAAGCCTTGAGGTTATTGACTCCAGACAAGTTGAAACCTGTATCCAACTCATAACCTGTTTCGATAACACCTGCGAGTAAGCCTTGAACCGCAGCAGCATAACTCAGAGTTCACACGCGTCTGCTAGACTGTGTGAGGTTATTGACCCCAGACAAAATGAAACAAGTATCCAACTCATAACCGGTGTCAGCAACACCTGCACACGCGAGGTCATTGACCTCTCGAGCTGTGAGCATGCGCAAGTGGGGCACTTGCGCTCCACCAAGAGGGGGTGGGGGGCTAGGACCTGTGCTCTACCAGGAGGGGGTGGGGACTAGGACCTGCGCTCTACCTGGAGGGGGTTCGGATTTGCGCTCTGGCGAACCACGCCCATGGGGTCCGCTGATGGTGGACAGCGGCGTCTGAGCTGCGGGCGACCTTGAACCAGGTCCCCTGGGGGAGATTGACCTACATTTGGTCCAAAAGCCCCACTGTTTACTTACTTAAATAAATATGTACATTGAATATTTTTTGTTTCCTTTTCACACATCGTATCAATCAAGCATAAACAATTAAAGAAAGTTTTGTAAGAAATCGCGGTTGCTTACTTTTCAGGTTTCTTATCTCTTATCTAAAATTTTTACCTGGATAACATGTAAAGTATCTCTTATCCTTGTCTAGATATATTGCGCAAATTTATCTTTTATCTTTATCCTGATAACGAAAATCATTATCTGACCCAACACTGTCTACAACACATGTAGACATCGGTAATGATGACGATATGTTTTTACCGTGTGGGCGCTTACCAGGCGTCCCCTCACGGGCGGAAAATGAGAACGTTGCTTTGTTAATAAATTTATGTTAGCATTGAATGCTTTATCGCATGCTTTACTCTAAGCTATTAGGCATTAGCACAAAATGGACACCATAGGAACGTAATAAAAATATTGATAAGTTTGATATATGTACATATGTTAATATATGGAATATTATTATTTGAATATTGTGTATTATTTAAAGGAAACCAATGTCTTGGGAATGTTTGTCTCAGGGATTAAATAAATTTAATTTTTCTTTTCCATCTACGTTTCGGTATTTTATTCTTATACCTTATTCATGATTCAAAGAAAATACATGAGATATACAAATCATTACAGTTCTATAATGGTGAGTCAGCAATTAAAAATGAAAAGAGAGTTCATATTTGATGTTTACTGTATGAAAATTAACAGCGGAAATAAAAATTAATTTAATCCCTGCGATCGACATCCCCAAGAACTTGATTTCCTTTAAATCTGCATTTACGGACGAAAAATTATATCCGAAATAAATATTGAAATAAATAAAGTAATGCACTTCTAATATTTTAAAAGGATATGGGCCCAGATACCTACTAAAAAAATGGCAAAAACAAACTATTATTATGAACCATTAAAAAAAGATAATTTTTACAGCTGGAGCGAGCAAGCCCATGTAATATTAATTAAGAATAATCTTTGGGGATATGCTAATAATACAATATCCAAACCAGAAAACGATACAGAAGCGGAAGCCGGATATGAATAAAAAGACTTGATGGCAAGATCTGAGTTGTTTCTATTAACGAGTCCATCAAAAGTGAAGCAAATTAAAAATTTTAAGTAAATCTAAAAAGGTGTGGGATACATTAAAACCTACATACCAGAGTAAATGTCGTGCAAGAAAGGAAATACTGCGGAAACAGGTAATCCTGAAAAAATGTGTGAAACTGATGATGTTAGAGCACATTTCAACGAGTTTCTAGATATAGTCGACAAACTAAAAAACAGAATTGTTAAGTGCGAGGATGGATCAATAAGAGCCTAGACAAGAAAACAAAAACTTATCGGCAAAGAAATATTTTATTTTTTCAACATCATAATCCCGTTGTATCTCAATAATCAACTTTTTTATTCTTTCAGTAAAGTACGTTTTATCAAACTCTTCAAAATATTTGTATATTTCAGTAATTATCTTTACATTTGAACCAAATTTATTTCTACTAAGCTCAGTTTCAGATTGGGTAACCATAACCTTTCCGGCCGATAGTACGGTCTTTGCCTTCTTCGGAGCACTTGCACCAGCCTCAGTCCATTGCTTTAATTGATGTTTCAATTCGGGTGTGTAATTTATGTTCAGGTTTCATCAACCGTTATTATTCGACGCCAAAAGTTTTGCGGATTATGCGCTAACTTCGCTAAATTGAGTGCTGTAAGTCGTTGCCGTTAAACTTTGTGGTCTACAGTCAACAAATGCGGCACCCACTTTATACATAAATTTTTCATCTTCAATCATTATGCAATATCGAAATCACTGATCCATATAACATGTGGAAAGCATCTACTATTTGCCGCACTTTTATCCGACGGTCATCTATCACCATATCATGAAATTTTTAACAATATCTGGAGTGGTCACGCTTTTAGGCGTCCACTGCGTTCTTCATCAAATACACTGGTCCGGCCACGTTCAAATTCTGCTTTCCATCGTTTTATGGTTGCAATCGATGGAGATTGATCCCCATAAACATAATCCAGCTCAGCTTTGATTTATTTGATAGTTTTGTTTTCATAAGTAAAAACTTAATCACTGATCCATATTTCAATTTTTCCATGTTTCAAAATGGGCTATAAATAGTTCACTTCCGATCTAAATAGCAAGCGTCCTTGCAATCGAAATGATAACAAATTTTGAATGGAAAACAAAGAATTTTTTTTATTAGTGCTGCCCTCTTTTTTTAGGCTCACTACTTCTTGATCCGCCCTCGTATTATAATGTACAGTGTAGCATATTCGTTCGAAAACTTCCGTATAGGCATCGAAACCAGAGGCACGTTACTAAAGCCTGAAGATTTGAAAGTGAAAACCATAGAGAAAAGTCAGGCCAGAAGAAACAAAAATTCAGCGAACGAAGATCAAGAAAATGTTGAGGAAGTGTTCTACAACAAAAATTAGAACAAAAAAATTTAAATACAGAAAAGAAAAGGGTCAAAATATGCAAGAATTTCCATGTAAATGTTACAATTGTCACAAAAGGATAGATGTCGAAAGATTGTTGGACAAAGAAGAAAAATTACAAAAACTTCAAAGCAAAAGATATATTTTTGGCGATAAGATCAATGTCAGCATCTAAAGAACAGATATGGTGCTTAGACAGTGATCGCAGGTCTCATATGTGTAATGTCATGTAATGTTTAAAAACATAAATGCAAGCAATAAAAATAATATGATAAACTTGGCTGCTGATCGAAGTGCAAAAGTTGTAGGAAAAGTAGGTGACCCTTAAAAGAGAAAACATAAATTTAAGAAACTCTTTGTATGTGCAAAATATATCCTCAAATTTTATGCCACTGTCACACTGTCATATTCGATAAATACAAAGCCGTAGTAAAAAATAAACAATATCAAATTTAATTAAAGCTACAAACGAAAATGGTGTATATTATATATGTACTGAAAACTCATAGCAAATATGACGTAATTATGAAAATTAAATGCAGAAATAGCATAAGAAGTTGGCGCATGTAAATGAATCTGATTTGGAGATGGTACTCAAAAAAGCAGTTATGCCTAGTTGCACCAACAAGACTTAAATTTTTAAGCGACCCTTAAACAAAAAAAATGCATATCGAAATTTTGACAGCAGTACGTAATAATTCATTTGACATATCATTTCGATGCAATATTGTCTATTTAAGGAAGGCTTAAAATTTAAGTTACACTGGTGCAACCGGCCATAGGACTAAAAGTTAATTACTATAAAGAGTCCTTCGATATCTAAAAGGCACGTTGAATGCAGAATTAATCTTCAAAAAGATAAGAAAACTACTGGAAGGATTTGCCGATGTTGATTGAGCTGCGTGTACGATAGACCTGAGATCATACAGAGGCTATTGCTACGGAGAGGATTAAACAGCTGATGAAGCAAGGAAGCATAGAGCGATTGCACTGTCAACTGCAGAAGCCGAATACATGGCGTTCTCGGACGCTGCTAATGAAGCTCTACATTTCAAAAATTGTTGACGCTGTGAAGATAACTAGACTGTATAAAATTTAACTAAAACTCCAGTGACAAATAAAAGCAAAGTTTTTCGAAGTAAAGGAAAACTTTATTCGAGAAAATGTTAAATAAGTTGATCATAAAAGAACTGAAGACATGGAAACCAATACATTTACCGAAGTTCGTCTAAAAATTGGTATCAGCTGTGATCGTGAGGGCGAGTATTAGGAAATGGCACTTAAACAGATATTTAGATTTATTGTGTTATATTTGGGAAGGATATGTTGATTTAGTAAATATATTTTGAATATTACTTAGTTTATTGTAATAATAACATGTGTTTACTTCATAACGTAATTACATTATGTATATTTTGATACCCTTTTGTGCGTTAATACAACAACTCTACGCGTTCAGTAAACAAATATATATATATATATATATATATATATATATATATATATATATATTGTATATTGTAACAAAATGGAAACCATTTATTAAGCCTCCTAAATGATTTCGATTGAATAGCACTGGAAGGGATGGGTGCTTCATTAGTAACTTTAGTTTTTGACTATAAAGAACGTACACCATACTAATTTATCTTGTGGCATAAAAATTCTATTTCGTTCTTGAAAAATATTCATTTTCCTTTATTTTAATATTGAAAGCTTCTAGTCTACTTAATACTGCTTCTAGATTTGATTCTAATTCGCTCGTTTTTGCCCGTTACTATAAAATCATCAATGTATGCTGATACTTTTGTTTAATCTAAACAATGCTTTATTAATCAATGCTTGAAATATTATAGGTGCATTTCGCAGACCAAATGGCATTCTTGTAAATGTGAACATACCAATATTTACATTTATTGTGAATATTGATTGTGCACTTTTGGCTGAAGGTACTTGATAGAATGCATTTTGTATATCTAGGACCGCGAATATCTTTGCTTTACTTATAGATAGAAATATGTCATCAAATAATGGATGAAGATAGTAGCCGATTTAATTATCGGATTCAGCGTTTTCCAGCACAATTGCGAATTTTTCTACTTTTCTTATGAACTACAATTATTGGACTAACTATTTTACTTTAAATATCTGGAATTAATATAAACTAAAAAACGTAATAAGTCCGGTAAATTAATTTTTAAGGTATGGATAAAATGTTTCCCGAATTTTGAAATGAATATCGAGAAAATCATTTAACGGACATATGACGAAAAAATATGTTATTTTATGTTACGAGCGGCGCACGTAACAAGTTAGGCGCCCAACGTGGGGCCTATTGCGAGAAAGAGTTTCTTTTAATTTCATTGTTGTGGTTATTGCTGTGTCCATTGTTGTGGACATTGTTGTAGACATTGTCGTAGACATTGCTGTCGTGGTCATTGTTGGCACTATTATCGTCTGGCAGTCCGCTTAATAATAGGTATTTTTTTCATATTTGAAAATTCGTTATTTATTAACATTTTTTTTTTGTTGTTTCTAATTTTGTATTTTTGATAAAAAAATTTTGGTCACGTATTGTTCCTTATATTATTATATGTAAAATGGAAACTATTAAATTAAATAGGGATGAGTTGCAATATGAGTTGCAAGTTCGTGGTATCGAAAATACTGAGAATTTAAGCGTACATACAATGCGACGTGAACTATCTAAACGGATAAAGGGTGAAGAAATTGGGGAGCTTATAAATGACCCGGTAACGCCATTGGATCCGTCAAAGAAAGTAGGCATTTGTACGGTGGTGGTAAGTTTACAGAATCCTATTGATAATTTTGAAGGTACGAGTTCGAGTAATTATATTTAAAATATTGTACAAAAATCCAACACATTATCGACAGACTAGCGATAAATACTACCTATACAAACGATGAAGATTTAAAAGCATCGATAAAACAATTGCAAAGACAAATAAGAGAAGAAGAAGATAAACTAATAGAAATAGCCGAGATAAACGTAGCTAAACAAAAAGGAAGAGTAAACGCTGATTAAGTAGCGACAAAAGTCACTACCACGTCATCTTATAGGAAATAAATACCAGTGGCACGCTGGGATCTGAAATTTGATGGAAACGTTTAGAATATGAGTGTAAATTCCTTCTTAGAACGAGTAGAGGAGTATAGTATATCAAGAAATGTAACCCTGGAAGAATTGTTTAATTCTACAATAGAACTTCTGACAGGAACAGCACTAACATGGTATCGTTCAATAAGGTCAGAAATCACTAATTGGAACGAATTTATTAAGGAGCTGAAAGCAGAATATGAACCATTCGATTATGGCCTAGTATTATGGGATGAAATTAGAGCCAGAACACAGGAAGTTGAGGAACCTGTCGGTACATTACATAGCTGTCATGATAAATTTGTTCAAAAGGTTGCCGAAAAGACCAACCGAAGAAGAAAAGCTACAAATTTTGAGGCGAAATATATTACCATATTACATCAAATTATTGGGCTTACAAAATTGATTCCGTGGACCAATTCTTGAAAGTGTAAGCAGCTGGAGGTCAATAAACAAATGGCATAGCAATTTCAACCTCCTCCTACAAACCGAAAACATTTGCTGCAGCCTGATTTAACTTATCAGGACCCTTCGCGAGCTACAACTGCCAATTTTATTGATGCAATGGAACCATCAAATGGCAGGCCGGCAGTTAAATGTTGGAAGTGTCAGCAGGCTGGTCATATCGCACGAAATTGTGAACTACCGAAAAAGGAACATCCTCATAAATTTGGTAATACTGGAGAAAAGAGCAAGGACGAACCTACGCCTCACAACTCGGGAAATGCCACCGGAGGACATTAAACGGTTGGCTTATGTCCTCCGAACCATCCGTGTCGGCCAAACAGCTTGAACTGGAAAGAAATATGGCCGTTATAAATTTTATTATTTCGCATATGGGGGATGATCAGCGTCCATATTTGCAAGTTTCCATCTTTGGGGTCAAGTTTGTAGGTTTATTGGATTCCGGAGCCAGTAGGTCGATTATTGGTAAAGGAGGATGGGAACGGTTGCAGGGAATGGATGTTGCTTTGGACAAGACATATGCACCAAACTGTAAAATTGCGGACGGTCAACAGTGTGATAGTTTGGGTCGATTACTGTGAAATGAATAATAATAAGTAATTTGAAAAAAAAAATTAAAATAAATAATGAAATATGATCTAAATGAAGCATTACGGAAATTCTTAAAAATTTGCTCTGTTTGAAGCGCCGTAGCTCGCTATCTATTGGTTATAGAAAAAAAATGTATTAGAAGACAGTTGTAGGGAATTTTATTTTCAACCAATTTATAAATAGCTATTTTGCCCCAATGTAAATAGGTGAAGAGATATTTAGAAAAAACCGCTTTTTTGCGCCTTTTTTTATTAATTGGCAGTGCTTCCCGAAGGCCCCCGAAAGGGAAAACTTGCATTTTTTATTAGGACCCCTAAATATATAATATATCCAAAAATCAAAAATATCCGACCTTTTGTGGAATAAACCCTTATTTTTCTACCAAATGACTGGACTAGAAGGTCCATTTTCCATTCGTAACATATTATCAAATACTACGTACGAATTAGAAGATAAAGACCACAAGCCGCAAGGGACATGGCACGTTAAACATCTAAAACCGGGACCACAAGGCGACGAAGACAATTGATGATAGGGGTGATTGTGATTCTTCTTCAGTTTTCAAAATGTTCGGTGAGGATTGTTTGTGAGTAAAAATTTAGAAATTTTTCCATTTCGTTCTTTCCTCTTCTTTAATCTTTATTTCTTCCTGTTTTACCTTCTTTCTTATTCTGTTCTATTCTTTCCAAGCTCTTTACGGGAATATTGTAAATAATTGCATAACATTTTGTAGGTTATTATTGTTAAAAATTTAACTGCAAATTTTCATCGTATAAAATACAGTGTTGAAGAATATATAGTAATGTACCTGTTCACGTTACTAGAGTTTAGTAGATTGTACTATGAATAAGTTGTCATTTCTTTTTATTGTTTATAATACTTGACAACACAGAGCGCGCGGTATTAACATTCACATGTCTGTAAATTAAAGTAATGTTTACACTAGCAACTAGTTGCACGTTTCACTCAACAAGACTTTAAATAAATAATATCAGAGTTCCTTTTCAAATTTGTTACGTGCGCCGCGTGCAACGCGAATAAGCGATGTCGCAATTGTAACTGAACGCACCCTAGTTGGTTTAGTGTGCGGCTGACAGCTTTACAGTGGAGAAGGGAGCGGGTTGAAAATTAAGTGGACAACCCAAAAAGGGTCGGATGGGTGCTACGTAATTTTTGACGACAAAATTACAAAAACGAATAAAATGACTGTTACCTACCGTGATTCCGCTGTTGCTGTTGCCTGAAAATGTCATCAAGGTTTTTCCCAAAATAATATACAAGGTTTCCAAGACAGAAATAGAAATAAATGTTTAATATAGCGTTAACTTTACATGAATATAAATAAATAGTTAATAAACGTTAATTTTGCGTGAATGTAAATATAGAAAGAAATATAAATAAATATTTAATAAAAAGTTAATTTTGCGTGAATATAAATATAAAATTAAAGTAACACAACGTACTCGTAAAAATAAGATCTGCAACAATGTAACAAAATGCAAATTGTAAATATTTATAGCGAAGTAACAAATGTAACTTTGGCGACGCGAAAAAGCCCGTAACCTGATGAACATTTAAATACAGCCAGATGAAACCGGGGCACGAACAATCCGCGAACGTCAAAAAAAAATGTATATAAAAATATAAATATATAAGAATCTTGTGTGCTATGCACACAATTAATTAAACTGGTAGCTGGGAAGAATAGAACAGAATAAGAAAGAAGGTAGAACAGGAAGAAATAAGGAATAAAGAAGAGGAAAGAACGAAATGGAAAGACAACCAAAAAAGTAATGTAATAAGCTGTGTCGAATGTTTTGATGAAAGTTTCCTACAATTCCTCCTTTTCTCCTCTTTTTTTTTAAAAAAAATCACGACTTCTTGGTCTTAATAAAAATAGAGCAGTAATGACAGCAACCTATTTTTTGCATTTCTTGTATTTTTCAAAAATAAATACAAAAACAATATATCCGATGAAATCCTATTATACCATTACCCAAATGTAAATCTCCCAATAAACTTAATGATCTCAGTCCTATTAGTATTCTGCCAACTATGTCAAAAATATTAGAGAAAATAGTCTTTAATTAAATTTATAATTACTTAAACTGTTACAATCTTCTTCTTCTAGTATTTAGTCTGGTTTCAGTAAAGGTTATAGCACTACGACTGCATTACTTAGTATTACTGATCATATTATGAGACATATTGATAATAATATGGTCTATCTTCTTCTTCTTGATTTCAGCAAGATTTTTGATACCGTAAATCATGAGTTGTTGATAGCAAAGTTAAAATATATTGGCTTCGATGATATTAGCATCAACTACTTTTACTAATTATAATAGAAAACATATCATACAATAATATGAAATCAGGTTTAGCTAATATATCAAAGGTGACCCTCAAGCATCGGTATGTGATCCCTTATAATTTTCCTTATATACTTTTGATCTCCCCAAAATTGTCAAGCATAGTAATGTACATTTATATGCTGATGACATGCAACTATATTTACCATTCAAAGCAAGTGAATTCCATAAATCATTAGATAATATTAATGACGATCTACAATATATTGCTAAGAATGCTTGCAATAACTGTCTAACCCTGAATGAACAAAAATGTTGCGTCATGCTTTTTAGAAATAAGACTGTAAGACAGTTTCTTTTAAATAATAATATAGTGAAAGTGATATTAAATAATGTAGAACTACCTATTAAATATTCTTCAAAGAATTTAGGTCTAATAATAGATACAGAACTACGTTTCGTAGAATATGTTACTTTCCTAATTAAAAAAGCGTACGTAGCGTTGAAAAATCTCTATATGAACCGCTTTGTTGTTTAGAGAAAATATAAAATAATTTTAATAAACAGTCTTAAACTTTCTGTATTCAATTATTGTGATACAATTAATGGGCATTGTCTTAAGATTCAGGATATTAAAAGAATACAGAAAGTACAAAACTCTTGCATTCGGTTCATATTTGATTTAGGAAGACGTGACGCGGTATCATCAGCACACATTAGAAATGCACGTTGGTTAAATATAAGTAAAAAGAGACATTATCATTATGCATGTCTTTTACACAAAACCATTGTCACCAAAATTTCATCATACTTGCAGAAATTAATATTTCGAGGTACGCAGCACTGTCGGAATCTAAGAACAAATTTAAAATTACATATACCTAAATAGTAGTAGAGCTGCGAGGATTCTAAAACAAACTCGATTGTATCTGGTCATCTGAAGCTACCATTGGAGTATGGGAGTAGTTCTTCGGCCTAGATCTTGGTTTTAGGGGTATCTTTTGTGCAGCCCCTTGGTAGTTATTTTTTTGGGGATTTTTGGCAATTTTCTGGCCTATTCAGAACTCAATATTTGTGCATATTTTACAATTTTATCATGTAATACTCATATTAAACAATATGCTATTTAATCAAAAAAAAAATTAAAAAAGAAAAATAATAAAATATATGTAAAGTGGTTAGGATTTGATAATATACATAACAGTTGGATTGATAAGAGTAATTATGCATAAAATATGTACAATACTTAGTTAAATTTTAGTTTTTACCTCCCGCTAAGAGAGGTATTGGATTCATGCTAAAATTCGTATATCCAGATTTTATTGAAAAAGCACGATTTAAGGTCCCTAGAATCCGATTATAACATTTTTAAAATGATGTCTGTGTGTGTGTGTGGACGTGTGTATATGTGTATGTGTGTGTGTGTGTGGATGTGTGTATGTATGTTTGTGTGTATGTATGGATGTTGGAGGGACGATTCCTCAAAAACTATAAGACTTAAAAAATATTTAACTGCAGTTTCCTCAATCTAACATTCCTGGGAAGAGCTGAAAAGTTTTTGGTAACAATTGAACAACCGGAAGTAGTAGTTTCTTAGAAAAATTCTTCTAAATATAATTTTTTGGGAGTTTTTTTTATTAAATATTGAAGAACATAAAATTCTCCATCTAATACACCCAAAAATTTATTATATCTTGTATAGATTTAGAGATAAAGACACTATAATTTATAGAGTAAACTAATAGCAGAGGCTAAGGCACTACGGAAGCCAGTTGACAAATTACAATGTTTATAACATAGTTTGTAAACGACATATGTCAGTGTCAAAAATCAACAGATTTAGTGACATTCTGATAGCTTTTTCTAGCAAGTATATTTAATATTTCTTATTGTTTTATTAATTAAATATTTGAAATTATAGGTAAAATTGTGGTAAAATGCATATATCCATCAGAAATACCGCCAATCTGGTTAATAAATTGGATGAATCTCTGACATTTAAAAACTTCCTCATACAATGAAAAATAGATATAATTAGAATTATATGTGTGCAGAAGACATGTTAAATACAATAAAAAACAATATTTGGGTAAAGTTCTGTAATATTTTTTTATAAAACGACGGTTCGAAAGCGAAGTGCAATACAATACAACAAATTTTTATATTTGCGTTAAGGAGAAAACATTAAGATGAGTTCGTTTTACAGTGTTATTGTTGATGTTCAGGCTTTTGTTATTGAAGAAACTAATAAAATTATTTGCAAAGAATTTGCAGCTATTAATATTGCTAGTGATGAATACGAAACAGGAATATTTAAACAGCCATATCCTTTCACATTTTTATCAAAGAAAAGTTAAAACAGTGTGAAATTATGTGCAAGATCTACACATAATGTGGAATGCTGTGCAGGTTATATAGAATACAGAAACCATCAATCAATTTTACAAAAAATACTTGAAAAACCTGAGGTTAAAATAATTTACGTTTTGTGCGAAGATTAAAAACAATGGTTGGAAACATTTATACATAAAACAATTAAAAATTTAGAAGATTTTGGTTGTCCATCGTTACCAATTTTGAAAACAATAGTTAAAATAGATTACTCTAATCTTCACATTTTATACTGTGCTATAAAAAATTGAAAAGATATAAGAAAATGGTATCAATCAAGATTTAATACATTTAATTCACTTCAATTATATACAAATAAAATGCAATCGATTGTTAATATATTTAAAGAAGATATTATACATTTATCTACCAATGAAATTTATAATGATTTATGCAGAAAATGAAATTGATTATACATGGTATAAATTACCTGAAGGATGAAAAATAATGAAATATTTAAAACATATCAAAATGTTGAAAACATTATTATGAATATAGTAGTAATGATGAAACCAATATTTTAATTAAAATTAAATGGGCTACTTGCGTACCTTTTTTTATTTAATATTTTTGAAGAGCAGGTAAAAACTTGCTACCCGTATTTTTTCTTTTGACAAAATTTTTATTAGTTTGCCAGAAAAAAAATAATGAAATTTGATTATTTGAATTCCCGCCATGTATGACGTAGAATTACGCCGCACCAATGAATGGTCGTAAAGCCATAGCGTTTGTTTGTACGGGTAATGTAGATCTCCTGTTTGACGTTTCAACAATAGTTTGGAGGTTAGTATTTTAGTTTGTCTTTTTGGTATCGATATTTTAAATCACATGTAACTACCTATGTGTTTATTTGTGAAGTAATTAATATGTTTGGAGAGCCCAGAGAGAGAAAAATGAACTAATGTCAAATTCAAATTAAAACTTTCTGCCATCTATACGATACATTTTTAAACATGGTTTCTTTCTCGAGTTTAATATAATGACGTCACAGAAAATTTTCTTTCTTAATTTACTACAAAACAAATAATTTTTAAAAAATAAAATTTATATTTTTATATGTGTTTTCAACATAATATTACATATATAGTGATAGAAATCGGATTTTCAGCACCACGCAAGTAGCCCATTATGTAATAAAAATTGTTAAGAAAATGTAATGTATTGTATGTACATATAAAAATTAAATAAAATAAACAAATATTATAAAATATTTTTTATTTATAAAATAATTACAATTACAAAAATATTTATATTTTACTCATCATCTATATTTATTTCAATATCCACTGCTTTCCCTTTGGATCCTTTAGAAATGATGTATAATTTTCCTCTTTCAATATGTTCCTTCATATATAACATTTCTTCTTCGTTTATAAAATTATATCCTTCGCTGAGAAAGACATAACTATTTTCAAGTTCCACTCTAATTCTTAAAACAAATTTAGATGCAACTTTCTCAATATTTTTTATATAATTTTTTACCTCTCGCTAAGAGAGGTATTGGAATCATGCTAAAAATCACATATCCAGATTTTAATGAATAAGCACGTTTCAAGGTCACTTGAAACACAAGGTCACCACTAACATTTTTACAATGATGTCTGTGTGTGTGTGTGTGTGTGTGTGTGTGCGTGTGTGTGGATGTGTGTATTCGTGTGTATGTGTGTGTGTGTGTGTGTGGGTACGGTTGGATGTTGGACGGATGATTCCTGAAAAACTATAAGACATAAGACCTGTTTAACTATGAATTCCTCAATCTGACATTCCTGGGAAAAGCTGAAAAGGTTTTGGTAACAATTGAACAATCGAAAGTAGTAGTTTTTTTAAAAAAAGAATGTTCCAAATATTAATTTTTGAAAATTTTTGATATTACTAATTTTGTAGAACAAAATTCTACATCTGATACATTTAAATATTTTATTATACCTTCTATAAATTTAGAGATAAAGACGCTCTAATATATAGAATATCGGGATATAACAAGTCGAGTAGGCGAAACTACACTAAGGAAACCAGTTGACAAATTGAAATGTTTATAACATAACTTGTAAATGACAGATTTCAATGTCAAAAATCAACAGTTTTAGTGATATTTTGATAGCTTTTTCTAGGAGGTACATTTAATCTTTCTTATTGTTTTATTAATTAAATATTTGAAATTATAGGTAATATGCATATATCCATCAGAAATACCGCCAATCTGGTTAATGAATTGGAAGAATCTGTTACATTTAGAAACTTTCTCAAACAATGAAAAATAGATATAATGGGGGATTACGGCTCAATCGAATTAAAGGAAAATAGTAAAAAATTACGAATGTATATGCTGAATAACGAATATTAATAAAAAAATGAAATGGTATAATTGAGATTTTTCGGAAATAAAGGGTTTTTTGTTATAGCGCTTCGACACTAATATGAAAATATTTTGATTGGCGGCCGAGAAACCGCCTATACATGCATTACAAATAGCGTGTTAGGAGGTGGGGATTACTACCAATAGAAGTTAAGAAATTCAAATTCGAAAGGAGGGGCTAACATTCCTGTACTACAGTTTTCAAACAGTTTTTATTTTAACACAAATTTCTTGCATTAAATTTAATAATTTAAATACACCTGTAATTATAAAGTATGTAGACTTGTACAGTGTTATAATATTCATTTATTTTTATGTAAATATAACTTAAAATAGCATATATTTCAAGAACATTTAGGTCCATGATGAAAACAGTTTGATAAAAAAACATATATATGTGACGTCACGTCAATCTTTTCAAAATTCGGGAGACCATAACTCGCTTATTAATAGGAATTTTTTCACCGGATTTTCATCAATAGTCTTAGTTTTCCTAATATTTTCAGATGAAATTATAAAAAAAAAATGGTGTAATCCCCCATTAGAATTATATGTGTGCAGAAGACATGTTAAATACAATAAAAAACAATATTTGGGTAAAATTCTGTAATATTTTGTTATAAAACGACGGGTCGATAGCAAAGTGTAATACAATACTTATATAGCCTAATATGGAGAGGTCTTGTGCTGGCCACAACAGATTTTTTATTTTCTTCTAATGTTCTTAGGCTCCATATTTCATTTGGTTTTGATTTTTTATTAACCAGGTCTGTTAGCTGTATAAGCAACTCGATAACAGGTATGACTTAAATTCAACCAGCTCCTGTTTTTACCTGGTTATCAGCTGTTTATACCGCGTATAAACAACACAATAACAGGTATGACTTAAAAAATTGAACCAGTTCCTGTTTTTCACCTGTTTGGGAAAAAATTGAACATCGCGATTCGAAAGAACATAAAAAGTGCCCTAAAAATGAAAAAACCAAAATCCAATATTATATCATACTTCGAAGCTATTCGCAAAATTAAAAAAAAAAACTCAACATTTACATGACCTCTGCAATTTTTTTCAAATAACAATACACTACTAAATTCGTCTTCTAATGGGGCAAAATTTGTGTAATATAACCATCTTCGTATCACTTTATAGTTCTTGAGATCCCTACGCTGGGTGCGTTTGTTTAGGACACTCGTAGATTCATAGAAACAGATTTATTGTTGAAATCATTATCACGAATTAACACGTGTTAGTTACAATATTAGTTCGTTCACCATTTCTTACTGAACTGGAATACTTAATTTTATTCCATGACAAAAATTTTGAGGTTAGTAACGTTTGGCACATAAGTTTTGACAATAGGGTCCTCCACCATAACAGAAAATTGAGTAAAAAGTTAGTTATATAGAAAAGTAGATAAGATATAATCATGATTGACACGATAAAAGTTTTTTAAAAATTGTGTTTTTGAAATTATAGTGATTTTAAGCATCTATACATCTACGTCACAACGATTCTTATCTTTCTAGCGCAGCCTACTACAGAAACTGGTGCGATAAAGATAGCTATAGGTTTCTTTAAAAATCAAATGCAGTTGAACTAAAAACAATTATGATTTTTTAATACTACAAATTGCTTCAAAATTAAACAAACTTTCATTTACAATAATAAAAATATTAGAGTGGACGACTCTATTGTTCAGCAATGGTATATGATATCTGTGGTTACCCACTATAGTCGGTTAGTAATAAAAAAAATCATGCATTAATAAGTGCCATTAATGAATTATTTTCTATATAATAACATAACCTATTATTAAACGGTCACCAAAAAATTATATTTATAGTTATTTCATTTGTATATTAAAAAAAAAAAAAACTCTTTAGATTGTCGCTAACAGTTTGCCGTTTGATTGAAAATATTTTACACATGTATATGCAGACGCCACATCTTAAACATGTAAATATACGTATTTCACAAAACCTCATTATGTGTCTTATACGTTAACGGATAATTTCACCATGGATACACAATAATGATATTTTGGATTGTTTTTATTTTTTAATTCAATTGTCAAAACTAAATTATAAATTTGCGACTTTATGAATATTTTTTAAATAATTTAAACGATTCGGGAAAAAGTTTATACGTATACGTCCGGAAAGTGTCTACACAAGACTCGTAAGCTTCCAGTCCTCACCTAACCTGGCTTATAACGTAAATTACTATTATGTATGGTACAATTTTATTTCTCTAGGTACGAGAATATTGGTTCTTCATATTTACAGTTTCTTAATTATTTTAGTTGAAAAGTATGCATTGTTGAACCGTATGTCAGAAAACAATATTTTAACATCAGTTTTGAATATAACTGATATTGAATATATTGAACATTACTGGAAATCTGAAAATATATTATTTCTCACTGATATGGAATGTGATTCATCTTTAAAACTAATGGCAAGGGTAATTATACTCGCACTTATTACGAAATTTAACTAGATCTAATTGCGCTTCCTTATAGGCTAATGATAAAGGATTATTTGCTGCTCCTTACAAGTGGTTGTTATTGTCCAATATATGTGATATTGTAAAACATCATGATTATTTCTTACACTTTAATCTATATGTCGATAACAGTATGTATTTAGCATGCAGAATTAACAGGGAGGAGTATTCCATTCTAGAACTTTATAAATACACACATGGATCAGATTTTATGGAAATAAATACGTCAGCAAACTGGAAAATGGATAGTGGTTTTACAGATAAACAACCAAGATATCTTCTACAATTAAATAGGAAAGACTTGAAGGGTACTTTAATAAAATCGTCACTTGTAATTCTTGATGACGATTCCTTGAATCATCTAACTGATTACAGGTAAAATAATTGCTCCAGGATTTTTTTTATTTTCTTTGTACTATATTTCGTTTATTGGAAAGAAAAGAAAGGACAATCATTTAATATTATTTAAAATATATAAAAATAAGGAAAATAAAAAAGTAGGTACCTATTAAAAAGTTTTTAGCAAAATGTATTCTTTTTGCCATGTGCTCCACTTAGAAGTGATGTTTTTTCTACAACCGTGCGTACAGGAAATACATTACGCACTCTTTAGAGTTTGAAACGAGTCACTTTTTAAAAAACAAATATTGTATTTTTACAACTTAGTCGTAAACAGTTTTGCCCATATTCATAAACAGTCGTCAATTTTTAAACGGTTCGTTCTCATTTTTATCGAGTAAAAAGAGTCGCCACAAAACAAAAATCGAAATGTAATTTATAAGTTTGATTCTATTTGTCAGAAATTGTAACGACCCGTTTGAAACTTACGGTGTTTATGAATATGGGTATTTGATTAGTGGAGAATTAAGTATTGAATTAGTTCCAAAGTGCAAAAATGTAAATCGAGAATTAACTCTAAGAATACGAAAATGAAATGTTGATAATAAATAGAATTATTAAATAACAGTATTAAAAGGTTTACGAATAAATTAACAAATCCATTAGCATTTTTGTCTTTTAAAAGGTTGCAATTTTTATTCTGTAGGATGAAAATTTTCAATTTAAACATTTCAAAATTAAATAATATACATGTCATCATTTGTATTTACTCCTCTTTTGTGCGGGCGAAGCAGTGTTTCTTTCAGAGGTGAGGAGGGGTCGGGAGGGGGGGGGGGGCAAATCCCCCCGAAGACAAACGAAAACCCCACTCCGAAGAAGATTATATTAAAAATGTCAAATAATAGTTGATAGTTGATATGTGTTCGTTCCTTTAATTCTAAAATGAAAAAAAATTTTTTTTTGTACAACCCTACCCCCCGAAACAATTACAACCGTTGATGACTCTGCCTGTCCCTTCTTAATTTCCAGTTTTCCTCTATTCGAACTAGATCAACCGTAACATTCTATCTTCCTTTTGCTCGTTCTAATGTTCTGATGACCTCTCCTATTTACTTTATGTGTCTCTAGGTACTCCCATGTGGATATTTTCCTTCACAAATCTAGTTATTTTAAAAAATTAATTGCTGAATTTCAATTTTTTTATATTGATTCTAATTTCTTTGTATTAAATTTATGTTGTTTTTACTTTCAACCTTATTATTGGGCTTTGCCTGTTGGGTTTGTATTTAATAAATAAATAAATAAATAAAATGTTAAGATTATATTATTTTATATTTTCATGAATCAAGTGCGCGGTTCATATTTTCTATAAAGGTGTCTCTGAAATAGGGGGCCATGGCTTAACCACAGATTCCTGAGGCTAAAATAGGACGATTTAACTAAACTTGCTTCTACCGAAAAGTGTATTCTGCTTCAAAGTTCATCGAAAAAAAAAATTGCTTATAATAACAGAACGCTTTATTCGATTTGGATGAAATTTGGTATGACAGTTCATATGATTATAGATCACCTTTTAAGAAGATACTTGTTATTATTGGTGAACCGCTAGTGTATGAAACATAGGCGTCTCCATAATACCTTGGGTACTTTAATTTATGTTTAAATTAAATTATATGCATTAACAACTTTATTTATGGGGTCCCGTGGCCGCGTGCCTGTGTGTCTGGTCGCGAACCTGGGGGAACCGGGTTCGATCCCGACTGACGCCAAATATTTCCAATTTTAAATGGCACAAAAGTGACCCCTGTGGTGCACTCTCCACGCCAGCTATAAGTGTATAAGGACAACAATAATAAATTAATATTTAATATCTACCGGAAACCCACATTTTCAGACGCCATTGTCCCATACGAATCAAATCAATCCACATCAGTAAAAATGTCTGCCCTCCACAGCATGGTACATAGACTGGTATCAATCCCTTTAAATTCTTTAGATTTCGAAACAGAAGTAACCACAATTAAAAGCATTGCAGCGAATAACGGGTATAACCTAACAATTATAGATAAATTAATTAATATGAAAAATAGAAAATTAATACGAAACCAAATTTACTGTGAATCCGAAAAGTCTAATCTTAATACTAAATGGCATTATTTAAATTATATTCCTGGAATAACAGAAAAAATATCTCAGAAGTTAACCAACCACGAAATTAGAACAATATCTGCAAACAAAAACAATTTAGGCAAAATATTAACAAATAATAAGCAAAAACCTTCAAAATTAGAATTAAATGGGATTTACAAAATTAACTGTGACGACTGTGATGCCCTATATATCGGCCAAAGCGGCAGAGGTTTTAAACACAGGATTAGAGAACATACAGATTCGATTAAAAAACAATGCCACGCCACTGGTTTTTCGCAACACTGCATAGAAAACAATCACAACTTTAACGGAAATTTTGATATTCTGCATATTGCCGACAAAGGATTAAGATTAAACCTATTGGAGAATTTAGAAATTAGGAAAGCCGTTAATTCTAAGAAAAACAGTCAACGAACAATTAGATGTAAGCAACTCACCCCTACTCAACATGTTTGGAACATATAAATACCTGTCTTCTTAATGTAATATTATTGTCTGATGATGTCCGAAAGGACGAAACCATCGTTACATTATAAATAAAATCTGTGGAATAATCATGTGTTGTGTTTCAATAATTATGTTCTAAAATGTTCCATCAAGTACCGACTACAAAAACCCTAACAGTTATAAATAATGCTTTATATTTTATTTAAATTTCCTTTAGAATTTTTTTTCTTTTTGTAGTACAATTTTATTTTTTATATAAAAATATATGAAAAAAAAAACAAGTTTCATAAGGTAATCTGTCGTTCTTTGTAAAACTCGCTGCTGAGCTCGCATTATATTACGAAAAATATAGTTTCTTACCTTCCGTCACCTTTGGGAAAGGAAGGTATTGTCTTTGGTCAAAAAATTCGGTAGTGAGTTTCTAATAAATAAGCACGTTTTGGGGTCCATAGAATAGGATTTTACTAGTTTTACGGTGATGTCTGTTTGTGTGGTATATGTGTGTCCGTGTGTGTCTGTGTGTGACAAATTTTTCTCCGACGATAACTCCAATACTACAATAATTCTAAAAATTATAATTCTTTCGTATACCTTTTCTTTATATCCATATAAAGAGCTGATAAGATTTTAGTTATACTTGGTCAACTGGAAGTTACCTTATTTGAAGTTATTAACTGTTTTTCTTGAAAAAAACGCAGTTAAATATCATTTTTTGACATTTTATGTGATTATCAATATGAAAGAATATCTTATTGCCTATACGGTTTGATTATACATTTTTCTTCATATTCACTAAGTCAAAGAATTATAAAGAGATTGGGGCGAATATCTCGTATCAAATTGACATGTAATTAAATATTTTCAAATTGACATACTTTTTTGTTCATAGCATACTTAGGATTTTTTTTGAATACAATGTTATTTTATTGCTATATAAAAACTTTTCCAAGGAACTCTCAGTATGGAATTTGTACAAAATAATATATGTTCGTATTATAATTTTACTAAATATGTAGAATCTTTTCCAATGAACTTTTGGTATGGAATTTATACAAAATACACAGAATTGACGGATGGTATTGTGCTGGCCAAATCAGAATTTTTACTTCCCGCTACCCTTGGTAAGAGAGGTATAGGGATCGTGCTAAAAATCACATATCGAGATTTTAGTAAATGACCACGTTTTAAGGTCCCTAGAATCCAATTTTAACATTTTTACGATGATGTCGGTATGTGTGTGTGTGTGTGTGTGTGTGTATGTGTATGTGTATGTGTATGTGTATGAATTTTGTCTTCGCTCTAACTCAAATACTATCATTCAGAAAATTTTGAAACCTTGTATTTCTACTCTATTCTAATACCAAAAGAAGCCATTAGATTTTGGTGTAAATCGGATGAACGGAAATGGCACTTTACTTGAAGCTCATAATGGTTTTTCTTCAAAAAATACCATTAAATGCCATTTTTCGCATTTTGTCATTATGAAAATTATAGATTATTGAATTTTGTACAGGTATACATTAATACTTTACTTTTTCTATATATTTTACAGATAAATTTAAAAATCATTTTTCTTTTTCTAAGTCCGAAGCCTAAGATAAACACAATTCCTTTGTTACACAGTTTATTTTTCAAATGAATATAACTGACAGGTAAAAGTCATTGTCAAAAAACTAATCACTTCAAATTAATAATAGTGACATTAAATAATAAAGAAAATCGTAAATAAAGCAATGGTTATATGCAATGGAACATAATATAGTTTGAAGCATTACTAAATATGTAGGTATGTATTTAAATTAATAAAAATTAAATAGCGGGAGGTTTCGTGTTGGCCACATCAGACTTTTACCTCCCGCTACCCTTGGTAAGGGAGGTGTAGGGATCGTGCTAAAAATCACATATCGAGATTTTATTAAATGACCTCGTTTTAAGGTCCCTAGAATCCAATTTTAACATTTTCACGATGATGTCTGTATGTGTGTGTGTATGTATGTGTGTGTGTATGTATGTATGTGTGTGTATGTGTAGGGATTTTGTCTTCGCTCTAACTCAAATACTATCATTCAGAAAATTCTGAAACCTTGTATTTCTATCCTATTCTAATATGAAAAGAAGCCATTAGATTTTGGTGTAAATCGGATAGCCGGAAATGGCACTTTACCTGAAGCTCATAATGGTTTTTCTTCAAAAAATACCATTAAATGCCATTTTTTCGCATTTTATATCTAATGAAAATTAGATATTATTAAAGTTTCTAAAGGAATACATTAATACTTTTTCTATATATTTTACAGATAAATTTAAAAATAATTTTTACCTCCCGCTACCCTTGGTAAGGGAGGTATAGGGATCGTGTTAAAAATCACATATCGAGATATTAGTAAATGACCACGTTTTAAGGTCCCTAGAATTTAATTTTAACATTTTCACGATGATGTCTGTATGTGTGTGTGTATGTATGTGTGTGTGTATGTATGTATGTGTGTGTATGTGTAGGGATTTTGTCTTCGCTCTAACTCAAATACTATCATTCAGAAAATTCTGAAACCTTGTATTTATACCCTATTCTAATATGAAAAGAAGCCATTAGATTTTGGTGTAAATTGGATAACCGGAAATGGCACTTTACCTGAAGCTCATAATGGTTTTTCTCCGATTATAACATTTTTAAAATTATGTGTGTGTGTGTGTGTGTGTGTGTGTGTGTGTGTGTGGATGTGTGTGTGTGTGTGTGTGTGGATGTGTGTATGTGTGTATGTATGTGTGTCAGGATGTTGGAGGGACGATTCCTCAAAAACTATAAGACTTAAAAAATATTTAACTGTAGTTTCCGCAATCTGATATTCCTGGGAATAGCTGAAAAGCTTTTGGTAACAATTGGACAACCGGAAGTAGCAGAGGCTAAGGCACTAAGAAAACCACTTGACAAATTCAAATGTTTATAACATAGTTTGTAAATGACATATGTCAGTGTCAAAAATCAACAGTTTTAGTGACATTCTGAAATATTTGAAATTATAGGTAAAATGCACATATCTATCAGAAATACCGTCAATCTGGTTCATGAATTGGAAGAATCTCTGACAAATAGGAACTTTTTCATACAATGAAAAATAGATATAATTAGAATTATATGTGTGCAGAAGACATGTTAAACATAATAAAGAACAATATTTGTGTAAAGTTCTGTAATTTTTTATTATAAATCGATGGTTCGATAGAGAAGTACAATACAATAGTTATATAGCCTTATATGGAAATGGCGAGAGGTCTTGTGCTGGACCCAACAGATTTTTTTTTATTAGTCCCGAAGCCTAAGATAAACACAATTCCTTTGTTACACAGTTCATATTTCAAATGAATGTGACTGACAGTAAATGTCACTGTCAAAAAACTAATCACTTCAAATTAGTAATAGTGACATTTTAAAAAGAAAATAGTAAATAAAGCAATAGTTTTCTATAATGGAATAGTTTGCAGCGTTAGTAAATACGTAGATATGTATTTAAATTAATAAAAATTAAATAGCGGGAGGTTTTGTGTTGGTCACATTAGATTTTTACATCTTGCTAAGAGAGGTATTGGAATCATGCTAAAAATCACATATTCAGATTTTAATGAATAAGCACGTTTCAAGGTCACTAGAATCCGATTTTTACATTTTTACAGTGATGTCTGTGTGTGTGTGTGTGGATGTGTGTATGTGTGTGTGTGTGTGTGTGGATGTGAGTATGTGTGTGTGTGTGTGGATGTGTGTGTATGTGTGTGTGTGTATGGCTGGATGTTGGACGGACGATTCCTCAAAAACTATAAGACATAAGGCCTGTTTAACTATGAATTCCTCAATCTGACATTCCTCGGAAGAGCTGAAAAGGTTTTGGTAACAATTGAACAACCGGAAGTAGTAGTTTTTAACAGAAATTCTTCCAAATATTAATTTTTGATATTACTAATTTTGAAGAACACAATTCTACACCTGATACATTTAAATTTTTTATTATATCTTCTACAAATTTAGAGATAAAGACGCTATAATATATAGAATATCGGGATATAACAAGTCGAGTAGGCGAAACTACACTAGGGAAACCAGTTGACAAATTAAAATGTTTATAACATAATTTGTAAATGACAGATTTCAGTGTCAAAAATAAACAGTTTTAGTGACATTTTGATAGCTTTTTCTGGGAAGTACATTTGATCTATCTTATTGTTTTATTAATTAAATATTTGATATTATAGGTAATATGCATACATATATCCATCAGAAATACCGCCAATCTGGTTAATGAATTGGAAGAATCTGTGACATTTAGAAACTTCCTCATACAATGAAAAATAGATATAATTAAAATTACATGTATGCAGAAGACATGTTAAATACAATAAAAGACAATATTTGGGTAATGTTCTGTAATATTTTGTTATAAAGCGACGGTTCAAAAGCGAAGTGCAGTACAATACTTATATAGCCTAATATGCAAATGGCGGGAGGTCTTGTGCTGGCCACAACAGATTTTTTTTATTTGAGACTATGACAAGCCTACCTTAATTGTTTTTTGAAATTTGTCATTTTTAAAAATAATATTTTCATTAACATTACACTTTCATAGACAAAATATTATGTAACATGCGTACTGAAAATTTCATTGAAAAACTCATACGATTTTCATCCATTATTTTCAATTTAAAACAAACAAAAATAACATATTTCAGGTTAACCACAATGCTTCAAATCTGGGTACCTATTTTATAACTTTTTCAACTTTCCCAAGACCTTGATCTTGGTATATGTCATCGTTTGATTTTCCACCTCTCTAACGATAGATTTGTGAGTTATACCGTAGCCGACCGACAGAAAATGCCTAACACAACGAGTGTGACGCCACAATTGGAGACGGGCTCGCACTACAGCGCACGCTGTACGGCTGTACATAGTCGAATGTTTATACAGTATTTTTATAAATTGGGGGAAAAATAGAATAATAAAAGTTTCATATTAAATTATTTATTATTTGCAAAATATTTGAACAATCTTATAACAATAGAATTTTAAAAAATACGTGTTATATGAGAAACAAAAAGAAACAAATACGCATGAAAATACGTTATATTAGTTTCCTGTTAATTTTTTTATTTTTCTTTTGTCAATTTTTTAATGTTTCTATTTTATTTTGTTGGATTTTCGAATAATTATTTAACAATATATTTGAAATGCATCTATTGCACATATTTATTAAATTATAAAGAGATTGCCTACAGTCACAAAATTATGATAACACCAGATATATTCAAAAAATTCTAATTGACAGATGTCAGTGTCAAGTGCAAAACCAAAGTGGAAAGTATATGATCTGAAAGTGATATGTGACATAGTGTCCCTCGCAAGTGGCTTGCAGTTGCGGCCTCGCCACAAAATAGGAACTTGTAATGCCGGGAGTACGAGAAAGGTCAAACAGAAGATGGAAGGACTGTATAGCAGAAGATTTGAGAGAGGAAGAACTGTGTCAAGAAGATGCGTTGGACAATAATGCGTAGAAGAGAAGAGTAAGAAACAGCAAGTGCAAATTACATAATATAGGTATATTCGTATCATAATTTTATTGGATTTTAGAATCTTTCCAAAGGTACCTTCGGTATGGCATTTGTAAAAAATAGTGTGTTCGTGTTACAATTTTACAGGATATATAGAATCTTTTTCAAGAAACTTTTGGTATGGGATTTGTACAAAATACATCGAATTGACGGAAGGTTTTGTGCTGCCCACAACAGATTTTTTCGTTTTCGTACATTGTTCTAATATAACTCACAGAAGCATATATTTTATTTCTAGAACCTTCCATATCATATATATGCCCGTATTCATAAACGTCCGTAACGAAGGTAACGCTTCGTTATATTCAAAACGGCCGTAAAAGAACAATTTTTTTATTTATAAACGATCGTTATCCATAACAACCGTAAAATTCATCGTAATATTTAACGACTCGAATTTCGGCTGTAATACCTATTACAGCCATTAAATTTGAATATATTCATTTGTTGAAATTCGTTGCATATAATTTTGACATTGACAAGTGTACATTTTGATCTATTGTAATTGTCATAAGGTATGTTTAATTAGATATTATTTAAAGATATTATTAATTTATAGAAATATATTTTAGAATTTGACAATGCCATCATTATCATCATCATCATCATCATCATCATCATCATCATCATCATTATCGACATCATCTATTTCTTCAATATTATTAACATCATCTTCTGATTCGGACAATAATTATATAGAAGATGTAATTGTAATTATGCCAAGACCTCGACTCTTTAGAAATAGAACCGATCCATTCGATATATATGATGAAATGGAATTTAAAAATCGATTTCGGTTAGACAAAATTACAGTCCTGCATGTATGTGAACTAATAGGTCAAAATTTAGAAATCCCTACACTACGAAATAAAGCTTTAACTTCCATGGAAAAAATCTTAATTACGTTAAGATTCTATGCCACGGGGACATTTCAGCAAGTTCTAGGTGATCATGTTAATGTAAGTCAGCCAACTGTAAGTAGAGTTATCCCCGTAGTTACTAGTGCATTAGCATTTCTTTGTAAGGACTTTGTTAAAATGCCAAATACTGGCGAAGAAAGAAGGAAGATTCAACAAGAATTTTACACAATTCGTCGTTTTCCGTGTGTTGTTGGTGCAATCGACTGCACACATATTAGAATTCAGTCCCCGGGAGGACTGCAAGCCAAACTTTACAGGAACAGGAAGGGGTGGTTTTCGTACAATGTATAATGTGTTTGTGATGTAAAATTAAAGTTTATGGACATAATTGCAAGATGGCCTGGAAGTGTTCACGATTCTACAGTTTTTTATGATTCCCCACTTCGAATCGATTTCGAAGAAAATAAATATAATGGCAGTGTTTTATTAGGTGATTCCGGGTATGCCCTTAAAAGTTATTTATTTACTCCTATTTTAAACCCAAATACAGACAACGAGCGAAGGTATAATGAAGCTAATATTCAAACAAGAAATACGATAGAAAGAGCATTTGGAGTATGGAAAAGACGCTTTCCATGTCTTTCACTTGGAATGCGCTTAAAGAAAGAAACTACATTACATGTAGTAGTGACAACAGCAGTTCTCCACAACATATGTATACTTATGAATGATGACCTACCAGAAATAAGAGAATTTATTGATGCTGAAGAACCCGAAAATGAGGCCTTATTAGTAGAAAATAATGACAGAAATTTAAGTGCTAATAATTTCAGATATATCTTTATAAATAATAACTTCCGTCGTTAGGCGCATCTTTTTATTATGTAATAATATCAATAATTTCCTATAGAATATAAGTAACTAAAAAACTAATCTAATGAATTTTGTTTTCTCATTAAACCTAATTTAATTTTTTCTTGTTCTAATTGCATTTCTTGTCTAATTTCATTTTCAATTTTCTTCTCTTCCAACAAATGTTTTCGTTTTAAATGAAGATTTTCTTCCCTAGTTTTATCAAGTTTTTCTTTGGCATATTCTAATTTCAATTTAGCTATTTCACTGTCAATATTTTTTTTTGATATTTTTGCCGATGTTAATTTTTCTAACAAGGTATATACATCCGTTGCCTTTCGTTTTTTATTTTTCTCCTTTTCTTCCACCAATATATTACTAATATTCTGCAATAATTTTTAATTTTAATACATTTTTGCACAATTATTTATTTACATATTTACATGCACTTCTGGTATATTGCTTATTTCTTGAATGTCTTCATTGCATTCTTCCCCATTATTTGTATCAACAAGTTCTTGAATTGAATTTTCACTACGTAAATTTAGATTTTCATGGTAATTAGAAGAACTATCGAAAATATTTTTGTCAGGTTCAAATTGCTTTCCTAGTAAATTTATAAGACGTTCGCCAGAGGTATCCAATTTTTTTTATAAAATTCCACCCCCAGTTTTATATAATTGTGCCTAGATCAAGAATTATTTATAACGATTTTGCTATTAATATAACAGAAAAAATATACCTTGTCCGCCGCATTATCTTTCCTTGTTTTTCTTTTCAAATTATCATAAAAAATTTTCAATTGTGTAAGTGTCCGTTCTTCAGTGTTATTTGTGGCATTGAACTTTTGAGTTATTTTTCCCCATGCTTCGTTTTTCTGTTTTAAATTTACTGTCTGTTTTCTTATTTTCAATAACGTCCACATTTTCTTCTATTAAATCTAGAAGAATTGCAATTTCTGCATCATAGAATTTTTTTCCTTTTGTCCTTTTCTTCTCCAGATTCATATTCATCTCAACCGCAAGATTATAATATTGTTGTTGTTACACATGAATGAAACAACTGACAAATCTGTAATTTTTATTTTTTCACAAACTACTATATGCTTTAATTTTTTATATTTGTATGGCCTGAAATTAGTATTTAATATCAAATATCACTAGGAATTATATCACTCTATCGTTTCAAAACGGAGCTTTATATTTTGTTTTTAATTTTTATGAATACTCAGTTAAATTTAACGATCGTAAAAATATTACGGCTCGTTTTGCAACGAAGCGTTATATTGAGTTTTATGAATACGGGCAATAATGATTTAAAAAGAATGTTTTTAACTTTACACTACACAAATGTTTAAAACCTTTTCGGTTGACACTATTATTGTCAGATATAATCGCTATTACTTGATAATCCACCTCTGTTAACACTTTCAATTATTCTAAAATTATGTTATGTAGAAATTCATATTTTAATTTTTGAACAGGATAAAGACCTACAATTTCATTATTTTGTTTGAATAGTTGTAGCAGGAATAACTTCGATTGATTCGTTATTTAAACTTGCTCCTTCAATTTTACCACCCTTGTAGGAAATACATGCATTAAAATGACATACTTCTCATTATTTGATAAATGCTTCATTTTTTCGTTGAATTATTTAATATGATTTTTATCTATTGCTGTTTGGCCTACATTTAATTTCAAAAATAATCTATTGGTGATGGTACAGTTAAAACATTTGTTTTTCTTATTATTTTATAAGCACCAGGGAAAGAGTAAAATAATGTGGCTGCCCAAACTAAAGTTTCAATAGAATATCTAATTTGGTTTTTATTCATTAGGGCTATTTGTTCTCTTAAAAAAATTATTTTTTTACAAATTTCTTGCGAAGTAGAATCATCTTCAATTTCTTGAAATATTTTTAAGACTTCTTTTAATGTAAACTCTTGCACATTTTCTACACAAGTTTCAACTGAATAAGTATTGCAATATTTCAATAATTGAAAAAGCTGGTCCAAGATGTTAATTTTTTATTTGATAAAATGGACTCTAAATAATCATTGAAGATATATCCGGATTTATAATAAAATGTAACTGTCATGTCCTTTTTAATATAAATGATTTTGTTAATAATTGGAATTTTATTATTTTCGATAGATATTTTGTAAATGTATATTTCTGATTCAAATCGTTTAATTTCGAAATTTTTAAGAGTTTCTACAAATTTTTCTTGGAAAGTAGAGGAAAATTGATGAAAACTTGAAATTTTATCTCTTTTTCTAAGTCAATATTATTTTTTTACTAATTTCAAATTCTTCACGTCTTTCATCTGGAGTTTTTCGTTTTACTGGAAATAAATTATCGTTTAGATAAACAGGTTGATTTTGAAAAATGTTTGGGTAAGCGTTATCTCTTAATTTCAATTGTTGTCGCGGTACTGTTAAAATAGTGTTGTCAGGTTTTTTAATTTTATCTTCTCGAAAATGTTTTATGCACACTCTAGTTGAATCCTTTACTGTGAAATTTTCACTACTTCTCGTTATATTTTTCAGGATTTGGGAAGCGAAATACCGTAACATGTTCCGTCTTTTTATTTGACTTAGTATAGTTGCTACTACATCCAGGTACACAACATGTATTAGGCATTATTATTATTATTATTATTATTATTATTATTATTATTATTATTATTATTATTATCATTAATCTGTAGTAGTTTTCGAGATGTGTGTGTGTGTGCCTTTTACGAATTTTTGTACGAGTTAACTGGTAAGAGTAGAACGAATATATTTTTGTGTACATGATACTGTTTTAAGAATTTGTAAGATATTACTTACCTTGAAGAAGATAAAAAAGTGTACCGAAACGTATTTCTTAACCCTAAATATGTTCATGTATCTTGTTAAACTGTAAAATGAACAATATAATTTCAAAATATTTCGAAAATTTGGTTCTAACTTGTACCCTATGCATTGGAGTGTACTTGCAGTCCGTCTTCAGTTGCGATTTTGCGCAAGAGTTGGGGGGCTAGGGTATGGCATTCTCTGTCGGTCTGCTACGGTTATACTAGTAATTTTTGTATCTCCATATTGTTGGTGATTTGAGAATGGATTGGTAATATATTTAAATCAAATCTGACATTTACAAATTAACCTTATAACATATAGTGGCCTATTCAGAGAAACACAGTCATAAAGATTGTCACGGATATAAAGATTGTTATCATAAAGACATTTGTAACAATCTTTATGAATTTGTCAATTCAGAACCTACGTCGGTATTATTGACAATCTTTACAAAATAATACTTGTGAATGAACCAGATTATTTGACAATAGCTAACTTCATTATGCATATATGAACTTAACCTAACCTTATATGTCAACGCTTTATTCTTTTAGTAATGTGTTGCCAATTATATTTAAAATGCAAACATTCTGCCGAAACAACTAAAGAAGAATATGACATTTGTGTCTTATTTGAAAACTTCTAAATTATTTAGAACGGGTATGTTAATTCCTACCGCTGATCCCAACGTGACTGAAAAGTTAGGGAAAGATTTTTTTAAATTTTGATTGAAGAAAAAGCACACATTAGCACCAAAAAAATAACAAGGTTTCCACGAATACCTACCGCAGAATATAATATTTTCAAAGAAATATGTATTTACGTCAAAAATAACTTTTGTACACGACGGTTTTTATCGTTCTTATTATCATTATTTAAGTCGAAGCAAGATCCATGCGAATAATCAACTGCATCCTGCTAATATTTAGCAGAAAGGCCATTATTAATAATATTTGATTGATGTAATAATCTGTCACATGCAAATATTAGAAATAACAACGTGATAACAACCATAAATACATAGTTTTAGCAGTCGTTATGATAAAGACTGTCAAAACACGTAACAATTGTTGACGGTAACCACCTTCAGTACTGAGAATAGCAAATTTGATTCTAACAATCTTTACAGTACATAACAACCATAAAGACCATAACGACAACACAAATATTGAGTTCTGAATAGACCCCATAAATTGTTGTGATGTGATAATAAACAAATATTTCAATATGTATCAGTAATATATTGTTCATATTAAATACTATCATTTAAAGTAAACATATCCATTGGATACAATATGAATAAAAAGGATTTTTGTTAAGTCCAACACCAGCTCCAATTCTTCCTCATATAAAATTTCTAAACCTGCATAGAGTATTGCCATTTTATCTGAAAAACTATAACGATAAATATTATTTCCAACAATAAAATATAATATAGAAGTATTAGGTATTTATTTATATTCTATAACTATAAACAAATTCATATTTAATATTAAAATAATAATAGTATAGTTTCAACTTAAGAAATTAAAATTAAAAACCATTTAAATTCAACACAAAAAAATCTGTTGTGGCCAGCACATGACCTCTCGCCAATTCCATGTTTAAAATAGCAATGAGCTTTAAGTAAAGTATGACTTCCATTGATCGTTTGTAAACAAAATCTACTTTGTTGTTCCAATAAATAGAAAAGTTTGTAACACGAAATTTTGGATTATATTTTTTTATGTTTTTCCTGAAAAATCTGTGAACAAATACCAACTTTGCGAAGTTTTGGATCATTAATATATTTTAAGAAAAAATCGTCACACACACATTATTGTCAAAATCAGCACCAACTTCCTTATGCTCTAAAACGCAATCAAATTATATAAGAGTATTAAATAACAACTTTGCGAAGTTTCGGATCTTAATATATTTTAAGGAAAAATCATCACCAAATACCTAACTTCCTTATGCTCTAAAACGCAATCTGTGTAAACTCTTCGCCGTACATTATCCATTTCGTAAATGTGTATTTGCAAACTATTATTTGACACTTTGAAATCACGTTCTTATTTGAGAGCTGTTTGATATACAGTTTGTCCCATTTAGAGGTGCCACCATTGGGATCTCGAGAACTATAAGAGATACGATGTCGGTTAAATGGAACTTTTTGTGCGCATTTGGGAGGCCATCTCAGATGTGCTTTTGTTTTTTCAAAAATTCTTATAGGGCACTAGATAATGACGAAAAATTAAATATTGTTGATTTTTTCTTTTTCAAATAACTTCTAAACTATTAGTAATTTAGAAAAACGTTTCAAATATAAAAGATAGATATTTTTATTAACTAACCAGTGGCATATATTTTTATAACTGTAAATTTTCGAGATATAACACAAACATATATTTTTTTTAAATAGAACCCATATCTGATTTTAGTCTCAAAAAAATAATTATTTTTTTCTCTTTTCAAAGATATAAGGGTTATAATGTTTTATATTTGTTTTGTTCCTAAAATTAAATTTTTCTCCTTATTTTCCTGAATTTTCATATTATATCCCAAAAAAACATTATTATTTTAATTAATTATAGTCTGTTTGATCGATATAATTTATTTTATGCCTTTATTATTTAATATTTTCATTCTAGACTCATAATTACAACTTACACTATAATGTGCCAAGGGCGACCTGATAAAAAATAAAAATTAATATAATACGAGTTTTGAGCAAAATTTTGTAACGAAACAAATTATTTAAATACAAGGACTATTTCTAAATATAAATCTAACAATATTTTCAAAATAATTGTAAATTTACTACAAAATAAGGAAAAAATTATAATTTTGAAGGCAAAACTAAAATAAAACATAATAACCCTTACAACATTGAAAAGAGAAAAAAATAGTTAATTTTTTGAGACTAAAATCAGATATGGGTTACATTTAAAAAAATATAAGTTTGTGTTATATCTCGAAAATTTATGGATATAAAAATTTATTTCGTACGCCATTGGTTAGTTAATAAAAATATCTATCTTTTATATTTGAAACGTTTTTTTAAATTACTAATAGTTTAGAAGTTATTTGAAAAAGAAAAACTCAACAATTTTCAATTTTTCGTCATTATCTAGTGCTATATGAGAATTTTTGGAAAAACAAAAGCACATCTGAGATGGTCTCCCAAAGGCGCACAAAAAGTTCCATTTAACCGACATCGTATTTCTTACAATTCTCGAGATCCCAATGGTGGCACCTCTAAATGGGACACACTGTATAATGCTGCAAACATCAAAATAAAATCGAATTATCCTGTATATCTAATATTTATGTATGTTGGAAAATATATTATTTTTACAAACCTTAATTTCATTACAATTATATTTAAACTGCTAAATTATTCTTAACTCGGTTTCATTACTAATTTTAACGTTATTTGTTCGTGATAGTGACATTTGTTTAAATATGTCAAATTTGTTATTAAAGTATTGTTTTTGTTTGACGCAGAGGCAAAGTGATGTACAAAAATAAATTATTTTGTAATTCAATATTTAAAGTTATTTCAAGTTATTTACTAAATGCTTATCGTAGTATTGAAGATTGTGCCATTATATTTAATTTGTATGTAAAAGTTGCTAAACATTATATTCAATGAATTTTTTACAAGAAAAACTGTTAAAAGCTTGTATAAATGATACTTCCGGTTATCCGATATACACTAGAAACTAATGAGCTCTTCCCACATTAGTATAGAATGGGTATACAAAATTTCAAATTTTTTTGATTGATAGTACTTGAGTAATCGTGTCCACATGATCCACACGCACAGACACACACACACACACACACATACACACACACACACATACATACCTACAGACATCATTGTAAAAATGTTGAAATCGAATTCTGGGGACATCAAAACGTGCTCATTCACTAAAATCTCTATATGTGATTTTTAGCACGATCCCTATACCTCCTTTACCTAGGGTAGCGGGAGGTAAAAGGAGTTGAAAGTCGAACGATTCAATGATGGCGCCGAAACAAATGACAGCTTCGATCTAGATAACTATATTCCAAGATCCTATGCGTGCTTGGAATCCAGTTCCGAATTCTCCATTGGGTGTGACGTCATGTCTCGCATATCGGTTATGACCGCCGGTAATCGACAATATCCGCTGAGAAATCTACCAAGATGCTCCATCTTGGTAGATGGAGATATTAGTAAAAGTTATAGAATAGGCCTCCTAACAGTCCTAACACTTAGTTGCCCCAGTTCAGGGCCAACAACTTTTTATCGTGTGTTGATCTTATAATTTCGATTCCAATTTGTAACCAAAAATCTCAAAATGAATGTTATATATATAATATAATAAGAGCGAAACACGTGTCTACAGCTGCTATTGAGCGATTACCCTACGAACAACATTTTACTAGTTTTTTTAACTTTACGCTCGCAATATATGTATATTTTTGTTATATATATATATTGTGACGTAATTGATAAAGTAAAAAATTGACAAAAAAATTTTGACGTGATTTTCTGAGGGAAAATCACGCGTCACACTTACCCGCAGCAGCTCGAGGGTTGGTCGTGGTTGCGCGAGGTCGAGGGTTCCTAAGGGTGGTTGTGCAGGGATGAAATGATGGGCGCCAGTTATGTCGGGTTAAGTGAAGACACAACAATTCAAAAGAAGTTAAAGTAAAATTTTAAGTTTATTTAAAAAATTCGCAAATAGTTTTTAAGGTAAATTTTAATTAAAATTATTAGTTGCAAAAAAAAACAACCCACAAAAATATGGTCGTACACACCTGGTTAAAGACCTGATTCGGGGTTACAAAAAAATGATAGATCCTAGAGATGAGTGGGCCGCTGGAGGGGGGAAAGTCCGCCTCGCTGATGACGGCTACGATATGCCAAGTCCGCCTCACTGATGACGGCTACGATATGCCAAGTCCGCCTCGCTGATGACGACACGTTATCCAGCTCTCGTCAGAGCAGGTTCACGCTGATGGTGACGTCAAAGCGCAGGGTGGCATCCAGAGCACGTAGGGCTTAGGCGTAGCGGTGATCGCTCTAAGTCTTATGAACAGCACTTTCAGGCAGCGAGTGTGTATAGCTTGCGGAAGCGGTCTCTCGTCTCAATGTGAACTTTGCGGAGATGATTCCCCGCCCCAGCGATCCAAACAACTCAGGACCAGGACGTTGAAAAATCATAAAAAAGACCATAAATTTTAGGCGTTGTTACAAAAAAATTTAGTACCAAAAATATAAAAAATCGTATTTCCAATAATCGCAATAGTAAAAATATTCCTGATAAAAAATGTAAAACTACTTGTGAAAAATAATTTTATTTTTAAAACTGCACAAAAAAAACAAGAAAACAGCTGGCCAAGCTGTAGTGGACAGTGAGAGAAGAGATTAGAACAAGATAGGGTTAGTAAAATTATTTGAGCTCTAGCTTTAAGAGAATTTTCTCTAGTCGGCGGAATTTTTATAGTAACAAAATTATTAATCTAGGTAGCCTAAAAATTACTAGATAAAATTTAAGATAGATAAACGGCTTACCCAGAAGTCGAAGATACTCTTAGATAGTTTAAGATAAACTCGTAAACACTTGACGAGCAACAAAACAACTTGTTACTGTGACGTAGAATCAGCGGTAGCCACGTCTGCAACTCCACCGTATAAGTTAGCTAACAAGCTGTATAAAAATTTAGTAAAATTGAATAACAAATTTGATATGGGATCCCAAGAACCTACTAAAGAATTTATATAAATTTCCCAAACAATTTTAGCCAAAATTATAAAAAATAGATAAATTTAGAGATAAATTTTTGGACAAAAATTATTGGACAAAAAATATAATTTATATAAATTTGAACAATGAAAAAACATGACAAATAGCCAATTTTTAATCCCATTAAAAATATTAAACCCCGAAAAATAAATAAAAATAAAGCGATACAGAGTTACTATAGGTATGGTGTACTCACAAAAATTGAATGCGCCAAACTCGGCGCTACAACCCGTGTCTTAGAAGGTTGCTAAGAACACAAAAAGTTAAGCTGAATATTACGAAACAAAAAAAGGGAATTGAAAGCAAAAGTGAAAGCGTTAAACGCTGGGGACCGGTGAACCGTACTGGTTATTGGTTCAGCATAAAAAGTAATAGTTAAACAGAAAAATTATTATCGTCTCGTATTACAAAAAAAACCTTAATTTTGAATAACCATAAGCCGAATGTGAGGCGATGCCCGTTCGGGTTATTGCCGTGCCGCTACTGCATGCGCTGACGGTGGATGTAAAATTTTGACAAACAACTGATATGAACAAAAAAATATAATTGAAACTTACCCAATTAGATGTTAAACTAGCCAAATAAATGAATAAAAGATAACAAAAGTGTATCATAACACCGATGATACAAGAAAAAGATAATAGCACTGCAAAATTTGAAAAAAATACAGTCAGCACACACGCATCTGCGTCACGTCAAGAACACTGATCGAATCGAATTGACAACATGTGCTCGTCTACCGTTCAATTCACGCGGAAACACACAAAATATGTCGCTAATCAAATTGAACACTAAGATTTGAAAAAAACCGCGTAACGATTTTTTGAAATCGTTACACTGCCCCCTCTCCAAAAAAAGGACGATTAGGTAAGGGATGAATCGTCCGATAAGTTTAGGGATGATTCAGGATCGTCTGGAGCAGGCTTAAGGCCCTTAACATGGTAATTACCAGCATCGGTTCCATTCAAATGGTGAAGATGATATGCTAGTGGAGAGAGCTTTTTAAATACTAAGCTAGGGACATATCGAGGCGCTAGGGCCGAGGAGTAACATTGGGAACCAACTGAGAGAACTCTATTACGGCGATAAACAATGTCACCTTCATTAAACTCGAGCTGTCGACGATACTTGTTGTAGTACTGTGCGTTGCGTTCATACGCTCTATGAATACGTTCTTGAACAGTTGCAAAAAAGTCACGCAATTCAGCTAAAGAATGGGCATATTGAGTTGGATCGTCAGAGCAAATATTTTGTGGTAAAGTATGGTAAAAGTTTCCTAACAATGGTACATGTCGGCCAAAAGTTAAAAAGGATGGACTGAATCTAGTTACTTCATGAACACTAGTTCGGATGGCTTGCGCAAGGGCTTGAAGATTTTTGTCCCAAGCTCGGTGGTTATTTTCCAAGTAGGAGCGAATGGCGGTTTTGATTATGCGATTGGTGCGTTCCACAAAGTTTACCTGGGGGTAGAATTTTGCATTATACCACAACTTTGGTATTTCGTACTTTTTAATAAGATCTGTAAATAATTTGGAGATAAATTGTGTACCATTATCACACATTACATTTTGAGGTATGCCAAATAAAAGGAAGACATGCTCTTCTAAGAATTTACAGATTTTAGGGCCGGTAGCTTCTCGCATAGGGTGAACTAACACGAATTTGGAAAACCAATCAGTGACCACAAAAATGTAGCGGTTTCCAGAGGAGGGAGGAGGTAGAGGACCCATAATGTCAATGGAAATGGCTTGCCAGGGGAATCTAATTACCTTTTCTTTTCCCATGAGACCAGGTGGGGGTTGTTGAGGCACTTTTTGGGATAAACAAACTTTACAACGTTTAACATAACCAGCAATGTAATGGTGCATTTTTGGCCAATAATATTGAGCGGCTACTCTATTAAAAGTTTTAAAAATCCCTAAATGTGCGGCAGTGACGTCATCATGACATCGTATGACAATATCCTTCCTAAACTCTCGGGGAACAACTAATTTCCATGAACTCAAATTTGGCGGTAAAGAGTACGGAGTGGCAATATTTTTATATAAGAGATTGTTAGTGACACGCCAATCGGGATAATCAGTAGGGTTCAAAATGACATTTTCACGCATTCGGCAATACCAGTTATCACGGGTATTAGTAAAGTTTTCACCATCTATAACTGAAATCTCAAGAGGGCACCTCGAGAGAGCGTCGGGAAGCTCATGAAGCTTACCTGGCCGATGGGTAATAGTAAAGTCAAATTGCTGTAGCTGAACAGACCAACGCGCAAGTCTACCATGAGGATCCTGCATACGAAGCAACCATAAAAGGGAATAATGGTCTGTAATCACCTCAAAATGAAGACCTTCAATAAAGGGACGGAATTTTAAGATGCCAAACACAACAGCTAAGCATTCTTTCTCGGTAACTGAATAGTTCTTTTCAGCCTTGTTCAGGGTGCGGCTAGCATAGGAGATAGGATGTTCTTCACCATCCACGCCCTTTTGGGTGAGAACAGCACCAAGTCCATAGCTGGAAGCGTAAGTGTAAATGACAAAAGGCTTAATCGGTTTATGATAGTCAGGACTAGCGAGTGTAGGGGATGAAATTAAAGACAATTTTAAGTTATTAAAAGCTTCTTCAGCGGAGGGATTCCAAGTTATGCTCGACTTCTTACCTTTTCCCTTAATTAATTCCGTGATGACAGCTGACATAGAGGCAAAGTTTGGAACAAATCTACGATACCAAAAGAATAAACCCAAAGCTCGTCGTACTTCCGTCACTGTATTGGGTTTGGGAAGACTGACTATGGCAGATACTTTATCAGGATCGGTACACAAACCATGTTGATCAACTACGAATCCGAGATATTTGAGTAAAGATAAACAAAATTCGCATTTTTCAACGTTTACCGTAAATCCTGCGGCTTTAAGACGATCCAAAACTTTATATAAGATAATTATATGCTCTTCTAAGGTAGAAGTAGCGATAATCAGGTCATCAAGATATACAAAAACATGGGGATCTAATTCGGGACCAAAAACTTCATCCATGAGGCGCTGAAGGGTTTGAGGAGCATTACACAAACCGAATGGCATTCGCACAAATTCAAAAAGACCTCTACCGGGCACTGAAAAAGCTGTTTTCTCCCTAGACTCGGCTGATAAAGGGATTTGCCAAAAAGCACTTTTTAAGTCAACTGATGAAAGGAATTTAGCCCTGCTTAGTTTACTAAGGATATAATCCACTCGTGGCAAAGGGTAGCTATCTTTACGAGTTACTGAGTTTAGTTTACGGCCATCAAAACAAAGTCGGTATTCGCCAGAATGTTTCTTAACGAGAAGAATAGGACTAGACCACGGACTATTCGAGGGTTGAACGACGCCAAGACTTAAGATATTTACGGGAGAGAGAGGGTACTGACGCTGTTTAACAGGAGCAGCTTCACCAGTGTCAATGACATGTTGAATTTTTGAGGTGCAACCAAGTCCTAACGAGCCAAGTTTTTCATAATCAGCGATTACATTGTTAAGTGTGGACTGTTGAGGAGAAGATACATTTTTTTCTACTGTGAACCGTAGAAGCAATAGATGAAACTTCACGACGGGAAGACCATGAATCGGTGGCAAAATTTAAAGTGAGTTCAAAAGAACGACAAAAATCTACACCGAGAATAACTGAATGTCGTACTGAAGGTACTATTACAAAGGGAAAGTGTTTCTCAACTTGACCAAAACTAACAGGAAGCAAAACTTCGCCTAAGACAGAATGAGTTTTTCCATCAGCCGTAGAGACTGACGTTACAGAACAAGGTTGAATATTAAATTTAATTTTTTTCAAAGTGTCAAAGCCACGCCCACCTATTACTGAGATATTAGCACCAGAGTCAGTAAGGGCCGTCATAGGGATATGTTTATTAAATAGGGAGACAAAAGGTCTATCGTCAGATCCAGATTTGTTAAATACGGGACAAACCGTACCAGAAGAAAAAATTGAGTTACGGTATTTAACCAATGGGACCTCGCTACTTGGTCGGTTTTGAGAGAGATTTTGTCAGCTCTTTGGAGGCGTTTTGTGCGTCGGCTGACGAAAACGACACGCCGCGTCCGTTTTTTGAACATTTCGGGCATTGTGCTTTAGTGACATTTTTCCTACCACAAGAGAAGCAAAATCGAGCTAATGTTTTTGGACATTTAGGGTACATTATGATTAGGACTGTCACAATTCCAACAAACCGGTATGTGTTTTTCCGAAGATGACTGAGAGGTACGAGTTTTATCTACGGCAGAAATATTAGTACGTGAATTTTTTCTAGATGTAAAATGAGTTTTGCGATCTATTTGGCAAGACAGGTCGGGCTCTAAAGTATCAAATGATCTAAGTGGTGGATCTTTAAATTTAGATATTTGAAGTTCAGCGTCTTCAAGTCGTTTACAAATGGAAATTAAGTCCAATAAGGTACAAATATTTTGCAAATCACAAAATCGCTGAAATTCCGGCTGTAAATTTCGGATAATATAATTAACTCTAGTTTTCTCTGGAAGAGTATTACTTAAACGCGAGAATAAATTTTCCATAATAGCTATAAAAATTTCAACTTTTTCAGTAGAAGCTTGAGTACGATTTCTAATTTCATCCATAAGAGCAAGATCATAATTCGTGGGTAAAAAGGTTTGCCGAAGTTTAGTGACAAGTTCTGACCATGACGACACAGAAGGGCCAACCATGCGATACCACACATGCGCATGACCAGTAAATAGATCACCAGCTTGACGGAATAATTGTTCTTGAGATACTCCACGAGAATAGGACATACTTTCAATTCGTTCTAAGAATTGATTAAGACCAGAATTTCCATCAAATGTGATGTTCCACCTACTAATAAGCGTATAATGGTCGCAAGCACAAGGTAATAAAGTACTACTGGGAACAAAACGCGGTAAAGGGCTTGATTGAGGGTTGAAATGGGCAGTAGCTACAGGAGGTATTGTAATATCTACGTTACTGAACCTAATAGCGTATAGTTTTTGTTGAAAACGACGATAATTTTCCTCTAAGGAATCTAAACTGACCCTAGTAGATGATGGAGCAGGTAAATCAAACGGACTTGGGTTTGTCGGGACAGAAGTACTAGGAAAGTCGTCTAAATCGATTAGATTAGCGACTGTAGTGGTAGTAACAGGAGGAGACAAGGTAGAGAGTGCGGATTTGATCATAGAGAGGTATCTTAATAATTCACTACTAAATTGAGGAGGAAGCCGTGTAATACGGAGGTACAAAGCAACTAGTCGCGAATTTAATTCTAATGAAAATAAATTTAATTGTGAAAAATTTGTAAAATTTATAATGTCAGGTATGAACCTGACATCTCTTTTAATTTGTCCAAGCAAACCTGAGCTTCGCGGGTGAGTTCTGGAAAGCAAGTAGGGTTTATAGTTGTTGTCCAATAATTTCCATCTCCATTAATCCGCGTAGTACATTCAAATTTTCCCCATGTGTGCCGGTATACAGACAGTTTCGGATCTGGAGCTCATAGCTGACTTCGTCGTCTCGTAGATGGCTGATTTGCTCCACGGTAAGTGCCATTTTCGGGAATACAAAACTATTTTAATACCAAAATTATAATTTTTATGGGAATAGTTAGTTTTGAAACAGAAGAGACAGTGAAAGAAGAGAAGGATAACACGATCCACAACCACAATTTCAAAAAAATTAAATAAATAAATTTAATAAAGGTCCCACAATGGTAGACGTCAAAAATTATAACAAGGCCCCACGTTGTCGAGCGCCATAAATTATGTGTGACGTAATTGATAAAGTAAAAAATTGACAAAAAAATTTTGACGTGATTTTCTGAGGGAAAATCACGCGTCACACTTACCCGCAGCAGCTCGAGGGTTGGTTGTGGTTGCGCGAGGTCGAGGGTTCCTAAGGGTGGTTGTGCAGGGATGAAATGATGGGCGCCAGTTATGTCGGGTTAAGAGAAGACACAACAATTCAAAAGAAGTTAAAGTAAAATTTTAAGTTTATTTAAAAAATTCGCAAATAGTTTTTAAGATAAATTTTAATTAAAATTATTAGTTGCAAAAAAAAACAACCCAAAAAAATATGGTCGTACACACCTGGTTGAAGACCTGATTCGGGGTTACAAAAAAATTATGGATCCTAGAGATAAGTGGGCCGCTGGAGGGGGGGAAACCTGTCGCACGGTGTCGTGGTAAGTTCGGACCGACTGTCTCGCTGATGATGGCTACGATCTGCCAAGTCCGCCTCGCTGATGACGGCTACGATATGCCAAGTTCGCCTCGCTGATGACGGCTACGATCTGCCAAGTCCGCCTTGCTGATGACGGCTACGATATGCCAAGTCCGCCTCGCTGATGACGACACGTTATCCAGCTCTCGTCAGAGCAGGTTCACGCTGATGGTGACGTCAAAACGCAGGGCGGCATCCAGAGCACGTAGGGCTTAGGCGTAGTGGTGATCGCTCTAAGTCTTATGAACGGCACTTTCAGGAAGCGAGTGTGTATAGCTTGCGGAAGCGGTCTCTCGTCTCAATGTGAACTTTGCGGAGATGATTCCCCGCCCCAGCGATCCAAACAGCTCAGGACCGGGACGTTGAAAAATCATAAAAAATGACCATAAATTTTAGGCGTTGTTAGAAAAAAAATTAGTACCAAAAATACAAAAAATCGTATTTACAATAATCGCAATAGTAAAAATATTCCTGATAAAAAATGTAAAACTACTTGTGAAAAATAATTTTATTTTTAAAACTGTGCACAAAAAAACAAGAAAACAGCTGGCCAAGCTGTAGTGGACAGTGAGAGAAGAGATTAGAACAAGATAGGGTTAGTAAAATTATTTGAGCTCTAGCTTTAAGAGAATTTTCTCTAGTCGGCGGAATTTTTATAGTAACAAAATTATTAATCTAGGTAGCCTAAAAATTACTAGATAAAATTTAAGATAGATAAACGGCTTACCCAGAAGTCGAAGATACTCTTAGATAGTTTAAGATAAACTCGTAAAAACTTGACGAGCAACAAAACAACTTGTTACTGTGACGTAGAATCAGCGGTAGCCACGTCTGCAACTCCACCGTATAAGTTAGCTAACGAGCTGTATAAAAATTTAGTAAAATTGAATAACAAATTTGATATGGGATCCCAAAAACCTATTAAAGAATTTATACAAATTTCCCAAACAATTTTAGCCAAAATTATAAAAAATAGATAAATTTAGAGATAAATTTTTGGACAAAAATTATTGGACAAAAAAATATAATTTATATAAATTTGAACAATAAAAAAAACATGACAAATAGCCAATTTTTAATCCCATTAAAAATATTAAACCCCGAAAAATAAATAAAAATAACGCGATACAGAGTTACTATAGGTATGGTGTACTCACAAAAATTGAATGCGCCAAACTCGGCGCTACAACCCGTGTCTTAGAAGGTTGCTAAGAACACAAAAAGTTAAGCAGAATATTACGAAACAAAAAAAGGGAATTTAAAGCAAAAATGAAAGCGTTAAACGCTGGGGACCGGTGAACCGTACTGGTTATTGGTTCAGCATAAAAAGTAATAGTTAAACAGAAAAATTATTATCGCCTCGTATTACAAAAAAACTTTAATTTTGAATAACCATAAGCCGAATGTGAGGCGATGCCCGTTCGGGTTATTGCCGTACCGCTACTGCATGCGCTGACGGTGGATGTAAAATTTTGACAAACAACTGATATGAACAAAAAAATATAATTGAAACTTACCCAATCAGATGTTAAACTAGCCAAATAAATGAATAAAAGATAACAAAAGTGTATCATAACACCGATGATACAAGATAAAGATAATAGCACTGCAAAATTTGAAAAAAATACAGTCAGCACACACGCAGCTGCGTCACGTCAAGAACACCGATCGAATCGAATTGACAACATGTGCTCGTCTACCGTTCAATTCACGCGGAAACACACAAAATATATCGCTAATCAAATTGTACACTAAGATTTGAAAAAAACCGCGTAACGATTTTTTGAAATCGTTACAATATATATATATATATATGTATTTGTCCGTTCCATTTAAAATGAAACATAGGGAACGAATCTGACAGAAGTATTATATTTAAATATTGTAAGAAATTTAGCGGAGTCAGAAAATCACTCGAGAGCACTAAACATATTTCGGGCACAAGGTGCACACAGTATTTTTTTTACATCTAAATTTAATTTTTAAAAAACAGGTATAATTATTTAAATAAAATTAATCTCTAATGACATCTTGTCAATATGAGAGATAACCGTTGAATTTTCCTATAAGTTATGATTTGACATTTGATTGACAGCAATGTATTTGTCTGTCTCATTTATGCCCGTATTCATAGTCGATGCTCAATCTCGTACTTGAGTATTACTTCGCCAAGCATTACTCCGGTCGTTCTCGACTTCAAGCACATCATATGTTTCATAGTCGAAACTTCGTGAATTCTCGCTTTTCTAGGGAGGATTTTAGAGAATTTGTAATAACTATGTTGGCATATTTGTAAATTTTAATATTTTTCTATCAAAACGTATATTTGACATGTACATGTATGTCATAGGTTAAAGATATATGAGTGATATCACGAATATATATTCTTGAAGCAACCCTTTTTCACTGTTATTATTAAGGCTTCTTCTGCTATGTCTGCAAATTCTAAAAATTATTAATTATTTTCATGATTTATTATTTAAGTTAGATGTCATATGTGATGAAAATGACAGTTTGACAGTTCTTTTTATATATTGATCAAGTCTACTTAATTTTTTTTAAAAAAAGCTTCAACCATTACTTGAGCATTACTCAAGGTTGCTTGGTACTCACCTCAAGTAAACCTTCGATCGAAGTACCAGTGAAGAAACAAGTAGCGACTGTGAAACGAAATCTCGTACTCAAGGCATACTCAAGTATGAGTCGTGGCGAAGTACTGACTATGAATACGGGCATTAAAATGACACATGGGAATGGGGAATGAATTTGACAGAATTATTATATTTAAATATTGTAAGAAACCACTCAGGCACAACGTGCACACTATATTTTTTCTACAACTAATTTTAATTTAGAATGCAGCTGTAGACACGTGTTTCGCTCTCATTAGAACTCATCAGTACAGCATAGCTAGTTAATAGATGGACATTAACTAGAGGTAGTAATTAGAAAACCGACAAATTGTAACAGCACTAGTAAGCAGCCAAATACACATTTGTTGCTTCGGTCAACATTTCCACGGTTGTGGATAAATACAACGTCGCAGCAGCGATATATATATATATATATACCGGCAGTTTATTATATCAGTAAACATAGGGTATATCATTGCCATAGTTACGGTATGAATGTTTGACAGCAATGTATTGAAGCGTTTATTTTATGAGTAAACATAGGCGTTTAACATGGGAAGCAGTTTTTTGTAAATACAAAGGTCTGGCAATAAATCAAGCCATGCTATTGAAAATGATAATAGTACATTACATCTTGTACATTATTTAATATTAATTACTTTAATAATAATGCAAAAATTACAATAAATTGTAAAAATTGTCAAATAAATAATTGTTTCACTTTTTTATTATGCAATATCAAAAGATTTGTAAATGTCTCGGTAGTGCAGTGGTTATAACAGTTGCATCTAAAATTTTTGGTTGGGGTTTGATTCCCCGTTGGGATAATTATTTTATTTTTTTTTTTCATAAAAATTGTTGAACTTTTAAAGTCAGTTTATATTTTCATATTACAATCATTTAAAAATAATAATAACATTTTAATAAATAAAACGTGCTTACTCACTACAATCTCTATATGATATTTTTAGCACGATCCCTATACCTCCCTTACCTAGGGTAGAGGGAGGTAAAAATTATCCCCTTTTTTAGCGCGTTTGAAGAAATGCTCAACTTCATTGATATCTAATATTCAAATGAACGAATGGAAAAATTTTAAATTTTAATATGTACAACCATAGGCATTGTGAATAATTTGAACTTTAATTTATTTTCTATTTACTTATAATTTTATTTATAACAATTAAAAAAATCTGATGTGGCCAACACAAAACCTCCTGCTATTTATTTTTTATTAATTTAAATTCATACGTACCTACGTATTTACTAACGCTGCAAACTGTTCCATTGCAGAAAACTATTGCTTTATTTACTATTTTCTTTTTAAAATGTCACTATTATTAATATGGAGTGATAAGTTTTCTGACAGTGACATTTACTGTCAGTTAATTCATTAGAAAAATGAACTGTGTAACAAAGGAATAGTTTTTATCTTTATCTTAGGCTTCGCGACTAATAAAAAAAATTATTTCTAAATTTGTCTGTAAAATATATAGAAAAAGTATTAATGTATTCCTGTAGAAAATTCAATAATATTTAATTTTTATAAGACATAAAATTCGAAAAAATGGCATTTAATGGTATTTTTTTGAAAAAAGAAACCACTATGAGCTTCAGGTAAAGTGCCATTTCCGGTTATCCGATTTACACTAAAATCTAATAGCTTGTTTTCATATTAGAAAGGATAGAAATACAAGGTTTCAGAATTTTCTGAATGATAGTATTTAAGTTAGAGCGAAGACAAAATCCATACACATACACACATACACACATACAGACATTATCGTGAAAATGGTAAAAATTGATTCTAGAGACCTTAAAACGTGGTCATTTACTAAAATCTCGATATGAGATTTTTAGCACGATCTCTATACCTCCCTTACCAAGGGTAGCGGGAGGTAAAAAGAAAAGTGTTAGATCTCAGCTTCTATTAATAATTAGAAATTGATATTTGGTATGCTGATTCAAAATGTAGTTTTTATATAAAATATTAATAATTTTTTTTTTAAATGATTAATTTAATTTTAATAAATGTTTTATTATAAACCATGCGTTCACTCGCGAAAACAGTAAAATAGGATTAAAATTAAACTAATGAATTTCAAATAAAAAAATGTTAATATTGTATATAAATCTACATTCTGAATCAGCGTGTCAAATATCAATTTATAATTATTGATAGAAGCTGAGATCTAACACTTTAATTTTAAATAACTCGAAAATAGATTAACGTTAAAATTATTTACAAAGCCTATGGTTATAACATATTAAAATTTGAATTTTTTACATTCGTTCATTTGAATATTAGACATCAATGAAGTTGAGCATTTCTTCAAACGCGCTAAAAATGGGGATCATATTTTATAAATATTGTCATTATTTTTATATTAACTTATTTTAAAATATGAAACTTAGTGTAATTACGTAAACATGTATAGTCCATCATTTAAAGTGCATTTCATAATTATTGTGTCATTTGTTTATAAACAAAACACTAACATAACCAAACTTTAAAGTTATCGAGAGTAAAACAGTTTAGCGACAGCTACTTAGGTGTTGATAATTCTAGCGACAGTCGCTTCACTCGGTAATCCCCTTTACAGTACGACGAGTCGTAATGGGGATAGCGACACAACAGTTAGAGACTTGATAAATGAATTAGAATAGACCCCCTGATCATAAAACAAAGAAAAAAAATTAAAAATTCGCAAATATTGCATCGTATTTCAAGCAAACATTTTTTGCCACTGGTCGGTAGCTATTATTAATATTTTTTTTCAAATCTTCTACAATGAAAGTAATTGTTTACATTATATCTAATACTAATAAATGTCTAATATTGTGTAATTAATAATTTAATTTAATTTGATAGGTGGTAAGGAATTCTTTCGTCGACATTGCTGTTAATGATCATTTATCTTTGCTAGTGCAGTTTTACAGTGAATAGCAGTGTAGTGTCGTTTTTGTTAAAATGGATGCATTTAGTAACAGTAATTTAGTGAACATGGTGTTAATTTATAGAAAAGCAGATCAAAATTCGTTATTGGCACGACGTCTCTATGTTGAACGTTATTCTTTACGGCGATTAACCACTCACCGATTGTTTGTGAGGATAGTCCAGCGCCTTCGAGACACAGGATCTGTCGACCTAATCGTGGGAGAGGTGGTGGTCGTCAGCATCAACACGATAATATGGAAAATGATATCTTAGATGCTGTACATGCTGGACAAACTACTAGTACCCGAAGAGTATCTCAATAATTAGAAATACCACATAATTCAGTATGGCGAATTTTAAGAGATCATAACTAACACCCATTCTATTTTCAACAGGAACAGGAGCTAACAGAACCTGATCATCAGTTTAGAGCATGGTTTTGCAACTGGCTTTTACAAAAAGCGTAAACAGAATGATATATCAAACCACTCGCCAATGTTCGATATCGTTCGTTCGTAGTCGATGCATGCAGTGTGACCATTACCATAAGCTAGTGTTAGTTTAATTTTTAGTTGATTGCAATCAATCGACGACAATTTATCTCACTTGTACAGTGTGACCGCTGCCTAATTCTCATAGCTCTCATTATTGGAGTGAAGAAAATTCGCACGTTGTTGTACGAGGCAGTTTTCAGCATTGTTTTTTGTTGGAAGTAGAAGCAGAATTCAGAATATCTAAAATTTATTTAATTATAACAATATTCACAATTTATTTTATTCAAACAGATAATATACAAAACATATTTATGACATTTCATAATTCATCAAAAAATAACAAAAACTGTCAAGAAAAACACAAAGCTAACTCTATAGAAATTAATATTCAGTTGACTTGACAACAAGACATATTTTTCATAAAATATATTTCACACCCCCCCTTTTGTCAGATCAATTGAATATAAATTTAATCCAAACATGCCTATTAATTTTTGCATTCTTGTTCTGCATAATGCTTTCGTCAATAGGTCGGCTGGCATTTCTTCTGTGGGGAGATATTCAACACAGACATTTTTCTTCTTAATTTCTTCTCTAATATAATGAAATTTTATGTCTATATGTTTCGTGCGAGAATGATAAGTAGGATTTTCTGCGATTGCTTTCGCACTTTGATTGTCAGAAAAAATAATTGGTATTTCAGGTAAAAATCTTTCCATCTTTAAACCTGTTAAAAACGTTGTCAACCAAACATTCTCTTTACAAGCACAGGTCAAAGCCATAAATTCAGCTTCTGCCGTTGACAGGGCTACTGTTTCTTGTTTATGTGTTTGCCACGAGACAGCGCCATTCGCTAAAGTGAAAACGTATCCCGTATGTGAGTGTCGATCATCCAAATTCGATGCCCAATCTGCATCAGCATATCCAGTTAGTTTTGTTTGTTGCTTTAAATAAGAAATTCCTAGTTTATTTGTACTTCGAATATACCTTAAAATTCTTTTCGCCGCCTTCCAGTGCTGTAAACCAGGGTTAATATTGAACTGACTAAGGAATGTTACAGGAAACATCAAATCCGGTCTTGTTTTAGTAGCCAGATACATTAAAGTACCAATCAGTTCTCTATACGGATATTTCTTCATTTCATTTTTCTCTTCTTCAGTTCTCGGACAAAATTCTTCTGTTAGTTTTAAATTTATATCAAAAGGTGTCGAAATTGGTTTACATTGTTCCATTCCAAATTTCTTCAGAATTTTTTCTATATAATTTCGTTGATGAATACTAATTTCACCTTTTTCTCTATTTCTTGTTATTTCAACCCCTAATAAGTAACTTGCTTCCTTCATATCTTTCATTTCGAAGCGTTCACACAATTTTTTCTTCAGATGTTCAATATCGTCTACATCTTTTTCGAAAATAAGTATGTCATCCACATAAACAGTGATTATTAAAATTCGATCTTTTACATTACTTACATAGATACAGGGATCAGCATGTAAAGGATTAAAATTCAGTCTTCTTAGGTACTCATCTAAACAATGATTCCATTCTCTTCCTGATTGCTTCAGACCATACAGGGATTTTTTCAGAAGACAAACAAGATTCTCTTCACCTTTCTTTATAAAACCAGCAGGCTGTGCCATGTAAATTTCTTTTTTTAGTATGCCATTTAAATAGGCAGTTTTAACATCCATCTGATGTATGTGCCAGTTGAGTTCAGCAGCTAACGCTAGAAGGACACGCAGACTTTTCCATTTAACAACAGGTGAGAAAACTTCGTAAAAATCTACTCCAGGAACTTGTGCAAACCCTTGAGCAACAAGCCGTGCTTTATAGCGATCCAATTCTCCACTCTTCGTATACTTCCGTTGATAAACCCATTTTGAACCTATCACTTTTCTGTTGTCAGGAGGTTCAACTAATATCCAAGTACCATTTTTTCTTAGTGAATTTACTTCTTCATTCATTGCTTCAAGCCATTTTTCTGAATCTTTTCTTGAAATAGCTTCTTTATAATTCTTAGGATTCTCATCTTCATTGTACTCTATTGTAGTAATTTGTTTCGCAGTTTTATTTTTTTCTTTAATTCTTTCTGAACGTCTTGGGTTTTCTTTTATTAATGTTTCAATGGTACAGTTTTTATTTATTTCCATGTCCTTTAATTTATTTTCTTCACTTAATTTTCTCTTACTACTATCCTCTGGCATTGTTTCTTCTTCAATTTCCTCTGTAATAGAGCAGTTGTTGCAAATTTCTTCTTCTGTTAAATCGTCAAATGAAAAGTACAAGTTATCTTCTTTAATTTTCTCATTTTTCATTTGTATACGATTTTTATTAATAAATGGAAATTCGGTTTCATCAAATCGTAAATCACGACTAACTTCAATTCTTCCTTTTTGAATATTCCAAACTTTATAACCTTTTTGACAATCAGCATACCCAATAAATATGCAGGGATAACTCTTGGAATCAAATTTTCTTCTTTGGCCAGGTTCTTTAATAAGAGACCAGCATTTGCATCCAAATGTTTTAAAATAAATTACATTTGGTTTTGTAGAACTCCATAAAAATGCAGGAACGTTATCTTGTAATATTTTTGTAGGACATCTGTTTCTTATATGTACTGCTGTCGCTAATGCTTCTCCCCAAAAGTTCTTCGGTAGACTACTCATCTCTAACAAACATCGTACTGTTTCAGCGAGTGTTCTGTTGGCCCTTTCAGCTACGCCATTTTGTTGAGGAGAATAACTTACAGTTAATTGTCGTTTTATTCCATGTTCCTTCAAGAAATTATTGAAATTATTATTTATATATTCTGTACCGTTATCTGATCTCAAGCATTTTATTTTTTTGTTTAATTCTAATTCAACTCTTTTCTTATAATCTTTAAAACATTCTAAAACTTCAGACTTCTTTTTCATGAAATAAACATTAATAAAGCGACTATAGTCATCTATGAAAGTAACAAAATATGCATTCCCACCAAGTGAGACAGGCGATATTGGTCCGCATACATCACTGTGTACTAATTGCAGGGGTTCACTTGATCTGGATAATGATTTCTTTGGAAATTTTGTTCTAGTTTGTTTTCCAGAAATACATGTAGAACAAACATAATTTGGTACAGATTTCTCATCAAATGATATTCCATTTACCATACATTTATCTTTTAATTGTTTTAAACTGTCAAAATTCAAATGACCAAATCTCTCATGCCAAGTATAAATGTTTTCTTTCTTTGTAGCCAGATTTACCTTTGGATCTATATTCAAAATGTCTTTTTCTTTCAGGTCAACAATATAAAGGCCATTTTCACGATATGCTTTTAGAATTACTTTATTTTTATCATCAATTACTTTAGCATTTCTACTATCAAACTTAACAATATATCCTTTCTCAACAATTCGATTAACAGACAGTAGATTACCATCTAATTCAGGTAATACCAAAGTATCCTTTAATTCTATTTCATGAGTGACATCGTCAAATTTTGTATAAAGGTTTGCATTGCCTTTCGCATGAACACTTATATTTTCACCATTTGCTACCTTGACAGAAAATAATTGTATAGGTTGTATATTGTTTAAAAAGTCTTTATTTGAAGTCATATGATCTGTGGCTCCACTGTCCAAACACCATTTTGAAGATCTTGATGAAGTACTGACATTTAGACATTTTTCTTCATGGTCTTCACATATTTTCACACCAAATGCAAATTTTGACGAAGCTCTTGTTTCGTTATTGCCTTGCTGATACATTTCTTTCTTCTTGAAACAGTTTCTAGCAATGAGTCCTAATTTCCCACAAAAATGACATTTTGGTAAATGCTTTCTTTTCTCATTTTCATTACTTGCTTTATTTGCTGTAATAAATAATTTAGATGTGTCATTTATGTCGCAATTTGATGTCTTTCTTTTTGTTCTTCGAGATTCTTCATTAATGAGAAATGTTTTTACTTTTGAAACAGTTACTGAACCCGAAGCTTCAATGCCCACCACTAAAGTATCATAATCATCAGGCAGACCTGTCAGTAAAATATGAGCGAATTCTTCATCTGATAGACCATATCCTGCAGCATCAAGTTTTAAAGCTATCGCTGACATTCGTTCGAAATAATCATTCATTGGTTCTTCAGGTTTCAATCGAGAAGCTTACAATTCGCGTTTCAAATGAATGATGTGGACCAAACCAATAGTTGTATGTGCCTTTTTCAATGACTCCCAGGCATTTTTTGCAGTTGTTGCATCACGAATATATGTTAACTGATTATCTTCTATAGTGTTACATATTAAACTCATCGCTTTTCGGTCTATTTGTTTTTCTTCAGTTGCACACACGTCTGACACACCAGGTTCAATTGCAGACCACACTTCCTTTGCTTGCATTAAAATTTTTATGCGAAATGCCCAATTCAAATAATTGTTGGTACCAAGTTTTTCAAATTTGATATTTTCCATTTTCTTTCAGTGAATATTCTCAGTCACAATTACTACAACTCAAATTCAAAGATATATAATGAATTCACCTAACAGGGACCTGGGCCCATAACCTTTTGTTGGAAGTAGAAGCAGAATTCAGAATATCTAAAATTTATTTAATTATAACAATATTCACAATTTATTTTATTCAAACAGATAATATACAAAACATATTTATGACATTTCATAATTCATCAAAAAATAACAAAAACTGTAAAGAAAAACACAAAGCTAACTCTATAGAAATTAATATTCAGTTGACTTGACAACAAGACATATTTTTCATAAAATATATTTCACATTTTTGATGTTTGGGCAGGTATTATTAATGGAATGTTACTTGGGCCGTACATTTTACCAAATAAGATGACTGGAGCTAATTATTTATTATTTTTACAAAATACTTTGCCAGACCTACTTGAAAATGTGTCTTTAAATGTGCGTCAGCAGACATGGTTTCAGTACGATGGTGCGCTACCACAGTATGCTCTTAATGTAAGAGAACATTTAAACCAAATGTTTGCGGACAAGTGAATTGGTCGCGGTGGTCCTGTAGCTTGGCCTGCTTGATCCCCAGATCTAAATCGGCTGGATTTTTATTTCTGAGGTCATTTTAAATCACTCTTATACGATAACCAAAATGCGCCGGAAAACAAAGAACTTAGACAGAAAATAGAAAATTCATCAGAAACAATACGAGTACAAAATTCGTGTACTAGATCATTAATTCAACGTGCTGCAATGTATTTGTAGTTTTGTGCTTCAGGTATGTGTTTAGTTATTTCCCAAATTATCTTAATATTGAATGATGTGACGAAGTCACAACTTTACCACTGGAAAATCAAGCATGCCATCGTTCCGTAAAGCATCACCGTCCACATCGGGGCCGCATCAGAGCGTATACCCATTTTCAAGAGTCAGCTGTGACACAGAAACAGAGTTTGTTGGTTTAAATTGTTCTTACAGAGCACATAATCTTTTCACCGAGTAAATATTATTCCACGTTTGTCTTGAGTATAATTAATATTTCACGATGCCAAGTTCAAAGAGTTAATATTTCACATACTAAGTTTCACAGAATTTCACGTACTAAGTTTCACGGGGTAAATATTTTACGAGTTTAAGTTTCACAGAGTAAATATTTTACGAGTTTAAGTTTCACAGAGTAAATATTATTTCATGTTTGTCTAGATTATATAGTCCCTGCAAAAGGTCGGGTATTTTTGATTTTTGGATATATTATATATTTATGGGTCCTAATAAAAAATGCAAGTTTTCCCCTTCGGGGGCCTTCGGGAAGCACCGCCAACTTGGGAAAAAAGGCGCAAAAAAGTGGTTTTTCTAAATATCTCTTCACGTATTTGCATTAGAGCAAAATAGTTATTTTTGAATTTGTTGAGAATAAAATTCCCTATAACTTTCATCTAGTATATTTTTTTTTACATCGAGTAGATAGCGAGCTATAGCGCTTCAAACAGAGCAAATTTTTTAAACTTTCCCTAATGCTTCATTTAGATCATACTTTATTATATTTTTTTTTTTACAAATTACTTACCATTATTCATTAATTATTATTATTATTTAAATACTATACTATACATATATATTATTTTTTATTGTTTTATTTTCATTCTAAAGACGTTTTATAGTCCAGGATATTTATGATTTTACCTCAAAGTAATTTCAAGAAATGCTTTTAAACGGAATCATGTCCAGAAAATGAGCTGAATAATATATCAAAAATTTCCGGAAATCGAAGCACAGGAACCTCCCGCTAATTGGGAAAAATGGCGGCATATTTATGTTTTTGGCCACTTGATCAAAAGAATTATGAAATATATTTAAATTGCTTAAAAATCAAACAATATTACGTATTTAATACATAGTCTAATAGGTTTTATTATTTATAACAGTTTACATTCGTTGTGGCAAAACGTCGTACAGTATATACCCTTTAATTTTTTGTCCTAAGTTGTTAATACTAAGTCGTTACATCCGAAAATGGTAGCTAGAACTTTTTAAAACAAACAACTTTTCTTAGTTCCAATTTTTTATTTTTTTGCCTCGGTTCGTAGTTATTGGAGTTTTTGTATTTCGAAAAATCGCCATATGTCCTTTATTCTAAAGACTATCGAAATTTAAAAAAAAAATGTCTTTCGGCTTCTTAAAACTTTTGCATTTACAAATATTTTTAATTTTTTCAAATGACGATCGATCAAAAATTTCAAAACAAGATTTTTTATTTATTTATTTATTTATTTATGTAAGAAAATAGGAGAACCAACAGCTCAAACAGAGACCAAATAAAGGTTTTCGCTTATTAAACACAATATTACAAAATACAATAGCAAAACAGTAATAAAGTTAGTAGAAATAAACAAAATAATTACACTAGTAAAGCTCATCATACAGTAGTTTTGACACCTGTTTTAAAACTATTAAGAGATAAACTAAACAAATCAAGATGACTGAATTGATTGTTGTAAACTGCCATTATTCTATTTATGCAAGAAGAACCTTTCTAATTTATTAATATAATTCGAACAGTTTACTTTAAATTTATAGCATAGTAGATTAATAAATTTTTTTTGAACAGTTTCAATTATATTAATATTTGATCTGTATTGTGGATTCCACACAATAGATGCATATTATAGTTTAGAACGTACTAGAAAATTGTATAAAGAAATAAGTGTATCAGGGTTTTCGAAAAATTTACATTGCCTAAAAATGAAGCCCAATGTACGAAATAAATCTTTACTGATTTTATCGATATGAGTAGTAATTGTTAATTTAGGGTCGTATATAACGCCTAAATCTTTTGTAACAGATTTAATATCAAGTTTTAGATTATTTATGTGGTAATTATATGTTATAAAATTATAGTTTCTGGTAAAGTTCATGACGTAGCATTTAGACGGATTTAGACTTAAATAATTTTGTTTACAGTATAAATGTAATCGTAATAGATCACTTTGTAATGCAGTACAATCATTAGTATTTGTAATTGTTTTAAATAATTTCAAATCGTCCGCATAAAGTAAGAAATTCGAATTTTGAAAGCATTGTGAGATATCATTGATGAATAAATTAAAAAGTAATGGACCTAGGTGTGAACCTTGTGGTACCCCTGAGGGTACAAATATCGAATATGATTTAAAACCATTACAATAGACTAATTGTGATCTATTAGAAATCTAAGATTCGATCCATCTTAACAAAGTACCATGTATTCCAAGTACCTGAAGTTTATAAATTAGTGTAGTATGATGAACCCGGTCAAAAGCCTTACTAAAATCCGTATAAATAGTATCAACTTGCAATCTTTTGTCCATGTTTGAACTAATAAATTCAGTGAACGTGATCAAATTAGTTAAAATAGACCTCTTTGAGCAAAAACCATTTTGTTCAGGTATAATTTCACTCTCTAAAATACATTTTAACTCTTTCACAATTAGAGATTCGAATAACTTCGGAATAACAGAGAATGGAGATCGGTCTGTAGTTAGTTACGTCATTAATATCTCCAGATTTGTGAATAAGAGTAATATGAGAAACTTTCCACAAATCTGGGAAAGTACCTGCTTTTAGTTTCAATATTAGATATATATTTCTTAAAGTCAGCTTTTATTTTATGTTTAACTTTGAAACGTAACTGAGAAAAAAATATGGTAATCACTTCTGTTTTTGTATACCTTCCACTTTTTGAAATATTTATATTTTTCTTTAATCATTGTTCTCAGCAATAATGAAAACCACTGAGGATGTGAACTTTTATTGTTAAATAAGATCGCGGATAATGCAATAAAACATTTCAACATTTGCATTTACATTATAATTTATTTATAAGCACAACATCGATTTTCGAAAGTAAAACATTAATAAAATCTTTAAACTATCTACTTGACTTACAGATAGAAATTAATAAATGAAGAATTTTTACATTAAACATTTAAAAATTGTTTAATAGATACTTTTATATTTATACAAGATGATAAAATTATTTTATTTTTCGGTAGTCGATAATTTAATTTTGTCGTCCTGCACAAAAAAGAAAAAATCTATAGCATATTTAAAAAAAAATATAAGAAATGTCAATTATAAAATATCATTTAGCCTGAATTTTTAAATTTATTAAAAATTGTGGTTCTATGCAAGAATGGATTTTGCTAATAACGTTAGTTGCATATCTGAAGTTAACACAAACCGCCGAAGTATATACTGTACATTATTTAATTTAAATAAAAATTAAAGTACCTTTGCGGTTAAAGTGCTACTTGGTCTACGAGTTGGCAAAGGCACAGTACAAAATTCGCTATAAAAAAATAATATATTTTTGAAATGTTTAAATTGAAAGAATGTATTATTAACATTTTACTGCTGTATTCCTTTAATTTAATTCTCACCTTTGAACTAATTCAATACATAATTCTCCAATAATCAAAATGTATAAGAATAGATGTAAAACTAGAATATTTGATATATTTTCGTCTGATTTCCGTAGATTAAAAAAGATTAGTAGTAGTAACTACTAAATTTTATTTCTTACATTTATAGAGCTTCTCTCTTATTGGGAATTCTTCCTGTTTAGAAGCCAAATGCATACAAATAAATAAACCAATCAATAAACATACGTGTATGCTTGCAGATTTCGACATATAGATGCAATTAGCAAAGTAAACTACATTTTTTCAAACATAATCGTTGATTATATGAACGGTAGTAAAGAATTCGGGTTTGTTGATACATGGGGTTATATCAACCCTAAAGACAACATGTACACTGGAATGATTGGGACTTTACAAAGAAACCAGGCTGAAATAGGAAGTACGTATGAATCAACTTGTAAGTAAAATTTCGTATTAAAATTACTGTTGTAGGCACCCCTCTATTTATTACTCCTGATCGTGTATCTATAATTGAATACGTGGCATTGACTACTCCAACTACAGTGAAGTTCATTTTTCGACAGCCACCATTAAGTTACGTGACAAATGTTTTCACTTTACCGTTTTCAGGAGATGTTTGGTTATGTTCGATTTGTCTCTGTATCATAGTTACTCTATTGATATATATCACAGGTGACGTATAATAATTACTTAAATGTATATAGGATGAGTCTGGGAAGACGTCTTCTGGCCCCTTTTACTTTTTTTTATTATAATGAAAAAAAAAATGGATCTTATAAAAGTTTTATTATTTTAACTATACTAGTTGATGGCAAATGTAGTTACATATTTTTTATAAAGTCTATCAACTTTTATTTTTCAAATGGCAACCTATAATTATTTTACTAAAATAGAAACCGCCATTTTTTTCAACGATGTACTCGTATTAGTTTTTACTAATGTATTTGAAAAAATTCGAGAAAAATAATAAAATTGAGAAATAATTTCTATACAAATATTATATAGGTCGCTACGTAAAAATAAACAAAATGTAACAATGTAAAGCAATTAAATGTCAAAAAATTATACATACAGAACGAATTAATTGATATGATTCTAATAATTGGTGAATTGACTGGAATCATAAGAAGAGCAAAAACTATTTACCGGGAGCGTCAAGATAAACGAAGAAGCGGAAATTTTGGTTTTGGCTTCTACGCATGACAAACCCCATGTCATTACCAGGAATTTATAAAATTTAATTGATATTAGTCAAAGTTCTGCGTCCAGGATTTTAAGAAAACAAATTTCATCCTTATCATATCAACCTTACGCAAGAATTGCACGGCAATGATTTTAATAATAGAGTTCGATTTTGCAATTGGGCGATGGAAAATATTAGAAGAAATCCGCTCCTATTAACTAATATTTTATTTACGGATGAGGCTACTATAAAAGAAGTGGTTGCGTAAATAGGCATAATATGTATTATTATTATTTTTTGGGCGATACGTTAAGGATCTTGTCTACCAGAAGATACCTACAGATGCAGAAGACATGAAAGAGCGTATTCGAAATGCTTTCCAGAATATTTTGCGAAACATGCGGACAGATGTTCGAACACATGACGTTCAACGCTTGAATTTTTGTATTACAGAACATGGTCGTAATTTTGAACATTTGTTTTAAATTGTTTTTGTTACTGAATTTGTTGTTTTAGTTTGTGACGTTGTATAACACTTACATTTTGTTTATTTTTACATAGTCACCTATATTTGTATAAAAATTATTTCTAATATTTCTCAATTTTCCTATTTTTCTCGAATTATTTTCAAATACGTTAATAAAAACTAATACATCCTTGAAAAGAGAAAAAATGGCGATTCCTATTTTAGTAAAATAATTAAAGGTTGCCATTTGAAAAATAGAAGTTGATAGACTTTATAAAAAAATATCTACATCTGGCATCAAATAGTATATTTAACATAATAAAACTTTTATATATGAGCCATTTTTTTCTATTACTTACAATAACAAGAAGGGTGGGGGGGAGAGGTGCGTATTCCCAGACTCACCCTGTATACCGAGTGGCGCTCGAAATCCATTACATAGGCATTTAATATAGGAAATTACAATATTTTGAATGTTTGCTTCTCATTAAAACTTATTGTTGTAAAATTTTGTACACATGTTCGCAAACATCTATTGCATTATTTTAATAATCAATAAAATATTGTAGCAATTATTCTCTTTACATCAATTTTAGTTTTATAATAATTACTATTATATTTCGATCCATCCAAGTACGAATATTAGGTTCTGCGCATACAAGGTCAGTCTCTAATTAAAGTGCGTCTTCTATAATCTTCAAAATCGTAAGAACCTTTGTGTGTATGTGGTATTTAATTCCAATGCAGCTTCTCTAATTGAATTTTTCGGGTAAACATTGAAATATGCCAATACATCAACTTCTAAATTTTCATTATCTCAAGTGTTTCGTAATTTCTTAATACTAATCTAGTCCTACGCAGCTTCCTTTCTAATTTGAATAAATACGAATGGTTAGGATAAAAGCGATCCGGATATTGTTGTCTGTATAATTGCAGGGCTTGTCTTGAATTATTATTTGATAAATAATATTTTATCATATCTAACTTCTCATTAATTGAATAATCTGCCATTATTGGCACAAAGTAATAATTGTATGTATGCAACACAATTTTTTTTAGCGCAAATACAATACAAAATAACTCAACTGTCAACAAATTTTGTTTTCAACACACACTTTATTTTAAGAAGAAACATTTAAATATTTTCATTAATATCTAAAAAACTATCAAGTTTAGAAGGTAAAAACCCTTAAACTTTTTTAAAGCAAAAATTATTTTCTATTAATTAGTGCAATAATATACAAAAAATTAAACTTTATTTACCAAATTTATACAGATTTAGTTGGCATATTAAAAGTACTAAAAACTTTATTTAAACAATTTTCCGGTATCTAATAATAATAATAACTTCTGGGATAAAAGGTGTTTCCAATTTCGCATTCCATTCTGAATATACAGGGTGTTTCAGGACATAGTCCTATCTCTTCTACTTACCAAAATACAAAAGGTTAAAGTTTTATAAAAAAAGGCTCAATTTTTTCAAATTTTTGTAATCAGATACTTCTGAAAAAGAAGAGTTTTATTGAAAAGTCAAACTTTATTTGTCATAATTTTTTTATTTCACTAAAATAAACGTGTATTGTTTAAAAATATGGAAAGAAAGAATATAGTTAGGCCAACAAAACACAAGATGACGCAATTAAACAGACAGATAAACAATTTCTAAATACAGAACAACATAACAACACTAAGAATAAATACCAAACACAATACGAAATGAGACAACAAATTAGAAATATTTCCATTCCATCCACCGATTGGGAAAATTTTGGTTGAACCACTCAGTCACAAAAGTCTACCATAGTGGGGAGGAGCACTATTATGTTGGTACCACATGTGCTGCCGTGCAAGAAGCAGTGTTGCCAACCCAAAAGAAGTTAAATTCCCTCAAATTATGTCTAAAATTCCCTTTTTGAATAAAAATTCCCTTTCTTACTTATTTTATAATAAAACACTTTAAAAAACCATAGTACCTGAAAGTTAGTTCCTAAATATATTCCTAGATGGCAAGGGCAAGCTAAAATTTCGTATAATAAAATTGTTAAATTTCTTTAATTGTGTCTGCTCCTACATGGTAAAATGGATAAAAATAAGAATTAAGTAAATTTGTTAAGTATTTACTAAAATTCCCTCAAAGTATCAAAAAATCCCTTTTTCCCTCAGCATAACCAAAAATACATAAAAAAGGGAAAAATCCCTCCGGTTGGCAACACTGGCAAGAAGTGAAACATCTTCTATTATGCTGGATTTATACAGCGTAAGCCGTGACGGAACGTAGCGTGCTCTAACGTAACGTAAAAAATTAAACAATGCAAACAAATGTGATAATTTATACAGCCGTAAGCCGTAACGTGACGTATCGTGCTTTAACGTATTAAAATCCCAAAGATCGCCAACTTTTATGTTTCTATGTTACGGCACGTTACGATACGTTGTGATATTACGAAAATGATTACTTCCCTATGCTATTGTTTGTTTTTATGTGGCTAATATTGACAATTGAAAAGCATCGATATGACATCTGGTGACTAAATTTTGAACTAGTGCATGACGGTAGGTGCAAGCAATTACAACATGATGTTAGCATACATTTTTTAAAAGTATTTCTTTTATACGAAAATGAATGTTGTAAAACACGGTAAAAGCAATATTATGTGTTGTGTATACGGGTGTCATTCGCTTATGAGTAGCGAAACTCATTTAAGTTTCCACATTTTTCCAAAAATAGATAAAAATAAAGTGAGTATAACCACAAATGCAGGTATTTAACAAATATTGGAGATTGGAAGTATGTTTTACGTTCTGGAAAACAAATTTCCAAGTATATGAGAGTATGTTTGATAAGATAGTGACTATTCTTCCAGGTAATATTTTTAATAATTATATTTAAAACATATTTATGATTTTTTAAAATTTTTAGAAATTCCTTCTCAATGGAGAAATTAAAAAAAAGTGCTGTACCATTTTGTGACGACAGAGCACTTTTTTGAAGACAGAGTGATATTACATTTATAATTTCTCGATAACTATCGGTAATTCCACATAATATAATGTGATTCGCATTCAGAACTTCTTCGCCTGTTTACAAGATTAATATTTTAAATAAAGTAGTAAATGAACATTATATACAATCATACCTTCAACAATAATCCTAGAATGATGACTAGCATTTAGAAAGTCAAATATCTGAACGATACTTAGATTCATTTTGAAGAAACACAAGCAAAATTGTATCATATGACAGTGACAGATTGTACACCTACCGTCATGCATCCGCCATGTTGAAAGTGCTCGCAGCGCCTCTATCGGTCATTTCAGTTGAGAATAGGTTAAAGTTTAGCTTAATATATTAAATGTATATAAATATAAAAAATACTTCATTATGAATAGTCTTTTCTTGTGGACTGTGACTGACATGAGTGACATGTGTCATGTGTCAAAGTTTATATTAATATATTAAATGGATATATGTATAAAATATAATGTATTACGGATAAACTAACCTGTTAAATACAAATCTGCCATACACTTATATCGACAGAACATGAACATACTTTGTACGACAAATCACCGTAAAGGTTCTGTATAAAATAGCTTAGAAAAATCACGCGTTACGATACGTCACAATAGGCCACGACGATGTACGTTACGTTACGGCTTACGCTGTATAAATACAGCATTAGCTCGTGTAATCTGTTTTCAGTAAAAAAATCTATATCCATCAGCTATTAGCTGGTCATTTAAAACTACAATTTCTAGTAAACCAGTATTAAAAATTCCTGCCCAGACATGAATGCTAAATTTTTCCTGAAAACGGGACTGAACTATAGCATGAGGATTTTAAATACTCCATAAATGATGATTATGGAAATTATTTACTCCATCTCTCGTAAATTGAGCTTCAGTTTGACGGAGTAACCAGCGGAAAAATTCTGTACAAGGACCATAGTCTCTTGGTTGTAGTGCTTGAACCCATTTTTTGCTTAAAATGACCTCAGGAATAAGCTGTTAAAGTTTGTAACATTAGTCCTGAATCACCCTGTATATATTATTATTTAATTATCTTAAGCTATTTTATCTAGGCCGAGGTTGTTTAAAGACGTGTTTTTGTATATCCGCTTCTAAACCCAGATTGAGAATAAGGTATAGGACTTGGTAACATAATTAATAATTTGATTGTAGCAGATTTATTCCAAGACTTTTGATGATGCAGACAAAATAATTACGGCATGCAAATCACGAAACGATGGAAAAAGTACCATGCCGTCGGATAGGGTTAATTTCCAAACATGTAGGAAAATGCATTCCATAAGACAAATGCTGATTATGTGGATTATATGACAAAATAATACGTAATTGAAACTATTTTCCAGATATTCTATCTACTCCAATTGCATTATATTTTAATATTTCTAATTATTTTCTGAATTCAACACTGACTCCGCAATTAAATCTAAATTCATTCATTGAATGTATGAGTATTATTGTAATATTATGCTAAAATACCAGGATACGTAGTTTCAAAATTCTTATTATTTATCAAATGAAAATAAGAAATACATATGCCGTGTTTACATTATCATCATCCATATTTTTGAGATTTCAAAATTCAGCGACATTTTGGTATCTCATGTTGTCATAGTCAGGCTTCTAAATTATTTAAAATAATCATATTTTTGTAGTGTTTTATATTTTCTGTATTCTTTTAATGCCTCTCATTTTGTAATCTAAGCTGAGGTCGGGGTTCGAATAATAAGTTTGTGATAGATGGTGACCCAACTGACAAAAATGACCCAGGTCAATGCCTGTGCAAAACTTTAAATACCACAAATTTACTTTTTGTGGCGTCAACATCTTGAAAGAGATAAGCCTCGAGAGGTGTACTCGAGAGGAAACACAAACAAATAAAATGTAATGTTTAATTTGGAAAATATTACAATTTTGACTAGAAAACTTTTTATAAAAAAATTGCAAAAAATATGCCAAACTGGAGGCAGTACAGAAAGTCTTGTAGCTAATGCTGGTGGAACACTGGAATGGCGGCACTGAGCCCTTGGCCAAGACTTGGAGCAACGGACAGACGCACGTTCTTTGGGAAGCTCAAGGATGATTGTCCTGAATGGAGCAGCAACGACAATGGAGGTAAACCTCGGTCGCTATGTTCGGCGAAAACACACCCTGTGGTGGGGTTTGTCTGCTCCCTGGTGATCAGCCAGTTCGTCGAAGGACAGTATGCTGCCTCTCGGAGGTCGCTGGAAGTGCTCGTTTTACTTTTCAATGTGAAATTTTCAGCAAGGTTACAAATTTCAGACCAAGGGTCAGTCCGACCACCACAGCCGCTAACTTTCCTACAAAAATAAACTGCGCAGTACTTTGTACCCAAGGAGTTACAACACCTGAAGGGCGTGGATACAGTACAATAATCATATAATCAAACTTCAGACTCCTGCATTCCAACCGGAAGTTATAAAGGATGTCCCAAAATTAACGCAAGATTTGAATTAAACAGAAAACACAGTTTTTAGACTTTTGATTGTTATTTTTTTATTGAATCATAAAGTACATAGGATAGGGTTATTTATGGAATAACACATCCGGCAAATGGCCTCCACGGCTTTGCATGCACATACGCACTCGTTTGTCGAAATTTTCCATGACCATTTTGCATAAATGTGGCTGAATTTCGTTGATGCAGCGTTGAATATCCTCCTTTAATGCACGGGTGGTTGTGGGCTTGTTGACATAGACCTGTGATTTCAAATAACCCCATAAAAAGAAATCTAATGGTGTTAAATCACACGATCTAGGGGGCCAATAACATTCACTGCTTGACCAGCCTCATTTTCAAAAAAGTATGGTCCAATTATGCCTCCAGCCCAAAATGCACACCAAACAGTAACACGTTGTGGATGCATTTGTTTTTCGACAATCACATGTGGATTCTCAGAACCCCAAAAGCGGCAATTTTGGCGATTAACAAAGCCATCAAGGTGAAAATGTGCTTCATCGCTTAGGATGATTTTGCTCGAAAAATCAGCATCTATTTGTTGATGTTCAATAATCCATTCAACGAACTCTCTTCGCTGTGCATGGTCATTAGGCTTCAGTTGTTGTGTTAATTGAATTTTGTACGCATGTAGACACAGATCTTTTGTGAGTATACGCTGTAGAGAGCTTCTTGAAATTTGCAATTCTTGTCCACGACGCCGAATTGAGGTTCCTGGATTGTCACCGACACTCTCACGCACTGCTTCGATATTGACATTTGAACGGCTTGTTTTTGGACGACCAGTGTGTTTGGCGTCTCCAACGGATCCAGTCTCCCTGAATTTTTCAATTAATCTCTTGACAGTTGACGAAGTTAAAACACTATTCCGACCATATTTTGTATGAAATTTTCGAACTGCGGCCGCCAAGCTTTCATTATTTTTGAAATATTGTTCAATAATGAAGACACGTTGTTCCATCGTGTAACGCTCCATTTTTACTAACCCTAAACGATCAGCTGCCGAATTGTTTTTCTTTTAGGGTTGGCAACACTTTACAGCACAAATGGCGGCAAATTCAAATCTTGCGTTAATTTTGGGACACCTTTTACAAGTAAAAAAAAAGGAATTTAAATTTGCAAAAGTTAAACAGTTTAAAAAAAGGTAAAATGCACACAAAAAATGATGAATGAAAAAAGAGTACAAAAAAGTCACAAAGTAGGACAAGGATAAAGGTTTGACTGCAGTACAAAAAAAAATTAATTAAAGCGCGTACAAAACCCAACTATCATTTTTTCCGTCAAGACTCGCAACAAATCAAAACAACGGAGCCGTCCCCAAAACAGGTTTGAATCGCGGAAAACAAAATAGGCGCCGAAAAAATTATTTACAATCTTGAAGGTCAATTTTTTTCCCGCTGAGGCTCGCAACAAATCAGAACAACAGGGCCATCCCCAAAACAGGTTTGTATCGTGAAAAAAATAATAAGCGTAGGAAAAATACAACCCGACTTTTTAAAAGGAAACTACTTCCAAGTCGTGGATCCAACAGGATTAAACAAGATGACCGTCAATCGCACCATTTACACCACGTTCACATAGAATAAAGACAGGGTGGTGAAGGGGAGAAATTTTAAGCAGAGTTACAACCAAAAGTATTAAAGCCAAAATTGAAAGTGTCTACGTGACACTGCGATAACCAGAGCCAACTGTAAAAAGGCACAATAAAAATTTAAACAGAATATTACGATAATGGAAAATACAAAAAAATGTAGGGGTGCGATGACCCGGGGAAACTGAAACTACAAGGTAAAGTAGTTTAAAGTACTTGAAACAAAATACTACGATACTTTCGACTACAAAAAAATCAAATTTTGACAAAATTCAACCTTCAAATAAGCCGAAAGAACATTTAATAGAATTTTGAAGTACAGAAACAGTCAGTGCTAGATATGAGCTCGGGAACAAAATTAAGGCAAACCATAAAACGGTAATCATTGTAACAGCTAATAAACTCACAAAAAAAATAACTAACATGAAACAATCACTGTAAAGGAAGCTACCTGAACCACAGAGACCCACGGTATTTTGAAAATACCATTAAATAAAAATAGTAACTGAAAAAATGACTATTTCCCCTCATCATATTTTAAACCAATCACAAAATTCTTTATTTTACGTATAAACCGAGTTAATTGCAAATATATTTTGGAATATACGCATACTAAGCATATATTCACTGTTACCATGGCAAATATTTGTTTTACTTAATATATTTATTTTGCAACTATCAAAATATCTAAGACGAATCGTTATGATGAATGTCCCAGTTCAGTTCGTGAAATAAGCATAAAAAAGAATAGAAAATACAATTGCCTACTAACGATCTATTTCCGTAAAACAACACTTACTCTACGCGCTCGGAAATGTTTCTGTGGCAATAGATCTCATAAGTCTGCAGTATTTTTGATATTTTCGAAGCTCTTTGATATAATAATAGAATATAATATTTTAATTTCACAATATGATAAGGTTGTCTTTTCAGTGGCAATGGAATGGCGCGCATATCCTCCTAATTCCACCATTATGTTGCCCACTTTATCTGAAGCTTTCTTGGTAACGATGGGTGCCATAACTCAGCAAGGAGCTAATAGTGAACCACGAACAAGTGCAGGAAAGGCTGTGATGTTCATCACATTAATAGCCCTTATGTTCTTGTATGTTTCCTACTCTGCTAATATAGTAGCTTTGTTACAATCTCAAGCTACAAATATAAAATCATTAGATGATTTGCTCAAGTCCAGATTGGAGCTCGGTGTCCATGATACGGTGTATAACCGGTACTATTTTGAGGTGAGAATTTCAGGAGTATTATTAGATTTGTGTTTAGCTCATTTTTTAATGTATAATTTGTTTTATTTTTTGTGCCTGTCGGAATATCAGAGAAATTATATATATATATATATATATATATAGAAAAACAAAATGTTTCACAGGTATAGCAGTCCGGAGTATGGGAAAAAGATATTAAATAATACTCTTTAAAGTTACATGTCAAGCTTTCGGAATTACTTTATTCCTTCTCCGAAAGCTTGACATGTAACTTTAAAGAGTATTATTTAATATCTTTTTCCCATACTCCGGACTGCTATACCTGTGAAACATTTTGTTTGTCTACTTAACTGGTCAGTCGTGATCATTTCTAACCTATATATATATATATATATATATATATATATATATATATATATATATATATCGTGAGTATTTTTTAACGTAAAACATTGGGTTTATCATATCCATGCTTACGACTTGACATTTGATTGACAGCAATGTATTTGCCCATTCCATTTAAAATGAAACATAGGTAACGAATTTGACATTTGATAAGACGTCAATAGAGGCTAATTTTGTTTAAATAATTATACGTGCATTCTAAATTAAAATTAGTTGTAGAAAAAATATAGCGTGCACCTTGTGCCCGAGTGGTTTTCTGACTCGGCTAAATTTCTTACAATATTTAAATATAATACTTCTGTCAAATTCATTCCCCCATCATAACTTATAGGAAAATTCAACGGTTATCTGTCATTTTGACAAAATGTCATTAGAGGTTAATTTTGTTTAAATAATTATACCTGTTTTCTAAAAATTAAATTTAGATGTAGAAAAAATACTGTGTGCACCTTGTGCCTGAAATAAGTGTAGTGCTCTTGAGTGGTTTTCTGACTCCGTTAAATTTCTTACAATATTTAAATATAATACTTCTGTCATATTCGTTCCCTATGTTTCATTTTAAATGTAACGGGAAAATACATTGCTGTCAATCAAATATCAAGTCGTAACCATGGATATGACAAACCCAATGTTTCACGTTAAAAAATACTCACGGTATGTAGGGTATGGGTTGAAATGAGAGTGGCCGACCTGAGTGCGGAACGATCAAGTGACTCGGCGGTAGAAGATAGACAGTCGAGAGTTATTCTTGTCAAAATATTAATCTGTCTCTCTATTACATTTTCAGTTTATTTTGTAATAATTTCAATACAATAAAAATTAAAAGCATTAAATACATTTTTCTGAATTATTTGCGAAGTAAACCCTACATAATTTGGGGGCTCGTCCGGGATAGAGAAAAGATTAAACGATTTTGAAAGGAATAAATACAACGAAAACAGTTTTAGTGAAATAGTGTCAGTGTTTATGTTTGGTGAACGTTCGAGTGAACGTACAGCAACAAGAAGCAGACACTGAAAAGGCGAAGAGCAAAAGAAGAAAAAAGAATTAACGAAGAAAAAAAGAAGAAATAAGAACAAAAGAGGTGCCAGCGGTTTCATTCTCAGCAGCAAAAGACACTGAAAAGACGAAGAGTAAAAGAAGAAATAAGAATTAAAAAAGAAAAAAGAAGAAATGAGAACAATAAAAAATGACAGCTTTAGGAGAAATACAGTTTGTTGCTGATAATACCAAAATTGTTCCATTTAGCGTTATTAAGGTATTCTATAAATAAATTTTTGAGAATGAGGGTGATAAAGCAAATAGAAGAAAAATACGTGAATTTACTGGATTTACATTTGACGAGAATACGGACGAATATATTAAGAAAATAGAATTCATAAACAAAAATTTCTCATAAGCTGACTTGACTAGTATTTCAAATATACTACGCGTTAATTACAAGGCCACAAAAGGACTGATTGCAAATCAAAACAGTTAGGCATGAAATGCTTCAACTGTAACCAATTCGGTCACATTGCTACGAAGTGTCCAGTGAAGAAAGAAAACAGTGAGATCATGTGCGTCACTAAATCCAATATAAAGAATAATATGTGCAAAACGGTAACTATTGGGGATCATGAAATAAATTCATTGATAGACACCGGAAGCGAAATTAACGTAACCAAAATTGAAGAGTTTATGAATTTAAAATTTCCCATAGAAAATAAAACAACTATCCTGCACGGTATAGATACAAATAGTACGGCAAGTACCATTGGAAATTTTACTACAACAGTAAAAATTGAAGACAAAGAGTTTTACACGAAAATTTACGTAGTACAAGATGATGTAATCCCCTTTGGTTTAATAATTGGTCGAGAATTATTAAATCAAGCACAAGTGATCATAGACAAAGAAGGTGTGAAGATCGTAAAAGTCAGAGAAGAACATTGCCCAGAAGAAAATTTCCTGCTTGCAATACAAACAGATCAAAATGCCGAAACAGCAGGATTGCCCAATGAAGTCAAGAAGATGATAAAAAACTACCAACCGAAAAATTCGAAGAGTACAGAAATACAAACAAAAATTATGTTAACAGAAGACAGTCCAATTTACCAACACCCCAGAAGATTGTCAATACCGGAGAAGAAAGAAGTTGACAAACAAATTGAAGAGGTTAAAGAAGACTAAGAAATTAAAGAAGTGAAACCTCCAAAGGAAGAGAAAAAAACAGAAGTCAAAGATATTAAAGAAGTAAAACCTATCAAAGAAGAGAAAAAGCCAAAAGAAGTGGTCAAGGAAGTAAAGGAGGTAAAGAAAGCTGGAGATGAAAAGAATATTAAATTCGAGAAAGTAATAAAGAACAAGCAAACAGACTCTAACGAGAAAGATTGCCCTGGTAGCAAATTGGGCAAAATCAAGGGAAATAAGAGCAAGAAAAAAGACAAGAAAAAGAAAGAAAACAATGAAGGGTGTATTCGACAATTTGAAAAAGAGCGAGAAGACCTACGACAACACGTGAGAAAACAAATCATGAAGATCCAGCAAGAATATCGGAAAAATTTCAATGAAAGAAGAAAACAATCTCAAATATATAAGATTGGTGACTTAGTCGCAATTCAACAAACGCAATTTACACCCAAATGCTAAAATTTTGTCTAAGTTTCTAGGTCCGTACATGAAGCCGTGGTGTCCGGGTGAGGAGGAAGAGATGCAGAACACATCCGGGCCGGATGAAATGCAGAATGGCCGAGATGTAGGGTCTGGGTTGAAATGAGAGTGGTCGACCTGAGCGCGGGACGATCAAGTGACTCGGCGGTAGAAGATAGACAGTCGAGAGTTGTTCTTGTCAAAATACCCTATATATATATGAAGTTGTATGATAAAAGAGAAAATATCTATTTTTTTATTTTATTTTTAATGGTTCAAAGATAATCATTAGCGTTTTTAGTTACTACACTAGAAGTTTATAAGTTTGATATATTTGTATGCAAAGTAAAAACCGCGATGTCCCATTGATCTAATATTGGACTAGTGAATATAAAGAATGTAGTAGAAAATTCACTGGTAATACATGCTCGAAACACTGGTGATTTACGAATCCATCAAGGGCGAGGTGAAGGACCTGGATGGTACCAACGAATTTTAGACGTTGAGGAACAAATTTTGAATATCGTTGATGAAAATTCGTTAATGAGTACACGACATGCTTGCCAAGTGGGCATCTCAAATCGCATTGTTTGCACTATGGGAGGAGCAAAGAATATGTATTTAATAATTTTTAAGTAAATAAATTTTACCCACAGTAATAAAAAATACTATTATTATCGCTTATGGCATTACAAATATAAATAATAAAATTTAATATGTCAAAAAAATGTAGTATACTACAACTGTATATCTAGGTTTTGCAACCAAATGAATGCAGAAGGAATGGCATTTATAAAATCTGCCTTTGATCCATGGTACTTTCTAGAAGGGCACTCTTGAATATGTTCCACAGATAGTTCTTGTGCTCCGTAGTCGCAGGCCGGAGAGTTGCACAGACCCTACTTGTACATCATTAGGTTAAATCTTCTACGACCAGTTCTTAATCTGTTAAGTTTAGACCACATACTTCTTTTTAGTTCAAAACCTGGCAGTCTAATTGTAGGATCGATAACTCCTTGATGGTTTAATTGTAGCATCATTCCACTTTTGTCGCCATTCATCTTTATTATTAAAATTGTATTCATTTGCGTGGTCCCATATTGGTTGTTTTGACTTCAAACGTTTCTTTTTAAAATTATTCTCTCTAAGTGCTTGAAACACGCTGAGAAGTGCAATTGGGCTGAAACTACAAGCATATTTGGGGTGTTCTCCTGGTTTTAGAATTGCTAGAGTGTGTGCTATTTTGAAATATGGAGGAATAATAATGTTCAAAATATGGCTGTAAAAGTTTTTTAGTCATGCTCTACCATTTTCACCAAGATGTTTGATGAACTCGGAAAATATGCCATCCAGTCCCGCTGCTTTTCTAATTTTCAGCATTTTGATGGCTTCGTTTATTTCAACTTCATCAAATGGTTCTGATAGGGATGTGTCGTCTTTTACATTTCTATCAATTTCTTTTAATTTGGGCCTAGTCTCTACTAAGCTGGTTGTGTTGACAGGAACTTTCTCAGCATGTGATTTAATATGTATGGCCACTTGTGAAGATGATATTTTTGGCTCTTGATTAAGGCCATTGTATGAAGAGCCAAGTTTTTTTTTTAAGTTTTTTGTTTAAAGATGAATAGAATCCTCATACTATACTAATATATTTTATTATATGACAAATTACACGTCAACATTCAATCAACACTATCAATAACTTTTTTTTTATTACACTACTTGATCTCAACACTCCTCCTCGATTTGAATTTTAAATAAAATTAAAATCGTTAAATAATCACTATTATGTTACATACATTATTTATTGAGAAATATATCATTTTAATAATTTGATAATACAGACTGCCATGAAAACAATTTTAAGTTTTAAAAATGTCAATTCTGTAAAAAGTCATTTTCTGAAACTTGTCAATTTTGTTATTGTGTTTTTGATTGATTTAATAAAGCATTTGTACTTTCATTCTGCTCAGTTTATTCATAATAGTTTATCATTATTTATATTCAAAAATTAAATACAACATAAAGTTTAGCATAATATTTTCTTCACTAAGTTGTTGAATTTCTCTCTTCCCAAACTTTTCGTCATTATATATGAAAAATTATTATTTGAATTTATGTAGTCAATACTTATAATTTCTTTATCTATTAAATCTTTTATAAAATGTACTCGAATATCAATATGCTTGGATCTTTTTGAAATTTCATAACCCTTTGTAATGGATATAGCTCCTTTATTATCTACCAGATGTATTACTTTATTATTGCCATTTTCGAGATGGTTTTTTATAACATTAAGATTTACTAACTCTTGTGCTGTTAATGCGGCAGCAATATATTCTGATTCGGCTATTGAGAATGATACACATTTTTGTTATTTAGAAAAGCAAGTAACTGGATTTTCTCCATAAAATATTATTGATCCACTTATACTTTTTTTGTCATTTTTATCTACTGTCCAATCTGCATCAGAATTTCTAAATATTAATCCTTTGTTTTTTGTTTTGTAAGTTTGTTTCCATAGGTGTATTGGCTCATTCTTTCATGTTAAACTTTTCAAGAATCTTTTCAATTAACTTGGACTGTCGAATTACTAGTGTATTTTCGTCTCTTTCAATTTCCATTCCTAGAAACATTTTCATCTTCCCAAGATCTTTAACATTAAATTCTTTCTTCAAAGCTGTTATTGTGTCTTCCGTGTCACAGTTATAATGTCATCGACCTATATGAGCATCCAACAATTTTTTTTATAATATAAGCAATAATCGTAGTCTGAACGATGAAAACCAATCTTCTTTAAAAAGTAATCTATTGTTTCATTCCAACATTTTGGCGATTCTGTTAATCCATGTAAGGCTCGTTTAAATTTCAATACTTTATTTATATTTCTTATCTGCAGTCCTTTCAGAATATTCATATAAATTTCTGATTTTACTTTTCCATTTAGAAAGGCAGTCGGCACATCTAGTTACCTTATTGGTAATCTGTCTTGTACTGCTTTACATAACATCATTCTTACCGTTAACATTCTAGCAACTGGTGAGTACATGATATCAAATTCATTATTTCTTTTAGCTTGAAACCCCTTTGGTGCTAGTCTACCTTTCTTTGTGCATGTTCTTTAACTTTAAAAACCCATTTCGTATCTATAGCTGCATTGTCTTTTCGTAATTCTACCTCTTCCCATGTTTCTAGTTTTTCTAAAGCGTTTAAGTTTTTATCTATTGCTTCTTGCCATTTTTTATCTTTTATCGCTTCTTCGTCATGTATAGGTTCTTCTGCTTGTGTTATCATACAATATGCTACATATGCTTCGTATTCATCTAAGTATCTTGGTTTCTTTAGTCGTCGTCAAAATTTTGTATGCTCCTCCTCGTTATTGGATTCTTCTGTTGCATTTTCTTTTTGATTATCTTCTGTTTCATCTCTTCCTTCTGGAATTACTTCTCTTTCATATCTAATATTCTCATATTCTTCATCTTTTCGTATAATTATTCTTCTTTGTGTGTCTGATTCAGATTTCATTTCTTCTTCCTCATATCTATATTTACGTTCATCAAATATAACATCTCTTGATTCAGTTATTTTGCTTTCTTGACGATTCCATAAACGATAACCACTTTTACCATAGCCTACTAATCTCATTGGTTTTGCTTTTGGTTCTAATTTGTTGTTATTTTTTAAATTAACTACCCATGCGTTACTTCCAAATATTCTTAATTTTGACAGGTCATTTTGTCCATGCCAAATTTCTGCTGGCGTTGTACCATTAAGACAACTTGTGGGTGAACAATTTAGTCATTTAGTTCGTATGCTGACGTTCTCATTGGTTCGCCCCATACATATTTTGGCAAATTAGTGTCTACAAATTTTGTTCTTACTTTATCCATAAGTCCGATTCAATCTTTCTGAGTTTCCATTTTACTGTGGACTATATGGCCACTGTGTATTCCATTTGTATCCTTTTACTCTTCCAGTAATTTTTAAATGAATTTGTTGTAAATTCTCCCCCATTATTATTAGTTTTTAAACCAAACAGTGCCTTTACTTTTTTTATATATGATATTAAATTTTCTTCTGCTTAATTTTTTCTTCTCAATAAATAAACTATTGTAAAATGTGAATAATCATCTAAAATTACCTGAAAATATTTATATCCCTGTAAAGTTTCCGGAGGCCTATTCTATAACTTTTACCAATATTGATACGCGATCCATCTTGGTATATTTCCTGGCGGTCATAACCGATATACAACAAATAAAATATATATTATCTTAATCATAACTATAATTAGTTACATATATTGATTATTGATTAATTAATATTGATTGATCTTAAATTATGAAAGGATGGACTTTACTACAAATGTGCTATCTTTCCAATTTCGTTCATTAAACGCTTTTAAGTTGACACCTAACCCTTTAATTATTGTTCCGGTACCTATAAAAATATCTTTAGGTTTATCTAATTTTTCATAATTATTAAACAACTTTGTATCATGGCACATATGGTCTGGGGCTCCACTGTCCATTTTCCATTCATTACACATATGCTGTACTTTTGTTGCTGATAACGCGTTGCTTTTATTAAAAAAAAAAACTTTATTTTTGAACCTACAGTTTTTCTGTAAATATCCTCTTTTTTACAAGGGTGACAAATTTTGACATTATTCTTAATTTCTTTGCAAACTTTTTTATAATGTCCTTCGTTGTCGCACTTAAAATATTTTCTATCGATTTTTATGGCGGGTAAAACAATTTTTTTTGTTTTTGAAACGCTGTTCTTCAATCAAAAGATTAGTTGACAATTCCTATAATGTTTGCTTCTCTTTTGGTACTGAATCCCACGCCGAAATAAAATGCTCGACTTTGCCAATAAATATCCTCATTTTCAGTGTACTGAGGAGTAAAGAACTTTTGCTATGCTAAGTGTAAGGAAAGTTCACCTTTTTGTTCATAGATGGTTTGTAATTTTTGCCAAATATCACAAGCAGTCTCACAACTTATAGTCTGTGACATCACATTTTCTGTTAATCTAGTCACAATTATACCTTGTGCCGTGGTATCTTGTTTAAACCAATTAGCCTTACCTTTATCATCTTTCGGCAGTAGTTGCGATCCAAGACTTTCATTTGGAACTTCCAAGTTCCCCAATTTCTGCTTCCCTCTAATTTCTGAGCACTTGTACTCGTTTCAGTATTCAAAAATAAACTCTCCATTATTTTTGCTTTACTACAGATTTACAGTTTCTTAATATTCAACGGGTAATGCTGGGCCCATAACCTTTTGTATTAGTGAATTATTGAGTATTTAGGGCCATTTTCATAATCAGGCTCACTTTAAGACTTTAATTAAAATTACTTTAAGACTTTATCTTTAATTTAAAGTAATGCTACAGTGCTCACTAAAGTGCTAAAGTTATATTATGAAAACGAACATAACTTTAATTTTAATTTAAAGTGTTAAAGTGAAGATAATTTTTATTATGAAAACGGCTCTAAGAAAATAAATTACACTTTTCATATTTAGGAAGACAGTATTTATTTATATAAAATTATATTGTTAATTGACTGACAACCTGTCAATTTCTATATTTTGTTTACAATGCATACAAAATTTTTTGTCAAAGTTAAAATCAAAGTAATTGTTATTTCAATAATTTAGTGGAGGAGCGCTGAGTAATTATCTCGGAACCGGTTCATACAACTCAGATTTTGATGATTTTTTTTTTAAATGTCGGTAATGCCAAATACTTCAACCTTTATAGTTTGAAAATTGACGCTCTTTGTTATTTATTAAATTATTTAATTTTTAAAAATTATTAATATCGTCGTTAAAATAATGTTATTTATGAAAGTATAATATTTAAAAAACGACATCCAGTGACCTTGTATATTGAATACTGAGAAGTAAGATCTATTCTAAAATGATTGGAGTATATAATCTGATGTGGCCAGCACATAACCTCTCGCCGGATAGTTTACCTGGCTGTGTGCATAAAATAAAGATTATTTTTACATATACAAATACTTTCATGTATAATTTTTTGACGTTCAAACTTCTTTATATATTTTTCACATACATTTACAAAATCTGTAGGTTATTTTAATATAAATTATATACAAAAAATTTCAAAATATATTTTACCATATTAAAATTTTATGCAGATAACAGGGATTATTAATTCAAACAATGTTTGTCTTCTCTTCATACATGTACTGAAAACATTAATTTAGTAGTTTCAATTGTATAAGGTACATCTGGAAATGTGCGTATATTCGTACATAACTTCTATCAAATTTTCTTTTTTCATACATGTATCTAAATAACACATTGATTTTATTTCAATAAAGTGATGGTGAGGTTGCGCTCTTTTTATACTAATATCGATGTGTAATGTCGTCAATATTATATCTTATTTAAGAAGAATTTGATAACTTTTTGCAGTTCAATATTACTGTAGTCTACAGTGCTCGTACATTTTCCCATAATGTTTGAGATAAATTTAACAGTCCTTTAACGTAGACTTGTCACCTCAACAATAGTCACAGGGCAAACCAATAATTAAGAGATTCTCTAAGTATATTTTTCTTAATTCACTTTCATCTTGTGTTTATAACATTTAAATATAGTGTTCCTTCTCGTAGAGAGTCATTTTATTCGCACTTTGTTAGGCTTGTACCGTCTACAATTCAAATGTCTTATCTTCTCGTAGGCAATCCATCCACCGCCTTTTCACTCATCCATGTGCGCTGAGGGCTGCCCTAATTATCTAATCTTGTCCGAAATTAGGAGCATTTTGAATATCTTCGTTTTTCATGCGCTCACCTGGGAGACATTCAGCGACTATTCGTATTTCATGCTTCTTCTTTGCAAACTAACATTCTGCTTCATATGTGGGGAGACACTTAGGCTGGATGCACATCGAGCTAACAAAAACGTTACTTAACAAAATGTTTTGCGACATACTTAAACATACTGACTGATCAAGAACGTTGTTAAACTAAACGTAGTGACTTTAAACAAAACTTCCCACAATTTATTTATGGTGATATTCTTATAAAGAGCAGGCCTTCCTTCAATTTAAAGCTAAAAGTTTTTTGGTGTCCATCTCTATATCTATATTCATTGTACAAACTTACATAACATAACAAAGAGCTGTGTAGATCAAATACGCAGTCGTAGTGTGTATACGCATGTGTACAATGAAATGTTTGTTCCTGTTGGCCCGCTGAGCAAAAGTCCGTGTTTGCGAGTTCGACAAAGTTGAGCATGTATAAACGTGCCTGATGATGTCCGCTTGGTACCTACTTGTTCACGCAGACTGACTGAGCAAAAATGTTGTAATACAAAATATTTTGTTACGTACCAAAACATTTTACTCGAACCCAACACACACTGAAGTATCAAAAATGCCATTAGTCTGATCAGACTCAAATGTGCTTTTTGTTTTGCTTGATCAGTGTGAGTTATCCCATATACCAAGCACTGAAACAACAGTTTCAAACACAGTGAAGCAAGAACGCTTTGTATAAAAACGTTTTTGTTCGTTTAGTGTGCGCCCAGCCTTAGCCGTAATGATAATTTATAACAATTAGTATAACAAATTAGAATTCTTGATATTTGAATTTTGGATAATCCATTTGTTATATTATTGGCCAATTTACCGTGTATAGCAGATGCAGCGATAGAACATCTGAAAAAAGTGTACTTACAAGTGCCTTTATGGCTGTATAATTATTTTTCACCGATTGAATGAGGGTGGAACCTTAAAAATTTTTTAATACCAAACCCCATTGACCAGCCACCTGCTTTGTACTGGGAATTGTGTCTGCAGAAAGATCGGGCTGTTCTGTACGCCCACTTGTACAGAATACAGCGGTGAAATTTGCACAAATTGTTTTCCAAGACCAATGACTACATATAATGATGACGAAATAGAAGACTAAGAGAATGTACAAAATAATTAAAAATATTTTTAAAATGTATTTGTAATAAATTTCTATTGACAACGAATTAAAATAGTCATCAATTTTTGCTGCATTACACTCATTATCTTGATCTTTGAAGACTAGTTAATATAATAAACGTATTTTTATAACATATTTTATTTTTAATTTATTTTTTTCACCAAAAATATTAAAAAAACAATTTTTTAAAATTTTTTTACTTTTTTAAATTTTGAATTTTTTTTTAGCTAGAGCGTCAATTTTTAACCTATAAAGGTTAAAGTATTTTTAATTACGGACATTTAAAAAAAAATATTAAAATCGGAGCTGTTTTGACCGGTTCCGAGACAATGCACTTTTTTGAGCTAACGCTCCTCTACTAATTATAATAAAAAATAATTATTAATTTTCCATCATTCAGTAAAAATTCTATATTTATTAGTTTTTCACTTGGTTGATAATATGTATTACTTACTACTTACATTTTTTACATTTACATATATTCTTTTGTATATAATTTATATATAAAAATGCACAATATTTTATATTGTCCAAATTTAAAAGAAAATTAAATTATAATCATGACTTCTATTCATTCTTATAAGCGACTGAGTACAAATTTCAGAACTCTGACGTCACGAAGTGGTGGGAGGTGTTTTCAAGGACGGGAAACTTCTATAGCTCATAACTAGAGTTCTAGTGCAAAAAATAAAAAAAGAAAAATAGGGGGTATTTTTTTCATTTTCTTTCAGTCAAGCAAAAATTTATAATTTGTGAAATGACAAATGACCCTACTCTAGCCGTAGTTTTCTCGAAGATTACACAGTGCCTTTTGTCTACTATTTTACTGATTGACATTGGGTACGTACAATGCGTCTTCTAAGTGAATTATCCTTATGCGATCAGACACTCGAGTATTGAATTGAGCGGGAACTTTTTCCACCAATATCGGGAGATGAGAATCTGCGTGATGCAATTTACCCGCGTTACTTGCTTCTGTGCATAAGTGAAAAGTGCAACCACTATCTAACCCAGCGTTTCTTGTTTGTACTTTCTCTCCTAAGCATACATTTGATTATTCGCGGTTATTCTTTATTGGACATTATTTTATTTTGTGACCAACCTTTTTACATTTGAAACAGCAGATCACTTTTCCTTTTTCATCGTTTTGTTCAGTCTTCTCCGAATTCTCACTTGTCTAGCTTTTCGGATGCCATCGCTGTTTTGCGATAATCGCGTTTTATGGAACATTACGATGATCGCCATGCCTAGCGTCGTACTCCTCGACAATCTTTATCAGCAGCATCTCGGGACTTAGAAGCCCACCTGAAATTTTCAAATGTCGATGGTAAATTGTAAAGGATAAGTATCGACAGATCATCGCCCACGGTGAAGTCGGTATCGTTGAGTTTGTCTATCGCGTCGAAGAATCTTCTCAGATAATCACGTACGTCGTCGTTTTCATACATCCGTTGTAACGTGATCTGTTTCCAACTTTAACCATATTGACGTTTTGCATTCTTTTATCTGCTTTAGCTCGGAAGGATGTATTGTCAAAATTATATTAGACATCACTTTTCCGTCGCGATCAACTCATGTTCTCCGCCTTGTCTGGACTAGGTTCAGTTTTTACTTTCACGTCATTTTTATTAGAAGAGTCTGTTTGCGCATTCTTCATTCATCGAAATTATCATTAGACATTTCGATACGCACTGCCTGCGTTCGAAACCATTTTGTTTTACGCTTGTAATTAACTATTCATATCATTATCTCTCGCATTTTATCGTTTATGACTTATACAGTAGAATCGCTCCTGGGCCCATAGCCTGTTAAGAAGCTATGTAAATTCCACAGTCAATAAACTAAGGCCGAATTAAAAAAAGATACGCTTTATTTTAGAACACAATTTATGTAAAAATGAACACGTAAAAATGTGACATGACATTTGTATTTTATCGAAATAAGTAATTATATTACAATAATGCACGGATAGTTTGAATATTAAAAATAAGACGTTATTTTCAACAGATATGCTCAAAAGAAGCCTTAAAGATCGCGTACCCGCTCCACGTACTACAGATGAGCTAGAGGAAGCTCTAATTACGTGCAAAAGCCTCATTTAGTGGTGCGATAATTTTGAACAAGGGTTTATTTGTCTTAGTTTATTGCTTACGTATTATAGTATATATCATTACTTGTTACAAACTGGTCGACCTATCGGCTCTATAAGGCACTAGTTCGCGTGTTTCATCTGGTAAACAGTCCAGTCCGCCTGTGATTCACTGTAAAATGTTAAAACATATATAATTGCGTAAATTCTCACATAAAGGTGCTCTCTATGGGAGAATTTAAGCTATCAGAGCAATTGCGTAGAACAGGTTGAATTCCTTCAATATTATGTAATCCAAAATCCATACTACTTCCACTACTACTTATTAAACGTAATGAAGCAAATTATTTTCATCTTACTTTTCCATGATTTCATTATCCATGTCTAAAGATGTATATAAGTTTATGCTCTCCTCTTTGCAATATTATGCAATACGGCAGCTGCAACTATAATTTTTTGTGTAAGAAGTATTTGACAGCACATTTCGACTCTTACTGAGGGAATCGTCCTTTCCTATCTCAAATGCACTCTTTTTAAATATTATTTAATGGATAACTGGCATATCTCATTATCACTGCTTTCGCAAGATTACCGCGACAAAATTAAATGTTAATTTTGGAGTTGTTGAAACTAGTGCTGTCATGTGTACTTTCAGGCCATCTAACAACAATATTTGTAAATTTGTAATTTGTATCACATAAAGCTTGAACATTTAAATTAAAATTTCCTTTTCTGCATCTATAATTCTGTAGGGCCTGCAGAAGATTGAATTTTTATTAAGGTACTAACTAGTGCCCTTATGACACGAGAAAACAGAGAAATGTTTTTTTTATAAAATTCCCGTTATTTTTTCTTTATTTCTTCAATATTCTGCGCATTTTATGTACACAGGACACAAGCTTCATTTACTTTGGCTGTAGATTTGTAAATCGCAGCAAAATCCCTTGCACTATATAAAAGCTATGGGGATTGAGAGTATTCTAAAAAATAAGAGTGTCTAATTATCATTATTATTATTATTATTATTATTATTATTATTATTATTATTATTATTATTATTTACCGCGAATTTGAGGTGTTACAATATAAATTCTTTATTAGGCCACTCATTATAATGGGGTCATCCACCATAACAAAAAATAATAAAATGTACACGGTGAACTCAATAAATAACGATTGAGATAAAAAAAAAATATAATAAATACTTTACGAGATATTTGAACTTGTTTTCAGTGTCACAGTGAAGTAATAGTTTTGCTACCTTTCTTGCGCACCCTACTGTAGAAACTGGTGCGAGAAAGATAGCAATAGTTTCGCATGCAGTTAAAATAAAAACAATTGACTTTTTAATACTACGAATTGTTTCAAAATTAAACGAAATGTCATTTAAAATAATAAAAAAATAAGAGTAGGGTGTGGCGACTTGGATGATATTTTTCGCCACAACTGAAAGTCATGACGATAAAATAAAAGCTGAACCAGTTGTTGTTTATAAATAAAAATATATACACGTTTCAAAATTCTTTCTCTGCAATTAGTTTTTATATTTATCATTTTTACAATTTAAAGTTAATTTATGTTTACACTGTGTGATTGCTGTTAGCATTTTATACTGAAATCAGCTGCAATCACACAAGTACTTATTAAAAAAGTACAGTGGTGACCCCGTCACTTAAAAGATGTCTCTACCTGTTGCCGACCCAGTCGAGCTTGTTGAGCCAATGGAACCAGTCGACCCGGCTGAAGCAGTTGATGTTCCCCTGGTGGCCAGTAGTAACTTTAAACTACCAACGTTCTGGCCAAACGACACTGTTTTATGGTTTGCGCAAGTAGAAATGGTTTTTATGAAGCATCATGTTAGAAGTCAATCCCAAAAGTTTATTCACGTTGTTTCCTCGCTTTCACCAGAACATGCGTCTGAAGTCCGTGATATCATTCTTGAGCCTCCTGAAGAAAATCAATACAACATTCTTAAATCAACTTTGATTCAACGTACTACCTACTCAGATAAATCTAAACTTAACAAACTACTTACATTTTCTGAATTCGGTGGGCTAAAACCATCGCAAATTCTTCGGCAAATGAAACATTTATTAGGAGATAAAATTATCGATCAAACTATTTTAGAAAAACTTTTCTTGCAAAAATTACCTACCCATATTCAAACAATATTAACCCAATACCCGCCGCAATTCGATGATCAATAAAAAAATACCTTTTCAGTAAAAAGATCCTTATTTGAGATCTAAAAAACAAGTTTTTGATAAAACATACGGAATTAGTTAAAAAGGTAAGTCATGAAGGGCCGTCCCATTATTGGGACAATGGCGGCAAATCAGGTATATATTTTTTAAATGCACACGTTCCAATAATATTTGGAGAAAATAAAAAATAACATACTATGATAATAAACACTGTTTTAATACAATATATTGTGACGTAATAGATAAAGTAAAAAATTGACAAAAAATTTTGACGTGATTTTCTGAGGGAAAATCACGCGTCACACTTACCCTCAGCAGCTCAATGGTTGGTCGTGGTTGCGCGAGGTCGAGGGTTCCTAAAGGGTGGTTGTGCAGGGATGAAATGATGGGCGCCAGTTATGTCGGGTTAAGAGAAGACACAACAACTCAAAAGAAGTTACAGTAAAATTTGAAGTTTATTTCAAATATTCGCAAATATGTTTTTAAGATAAATTTTAATAAAAATATTAGTATTATTGCAAACAAAAACAACCCAAAAAAATATGGTCGTACACACCTGGTTGAAGACCTGATTTGGGGTTACAAAAAAATGATGGATCCTAGAGATGAGTGGGCCGCTGGAGGGGGGAAACCTGTCGCACGGCGTCGTGGTAAGTTCGGACCGACTGCCTCGCTGATGATGCTACGATCTGCCAAGTCCGCCTCGCTGATGACGGCTACGATCTGCCAAGTCCTTCTCTCTGAATATACCGAAACGTTGTCCAGCTCTCGTCAGAGCAGGTTCACGCTGATGGTGACGTTAAAAACGCAGGGCGGCATCCAGAGCACGTAGGGCTTAGGCGTGGTGGTGATCGCTCTAAGTCTTAGGAACGGCACTTTCAGGCAGCGAGTGTGTATAGCTTGCGGAAGCGGTCTCTCGTCTCAAAGTGAACTTTGCGGAGATGATTCCCCGCCCCAGCGATCCAAACAACTCATCCGGACCGGGACGTTGAAAAATCATAAAAAAAGACCATAAATTTTAGGCGTTACTACAAAACTTTTAGTACAAAAATACAATACAATCGTATCTACAATAATCGCAACAGTAAAAATATTTCGGAATAAAAAATGTAAAACTACTTGTGAAAAATAATTTTATTTTTAAAACTGTGCACAAAAAAAAAACAAGAAAACAGCTGGCCAAGCTGTAGTGGACAGTGAGAGAAGAGATTAGAAAAAATAGGGTTTTATGGTTAGTAAAATGATTGAGCTCTAGCTTTAAGAGAAAATTCTCTACTCGGCGGAATTTTATAGTAACAAAATTATTAATCTAGGTAGCCTAAAAATTACTAGATAAAATTTAAGATAGATAAACGGCTTACCCAGAAGTCGAAGATACTCTTAGATAGTTTAAGATAAACTCGTACAAACTTGAACAAGCAACAATACAATAGTGTTACTGTGACGTCAAATCAGCGGTAGCCACGTCTGCAACTCCACCGTATAAGATAGCTAACGAGCTGTATAAAAATGTAGTAAAAGTGAATAAAAAATTTGTTAAATGATCCCAAAAACCTATTAAAGATTTTATATAAATTTCCCAAACAATTTTAGCCAAAATTATAAAAAATAGATAAATTTAGAGATAAATTTTTGGACAAAAATTATTGGACAAAAAAATATAATTTATATAAATTTGAACAATGAAAAACATGACAAACAGCCAATTTTAATCCCATTAAAAATATTAAACCCCGAAAAATAATTTAAAATAAAGCGATACAGAATTACTATAGGTATGGTGTACTCACAAAAATTGAATGCGCCAAACTCGGCGCTACAACCCGTGTCTTAGGAGGATGCTAAGAACACAAAAGTTAAGCAGAATATTACGAACAAAAAAAAGGAATTTAAAGCAAAAGTGAAAGCGTTAAACGCTGGGGACCGGTGAACCGTACTGGTTATTGGTTCAGCATAAAAAGTAATAGTTAAACAGAAAAACTATTATCGCCTCGTATTACAAAAAAACCTTAATTTTGAATAACCATAAGCCAAATGTGAGGCGATAGCCGGTCGGATTTTTTTTGCCGTGACGCCACTGCATGCGCTGACGGTGGATGTAAAATTTTGACAAACAACTGAAATGAACAAAAAAATATAATTGAAACTTACCAAATCAGATGTTAAACTAGCCAAATAAATGCATAAAAGATAACAAAAGTGTATCATGACACCGATGATACAAGATAAAAAATATCACAGCAAAATTTGGAAAAAAATACAGTCAGCACACACGCAGCTACGACACGTCAAACCGATCGAATCGGAATGGCATTGAATTGACAGCCTGTGCTCTGGGTACCGTTCAATTACGCGGAAACACACAAAATATGTCGCTAATCAAATTGAACACTAAGATTTGAAAAAAAACCCGCGTAATGATTTTTTGAAATCGTTACACTATATATATCTACAGTATGTATAAAAAAAATTATTTTGTATGGAATGGCGCAAAACAGCAATCATGTAAGGCAACATCGCATTTGCCGCAAATACGTTTTGTTTTTTTGCCGCAATGAGCACATCTCCTTTGGGTAGTTATTGGAATAATCAAGTGATTGACCCCATCAAATCTAACATCTACGCAGACACGTCCTCCTAATAATTTTGACTTCCGTGGTCCTGGTCTTTTCGGAGCGGAGCACGTGTTTTTTGCAAGGTAAGCGAGTGCGATTTTTCTGCGAATATCCAGAAGGGATACTTGTTCATCTGGATAAACTAATTGAAAAAGTCTCCATGTGTTTACAACGGCTATGTCCAATAATTGAGTAAATAGAGGCCACCACCACTTCTCCGATCTTATCCTGGTTCTATAAAGTGAAACTTGTTTATCCAGCATATCGACTCCACCCATATGGGTGTTATATTCTTGAATTAGCTTCGGAATTGGGATGGTAATATGCTTCTTTTCTTTTCTTGCGTATCGCTTAGTTGTGCCTATAAAAGAGTTAAAAAATAAAAAGTGGATAGCGCATAAAAATTATAGTTACCTAATGGTTCAATGCTGCTATAGTTGGTGATGACGGAAACTGCTCTGTTATCATTCCATTTGATCACTAATATTTCATTTGACTTATCGAATCTGTAGTCAAAATAGCCTCGCTCATTTACCTTTTGAATTTGTTTGGAGGTCGTCAGGGGACATTTTCCAATACGTGTTTCGCGAACAGTTCCAGTCGCTTTTAGTTTCATATCTTTTAGAATGCACATTAGCTTGTGGCTGCTAAAAAAATTATCAAAGAATAGTTCATGATCTTCATATTCTGAAGAAGGTATGACCGAGATAAGTGTGTTTATCACACGAGTTCCCAATAGGTCTTCAGTAGAGTTCTCCTTTTCTTTTCCACAGTATGGCTGAAAGCTGTATAAATATCCAGACGAGCTACACATACACCACAGTTTATAACCAAACTTTATTGGTTTACCCCTCATAAACATTTTGGCTGAATGGCGGCCATAATATCGGACCATCATTTCATCTATTGATAATTTAGAATGAACAACTCCAAACTTCAAAAAGTTCTTTGACAGTTCATCGAAATATGGTCGAAGTTTATACATCTTATCATCCTTTGTGATTTTTGTGTTATCATTCAGATGTAAGTACTTTTTTATACTTCTAAAACTTTTTCTGGACATTGAATTGAATACTAAGGGTACACCAGCATCAGGAGATTGAGACCAGTACATATCTTCCTGAGGGAGTTTATGATATCCGGAAAACAATAAAAATCCTATAAAACACTTTATTTGATTTGTATCAAGGTAAAAATTGGGATCATTTTTTTGTTTTGCATATAATAATGTTTGTTCAATTATAAGTTCAAAGAGTTGGTCGGTAAAAAACTCCTGAAAAATCTCAACAGCAGTTTTACCATATAATGCGTTTACATTTTCAAATTTATTTTGTGATGGCTTAGTAGTAGTGGTTTTTCACATTTCGTACTTTTAGAAGTAGAGGGTTCCTGATTACACAAACTACTCGTTACAGAATTACTTTTATATTGTGATAACTTTCTTTTTACTGTCAGTAATGGTACATCCTCGTCACTACTGCTTTCGTTATCCTGATTGTTAGAATAGGGCATAAATAGTTCTATAGTACCTGCAGTATCCCGTACATTGTCATTGTCTGATAAATCGTTTTCATCAAATTCTTCCAAGTCGGTCTGATCGTCGGGTTCCGGGGGAATTATACTTATGTTTACTTTATTCACATCTAACTCCTCTAAATCAGCGAAAAACTCATCATCTTCGAACAGATTTTCTATGTCTTTTACACTAAGAAATGTTTTTCTAGACATTGCGATTCAATAAATTGATAGGTCACACAAACACTAACAATACTTTATTATACATTCAACAAGCCATTACATCAAACATAACCTAACCTCTAGCGCCAGCCGTGTCTAAAGTTCTGTTTGTCGCGCAGTATCCATAAAGTCGTATAGCCACTCTCCGCCAACGTCCCATTTATGGGACGCAACAAATGTTCGCATTTTTTTCACATAAGAAAAAAAAAATTAAATTAAATAAATACAGTATAGGACAAGGCTAATATTTCATGTAATAAATATATAATAATAAAAGTTATACATACTAACTGTTAAAATATATCTGACTTTGAAATATAATTGTTCAAGACACCGAAATTAAGTACCTTTGAATATTTTTAAAATTATTGGTTTTGCAAATATTTGAAAATTGGCTGTGACTGGCTGTCATAACATAACTAATTAATATATTAATTGCAAAAAATATACATTTTAAATGTAAAAAAAATTATTACGGCCAAATATTTTAGCGTCCCAAAAATGGGACGTTGGCGGTTAATGGGTTAACATCTTTAACGGAAACTTCTATTGATCAAAAAAGTAATATTGCAGACAGAATCGTGGAAATCGCCGAACCAACGATTGCTTCTACGACCACTAAGAAGAACTCAGAACTTGAAGATGTCAGGAAGTAAATAGCAGATTTACGAAAACTTCTGGAATCAAAGAATAAAGTGAAAGTGACAGCTGACAATCATCTGTCATCGGGCTTGTGCTGGTATCATTTCAACTTTGGTTCTGCTGCAAAAAAATGTGTTAGTCCCTGTAAACACTCCTCCAATACATCTGTGGTTAACACTTGTGCGTCTTATCTTAAAAATAAAAACAGTATTTCTAATTCATATTTACTTCTTAGCTCTTATGTAAATGCCAATTCAAAACTTCGAAGCAACCTCTTCTTTATTAAAGACAAGTTATCTGGTCGTTACTTTCTTGTTGACACTGGTGCTGAAGTAAGTATTGTCAGTCCTTCTTCACATCAAAAATTAAACAAACACACTTTAACACTTCAAGCTGTAAACAATACATCAATTTCCACCTATGAAAAAAACCATTACATTAGATTTCAATTTAAATAGAAAATTTACCTGGGAATTTATAATAGCTGATGTTAAACAATCCATTTTAGGTGCTGACTTCTTGAACTACTTCAATTTACTTGTCAATATACGTCAAAAATGTTTGTCAATAAATTACAACAAAATATGTAACACATCAAATACATCATCACTTAATACAACAGAGAACAACAAAGCGAACAATTCTTGCCTCTTTCGTCAAATATTAAACAATTATTCTTCATTAACTAGTCCTCTCGATCCTAAACGTCAAATTAAACACACTGGCTGGTAGCACAAGCTTGGTTCTAACACCGGTGTTAACTAGAACCGTGTCAATGACTTGGCACATACTTCAGGGTTGTTAACAAATTAAGAGTTGCCAATATACTGAATTAAAATGAATATATACTGACAGCCATATTAAATAAATTTGACCTCATTATTTAAAACTGTTTTTCCTGGAAACAAGTTAAAAAACAAAACATATTAAATAATTTTAAATAGTGTCGGCAGTTTTATTGAATATGGCTGACAATAAATTTTCAACTTGATCAATATATTGGCAACACTTGTTTTCTTAACAAACCTGAAGTATGTGTCAAGTCGTTGACATGGTTCTAGTTAACACCGGTGTTAGCACCACGCTTGTGCTACCAGCCAATGTGTCATACTATTATAACAAATGGCTCACCCGTATTTTCACGGCCACGAAGATTAGCACCTGATCGTTTAGAAATTGCAAAAATCTGTTGTGGCCAGCACAAGACCTCTCGCCATTTCCATATTAGGCTATATAAGTATTGTATTGTACTTCGCTTTCGAACCGTCGTTATATAACAAAATATTATAGAACATTACCCAAATATTGTTTTTTATCATATTTAGCATGTCTTCTGCATACATATAATTCTAATTATATCAATTTTTATTGTATGAGGAAGTTTCTAAAGTCAGAGATTGTTCCAATTCATTAACCAGATTGGCGGTATTTCTGATGGATATATGCATTTTACCACAATTTTACCTATAATTTCAAATAATTAATTAATAAAACAATAAGAAAAATTAAATATACTTTATGGGGTCCCGTGGCCGCGTGCCTGAGTGTCTGGTCGCGAACCTGGGGGAACTAAGTTCGATCCCGACTGAAGCCAAATATTTCCAATTTTAAATGGCACAAAAGTGACCCCTGTGGTGCACTCTCCACGCCAGCTATGAGTGCCCGTGAGGTGACGCCTGGTAAGCGCCCACACGGTAAAATATATCGTCATCATTACCGATGTCTACATGTGTTGTAGATACTGGCACACCCAGAAATGGGTAATATGCCGTGATTATATATATATATATACAGGGTGTCTCAATAAGCTTGCTCACTATTGGTAACTTTTTTATTTGAAGAGATACGAGGTTGGTTAAATTAGCAAAATTGTGCCATTTTATATTAGAAAATTGGTCATGTAGACAAAATAAAAATTGTGTCTGCGGTTCCCAAAATTTGGGACAGAATATATATTTTTTAAATGGAACTACATATTTTTTATTATTTTATTAGAAAGAGTATTTTTTTTCTCTTTCCAATAAGGTAATGTTGTTTATTTACATTTTTTTCAAATAAACGAGTTATTTACGTTTAAAGATAAAAATTATCTTTTGTTAGTTTAGGTCAAGTAAACTATGGAAACAATTGTCTTTTATAAAATTATTATTTTATTAATTTATTTTACAGTAATAACAAAACAAAGAAAATATTCAAATTGAATGCTATTATTTCTTTCGCACATTTAAACTCTTTTGAAAAGAGAGGCGACCGTTCTACGTAACTGGTGTCTAGATATAACTTTCCATATACCACGATCATATCTAACTTTTCTTCATTTGTAAAGTTATTAAACATTATTAAACGCAGAGAACTTTACGGGAGAAATTATTAAACGTCAAACAAACAAAGAATCAATTGTTTCCATGGCTTACTTGACTAAAAAACTAACAAAATAGATTACAAAATTTAAATTTTTAACCGTAAATAACTCGTTTATTTGAAAAAATTGTACATAAACAACATTACCTTATTGGAAAGAGAAAAAAATACTCTTTCTAATAAGATAATAAAAAATATATGGTTCCATTTAAAAAATATACATATTGTCCCAAATTTTGAGAACCGCTGACATAAATTTTATTTTGTCTACATGACCAATTTTCTATTGTAAAATGGCACAATTTTGCTCATTTAACCAACCTCGTACCTCTTCAAATAAAAAAGTTACCAATAGTGAGCAAGCTTATTGAGACACCCTGTATATATATATATATATATATATATATATATATATATATATATATATATATAAATATACTTACCAGTAAAAGAAATCAGAATGTCACTAAAACTGTTAATTTTTGACATTGACATGTGTCATTTACAAATTATGTTATAAACATTGGAATTTGTCAACTGGTTTCCTTAGTGTTGAAAAATAAATATTCGACTGTGTTAGGATGAAGGTAGATACAGGAAAGTAAGAATTCTTCGGACTTTCAGTCAATTAATAAAATTTATTCACGCCGACGTTTCGACTATACAATAGTCTTCTTCAGGGCTAGAATGGTCAGTTGAAAAAAGGAAACCACATGTGGATAATAGAACATACAGCACGGACAATTAAAAAAATAAATAAATAAAATGAATAAATAAATAAATAGTTAAAACCAACATATCACAGAGAGAAAATCGTCTAAAAATGAAAAACTTGTCTTTGTCAAAAAACAACAGTTATTTGTAGTTCCATAAGTATTGCACTCATCAAAGACAAGTTTTTCATTTTTAGACGATTTTCTCTCTGTAATATGTTGGTTTTAACTATTTATTTATTTATTCATATTTATTTATTTATTTTTTTAATTGTCCGTGCTGTATGTTCTATTATCCACATGTGGTTTCCTTTTTTCAACTGACCATTCTAGCCCTGAAGAAGACTATTGTATAGTCGAAACGTCGGCGTGAATAAATTTTATTAATTGACTGAAAGTCCGAAGAATTCTTACTTTCCTGTATCTACCTGGTTTCCTTAGTGCCGTAGCCTCTGCGATTAGTTCACTCTATAAATTATAGTGTCTTTATCTCTAAATCTATACAAGATATAATAAAAATTTTAAGTGTATTAGATGGAGAATTTTATGTTCTTCAATATTTAATAAAAAAACTCCCAAAAATTATATTTAGAAGAATTTTTCTAAAAAACTACTACTTCCGGTCGTTCATTTGTTACCAAAACCTTTTCAGCTCTTCCCAGGAATGTCAGATTGAGGAAACTGCAGTTAAATATTTTTTAAGTCTTATAGTTTTTGAGGAATCGTGACTACAACATCCAGACATACATACATACATACATACATACATACATACATACACACACACACATATATACACACACACACACACACACACACACACACAGACATCATTTTAAAAATGTTATAATCGGATTCTAGGGAACTTATTCAATAAAATCTGGATATGCGAATTTTAGCATGAATCCAATACCTCTCTTAGTGAGAGGTAAAAAACGAATTTGACAATCTGTTAAAAAATGGTGTAATAAGACCATCTTCCAGCTGCTGGTCTTCTGCGTTCCATATGGTACGAAAAGCTATTAAATCACCAATTAACTGCTCATCAGCCGAAATGGTTTATGGAAAACCTTTTAATCAATGGCGACCATGTGGCGACTACCGCGATTTAAATAACATTACCATTCCTGATCGCTACCCTATACCTCATATTCAAGATTTTTCGCATAATCTTCAAGACACAAAAATATATTCGAAAATTGACTTAGTCAAAGCTTATATTCAAATCCCTATGGAAGAGTCTTCTATTCCAAAAACTGCCATTAGCACTCCTTTTGGTTTATTCGAATACATTTTTATGCCTTTCGGTTTACGTAATAGCGCACAGACCTTTCAAAGGTTTATTGATGAAGTCGTACGTGGTTTAGATTTTTGCTTTGCTTACATAGACGATTTACTCATTGCAAGCAAATCTACAGAAGAACACAAACAACACTTACACCTCATTTTTAAACGACTGCATAAATACGGAATTTTAATCAACGAACAAAAATGCGAATTCGGACATTCAGAAATAAATTTTTTAGGGCATCACATTTCCAAGAACGGTATTAGACCATTACAAGACAAAATTGATATTATTCAAAAATTTCCTTTACCAAAATCACAACAAGAATTACGAAAATTTGTAAGACTAATTAATTTCTATCACAGATTTATACCTAACTGCGCTACAATACTACAACCCATAAACAAATACATAGATAATACAAAAAAAGGAAATAAACCTATAAATTTTGACTAACTTGCTTTAACAGCTTTCAAACATATCAAAAGAAAACTAATAAATTTAGTTACTTTAGCTTTTCCGGTAAAAGATGCACCGATTAGCATTATGGTCGATGCATCAAATACAGGCATAGGAGGTGTATTACAACAATCAATTGAAAATGAATGGAAACCTATCGCATTCTTCTTACGTACACTAACTACTACTGAACAAAAATATAGTACTTTCAATCGTGAATTACTAGCAATTTATTCAACCATTAAAAATTTAGATATTTTCTTGAAGGCAGAGAGTTCACCGTTTTTGTAGGTTTATTAGCAAAGTACACAGTAATGAATAAGACTCGAAGTATTTTTAATGACGTTTTTATTTATTGACGTACATACAACTACTATATTTATTATTGTTACATAGCAACATATACATACATACTTGATATGACAAAACAATAAATTCAACAATCTCCCCCTCGGAATTATCATAAAAAATATAGTTATATGAAATGATGATTCCGCTTTATTTAAGTTCCAACATCTTGTAGAAACTGTTTCCGATGTTTGTCATGTAAATGTCGACAGAGTGGTTTAGTTAATAAATCCGCCATATTTTCATCACTTGAAATATATTTTAATTCAATAATTCCTTCATTATATTTTTCTCTTATATAATGATATTTGATCGCAATATGTTTTGTTCTTGAATTATCAATGTAGCTTTTAGTATGAGCTATAGCTGCCTGACTATCATTCCATATTGTTGTTGATTTCCCAATAATTTCTTTTAGTTTCAATGTTTAAAAAAATTCCCTTATCCATACGACTTCTCTTGTACATGCAGCTAATGCAATGTATTCTGCTTCCATGGTACTAAGAGCTATTGTTTTCTGTTTTACGCTTCTCCATTGAATTGGAGCTCCAGCTAACAATATGACATATCCACTTGTGCTTCTTCTGTCTGTCACGCAGGTTGCCCAATCAGCGTCGGCATATGCTGTAATTTCTTTACCTGTAGGTCGATATGTAATTCCGTAACTCTGAGTCTCTTTCAAGTAACGGAGTATCCTTTTTGCTGCGTTCCAGTGAGTTTGGTTAAAATTTGAACAGTATTGCGCCAATTTTCCAACTGAGAATGCAATGTCGGGACGTGTTCTTTGAGATATGTACATAAGAGAGCCAATTAATTCTCTATATGGAAGTTTTTCTTCATTACTTCCCTCCTTTGTTTCATCCAGATAGCTTGGTTTGGTGTCCATAGGAGTTTTGATTCCTCTCGCATCTTGCAAACCAAATCTCTTTAATAAACTGTGAACGTAATCTTCTTGTGTAAGAGTCATACTACCGACTTTATTTCTTACGAATTTTACAACAAGCATGTGTGATACAGTGCCCATATATTTCATTTCGAAATTTGATTCTAAAATTTCTTTGACTTTATGTCTTGTTTCTTCATTCTCTGTCGCGGTGAGAATGTCGTCGACGTATACTGTGAGTATTGCTTTTCCTTTTTCTTCATTCATTTCGTAAACACATGGGTCAATTTCATTACGTTTAAAACCATGTTTTCTTAAAGTTGAATCTAAGTGAGTGTTCCAACATCGCCCACTTTGTTTTAAACCATAAATAGATTTATTTAGTTGACATACCAGATTTTCTTGACCTTTCCTTACAAAACCTTCAGGCTGTTCCATGTATAAGATTTCTTGTAGATTACTGTGCAGGTAAGCCCCTACCACGTCGTATTGATCTAAATGCCATTTCTATTCTATGCTAGTCTAAACTTGTCGAATTACCTCCAGGAATAACACCTGTGAAAAGCAAGTGGGTATTCAAAAGAAAAACTACGCAAAATATATATCGTTTCAAGGCACGTTTAGTAGCGAAAGGTTTTACACAGAGAAAAGGAATAGATTATGATGAAGTTTATTCTCCAGTATCAAGTTTTGAAACAATAAGATTAATTGTTGCAACTAGCATAGAAAAGAAATGGCATTTAGATCAATACGACGTGGTAGGGGCTTACCTGCACAGTAATCTACAAGAAATCTTATACATGGAACAGCCTGAAGGTTTTGTAAGGAAAGGTCAAGAAAATCTGGTATGTCAACTAAATAAATCTATTTATGGTTTAAAACAAAGTGGGCGATGTTGGAACACTCACTTAGATTCAACTTTAAGAAAACATGGTTTTAAACGTAATGAAATTGACCCATGTGTTTACGAAATGAATGAAGAAAAAGGAAAAGCAATACTCACAGTATACGTCGACGACATTCTCACCGCGACAGAGAATGAAGAAACAAGACATAAAGTCAAAGAAATTTTAGAATCAAATTTCGAAATGAAATATATGGGCACTGTATCACACATGCTTGTTGTAAAATTCGTAAGAAATAAAGTCGGTAGTATGACTCTTACACAAGAAGATTACGTTCACAGTTTATTAAAGAGATTTGGTTTGCAAGATGCGAGAGGAATCAAAACTCCTATGGACACCAAACCAAGCTATCTGGATGAAACAAAGGAGGGAAGTAATGAAGAAAAACTTCCATATAGAGAATTAATTGGCTCTCTTATGTACATATCTCAAAGAACACGTCCCGACATTGCATTCTCAGTTGGAAAATTGGCGCAATACTGTTCAAATTTTAACCAAACTCACTGGAACGCAGCAAAAAGGATACTCCGTTACTTGAAAGAGACTCAGAGTTACGGAATTACATATCGACCTACAGGTAAAGAAATTACAGCATATGCCGACGCTGATTGGGCAACCTGCGTGACAGACAGAAGAAGCACAAGTGGATATGTCATATTGTTAGCTGGAGCTCCAATTCAATGGAGAAGCGTAAAACAGAAAACAATAGCTCTTAGTACCATGGAAGCAGAATACATTGCATTAGCTGCATGTACAAGAGAAGTCGTATGGATAAGGGAATTTTTTTAAACATTGAAACTAAAAGAAATTATTGGGAAATCAACAACAATATGGAATGATAGTCAGGCAGCTATAGCTCATACTAAAAGCTACATTGATAATTCAAGAACAAAACATATTGCGATCAAATATCATTATATAAGAGAAAAATATAATGAAGGAATTATTGAATTAAAATATATTTCAAGTGATGAAAATATGGCGGATTTATTAACTAAACCACTCTGTCGACATTTACATGACAAACATCGGAAACAGTTTCTACAAGATGTTGGAACTTAAATAAAGCGGAATCATCATTTCATATAACTATATTTTTTATGATAATTCCGAGGGGGAGATTGTTGAATTTATTGTTTTGTCATATCAAGTATGTATGTATATGTTGCTATGTAACAATAATAAATATAGTAGTTGTATGTACGTCAATAAATAAAAAAAGTCATTAAAAATACTTCGAGTCTTATTCATTACTGTGTACTTTGCTAATAAACCTACAATGGTTATTTGTAGGTTTTTGTTTATTTCTTAATATCATCTGGTGACATCTTTCAGAAAGTTTTCTTGTAGAATTAGAACAATTTTCTGTCTTGTTTTTCGCAGAATTCTCTTCTTTATTTCTAATTTCATCTATTTTCTTGGCATTCTTATCTTCGGTATCTTCTTTTTGATTTTCCAGGTCATCTTTTTCAATTATTTTAGTGTTTTCTCTTATGTTTGGTATAATTTCAACTTCTTTTTCTGCATTTTCATTTTCTTCTTCTAGATTTCTTTCACTTTGGTGGGAAATTACTAGAGGTTCTTGTGATTTTTCAGTTGTTTCTTGTGAAATATTTATTTTCGTCTCATTGAAAACGCAGTCTCTTGATTCATCTACATTTCGACTCTTTGGAAACCAAATTCTATAACCACGACCATTTAATGCGTATCCTATGAGTATTCCTTTTTCTGATCTGGCGGATAACTTCGATGAACGCTTCTGCTTCGGTATATATCTGAATACTTCACATCCTATTGCTCGTAAATGTTTAACGCTTGGTTTCTTACCAAACCATAATTCATGAGGAGTTTTAAATTCGTTATGACTGTTTGTTACTCTGTTTCTAATGTATACTGCGGTATTTATTAATTCGGCCCATGCAGTCTTCGGAAATTTGTTTGAAGAAATTTCACTTCTGACTAAGTCCATCAGACTTCTGTTCAGTCGTTCGGTGACACCATTTTGCTGGGGTGTGTATGCCATTGTTCTTTCGTGGATTATACCATGACTTTCACAGAAAATGTTCCAGTTATTTGAACAAAATTCCAAACCATTATCAGTTCTTATTTTCTTCAGTCTTTTGTCAGTTTGATTTTCTACTTCTGTCTTCCATTTCTTGACATGTCCTAGAACTTCTCTCTTATATTTCAAAAATTTAACGAAAATATATCTGCTTGCATCGTCGATGATACTTAGAATATATCGATTTCCTCCCCAACTTGGGACATCGAATGGTCCCATGAGATCTGAATGAACTAAACTTAGGATTGTTGTATTCCGTAGTTCTTGTTTATTATGCACTAGAAATTTTTGACGTGTTGCTTTTCCCATCAAACAGTCTTCACATGGTGTATGGATAGTTATTTCGCAGTTTAAATTTCTAGTAGATTCAGTTTTTATCATCTTTAGTATTCTCTGTTTACTCACATGCATGAATCTGCGATGCCATAAATCTAATGATTCTTGTTTAGTATCTCGCTCTAGTGAATGTATTTCAACTTTCTTTTTCGGCATTGTTTCAAATGTATACAAGCGACCTTCATTTTTAGTTTTGATAAGCAGATTACCATATCTGTCATATATATTGCAATTTCTTCTGTCAAAAACAACTTTCTTGTCATTTTCTGTCAGCTGCTTTACTGAAAGAATTCCATGACGTATTCCTGGGACAAATAATGTTTTCTTGGCATCAAATTCTTTGATTTCAACATCATTATTTATTAATTTTGCGTTAACTGTTCCAATACCCAAAACTGGAGTTTTCGTACCATCTGCCGTCATTATTGGTTCTATTCTCGTATTTTTGTCTAATGTTTCAAAATAAATTTCATTCGGTGTCATATGATGAGTAGCGCCAGAATCTATTATCCATAAATTATTATTTGTAATTGCTGTGCCACATGACGTACTTAAACTTGACATATTTAACGTTGTCACTTTTCCTTCAAATTTCTTCTGTTTGTTTCTTAAAGGACAAAATTTTGCGATATGCCCTTGCTGGTTACAAGTATAACAAATAATAGTCGGATTTCTTCGTATAATGTTGTCTTTCTTGATATGTTGATTTTCTTTCGTAAAATACCTTTTATTTTTATTTTCTTCTTTAAAATTTGTGTATCTTCTATCTATGAAGCGCCGTTTGGGTCATAATTAAATGTGGGAAATATTTATTTTTGCATCGTTTTTAAGAAATAAATAAAAATACTGAGAAATAATTTTTATTTCTTAAATTATTTTTTATTTTGTGTGCTATAATGAAATGAGGGAAATATTTATTTTTTAAAATATTTCTCCCGGTCGACACAGGGCGTTTCGGGAAAAATATTTTTCAAAATATTTTTCCCGATTGATGCCGAGCTTTTCGGGAAAAATATTTTTTTAAATATTTTTTCCCGGTCGACGCAGCGCATTGCAGGAGAAATATTTATTTAAATATTTCTCCCGGTCGACGCGGCGCAGTTCGTGAGAAATATTTAAATAAATATTTCTCCCAGTCGACGCGGCGCAGTTCGGGAGAAATATTTTACGCACAAAAATATTTCTCACAAAGTGCAATGCTTCGTCTGGGAGAAATAATTTTCATAACTATGCTAGTTTCCGTTAGATGGCACAGAGCTAGTTACCGCTGGATGGCGCTGAGCTATCTGTTATTACCGGAGTGCGTAGTAGCATTTAATAAATAATATTTATTAAATATTATATTATTATATATATATATATATATATATATATATATATATATTATTATATTAAATAAATAAATATATATATATATATATATATATATATATATATATATATTATATTAAATATTTATTAAATGGTAGTAGTGAGTGCTCGTGGCCGTGGCCATCCCCCGTGTTTGTCAGAGGTGTTTGTGTTTTGCTTGTGGACGCGTACGTACGCGCGAATCTAGTGAAGCCGGAAAAACTGACATAACCTATTTATGTTATGAAACGCGCAGCGGAAAATTGCCCAGAATATCAAAGTAAGTTGTACTGGATGATTATAATTAATTAAGCACATTGGACCATATTCAGCACTTAACTACATATTGTACGCTTCTCTAAAAATAACAAAACAAATGCAAGTCAAATATAGTAAATATTATTCTAAGATTATGTCAAATGTCCCATGGTTGTTATGGTTACTTTTAACATGCTTAATTAATTTGTTATTGATGTTTTTGTAGCTTTTATACAATTTATTATAAGATGGGAGACGATCTGGTGAACCAGGTTCTGCAGAGCCCAAATGTACGGAATGCAATTTTAACCTGCATTAGGCAGGTAGAGGCAGAAGCACCAACATATAGTATAACAAGAGAACATGTAGCTTTTTTAAAAAGGAGTGGCATGAACTGGACTAGAATGTCCAATGTTTTACAGATAAGTAGAAAAACTTTGTATCGCCATAGAAAGTTGTTACATATAGAAGAGCCAGCACGATTTATTTCTAATGAAGAATTGGATCTGATTATTCGAGATATTTTAAGCCAAACTCCTAATGCAGGCGAGATTTACATCATTGGAGCATTACGAGCTAGAAATGTGAATCTTCCTAGACGTCGAATAAGGGAGCGTCTCAATATTATTGATCCAGTAGGTCGAGCACAACGCCGCAGGACTTCATTAAGAAGAAGAATATATAATGTTAAGGGCCCTAATTATTTGTGGTATGCTATTATTTGTTATATTTCAAGTAATTTATTTTAAAATACTCATGTACATATTTATTATAGGCATATAGACTCAAACCATAAACTTATTGCATTCCGATTTGTATTTCATGGATGTGTAGATGGATTCAGTAGATGTATCATATATTTAAACTGTATTATGGATAACAAAGCACCAAGTGTTTTACAATTTTTCCAAGATGGTGTACGCCAATTTGGATTACCAAGTAGAGTTAGAGCTGATAAAGGAATGGAAAATATTTTGGTCGCACAGTATATGTTGGAAAAACGGGGAGTAAACAGAGGTAGTTTTATCACTGGTAGATCAGTACATAACCAAAGAATTGAGCGTTTGTGGGCCGAAGTAAATCGAATAGTCTCAAAGCATTTTAAAGAACTTTTTCTTTTCATGGAGAGTGAAAATATCTTAGATGAAACAAGCGAGATTGATTTATTTGCCTTAGCTGCTGTTTATTTACCAAGAATTCGAAGAAGTTTAAATACCTTTGTGCAGCAATGGAATTTTCATGGTTTAAGTTCAGCTAGAGGAGCATCGCCGATGCAATTGTGGCAAGTTGGAATGATACAAAATAATGAGTTTGATTGTGATGATCCTATTTACAATGAAAATCCGGAATGGTACGGAATTGATGAGTTTCCGTCTACACCACCCCTCCAAACCGAAAACAATGTTGTAGTGCCTGAATCAAACCTTGTACTAAATGAAGTTCAAAAGCAAGAAATTGTTAATTTGCTGCAAAATCCTCTAGAAGATGATGGATGCCATGGAATTGCAAAATATTTATGTATTCGAAATTATTTATTGCAAATTTTTACAATATAAACTTGTCTGCATTGCTAGTTTGTTCTCAATGATCAGGTTGGTCAAACTGTCGAAGTACGTCCTCACGTCCAAAATGAATGAAACTTTGTGGAAAAATTCTCCCAAAAATTAGGATTATGGGAAAAATATTCGCAAGTGGGGGAAACCTTTACATGACCTTGAAATTAATTTGTTTTTATAGCTATTTATTGAATACAATCAATCTGTGGTGTGTGTGTGTGTGTGTGTGTGTGCGGGTTGCAGTTGTTTAGGTTATGTCAATAAAATATCGACCACCGCTTCAAGGTCCGGCAAGCCGGACCTTGTCCATGGGGCGCTCTCGGTCTAAAAAGAACACTCTTCGGCTACGCCGACCTAACAGACCCTGCGGATGCTCAGGGGACTGACAGTCACGAGAGTACCACCAGTAATGACCCTGCGCGGGCAGCGCAGGGCATTGTCAGTGGGAGTAGAGGGACAGTTAAATCAAGTGTATAGTGTGTACTATTCAAAAAAGAGTAACTATACACTTGATTTAACTGTCCCTCCACCCTCACTAACAATGCCCTGCGCTGCCCGCGCAGGGTCATTACTGGTGGTACTGTCGAGACTGTCAGTCCCCTGAGCACCCGCCGGGTCTGTTAGATCGGCGTAGCCGAAGAGTGTTCTTTTTAGACCGAGAGCGCCCCATGGGCAAGGTCCGGCTTGCCGGATCTTGAAACGGAGGCCGATACTTTATTGACATAACCTAAACGACTGCAACCCGCACACACACCACAGATTGATTGTATTCAATAAATAGCTATAAAAACAAATTAATTTCAAGGTCATCTAAAGGTTTCCACCACTTACGAATATTTTTCCCATAATCCTAATTTTTGGGAGGATTTTTCCACAAAGTTTCATTCATTTTGGACGTGAGGACGTACTTCGACAGTTTGACCAAAACGTTTACATTTAACAGAATAAGAACACATTTAATATTTATAAAGTTATACATACATACAGGTGTCCTGCCCCGACCGATACACAAGTGATTAACATGGGAAATCAGTTTTTCTTTGTGCATTGCTTCTCAAACTATATTATATAAAAATGCTTCAAAATTGTAGAGCATCAATTTATTTAACGCATGTGTCAGCCAAGAAAACTTTAATTTTAAAATAAAAAATAAAAACTTTGAAATTTGAATATTGAAAAAGTAATAAATTCTAGAATATTAAAATTTTCTTTAATAGACAGGAAATATTGAACTGAAACAAGATATTGAATTCAAATTTTATATCAACAGCTTATAACAGATATCAATGACCCGTATTCTCACATATTGAAGTAGCGCTACTTTGGAAGTAGCGCTACTTCGGAAGTAGCGATATTTCGATTTTTTAAATTTTATTTTATTTTGTGAATAGACAAGAATAGGTTTTATATTTTTGTAAAGGAAACCAATTATATTTGAATTAAGTGCTATTTACAATTTAATTAATTTTTATTTCTCTAATTTTTGATATTAAAGTTGACATTTGAAGTAGCGATTTTTCGGAAGTAGCGCTATTTCAAGATGTGAGAATACGGGCCTATATTTTTGTTGTATAAATTTAACATTCAAATTATTATTACCTATTTTATTATATATTTTTGTTAGAATTTGTAAATTGCACTTGTTTCACAAATGTTAATATTATCATTTTATACTGATTGGAAATATTTTATAGTTTTATACCTATTAATAATAAAAATAATTTCGTTAATTAAACGTTACATAGTGATTAAAAATATCTTGACAATTTTATAACTTTTATCAATATTATTAAACCCATGGTTTAAATTATTGTTAAATGCATAAGAGCCGCCAAATACGAGAAACAAAATGGCAACAAACTTACCGCTAGAAATGTGACAGGAATTCAAACTGACGCATGCGCACTTCGTTATAAAGTACAGTCTGAAGTTAGCATGGGACAGAGCTGAAGTGAGAAAGGGACAAAACATAATTATGATAGGTCACGTGATTTTCCGTGCCTTATAACTTGTGAACGAAATAATATTTAAATATAATTCTTTCAACTATACTCATACATCTGTCAGATTATTTTGTATTTTTATGTTGAAATATGTTATTATATACAATCATTTTATATTTATAATATTGTTTTGTGGTGTAAGACTCTCATTATGTTGGAATGGTAACTTCTAGTATAATAATTCTCCCGATCACAGCAGAAGCGAATACGTCGCGACCAAAGTAGGTCTACTTGTAATTGTGGACCTAATAATTCTGCTACCACCAAGCTGCTTGTTGCCTTCGGATATACAGAAGAACGAAAACTGGATGAGAAGCGTATTCGAGAAGAAAGTATGGCGACAAATCGTAAAGCAAATAGACATCAGTCAAACTGGATATATGATACCGTGATTTGATTACATACTATGTATCTGTGATATATACCTTATGTCTATTATGGCTTGGACACGAAATAAATAAATAATTAATTGACATATATTTTCACTTTTTTATGTTAAAATAGTTAAATTTAGACAATGGTTTAGAAGCGTATTTTTTATAAACTTTTATTTTAGTTATCAAATTTAATAATTATTGTTCTTTAACGTTTTACCAATATGCAATGGCGTATTTTTTGCTTGACTAAGAAAATATTAAGACTGCTGACATGGATACAATTATATCAGTGAATAAATACGTAAACGTAACGTTAGAAAGAGTTCAAAACCGAGAATGGGAAAAGTTGTCGATGTTGACTTTATGTTTCATAATATCTATTTTTATCCAAACGGAAGAAAAATCATATATTTCCGGCATGTTTTCGAGCCGGAAAAAGCATTATTCCTGTATGACTGAGTTGCTTCTAGGTAACAAGATAAACACATACGAAACATGCAGATGTTACAAGACAGCACAAAAATAACAGTCCAGGAATATACTATTATTTTATACTGTAGCGGATTTCTATATTTACAGGGGTATTTTAAATTCGGTAAGTGAGGCTTTACGGTATTAGATACTGTAATATTTATTACGGTACTGTTATTTTTATTAAGACAAAGCAACCTAATTATTTTCAAGCAAGAAAGCGAAAGGAACAAACCTAAATTAAAAAATGCTACACAGATATTAAATAAAACGTTGTACTTATACGTTTGTTAATATATATTATACATTATACGTCAAGATTGAGAAGATGATCATTATTGACCCAGCGCCAAAATTGCAATCCGACGGCGAAGCCCTAGGGATACAAAACGCCAAGAACCATAAAAATGCATTTTTTTTCGGTGCGCTGTTCAACCGAAATTTACACTTTACCTCGCCATATCTCAGCTAATTTCCTAGATATTGATTTGAAAGTTTAAGTGAGTCTCAAAATATTAAGCTTTATCCGAGCTCTTAATATTAATTAGAAACAAAATGGCGAATTAAAAAAAAATCCAACGGATTTGTGAGATTATTTTTGTATTTTTCTCTATTCCACTTGTTGTCGAATACTTGAGGAAGTTTTCTTAAAAAATGACAACAATATTTAGTTGACGCTCGAAATCGCAGGCCGCGCAGCGCTGTAGCGTGTATGTACTACTTGTATCACACACAGAGTAGGTAGGCCAATAAAATTAGATTTTTTAAGGGAAAAAATACCGGAGTTTTGAAACTTGGCACAGTTATTCCTGTTATGTCTACTGTATAATATAGTAAAAGTCCCCGAGGGTGAGTGGTGAGCAGGGGGTGGGGACCCTAAACGTATTCTGTTCACGATTTTTGCAAACTACAGGTCCTAACGAAAAACACTTTATATAAAAAATTAATGTAGATAAAATATGCTACAAAAATGGTATTATTATTGTTTTTTAGGATAGTTTCGAAGATTCAAGGCGGACAAAATAACGATTTTTTTCAAAAGTTATTTATTGGAGATACAAAGCAAATGGCTTCGCGAACAATACTTTTTACTAAATATTTGGTATATTTATGTTTATATATATATACCGGGTGTAACATAAAAAGCGGGCCATAGGCGTTTAACATGGGAAACCAGTGGAGAAAGGTGGTAGAAGGGTTGTGTGTTAGGAAACTAGTTGAATAAAACAATCCATCTCAACTAACTAAGTGATTCAACGCACGATACGGGGCGAATTCCTGAAGATGATATAGTTTAAAATTTTGAAAATCAAAATAACTCGCGCAGAAGCATTTACCGAACGATAGCAGAATGCGAAAAAGGGATCCCTTGTCTACTCTAAATCTCCCAAAAAGTAGAAGACCAAGGATTTTCAACCGAGAAAGAGCAGAAAGATTGGTGAGGAAAGCAAAAGACAGAGTCGGAGTATCTGTAAGGAAATTAGTGCGTGAATATCGTACTTCATAGGATGCAATTTCGCTGGAATTTTAAAGAAATGGTCAAAAATATCGAAAAAAGGGAAAGTGTCCTAAATATATTCCAAATTAATTAGCACGAATAACAAAATTAGCTTCGTCAAAACAATATACCTTTTGTTCCAAAAGACGATAATCCCCCTATTTTACCTCACACCCGCCCAATTGAAGATTTTTGGGCACTTTTATCTCGCAAAGTGTATCATGAAGGATGGCAAGTTGACAATGAAGAACAGCTAAAGGGGTTATCACACGTACGCACGTATCTGAAACCTGTCAAACATTTTCTGCAACTTCAAGCGTTTCGTGCAACTTTTGACGTGTGATAGTGCGACAATTTTCCTGCAACTAGTTTTATATCTTGTTCGAAAACTAGTCACACGTATCTGCAACTATCAATATACGCATGCGTAGTAAAGGGGCTTAGGGAGTAAAAATCCCTAAACTGACATTTGTTTGTAAATAGCTAGTAAACAGTACGAGATACACAAGATATTTAAAAATGGCTGGAGGAGTTGGCTTCGAAATAAAATCGGACGAATTTTATCAAAATTTGATTGATCTCGTAAGAAAAGAAGAAGCGCTACGGCTAAACGTAGGTGAACGGGAATCGCTTTTCTCATTACCGTATCGTTCTTTTGAACTTTAGGTGAAATTAAATTTACTAACTCCTAAAAAGTATCACATGACATTCTCAGAAGTCTTCTAAATTTAAATGGATCTTCAAATTTCAATTCTCGAAAAAGGTTATCACCAATACCATGCAATCTTCTTTGAAGTAACCACGGATTCACCCATGTTTTTCTTTCTTTTCTGCGTCTCATAACAATTATATCATTCTCACTATTATCTAACCATAAAAATAACGTAGTAGCAGCAATACTTGGTTGTTCATTTCTATTATTCGTCTAAATACAAATCATAGATACAAATAAATGATTTAAACTTTAAAAAATGACAACAGGAATTAAATATCATGTGTACCAACGTCGAGACTGAAAAAATTCTATATTTCTTGCAACTTTGCGTACGTCTGATAACGTAGGTTGCAAGTTGCAACAACTGTTGTCAAAAAAGTTGCAGATACGTGCATACGTCTAAAGCAGTTATCACACTAGAGGTAAAATCGGCAACTAATTTGACAGGCAACTTCAAAATCATCAATTTTTTCTATCACACCAGTTTGAAGTTGCTCGTAATATTGTGCTTTTAAGTTTAAACAGTTGGTAGATTGGTAGATCAAGAATTTAACGTTTTAAAAAATTAAAATGGACAAAATGAAAACTGTAGTATTATCTGCAGCTACAATATTGCTTCTTGATGAAAAAAGTCATAAAGTCACAAAAAATAAAAATAAAGGACAATATTAGTTAAGCCCTGGTTGCAACGAAAAAGGCGTTTGGAGTATGGAGATAATTTGTGTAGAAAACTCTTATTTGAAGTTCCATACAAATCCTCCATTTACTGAGAATGTCAAATCGCATTTTTTTTTTTATTTTTTTTTCGATTTAAAACATGTATCTGTCATGTCCCATACAACTTTATCTTTCTTAATTATTTCATTCAAGCACTGATCGAATTCATTTTCCTTTTGGGATGTCATTTTGTGTTTTTGTTTCTTCTCACCACTACCTCTATCCACTATCTTTTTTATACTTTTTACACTAATATTTAAATCTAGGGACTTTCAAATTATTGCACATGCGCATTACATGAGGTCGCTTCAAAATCGGCAACTCTGAGCAAAGTTTTCGATCATTACCGAAAACTAGTTGCTCATATTGAAGTTTGTTATCACACGTGCAAGATTGCTCGAAATGCATGAAGTTGCTGCAAATCGGCAACTAGTTGTTGATTTTAGCATTCGTGTGATAACGCCTTAATACCCCCTTAAGGCGTAGAATTTTCAGAAAGATACCCGAAATTGTTCAAGTTGTTCAGAACCTCATGGTTAATGAAACTTACGCCTCATTGAGAAACACGGGCCCCTTCGATTAGTTTAAGTTAATAATTTTGTTAGTTACTAGGTTGTTAATTATAGCAAATAATAAAAATTTGAATAAGGTTGTTTAATGCAAAAAAATGGCTAAATATTTTGTGCCAAAACTTTTGAGACATACTTTACTTTAATTTTAAAAAACTAAGCAGGCAAAAATAAAATTCCTTTTGTTTTTATCATTGTTTTTATTATCTGACATTTCATTTTGGTAACAATAAACATGTTTGACATGTTTTCTTAGCAACGCTTAACGACGGTCAATAATAATCCATTATTGGCCGTTGTTAAGCGTTGCTAAGAAAGCGGCAAAGAAAAATAATTTCAAAACTCAATAACAGGTCAATTATGGTATTTTTCTAGGCAGTAGTGAAAAAAATAAATTATATAAATTGATTAATTAAAAATTTACTCATCTTACAAAAATAATGCAAATAAAGCGTTTCAGTAAATATAAAAAAAAAGTATATAATAAAGTGATTTTATTCACATTTATTAAACTTAACTGATATCGGTAATAATAATTTTTACAATGTCAAAAATAACAAAATTAAATACTAATTATATTAGTAGTGCCAGTTTTGTCATAGTCACTGAATACAGGCTGCCGTTTTCAGAGCGTTATCCATTGGGATCTCGGAAACCGTAAAAGATACGAAGTCGGTGAAATTGGAGCAAAGTTGTCGCATTGGTAGGCCACTTTAATGATGTATTTGTTTTTCCGAAAAAATACATAGGTGACTAGATAAAGCGAAAATTCAGATTTTGGCCGATATAGTTTTTCACTTATAACTTTTTTGTTTGAATTACTACATGTTTCTAATTTGCACGTTTTACGCAGAATTTAAAGCCGTCCTCAACTTGTACCCTTTTTGAGAAATTCATACGAACTTTCATTTTTCTTATGGGGCTAAAAGCTGTGTTTAATACTATTAAATTTAGTTTTTTTTTTTCTCTTTCCAATGATATAAAATACATGTACATTAAAATGAAAATTAACTAAGAAATTATAAAATTATTGGTTTTATTCATCAATTTTTATGAAATTCATTACAATTGCATTGGTTGTTTATGTAATATTACAACAAATGCTCGAATGTATCACCTTCAACCTCTAAACAAAATTGTATTTTTTCGGCAAAATTTACAGAAGTAAAACAAAACTGAACTGTGTAACTAAATTTAATAGTATTAAACACAGCTTTTAGCCCCATAAGAAAAATGAAAGTTCGTATGAATTTCTCAAAAAGGGTACAAGTTGGGGACGGCTTTAAATTCTGCGTAAAACGTGCAAATTAGAAACATGTAGTAATTCAAACAAAAAAGTTATGTGTAAAATTAAATCGGCCAAATTCTGAATGTTCGTTTTTCTAGTCACCTAGGTATTTTTTGGAAAAACAAATACATAATTAAAGTGGCCTACCAATGCGACAACTTTGCTCCAATTTAACCGACTTCGTATCTCTTACGGTTTCCGAGATCCCAATGGTTACGCTCAAAAAACGGGCACCCTGTATACATATCGTACACATACAGAAGCAACACTTAACATAGTTACCGAGAAGATACAACTGTTTCGAGTTTCGACATCACTGTCACTTCTGTACTTATCTATTCATCATCATATTAAGCCACGATCACACTTGTTTGTCAGGGAATGATTTGTCATATGAAAAATAAAATGTTACGGTTATGACTCTCAGTCAAGTCTTGAGCATGTAAAATAATATTTTCGTTATTTCCTGCTACCTTAATTATTTTAAACAAAATTGCTTCAGGTAAAAGTAGTAAAAATATTGAATTTTTGCATCTAATGGCCAGTTGCTCCAACATAACTTAAAATTTTAAACTCGGTTTATATAAATAAAAGCAAATCGAAATTTCCTGTCATATGTAGTAACTGACATTGGTGTCGATCATTTGATTTATTGATTTGCTTTTATTTATTTAAACTAAGTTTAAAATTAAAGTATTGTTGGTGCAACTGGACATAAAACCGTCAATAGAATTCATTTAATTTCTATGAACAACATAATTTACGTTAAGATGACTACGAAATTTAAACAAAATATAAACATGTCTGACGTTTTGAAAGTAAGATTAGAAAAAAGCTTATAAAAACAAAATATGTATTCATTATGTTGTGGATAAAAAAAAATAAACTTGAAATTTCATTTATTTTTATATATATGTTTTAACATTTAAAATGTCACACATTGTTTTAATTTCATAGCCATCTAGCTAAAAACGTTTTGGATACGAATTTGGTAATTTTAATTGAAGTTTTTCATTTATCATATGAGATAAATGAGACAAACAGGAACTTTTTATTATACTAGTGGACGTCAAAATTCGGGTTGCAATTTTCTTATTTTTCATATGACAAATCATGTTGAAATTAAAAAATGTGATCTGGATTAATATAATTTTAAATAAAAATACAAAAATAATACTTATTTTCTTTAAATAAAATCATAGTAACTACCAAAAACCATTCCATTTTTTATTCCATATGACATTTTTAATTTGAATGCTTCATATTCACTGTGAACCGTTGGCAAATGTAGTATAAGCCCACAAGTATTCCCTTTTGGAAATTGACTTTGATCATCATGCAAAAATTGCAATGAAATAGGTGTAGGGAACCCATAGATTGGAACAGTGTCTGAACCTGTACAGAAAGTTAGAATTTCTTCTAGGGAACAAGTATTATCTTCATCAGTAAGCTCATTTTCTGTAAAAAATACATCAAAATGGAGCACATAAATGTATATTTCAAAACATATATGAAAGTTTACCGTAACAGTCTATAAGAAAATCTTTCCAATAGGCAATAATTTTATTTTCTATCCTTCGTTTATTGCTACCTTCCTCACTGTACTGTATTTGAAATAGTGCTTCGAATGATTGTACGTTTAAAATAGTTACATTAGAATTGCACATGACTTCAACAAAGTATTCCGGGTATTGTTGCATCTTTTCAAGAAAATTAAAAGTTTTTAATCCATCAATGAATTGATTTACGCATGTCATAATATGTTCAATAGCATAAAATTTAATTACATCTGGAAAAAAATAATAAATTAGTTTTATTTATTCATTCAAATTATATTAACGCATACCTTTGATAATATCCTCTTTTCTTTCAAAATTTGTAATATTATCCCAACCTGCTAATCTGAAGTAGGTACTTTCAATAATAGCAGTTCTTAAACTGGCTTCATTTTTACAATTAATTACAGATTCTATCTCCTGTTTAATTTCATTATCAATGATGTGATCTAATTTTGGTTCTACACAATCTGAAGTTATTAAATTAAATAAAAATTCAGAGAAAAAGTGAGGACATAATCCACAATGGATTATTGATAATACTATTATCCTTCCTGCTTCTAGATATTCTTGCTTTTCTAGGGCATCCCTATTAAGAACAATGTACTTATCATTTTCAGGCCCTTTAAAAATTCGTGAATCCTTAATAAAGTTAAGCAACAAACGAAACATCTCTCTTTTGGGTCCACCAGCATCACCGGCTCCTTCCGAATTATTGTCACAGTCGGTGAAACAAACTGATATTTTATTATAGGGAGAGAAACTTTTTCTTCGCACTGCTCGCAAATATCCTTTATATATGTCTTCTCGGAATATATTGAAATTGGTGCACTTATCTTCTAAAATTTTCTGCCTCAATTTCATTAAAATATCATTTATACATGTTGGTTCCGAGTCGTTTCCAATAATTTCTTCACAATCTAAATTGAGATTACATTCAAGTTCAGTTCCGGTTAAATCACATAAATTCGCGACTAAATTATTATTTGAAGATAAGGTGTTAAATTCAGAATTTTCGTTCTCATTAAGGGAAGTTGAAGACATATTTTGCCCAAAATATTCATTATTAGTAAGTGGACGTAAGTATATAGTTTTTTTGTAGAATATCTTGAACAAGTTTAATCCATCTAGCAGCTGATTATCATTTAAATTGGGTTTTGCCAGGTGCCCTCCAATGGGGACTAGTATATCGAATTCTTTATTCTCTAATTTTGAATGAAAAACTTGCCTCAACTGATTTCTGACTTCAATTGCACTTAATATTTTTGTAAATTCGACAGAAGATACTGCAAATCCTAAAACACACACATACGGATATCAGCTGAAATGTATTCAATATGTATATTGTTTTATAAATATGTCCATAATAATAATAGTAATAATAATAATAATAATAATAATATGTTTATTGCATCGAAACAGATACAAAAGGACAAGGCTATAAATTTTCATGGGTTCTGAATTTATTTATTTTTTTTGCATGAAAGTATATCTACAAATCTACAATTTTTCGATACTGATATTTTAATGAATAAGCACGTTTTGATATCTCTCGATGTCTCTTTGTTACAATACAATTATGAAATTTAAAATTTAAGGGACTTTTATAGAAAGTATATAACAACTGTTTAAACAATAATATATAAACTAAACCGAAAAGTGTATAGTGTTTTTTGTAAATATCTAATCAAATAAATAATTTATCGCAATATTTACTCTTAGTACAGTCACTTAAGGTAGTTCATCCGTGACTTCCCTAATCAAATGAGTCACTATATTTAAACTCATTAAAAAAATTGTATTGTTACTTCAAAACTTATTCAAATAATGTATACTTTTAATTGATGAAAACCAAATGTATGGTTTGTCTTTAAACTTTAACTCGCAAGATAATGTATTACTCTGAATAAAACTCGATTTCTGGACTGACATTATCTTTATTGAAAACACAAAATTGTTTCACAACGTTTCGGATGCTAAAATCTGCTTCCGTCATCAGGTGAACTGATACTGACACTGATACAGTATCAGTTCACCTGATGACGGAAGCAGATTTTAGCATCCGAAACGTTGTGAAACAATTTTGTGTTTTCAATAAAGATAATGTCAGTCCAGAAATCGAGTTTTATTCAAATGTATGGTTAACATTAAAAAAAAAAAATTATCATAAGTTCTATGTATGACTTCAGCAGAATCGAAATGAAAAATCCAGCCCAGTGATATGGCAACATTGGTTTGTTTACATGTTTATGTTTCGTGAACGACATAACCTTATTTGCGTGTAAACCATAGAGGTAGGAATAAATATGGAGGGAGTAAATGAAATCGCTAGTGAAGAATCTACCCCCTCTTCAAGTTGTAGTTTCAATTTCAAATATTTAATTTTATATTTGCTGTGCGTCTCCCCACATCAAATTGTACAAGACTGAACTGGCCTACCATTGGTCATTCCCCTTGCCCATAGTTTAAGTTTAGGCTCCCTCCATATTTATTCCTACCTCCATGCACGCCATAGTGCGTGAAACTGATTGCACCAGATTGCACCATTGCCAGTTCACTTCACACTTTGCTGCGCATGCGCGTATTAATTTCAAAACTATAATTTTTCTTGAGAATACAACCTTTTACGTGCGATTTCTCAACAATTATTGCGGTAACTCATAGTTTTCATTTTCTTAATAAATATTTCAAACATCAAAGAATAACATATTCGTTTTTCAAAAATGTGTTAAGTTATTATGATATAATATTTTCTAATCGTTTGGTGAAACTACTGCTAACCCTGCTAACCTACATACAGGGTGAGTCTAGGAAGACGCCTCCCCCTTTAACTTTTTTATTATAAGTAATAGAAAAAAATGGCTTATATAAAAGTTTTATTATATTAAATATACTATATGATGGCAGATGTAGATATTTTTTATAAAGTCAGATTTACAAGATACGACTGTCAACTTTTATTTTTTTAATAGCAACCTATTACTTTTCTTCTAAAATATAAACCGCCATTTTTTTCTCTTTTCAACGATGTAAAAATTTGTATATCAAAAATATGAAAAAATTTGAGAAAAATAAGATAATTGAAGCATATCAGAATTTATTTTTATTCAAATATTCTAGGTGGCTATGTGAAAATTTAATTTAAAAGTTAATTTATTCATTTAAAAAACAGGTAGGACAAATAGTTTGTTGTTTCCTTTTGTTATATTTCATTTATTTTTACATAGCCACCTAGAATATTTGAATAAAAATAATTTTTAATATTTTTTAATTCGTATTTTTCTCGATTTTTTCCAATTTTTGATATATAAAAATTTACATAGTTGAAAAGAGAAAAAAATGGCGGTTTATATTTTAATAAAATAATTATAGGTTGCCATTTAAAAAATAAATGTTGATAGTCGTATCTTGTAAACATGACCTTATAAATATTATCTGCATGCGCCATGAAATAGTATATTTAAAATAATAAAACTTTTATATGAGCCATTTTTATCTATTACTTATAATAAAAAAGTTAGACTCACCCTGTATACGTAAATCATTTCAGTGTCAACAAATTCAATTATCGTCGTTATTTCAACGGGTACCTAAGATTTCTAATTTACATTCAAATTCTACGACGTGTAATTAATATTATATATTAATTTTAGCCACATTTTAAATTGTGACCATCAACGAATGAAGTACCTTAAGCTAAAAAAGGGGTCAACCTTGGAATGAAACGGAATAAGCTGAAAATTTGTATAAACCTTTATTTTGGCATTCTAAATGTTGTCTCAAAAGTCTCATAAGGTCACGTGTGAGCGTCCTTAGATATTCAAGGTCAAAGGTCGCGAAAATAAGTTTTTTGAAAATATTTCGCTTCTTTTGCCTCAAATCGTATATGCATTTATTATAAAAGTTGTAGAGTATAAGATTCTCTACAAATTTTGTCTTAAATATTTTTTTATATTAAATAACTTATCCATGCTTATGAGAACAACAAAAATTACTCGTAAGCTAACCCGGATAATCGAGGTTCTACTGAAATTTCAAAATTGCTAAACGATTTAGTGAGAGATCTGATTTTTATTTATAGCTGCTCCCAAAAAGTATCACAACAATTTTTCTTATAAGATCACTAGATGTAATTATTAGAGCCTATTCATTATCAATAAAATATCGCATTAATTAATAAATTACCGTGTGCTTTGAGTGTCTGGTCGCGAATCCGGGGACCCGGGTTCGATCCCGACCGACACCAAAAATTATCCAATTTTATATGGCACAAAAACTGACCCCTGTGGTGCAATCTCCACGTCAGCAATGAGTGCCCGTGAGGTGACGTCTGGTAAACGCCCGCACGGTACAAATATATCACCATTTACCGAGATCTGTGTACAAAGCAGAGTGGCACACCCAGCAATGGGTAATATGCCGTGATGATATATTTATTTTATTTATTTTTATTACCTTTTTCGTATGCTTCGGCTTTTTTTTTCCCATCAAGGTGCGCTTTACTTGGGGCTCAACTAATATTACGTCTGTTGCAAAAATAATATTTTTCGTCCTTCCCTTTCGCATTCTTTTACTGACAAATCTATTACTATTTGGTCCCAACGTTGGGAAGAGCCGTCTAAGTTCATCCCTGACACCTGCTGGTTGCTGAGAAATTGACGGCGAATTATTATTGTTTGTTGCTATTACTGGTGCTTCTGCCTCTACCTGCCTAATGCAGGTTAAAATTGCATTCCGTACATTTGGGCTCTGCAGAACCTGGTTCACCAGATCGTCTCCCATCTCCCATAAATTGTATAAAAGCTACAAAAACATCAATAACAAATTAATTAAGCATGTTAAAAGTATCCATAACAACCATGGGACATTTGACATAATCTTAGAATAATATTTACTATATTTGACTTGCATTTGTTTTGTTATTTTTAGAGAAGCGTACAATATGTAGTTAAGTGCTGAATATGGTCCAATGTGCTTAATTAATTATAATCATCCAGTACAACTTACTTTGATATTCTGGGCAATTTTCCGCTGCGCGTTTCATAACATAAATAGGTTATGTCAGTTTTTCCGGCTTCACTAGATTCGCGCGTACGTACGCGTCCACAAGCAAAACACAAACACCTCTGACAAACACGGGGGATGGCCACGGCCACGAGCACTCACTACTACCATTTAATAAATATTTAATATAATATATATATATATATATATATTTATTTATTTAATATAATAATATATATATATATATATATATATATATATATATATATATATATATATATATATATAATAATATAATATTTAATAAATATTATTTATTAAATGCTACTACGCACTCCGGTAATAACAGATAGCTCAGCGCCATCCAGCGGTAACTAGCTCTGTGCCATCTAACGGAAACTAGCATAGTTATGAAAATTATTTCTCCCAGACGAAGCATTGCACTTTGTGAGAAATATTTTTGTGCGTAAAATATTTCTCCCGAACTGCGCCGCGTCGACTGGGAGAAATATTTATTTAAATATTTCTCACGAACTGCGCCGCGTCGACCGGGAGAAATATTTAAATAAATATTTCTCCTGCAATGCGCTGCGTCGACCGGGAAAAAATATTTAAAAAAATATTTTTCCCGAAAAGCTCGGCATCAATCGGGAAAAATATTTTGAAAAATATTTTTCCCGAAACGCCCTGTGTCGACCGGGAGAAATATTTTAAAAAATAAATATTTCCCTCATTTCATTATAGCACACAAAATAAAAAATAATTTAAGAAATAAAAATTATTTCTCAGTATTTTTATTTATTTCTTAAAAAAATATATTTCTCACGATGCAAAAATAAATATTTCCCACATTTAATTATGACCCAAACGGCGCTTCATATCTATCTCTTCTATTTGATAATAATTTATCATCTGCTCTTCTTGCTACTAGGGTGGACTGATTTTCATTGTTTTCTCGGCGTCTTGCAGCTTCTGCGATGAGGCGTCTCTTCACCGTAGAACAGTTGAATTCTTCTTCAGGGAGGTTACATAACAAAGATACTACCATATCCCATTCTTCTGTTAAACCACATAAAATTGTCATTGCCAAGTCATCATCTTTAATTTTGTCACCAATATGGACAAGTTCAGCTACTGTTGAGTTTATCTGTCCTAAATACATTTCCATCGAGTTGTAATCTGATAACTTTTGAGAATGGAGTTTCCGACGTAACTGTACGATGCGAAATTTACTGTCTCTTGGGGCATATAATCTTTCCAATTCTTCCCAGATTTCTTTAGGATTCTGTAGATGTCTAATATGCATTTGTTGTTCATCACATATCGACAGTGCAATTTTTGCTAATGCTTTATTTTGTCGTGCAATAAATTTCTTCTTTTCTGTTTCAATCGTATCGTCTGGTGTTTCTTCGCCGGGATCTATAATTGTCCATAAATCGCAGTCCATCATAACCATTCTCATTTGGTATGACCATGTTTCGTAATTACTAGAATTCAATTTCTCTATTAATACTTTGTTCTCCGACATTTTATTAATATTTCCTGTAAAATGAATTCCTTCCAAAATCTTTATCCAGGTACACTTTTTATAAGCCTGGGCCCATAACCATTGTAGGTTTATTAGCAAAGTACACAGTAATGAATAAGACTCGAAGTATTTTTAATGACTTTTTTTATTTATTGACGTACATACAACTACTATATTTATTATTGTTACATAGCAACATATACATACATACTTGATATAACAAAACAATAAATTCAACAATTTTCACTCATCATAAACCACTAACATACTATCTTGCCAAAAATTCGAATACATGTTCACCCCGCGAATTGAGACAGTTAGATTTCATTCTACAGTTCACAAATAATATAAAACACGTTTCTGGGAACAAAAATATAGTAGCTGACGTTTTATCACGCCTAAACGTAAATAACATTGAAATAATAGACAAAATTGACTACAAAAAATAGTAAAAGAACAAGTAATTGACCAAGAATTACAATCCATTTTAAAAAATAATGATACAAATTTTAAATTCAAAGACATACCTTTACCCAACTCAAATACAACTCTAAAATGTGATTTTTCAACGGGTAAACTCAGACCATTTATTCCTAAAACATTTAAAAAGATTATTTTTGAACAATTCCACTCCTTCTCTCATCCCGGTGTTAAAACAACTCAAAACCTAATAGCTTCTAGATTCGTTTGGAGAAATATGAAACGCGATATAAAAGAATGGGTAAAATCTTGTATTAACTGTCAAAAGTCAAAAATAACTAGACATTCGAGTTCTCAATTTGAAAATTTCCCAACATCGGAAGCCAGATTTGACAACATCCACATGTGACAAGCGGCATATTTAGTTATTAGTGGGTCTCTGGCGGCATATGTATTTATTAGTGGGTCTGGAAAAATGTCTTCGAAAACGTCGATGTTCAGAAAACCTTTGAAATTTTGTTTATGTGCGACAGTTGTAAAGTTTTATTATCCGTTGTCCAAATTTTAAGTTCAGGCTTTCAAATTGGTCACGTTTTAAGCCGTAAATTCAACCCTGAGAAAGTTTGGCGCGCATTCCAGGCAGATGAGTCAGTTTTTAAGCTACGTTTTCACTCATCCCGACCAAACTTTCTCAGTATTGAATTCTCCAATAGGAGGGTTGAAAAACGCCCACTCCACAAAACTAGTGGGGATGATATTTTCGAAGACAGAGTATTTTTCAAAAATTAAAAGACATTCGTTAACTGGTTGTAAAGAAGAAAAGTTCGTTTTTGAAGTGCCAGATTCGTGTGCCGAGTGTCCGCTCCTGACCTAAAATGTTTGGTAAGTCCAAACTTAGAATTAATTAGTATTAGTTATTGTTATATTTTATGTCTACGTCATTCCATTGATAAATGCTAAATTGTTGATTGCACTTAGAAATTGTTGGTCTTTTGTTTAATTTCAGAACTGTAACTTTTACCTCTCTATTTATTTGTAATTTACTTCTATTTTATTCAATATATTTAATGTGTCTACTACTGTCTGTGATTAATTCGTCTTGCCCTCCGAACGTAAGAAAGTATAAAGTTTAATAATTCTTTTCCAAGTTTTACTCAAACTCAAAATCCGGTTTGGTTATTTACCCTTAAAAAATAATCTGGTGGTAGCGCCTAATCATTTTATTAATATTTTATCCTAGTGCCGGATCTGTTCTGTCACACACATAGACTTAATTGGTCCCTTACCTTACTCAGAAGGATATCATTACATACTTACTTGCATTGACCGCTTTACTAGATGGCCAGAAGCAATTCCTATCAAAGATACAACGGCCAAAACGGTAGCAAAAGCTTTAATTTCAGGCTGGATTGCTCGCTTTGGAGTTCCATCGTTCATTACCACGGATCGCGGAGCACAGTTCGAATCTACTCTTTTTGCACAACTCATGAAAACACTTGGTTCACACAGAATAAGAACAACCTCTTACCATCCACAGTCTAACGGTCTAGTAGAAAGATTCCATCGACAACTAAAAACAGCTCTCAGAACACATAATAGTTTAGAAGACTGGTCAGACAAATTACCTATTATCCTAATAGGAATTAGATCAGCTATTACATCACCAATTAACTGCTCATCAGCCGAAATGGTTTATGGAAAACCTTTACGATTACCAGGTGAATTTTTTGACAAAACCATTACTCCTAACAACGAAACATTACAAACTTATATTATAAAACTAAAAACATTAATGGCAAACCTCAAACCATATTTTTCAAAATTAAATAACACAAAAATATTCCTTAGTAAAGATCTTTTTAAAAATACGCACGCATTCATACGTAAAGGTTCACAAAAAGAATCCCTACAACCACTCTACGACGGCCCTTTCAAAATAATTCAAAGAAACAAAAAATACTTCACACTAGACGTTAACACAAAACCAGAAGTGGTTTCAATAGACAGGTTAAAACCAGCATACATATTACAATAATTTTCTGACAGCTACCAGTCATCAATTACATAACGATCAGGTAACTCGCCAGTTTCATTCTTATATTGTTATCATTGTTATTTATGTTATTGTTATACCTACTTGTATTTTATTGTCATATTTTTTTGGGAAGAGAGCAATGTGGCGACTTGGATGATATTTTTCGCCACAACTGAAAGTCATGACGATAAAATAAAAGCTGAACCAGTTGTTGTTTATAAATAAAAAAATACACACTTTTCAAAATTCTTTCTCTGCAATTAGTTTTTATATTTATCATTTTTACAATTTAAAGTTAATTTATGTTTACACTGTGTGATTGCTGTTAGCATTTTATACTGAAATCAGCTGCAATCACACAAGTACTTATTAAAAAAGTACAAGGGGACCCCATTTTGACGAGATCTAATTGTTCCTTTTCTCCATTTAACGGCGGTATAAATTTCATAGTCTCCAAATTCACAATATCCATTATTTACGAGACAATTCCAATTGACAGTTATAATTCTCAAAATTTATTCAGTTTATGTACTTGTTTCTGTCGTATAACATATTTGCCCGATAGAATTATCTGTCGGATAGGCAATGTTTATTCCGCGGATAAGTTTATCCGAAGGTGGAAAGACGCATTTTTGATTTATTCGCCAGATAACTTTATCCGGAACTTTGTCCAAAGGTAGAAAGACTAACTCTTAATATGATAAGTATTTTAGATGACTTTTTGACTTAATTTTTGATTAAGCACATGAACATTTCCATTGTTATCTTGTAGTTTATTCTATTAACAAATCTTGAGATAGTAGACATGAGAAAATAATTCCATTTCAAAATTCTTCTTACATCGTAAGCTGAATACAAAAGAATATATTTTTCTTTGTTCCGTGTAAACATAAAATATATAAGCTGATCTTTTTGATTTATTTTCAATCTTAGTGTTGATTATAGAGGATACAGAGCCTTGGTCCCAATCCATTGTACAGTTGATCTCATGTTCTAAACTGTTTCTTCACTGTCAATGCTATCCTTTCAGAATGTAGTGAAATACTGTTACGGTTGTTTTAGAATAATAAGGTAAGAAATATGCTTACCTTTACTTCTATTCAAATGTGCATCGCCAGCTGTAATTCTGCATCTTCCTCTGTCCTTAGTCACTAAAGTATGGTGTTTGATGGGCTTTAATTGAGTGCTGGAGGTGTAAATTATTCGAATTACGGGTTTTTGGAAAAACGACGCCGGCGGACGAGCGGTAGGTGTGGTGGTCGTCTACTAATGGAAATGCGTTTGGACGGTTTTAGTGTAACCGATACTAGGCGTCTCGACGGCGATGTTGCACTGCTGCGGCGGATAACGGCAAGATGACGAAGGAGGCGTAATTTAGTCGAATTTCGGGTTTTCAGAAAAACGACACTGGGCGTCGCGACACGGGTTGTCGCGCTGGGTCGGTGAGTAGCGGCAAATAGACGGCGGAGGCGTAGTTTAACTGAATCCCGTGTTATTGGAAAAACGACGCTGGTGTCGTGTCGTTGCAGCAGATAACGACAAGAATGATGTAGGCCCCCTACATCATTACCTACGCCCCGTAGGTACACGTTTTTCCTAAAATCGGCGGATTGATGCCAGGCGTCGCGACGGCGGTACTCGTAAGTAGGCGTCGGCGGATAACGACGGTACACGGTGCATTGCGTAAATTCGACCCAGGCAAACCTCACAGACTCTAGGCCTTGAGTACCCTGGTTTACACACTGGAGCGTCGCGGCACTGAGACGGAAAACATATTTGGGTCAACGCACGATAAAAAGAAGGATGTCTATAACCACGGGTCGATTTATGGTAACCTTGGATGTCATCAGCATGCACTTTAAAATTCTATCAAATAAGGCATTTGTTTTCGCTTTTCGTCAGGAAGCAAAAATTTGGTAGCATACGTGTCTCAAAATATTTGCCTGCAAGCGCACGATTCGAGGCGAAAGCATCAAAGTAAGCTCATTATTTTGCCACACTTCTATTCAAAGCCAATTTGTTTATTATTTTACATTTATTATATACATCTATCGTAATATTTTCTATTTTAATGGAATGAAACTCAAAAATTCCTGAAACAAAAAGCGAATATAGAATTCTAAGTGCATGCTACCAGGATTCGAAAAAGTAAAATCGCATTCCCCTGATTTCTATGGTAGAATCCTAAAGTGCGTGCTGCCACTACAAGGGGCGCCTATCGAAGATGTTTTGGCTTTTCGCTCAACAAGCGTTGCTACGTCGGGCGTATGAGTCTCACACGAGACACTAAAACGGACTAGAACAAAAGTGAGAGAGCTCACGGTACGGTGCTTTAAACAAAATGGTATTTTTGTTTAAACTTCGTTTATTGATAGCTAAACCTATGTAAAAAAGACTAGAACAAGAGGTAAAAAATGGAACGCGACTTTAAGGGCTCTTTACTGTACTTATTTGCCGTTCAGTCTTCGCATCTTACTCCCATTATCGAGAAGAAAAGTTTTCGCGATCCACGGGATTATACACCAAGAGTCACGCGAGTTTAAATAAAACTAGAACAAAATGACTTGTGACAGATTTACATCGTCACAATATGTTAATTTTCTATTTGTCGGTCGGCCAGATACTCTGTAAATAAGTGAAATATATATAATGTTTTGATAATTTATTACATTTATAACAGCATAACATTAGTTCAAAAATATTAATAATACATAACATAATAGTTAAATGCTTCATTCTTGTATTTTTTTTTTTTTGCAAAATAAGCGCAAAGCGCAATCATTTCAGCTGATTTCATGCATTTCAAGAAAGTTTTCATATATTTTTTTTTTTTTTTAATTTATGATACTGTGGTTTAAGGATAGTATTGAACCTGCCTATTACTACAGTAATTAACATTGCTTAAGCTTTAACATTCATGTTTAATATAGAGCTAGTGGCCTATTTACGACGAAGTTTAGTTTTGAGTTATCCCATGTGTCTTTGGCAATATTCAAAGTTAATTTTACTTATGTACCTTTTGAAATATGCTTGTACTTAAATGTTTTCATTTTGGGGCTCCTACGCATTGTTGTACGCCCAAAATGTTGCAATATAAAATTAAAAGTGAAGGTAAAATTTTTAAATAAAATACTAGTTTGTGATACAATTTCGATAGCAGGCGTCTCCTGACAGAACAGTGGACGTGTAAGAGGTTTATACGTTATACATTATATTAAGTTTTCGTCCTACTAAACTTCATGTTACTATTTATATGCTCGAACAACAACGCAATACTTGAAGGCAAAAATATATCTTTTATACCCTGCGAAAACAACCCTAAGGTACCATACGAAACTTATTGTAACTTTTTCGGCGTTACTTACATACATATAAGGTGCAATGTGCAATGTGCAGGAACCCGAAAATGAAAACTATTGAGACGCGAGATTTTTCAAAAGATCCGGGAAGTAAACTTTGAATCTTGCCAAAGACCCATGGGGTGTCAGAACTAAACTTCATCGGCCACTAGCTCTATATTAAATATAAATGTGAAAGCTTAATCTATGTTAATTATTATAGTATCGTCCATTTAAGAATTGTCCGAAAACTTTTGTGACACATGTTACATGAAACCAATATGTTTTACCTTCTTGCATTTTGATAAGTGATATATTATCCAGCATGCAACGGAGCCAATCCGTAAGGCTATTTACGACCAGAAAGTAGTACCAAAAGGACAAACGCCTCATTTTATGAATCTTCTGCAAGGAGTTCCCAGGATGCGTGAAGGACTGTTTGCTTTCCATGGGGAATTAAATGCTATATATAAAGTAATCCAGGATTCTTTTCTTGAATCAGAAAAATGTGGATTAATGGAGATTCAGTATATTGATGTCACATTTCCGTATCTGGCTATAAGGAAGAATAGCACTTACAAGGAAATTATTAAAATTTGGTAATAATGTAAATTTAATTTATAAAATAATATATTTTTTACAAATATTTTAATAGGTTTTAATTGAAAAGTGTGCATCAAAACAATAAAATTATAAAAAAAAATATACTAAACTCAGTTACAACAAATTAGTTTATATTTTAAACTACACTTGAACAACAAATTTTGATAGAAATGCTAAACGATTCATTTGACATTCCGTTTTTATATATTGCCATTTTTAGGAACACTTATAATTTAAAATTCATTATTGTAACTGGGTATAAAAATTTTGTTCAGGATGTAAGTTTTTGTTTCAATTAATCTTAGTTGAGCTTTAAATTTATATAATGACTGTAAATAATATTTTTTCAATTAGTTAAACTCATGTTTAATGGTATTATTTTAATAATTTTAGTCGTCCTTGTGATTTTGATTGAATATATTCGGTTATGGATGTTTTCAGTTTGAGGAAGCTGCAAGAAAGTGGCATTCAGTCCAGAGAAGTTCGCATGTTATATTCAAAGAAGCCTGAATGTCATACGGGCGGTGGAAATTTTATTATTGTTGGCCTAATAGATGTATATGCTGCTTTTCTTGTTCTTGGAAGTGGAATGGCTCTATCCCTGTTTTTGTTTTTGATTGAAACTTTAGTTTATAGAAAAACTGGCAAAGCGTGTTTAATATGAATAAATTGCATATTTGTGAATAGAATATTGACTAGTAGTTTATGAAATAAAGTAAGCTAATAAAATCTTGCAACATGTTGACATTGTTTAAATGTGGAATTAGTAAATAGTATATAATTGTTTAAATAGGTATAAAAAATAATGTAGATAATTAATTAGAAATAAATGTTGGTAGAAATACAATAACATGTAAAAATAGAAAACTAAAGTTATTTCTTAGAGAAATATACAAATTACAAATATACATAATTAATTCATATAAAACATTAGTCATAATTTTTGTATTATACAGGGTGTTATGTAAGTAAGTGTTCGACCCTTAACCCATAATAGAACTGACCCCATAGATAGTAAATCTGGCAATAATTTTTGTTTAACATACTTTCTACAAGAACTAGAGGCCTTTAAAACTGACCAATCACGTCATAGTTCAAAATTTTATAAAAATGTAAAAATCAATGTAATCAACATAAATTTAGAACTTGTACTAATCAACCTACAAATGTTGACTGTTAAAAAAAATAAATGTCATTATTTTTATTTTATCTATATAAAATAAACCTTTGAAGAAGGATCTGAAAGATCAGCCGGTTGTATTTGTATACTGGATTACAATATAAAAATAATCTATAAAACAGTATAATAATGAAAATGACTAATCACAAAATAAATTTATTTTAATAATTGTTACTATGGCAATCAAGGCATATGCCTCTTTATACAATATTCCGTCTGTTTATTAATTATTATTATTATTATTATTATTATTATTATTATTATTATTATTATAAAGAAAATTTGATTACAACAATACGCTACAGACACCTGCTATCTGTCATAACATCGTAACATCCCTACTTTCAGAAGTTGGACTCGTCCGGATGAATTGTTTTCTCTAGACGTGGGGACTATACCTAATTCACTGATATTGTTTTGGATTCATATGTAAATGAAATTAATACTAACACATTATATGGGTCTAATATAAGTATAGAAAAAGAAGATAAAATCCACAATCTTGTTAAAGACAAAATGTATTAGTACCGGTTAAATTTAAACTTTATGAATAATCATTGGGCTATATTATATGAAATGGACACTGAGTTTGAGTTGTCTTACTATGAACGACCATGTGAGCCAATATACAGACCTAATGAATTTATAAATACAGCATCTCTAGCGGTTATAGATTGAGTGAGACATTGAAATCGGGTAATGTTGATATAAGACTGGAATTTGAAACAAATGAAAATGTGCCCGAAAATACAACTGCTTATTGTTTAATTATACATGATAAAATAATTAACTATAATCCATTAACAAATATTGCCAGTAATATGTAAATGTATTTTTTTTTTTTTTTTTTTTAATGTAAAATAAATGTTTTGCAATTATTCGACTTTTATTTAAAAACCTTATGTATTGTTCTCCTTTTCCCTCGTAGTGCTCAACCAATCAGTCTATCTCTTTCTAGAGAGCATGCAACAGCGCATGCGCAAATTATTCCGCAAGTTTAGACTTGCATGGTGCATAGTGCCCACCTGTGCTAGTCAAGACTCGCATATGACAGTCTTATTTAAATCGCCATTGATATACCGCGACATCACTGCGAATTGATCATTCAAGCTCGGCTACACGTACAGAACGGTTCGCAATATCAAACGTTGCTAAAGTAAGCTGCAAAGTATTAAAAACTCTTGTCAGGCCGCGAGCCTGAGTGTCTGGTCGCAAACCTGGAGGGAGCGGGTTCGATCCCCACCGGCGCCAAATATTTCGAATTTTAAATGGCACAAAAGTGACCCCTGTGGTGCACTCTCCACGCCAGCAATGAGTGCCCGTGGGGTGACGCCTGGTAAACGCCCGCACGGTACAAATATGTCATCATCATTACCGATATCTGCGACAAAGCAGACTGGCACACCTAGAAATAGGTAATATGCCGTGATGATATATTTATTTATTTTAGTCAATGGAATTAAAATTTTAAAAACACGCGATGAGTGTCTTCTCTGGCTGAAACATATTAATAAATTTATATTGTTAATAAATATAGCTAATAAGCAAAACGGGGATAATAGCGGTAATTTATTCCAATTGGAATCTAACTTGGGATTATTCAAATATTACCTCAAAAAATTGAAACAACTAAGACGGTGTTCATGGTGCAGGATTACAAAAGCAATCAAAAAAATTAATTTGGCAAGATCTAGAGTCGTTTTTTGATTCCCGAGTACGTATTGGTATTATAGTAAATCTGGACTATAAAGATCCATCATTATATTTAAACAAATGTTTTCGATTTTTCTCTAATAAAATTAAAAATGCGCTAAAAAAATCAAATTTGACAGTTAATCCTGTATTCAATGCTAATTATATAATGCCTAAAACTGGTGCAGTGGAAACAAAATATTTTAATACAGCAAACAGTATTATAACTAAATCAACATGTGTCAAACAGTGGTTCTGTGATAATGCTGATAAAAGTTATTTGAATTTTAAGAGCGCGATTCGGGGTGGAGTTTATTTGAAATACTACAACTGAAAATTAATATTAGTAATTACACACCGATTTACGGGCGTTCATATATTGAATTACCAGTTGATATTAAGGGTAAACATGCTATAATTAATCTTAAAAATAATGATGAATATTGTTTTTGTGGGCTATAGTTTAAGCTTTATATTCTGCTGCAAATAAACATTTAGATCGTGTGTCATCTTATTCTCATTTTTGAAAAGTTCTAAAGTTTGATGGATTAAATTTTTCAACGCAATTAAAAAATGTTCCAAAATTTGAAAAAATGAATGATTTGTCCATTAATATTTATACTTTAGATAAATTTGGCAAAGATAAAAATCAAATCGTGCCTGTATCTTTATCAAAATTTGAAATTATTAAATTTATTCATTTATTAATGATAAACTCTAGTAACGATAATAATATTATGATGATGAGTCTGAAGATGAAATAGACAATGATATAGTTAAAAGTATAAATAAAAATACTAATTACTATTTAAGTGGATTACACATTTATCCAGACTTTTAAGTAAAATTTCAAATCACGACGGAAAAGTTTTATTGTGCGACAGATGTTTAAATCATTTTTATTCGAAAATTTCATTTGAAAAGCATACAGCTGAATGTAAGCTAATAAATAAATGTCGTGTTAATATGCCAAATGAGGAAAACAAATATTTAAAATTCAAAAACTTTCATTATCAAGACACGGTATCTTTCGTAATTTATGCTGATATGGAATCAACATTAATGAAAACTAATAATTTCCACAACAAAAATGCTACAAAAATTCATGGGCACATCCCTTGTAGCATTGCTTATTATTTAAAGTGCTCGTATGGTAACTCTATGTAATATTTTAAAATAAATAGAGAGGAGCAGTGTATAAACTGGTTTGTAACTGAACTTTATCTAATTGCTCAATTTATTGATGAAAAATTTTAAAATATTGTGCCAATAAACATGACTAAAGAGCAAGACATTGAATTTTTAAACGCGAAAATTTGTTGTATTTGTAATAAACAATTTTTGCCATTGGATATAAATGTTCGTGACCATAATCACTTCACTGGAGCATACCGCGGCACGGCACATCAGGAGTGTAATTTAAATTTTAAAAGAACGCATTCTATTCCTATTTCACAATTTAAGCAACTATGATGCACATTTCATTATAAAAAACGTTGCTAAAAAATCCAGGTCGAGTTATACTACTTCCAATTAATAAGGAACGTTACATTTCATTTACCAAATATATAGAGGATACAAAAATTAATTTCAGATTTATTGATTCTTTTCGATTTATGGCCAGTAGCATTGATAAATTATCATCTTACTTGGAAGATCATGAGAAGGTATGAACACATAATTTTTGTAAAAATATAAACCAGTTTAAATTATTAACCAGAAAAGGTGTGTTCCCTTACGAATACGTAGATAGTTGGGATAAATTTAAAGAAACTTGCTTACCTGAGCATCATCATTTCTATAGCTCTTTAAAGAATGAAAATGTCAGTGACGAAGATTACGTTCATCCAAGTTTGGGAATCTTTCAACTTAAAAACTCTAGGTGAATATTCATACTTATATTTGACAACAGATGTTCATTTATTAGCAGATGTATTTGACAATTTCCACAAAAATTGTTTACAAACATATAAATTAAATGCTCTTCACTATTACACTGCTCCTGGATTGGCATTTGACGTGATGTTGAAATACACAAATGTAACGCTCAAACTGTTAACAGACGTTGAAAAACTATTATTCATAGAACAGGGTGTAAGAGGCGGATTGGTCCAGTGCACGAAACGTTATGCAAAAGCTAATAAGTATGGGGCTGCAATGAGTCATTATTTACCTTATGGAGAATTCAGTTGGGTAGATATAACTGAATTTTATAATATAGACCTTGTAAATCTCCCAGAAAATTCAATGTTGGGTACATTTTTGAAGTTCATTTATATTATATCCGAAAACATTACAAGAATTACATAGAGATTTACCACTTTGTCCAGAAAATTTTACCCCACCTTTATCAAAACAATCAAAATTAATTGCTAACTTGGATGACAAAACAAATTATGTTATACATTATCAAAATTTGAAACAATGTTTACATTTAGGATTACAAATAAAACAATTTCACCGAATACTCAAATTCTCAATCTCAAATCTTATATACATTTAAGCACAGAATTAAGGAAAAAATCAACTAATGAATTTCAGAAAAATCAATGTAAATTTATGAATAATGCAATTTTCAGCAAGACAATGCAAAAAAACGTAAAGATATAAAAATTAGTTAGTTCGTGGGAGGGCAAACATGGTGCAAAAAATCTTATAGCTAAACCTAATTTTCACAGCTGTACTATTTTAGATGAAGATTTAACAATTAAGTAAAAAAGCAATTCTTTTTGATAAGCCTATTTAAGTTGGATTTTGTATTATGGACATTACAAAAACTTATATTTATGACTTTCATTACAATTATATAAAACAAAATTTTGGTTTAAATGCTGAGTTATGTTATACTGATACAGACAGTTTGATTTTTTTTTTTAATATAAATATTTACAAGGTTATAAAAAGGACAAATTTGATACTTCAGATTATTTCCCCGACAATGTTTATAATATACCTTTGGCTAATATGAAAATAGCTGGTTTAATGATAGACGAAAATAACGGAAATATTATTTTTTTTTTTATTTTTTTTTATTTAGAAAGAAAGGCCGTACAACAGGCCAAGGCCCAATAAAAGTACAGCACAGTTAACAATATACATAAAGAATAAAAGTTTCTAGCTCGACAGTATAATAATAGACAATGAGAGGTACAAACTAAGGATCAGACAAAGAATGCGAGAAAACATATTTTAGAAATGATTTAAACTTAAATAGTGAACAATTAAAAATATCTGGAACATTATAGCTAAGAATCATGTTATTGAAAGAACACATTAATCGATTTACTGTAGAAAACATAGCAGCATTGGTTTTATATTTTTTAGAAGAGAACGTTTCAAGAGAACGAGTAGAATAAGAAGGCACACGCAGAGGTATTTTACTTAAAAGGACAGGACTATCTATATAATTATTTACGATTTTATATAAAAATGTCAAATCCAACACTTCTCTACGTTTTTGTAAAGTGACGAAACGTACAGAATTATAAGGGAATTTCCAATTTAAAACTGAAATAAATTTCCGTTGGATACCTTCAATTCTCTTAATATATATTTGGTAATGAGGAGACCAACAAACGACACCAAATTCTAATTGTGAACGCACAAGTGAATAATATAGTTGAACGAGAGTGTTATAGTTCTTGAAAAGTGCTCCAACTCTTAATATAAATCCAAGCATTTTATATGCTTTCTTTACAACAGTGTCAATGTGAATGTCATATATGAGTTTACTGTCTAATATTATTCCAAGATCTCTTACATGAGATACACGATTGATTACATTTCCACTGATATTGTATTGAAATTCAAAATTGGTCCGATTTCGAGAAAAAGAAATACAAGAACACTTGCTATGATTGACAGATAGATCATTTTCTGTTAAATAAATATTTAGTTTCTCGAGATCTGCTTGAAGAGCATTGCAGTCTAACATGCACGTTATCTTACTGTAAACCTTAAGATCATCAGCATACATAATAAATTTCGAGTTTTCAAAAATGTTGCTAATATCATTAATGAAAATAATGAAAAGGAGTGGTCCAAGATGAGATCCTTGAGGCACACCAGAAGTCACGGGGAAATGATCAGATTTGAACCCTTTGACAGTTACACATTGCTGCCTGCAATTCAAATATGATTCAAACCATTTAAGTAGGTTGCCGTGAACTCCATACATTTCTAATTTATTTATCAATATGGAATGGTTTATTCTGTCAAATGCTTTACTAAGGTCAGTGTACACAGCATCAACCTGGGTATTGCAGTCCATAGACTGAAGAATATAATCGGTGTACTCGACTAGATTAGATTCGACAGATCGCCCACTATAAAAACCGTGTTGTTGAATATTGATAATTCCCTTAAATGATGCAAATAAATGCTTATAAATAATTTTCTCAAAAATTTTTTCAAATATACACAGTTTTGATATTGGGCGATAACTTTTAACAGAGTTTCGACTGCCCGATTTGAAGACTGGAACAATAAGAGCCTTTTTCCAGATGCTGGGACACTGACCTTCAGTAAGCGATTTATTGTAAATGAGAGATAATGGACGAGAAAGAGACATGGCACAGTTTTTAATAAAAAAGCTCGGGATCCCATCAGAACCAGCTCCTTTATTAATATCAAGGGATGACATCAAATCGTGTACCTCCATTTCTGAAACAGATAAAGAACAAAGATCTATATGTGTGTCTGAGTATTTCTTGGAATAGTTGCCAACTGTATTGCTATTTAAAAAGACCGACTGAAAATACGTTGCGAACATATTACATATATCAGTTCCATTGTTAGAGGTAGTGTCATTGAAGGTCATATTAGAAGGGATGTTTTGCTTTTTGACAGAGGACACGTAAGACCAAAACTTCTTTACATTATTAGGAATTTCTCGTTCAATGTCAGATATGTAGTTCGCGTAGCAAGTACGGGTAAGATCTTTTACTTGTTTGCGTATATGTGAGAATTCTAAGTAATCAGCTTTATTATTAAATCGTTTAAATTTTTTATGCAGCTTATATTTTTCTTTAATTAGTTTAATTAAATCTCCGGTGTACCAGGGGGGATAAGATCTATGAGATATAATTTTTTTCGGTACAAATTTGTCAATGGCGGAGTATAATAGATCATAAAACTTGTTTGCCGTATCCTCTGTATTAAGGGATGAAAATTCATATGACCAATCTACAGTGGAAAGGAAATTATTTAATGAATTGAAATCGGTCTTTTTAAATAAATACATTTCCATATTGTTGAAATTCAATGCTGGCGTATAATGACATTTATAATGCAACATTAATGGAGGGTGATGAACATCAATTTTACTAAGGGGACTAAAACATGGCTGTACATTTATGCTATCAGGATCTGAATTGGTAAAGATCAAGTCAAGACATCTATTATTACAATTAGTGACTCCATTAAGTTGTTTAAAATTACAATAAGACATAGTATCTATACATCCAGTTGACGCGGTGTTGTAAATATTATTAGCACAGTAGTAGTTTTGTACTTGATGCCACTGAAGGAGGGGAAGATTAAAATCGCCACAAATAAGGAACTTATCATCCGGTGCAGAGTCAACAATGGCAGAGAGTTTGTTTAGAAATGTGTTAAGAGCTTCAACACAATTGGGTGGAATGTACACGCAGCAGATATGTAGTTTTTGTGTTTTGAGAAAAATAGTTACCCAAACATCCTCACTGGTAGTTGACCAATCCACTCGATGCACAAAATTTAAATTATTTTTAACACCTATAAGCACACCACCACCATCACACTTAACTGCAGATGATGTCTGTCTATCACGGCGCACAACAGAATAATTATTACTTATAACTTCATAGTCAAAAACCGACGAGTTCAAATTCGTTTCAGTGAGACACAATATGTCGATACCGCATGTTGAAGTGTTTGTTTTGACATCGTGAGTTTTAGTACGAAGCCCTCTTACGTTTTGATAATATAAGCTAATATCCATGAAGTAGTAAGGTGTAAGTGAGAATATATTTGGCAGACTGTTAGGTATTAGTGAAGTTTTGCAATATCTTGCTCGGAATAGATAGGTATAATCCTTGAATTGTCATTTTTTCGTACAAAAATCTTAGCATTTTTTGTCCATATATATTTGTAGTCTTTAGGACGCAAATCATCACAAGCTTTATTATATAGCAGCATATTATTTCTAGTTAGATGGTCATTAGCGTAGATTTTTACCTCGGATCCGTCATATCCTAAACTTTTAGTGGTAATTACTTTAGTCTTAATTGCACGAACAAAAGTGTCTTTTACTCCACGTGATACGAACTTCACTACAATATTTTTAGGTCTTGAAGGGTTGTTCTTATTAAAGTGAGGCACACGGTGAGCAGCATCAATGTCGCTAAATTGGACATCAATTTCCGCAGATTTAGCTAAATTGACAACAATATCGTTGATGTTTTCATTTGGTTTCTCAGGTACATTATGAATTAAAACATTATTAATTCTGGAATATTGCTCTATGTCATTCAATCTCTTACTGATATCATTAACTGTCAATTTTAATTGTAGATTTTCGGCATGAACAGATTCTAAATCTTTTACTTTGGTATTCAATGCATGTAAACTCTTCTCAAAATCTGATATTTTATCAGCACAAAAATTAATTGATTTCATGATGGATTCAAATTTAGTATCTATGGCTCGTAAGAATCTGGCCTCAAGAGCATTCAGCATAGTTTCCATATCACGGCTAGGAGGGGTATCATCAATATTACCGACTGCAGTATCATCTTTTGGACGACATGCCGAACAATACCAAATCTGGTTTACATCAGCAGGAACATCAGCACACGCAGTATGAAATATGCGAGCACATTTGAAGCACCGATGACCAGGGTATTTGTTGTTGACGTTACGATTACACTTACTGCAGACCGGCATAATGAGACGAGTTGCAACAGTATAATTAGCAAATAATTGCAAAATGCAAAAACCACGTGTAAGTAAATCACTTTTTTTTACTAAAATACGACTTTACAAAAACGTCACGGGCGCCAAACTTATACCCCACAATCACTGATACTAACACTATATCTCGTGAAATTTATGAAAATTTATAATGAGAATTTCCACCAAAAAACAAGAAAAACTAAATTCACAAAAAACTAAGACATGCACCGTCAGAGCGAAGAATAATTATGACGCATTTTATTGGATTAAGAGCAAAAATGTATGCTTATAAAACCTTAATCAATATTAATCATAAGGTAAGTATGAAAGCTAAAGGAGTTTCCCGAGCTACCATGAAAAGTATAAATTATGATGATTATTATAACTGCCTTTTTGGTAATGAATCTATTGTGAAATCACAAACTCTAATAACTTCAACACAACACAATGTATATACTGTAAAACAAAACTTTAATCTTTAATTGTTAGTTATCATGTTAGTCAGTTTCATGACTAATGATATTTTTTCTTAATTGTACAATTTTTTAAATTTATTTTCTGGCTTTATATTAAACAGAAATGTAATGTGTTTGGTATCAAAAAATTCAAAATATTTTTCTTTATAATATGCACTAATTCTTTTTTCAATAAATTAATATAGAAACATTTGGCGTCCAAAAAACTGTTTTTCTATGTTATAGCCCTATGACCCGTTTTAAAATTTACACCCTGTATATATAAATTAAGTCCATTTGTATCGTCACTTCAGCATGGTTTTGTTGAAAAAATCTACTGTGACAAACTTAGCAGAAATATCACATTACATTACGGCAGAACAAAGAGGGATAAGTAGATGTATAATATACACTGTATTTTGTATTAGTTCATAAATTAATAACTTTAATCTTTAATTGTTAGTTATCATGTTAGTCAGTTTCATGACTAATGATATTTTTTCTTAATTGTACAATTTTTTAAATTTATTTTCTGGCTTTATATTAAACAGAAATGTAATGTGTTTGGTATCAAAAAATTCGTTTTTTTCTTTATAATAGGCACCAATTATTTTTTCAATAAATTAATATGGAAACTTTTGGCATGTAAAATACTGTTTTTCTATGTTAAAACCCTATGACCCGTTGTAAAAGTGACACCCTATATATATATATATATATATATATATATATATATATATATATATATATATATATATATATATATGGACTTAATTTATTATATGCGTTGCATAAAATGGACACAGGTCTATGGTTTTTAATATTTCAGACATCTCCAGATTTATGTATAGGACATATTGGTGTAATTTTCCAAATATCTGGAAAACAGGTGTTTCCATTATAATATTAAATAAATGTACCAGGGGTGTTACAAATGCAGAAGAGCAATCCTTACAGAACTAGATATTTAATCTACACCGGCAGTTGTTTTATTTGACAACCTTATAATAGCTAGCAATACGTCAACGTCTAGATTGAATATACACAAATTTGAAATATTGAACGAAACTATTAACAAGAGTAACGGGATCATTGAAATAATAAATCATCCAACTTCATCTCACTTGGAATGCGCGAACTATTCTTTTTTGATTGAATATATGACCAGAATTGTGTAGAGTCGTTTTTTATTTTATTTTCAATGTTTGATATAGGTATATATATATACAGGTGTCTCACAAATAGGGGGACATGGCTTAACCACAGATTCCTGAGGGTAAATTAAGACGATTTAATTAAACTTGTTTGTACCGGAAAGTGTACCAATTATTCTGCTTTAAAGTTCTTCAAAACATAAAATTAATTTTGCTTATAATAACCGGACGCTTTATTCAATTTGGATGAAATTTGGTATGACAGTTCGATTGATATGGTTATGTCATGTTATTATTCGTGAACCACTAGTGTGTGAAACTTAGGTGTCCCAACATTCATTAGACCGTAACTTTTTAATGGCCCCGCCGATAACGTGAAATTATTTTTTTCAGAAAGATACATTCAATAGTAAACTTTTCTCTCTCTGTGTAATTTGTGATATCTGTTACGGTTCACACAGAAAAAAAATAATTAAATTTGAATATCTGCACCCCTAAATTTTTAAAATAAATTTAATCTAGCAGTCTGTCCAAATGCCAAACATTTAATTTTTGAGAGACACCATATATATATATATATATATATATATATATATATATATATATATATATATATATGTTACCTAACCATATTCTGCGGACCTCAGCAGTTCCCAGTATCCGCCACGTTCCCGCGAGCGGCAAGAAGATCACATTTCATCTTATCTTTGTACAATGTATATTCCATGATTTTGTAAACTTTTATTCAGTCTGTATGTAGAATTCAAACAATAAACTTAGAAAATACTTTATTGTAGAAAGCAATAGTTTTTAAAAACCAATATCCAGAAATCTATCAATTAATTGGCGCAGTCTTGGTAGGATATTGAGTGGAAATTCATCACGAATAATCCATCAGTGTCAACTGTTTACTCTGAAGAACCCAAATCCGAGAGGTGTTCAACGTGAATCAACCCATCGGCGAGCTCATCTTAGAAGACTTCCAACGCGGACAATCTACCTAGGATGAAGAACGGTCTCTACAACGCTGTATTGGTTATGTAAGTTGCTTTCCTTTCTATGTCAGACTCCTCGCGTTCATCCATTATTTCCATAGAGGATAATACTAGTGAAAACGAGTTAGAATTATTAGATTATTCAAATCCAAATAGTAATTTAGATCTTAGTTCAATTAGCGAAATTTTGTCAAATTTAAATATAAACGAAAGTGCCGATACAACAAATTTAGTTATGGCGCTACCACAAATACCAAAATTTGAAAATAAATTATTAGAAATAGTACCTAGATTTGATGGTAATCCATCAGAATTATCAGGATTTTTAGAAATAGCAAGTGCCCTTGTTAAAACTTATTGGGACCCAAATCCCGAAAATATTACTTGTGTGCAAAATATTACAGTAGTTTACGGAATATATGCAAAATTATCTGGCTCAGCACGCGAAGTTTATTCTACATGCACTTCAAAAGATTGGAAAACAGTGAAAGATGCACTCATCGCGCATTTTGGCGATCAACGCGATGAGAACGGTTTATTATTTGATTTAGATCAGCTCCGTCAAAAAGACATTGAATCTTCTTTACAATACTACACGAGAGTAATGTCTAATTTAAGTGCTTTGCATAATTATGTAGAAATTCACGAAACTGACGAAAACATAAAAATCGTGAAAAAGAATTTGTATAACAACCATGCTTTAAAAATATTTTTAGCAGGCTTAAAAGAACCATTAGGCTCTACAATCCGAGCCATGAAACCAAAAGACTTAGCAGAGAGTAGACAATTTATAATTTCTGAAAATAATATCAGACATTTACAAAAACCTATATACGAGAGAAGTAAAACTTCTACACAAAAACCACATTCAAACACATATAATTCGAGACAAATTCAATTTCCTCGCCATCCACCAGCATTACCCTATAACTACCCGCAATTTCAAAATTTTAATAGAAATCAATTTCAACAATTTCCTAGCAACCCCATCCAGCTACAACCCCGACAAATACAAGCACCACAAAGATTCTTTAGCAATCAGCAAGTATTTGGAAATAATATTCCAAAATCAAATACTATAAATGTTTGGAAACCACAGGGCTCTGCAAATCGCCCCATTCATCCTAAACCCACTCCTATGAGCGGAATATCCCATGGAACTTTCCCAAGACAAGACACTAGGTTACAAAGATTTCAAAATCAAAAACCACCAAACTTTATTTCTGAAGAGATACATAATGTAGAACAACCTTTACAATCTACACAATTTGTTGAGTCGACAGAACTTGACTACGACAACTACGAGACTGATAATACAGTGCCGTACTCACAAGAAAATGATTATTATGTAACTGACGATTTTGAAAATTATTATACCTTCGAACCAGAGTCTACTGAAAGTAGCCAAAATTTTCCCCAAACGAGCCAGTCATTGAACCCAACGTAGAATTACATTCAATATACGATAAAAAAGATTTACCATTTATTAAAATCTCGAACCCACCATTAAAACTATTGATCGATACAGGTGCGACAAAATCATTCTTGAATCCGGAATTAGCTGAAAAATATTTTAAAAACAATATAAAGGAAGAAAATTTCACGATCTCCTCTGTATTTCAAACAACAAAAAGAAATTCTTGCATCGAAATTCCAGCATTCCCAGAATTTAATGTTAACAAAAATATAAAATTTTATTTGTTTAAATTCCATCATTTCTTCGACGGTTTAATTGGTTACGACACACTAAAAGATTTAAATGTACAATTAGATTTGAACTATTCACTTTTAAAAACCCCAAACACGACATTAAAATTATCTCATTACGAATCGAGAAAGAAATTATTATTTTTCGCTCGAATAGAACCATGCAGTTTAGAAACATTAAAAATACCGGTAAATGCAAAAGACGGAAATATAGTAATCCCACAAACAAAAATTTCGAACTGTGTAATAAGAGAAGGAGTATCAAATTGTCAAAATGGATACGCCCCTGTTGATATTTACAACAACACATATGAACCCCAAGAAATTTATTTGTATGACCCAATCAATACTAACCCTTTTAATAGTACTGAATTTGAATTATTTAATGTCACAATTCATAATAATTGTAACGACAGTGACACGCCTAATAAAGCTGAAATAATAAGCTCATTACGCACCGAACATATGAACTAGGAAGAGAAACAGTGTATTGAAAAACTTGTAAAAAAGTTTAACGATATAACCGCGACGGTACACCATTAACTTTCACGAATAAAATAAAACACAGAATTATTACAACTGACGAAATTCCTGTACACACAAAATCTTACAGATATCCATTCATACACAAACCCGAAGTTGAACGACAAATAAATAATATGTTACAACAAGGAATTATTAGACCAAGCGATTCTCCATGGTCATCGCCTATTTGGATTGTTCCAAAAAAGGCTGATGCCTCAGGTCGGCAAAAATGGCGCATAGTTGTCGATTATCAAAAGATAAACGAAAAAACTATAGACGACCGTTACCCAATTCCCAATATATCTGATATTTTAGACAGACTCGGACGATCACAATACTTTTCCACAATAGATCTCGCGAGCGGATTTCATCAAATTGAAATGCACCCAGATGACGTGCAGAAAACTGCATTTAATGTAGAACACGGACACTACGAGTTCTTGCGAACTCCATTTGGCTTGAAAAATGCTCCATCAACTTTCCAGAGAGTTATGGACAATGTTTTGAGAGAATATCTTAACAAAATCTGTTTTGTTTTTATGGACGACATAATAGTATTTTCTACATCTCTTCAAGATCACATTGTAAATTTAAAACAAATATTTCAAAAATTACGCGAAAGTAATCTTAAAGTTCAACTTGACAAATCTGAATTTCTAAAAAAGGAAGTTGCTTTTCTTGGACATTTAGTTACATCAGAAGGAATCAAACCCAATCCAGAAAAAATTAAAGTCATTCAAAATTATCCAATGCCAAAAACAAATAGAGAAATAAAAGCATTTTTAGGACTACTTGGTTATTACCGGAAATTCATTAAAAATTTTGCAAAATTAACAAAGCCAATGACCTCATGCTTAAAGAAAAACGCTACTATCGACATACATAATCCTGACTATATAAACTGCTTCAACACTTGCAAAAATCTACTATCAAACGAACCAATTTTACAACATCCTGATTTTGAGAAACCATTTATTTTGACAACCGATGCCAGCAATTACGCGATAGGCGCGGTATTATCTCAGGGTAAAGTCGGATCAGACTTACCGTTGTCTTATGCAAGTCGTACACTGAGTGAAACCGAAACAAAATATTCTACAGTAGAGAAAGAACTATTAGCAATCATTTGGGCCGTAAAACATTTTAGACCATATTTATTTGGACGTAAATTTTTCATTTACACTGACCATCGCCCTCTGCAATGGTTATTTTCATTAAAAGAGCCGAACTCTAAGCTTGTGAGATGGAGACTCAAGTTAGAGGACTACAAAATTATTTACAAAAAAGGTTCACTCAATAAAAACGCTGATGCGTTGTCCCGCATTCAAATTAACACCAACGAAACAATCGAAAATTCAGGAGGAATATTCGATTACATGAAAGAATTTAATAATAGCTTTAGCAACACGAACGAAGTGGAAAACAATAAAACTTCGGACAACATGTCATTAATAGTCGAACCAGACAATGATAAAATTGACAATGACATATCAGATGACGAAACTGTTCACACAAACAGAGAAAACCCAATTGTTGGAATCCCAATTTCTGATAAACCCGTTAATTTCGGAAAAAATCAGATAATAATATCGCAAGTAAATTATGACCCTAAGAAACCAAAAATTGTAAAACTTTTCGAAGATACACAACGTTTTATTGTTCAGATATCAAAAAATAATTTTGCTAAGGATATAGTCAATTTCATTAAAGAATATATTATCCCAAAAATTAAATACTGTCTATACTTCGAAGACCCTATTTACGAAGAATTCAGTTCAGTCATCCAAAAATACTTTAAAAATTCTGAAATAAATTTAGTAAGATACACTCAAAAATTGTTAGATATTGAAGACCCGTCAGAAATTAAACAAACAATTCAGAACTACCACGAAAGTAAAACCAATCATCGAGGTGTCGATGAAACCGAAAATCAAATAAAGAAAAAATATTACTGGCCAAATTTACGAAAATCAGTACAAACTTACATTAATGAATGTGAAATATGTTTAAAAACTAAATATGATAGAGTCCCATTAAAGCCAAAATTTAATATAACTCCTACCTCAACAAAACCATTCGAAACTTTACATATCGATTCAATCACTTTAGAAAAACAAAAATTCTTATCAATCATTGATGCATTTTCAAGATAATGCTCAAGTTTATAAATTAGACTCAGGCCAAGGAATAGAAGTCGTCAATAACCTTATAAAGTATTTCACACACCACGGAATACCCGATCAGATCATTTCCGATAATGGTCTGGAATTTAAAAATTCCTTAATTAAAGAATTATTAGAAGTTCATAAAGTGAAACTCCATTTTATTAGTACACAACACCCGGAATCGAACGGATTGATTGAAAGATTTCATTCAACCTTAGTAGAACATATCAGATTACTCAATAATCAAGAGCAGTATAAAAAAGAGCCAATTGAAATAAAAGTTAATTATGCACTATTAGCGTATAATAATTCTATACACTCTTCCACAAAATTAAGACCTTGTGAAATCATATCAGGACATTTAGATGTAAATTCACCCCTAGATATTGACTTAGAAAAACAATTAGTTAACAACTACATAACAAATCACAAAGAAAAAATTAGATTACTATATGACAAAATTAAAGAAACAAATGAACAGTATAAACAAAAAACAATTGAATACGCGAATAAAAATAGAGATGATTTACCTGAAATACATAATACTGTTTTTGTGAAAAATAAACAAAAACAAAGTAAAACTAATAATAAATTCAAACCCGAGAAAATTGTAAAAATCAACCCCACTTTGAAAACAGCAGAAATAAAACCAGATCATGGTAACACATCAAAAGACATTCACCTGTCCAACATAAAAAGACCTAGACGAAAGAATTACAATTTTAAAACCAAGCAAAAACAAAAGAAAAATAAATTCAAAATTCTAGAAAACAAAATATTGAAAAAATCTCCCTTGTTGCAGACTTGTGACTCTCCACCTGACAACAACATAAGAAGTTCAGATACAGAACTTAGTGAATAATCCCGGAGTTCTCCCATTTAAATTAGGACATGCAAAAATTAAAACCGCTTCCCATACATTCCTACATTACATTGACCTCAAAACCATTAAAGACAGAGTCGATTTAATAAACGAAAATTTTTCGGAATTAAAAACAATAGTAGATTCTGCTACTCCCGAATTTTATCACATTTTAAATAACTACTATGGTCATTTAAAATACCAATTGAACATTGTAAATAGAAAATTAAACACTTTCTACCCCGAAAAACGCCAAAAACGAGGACTAATTAATCCTTTAGGATCACTTGTCAAATTTATGAGTGGTAATATGGACAACGACGATGCTCAAGAAATTCATAACAGTATTTTAAAATTAGAAACAGATCAAAACAAAATTGTTACAAAATTAAACAATCACATTTCACTTTCCAAAAATATAATGTCAAATATTAACTCTACACTGACACTAATTGTTAAAAATCAAATCAATGTCGAAAATAAAACGAATGAGCTAATTCAATTAATAAACAAAGGAAATTTCGATTTTTCTAATTTTTACGACGCACAAGAAATATTAGAACAAATAAAATACAATCTCGATTCACTGTTAAATTATTTGGAAGAAATCGAAAATGCTGTGACATTTTCAAATCTAGAGGTTGTACACCCTAGTATTATTTCTTATCAAGATCTAAAAGATATTATTAATGAATTATATACAATTTACAATCATAAACAATTACTATTTTCAAATATTAATGATATATCGAAGTACTATAATGTTATCAAAATTAAAGTTCATATCATAAATGAAAAAATTATGTTTTCACTAGTTTTTCCTTTAATACACCCAGAAACCTTCGATCATTATCATCTATATTCAATTCCTAACTCAAATCAATCAACAATTATCCCACCTGCTACTTACCTATCAGTAAGCGACAACGTATACCAATATAGTAACGAAGAATGCATCGATTTGCAATCAGAATTCCTGTGCAAAAGTACAAATCTTCTACCACTACAGAGGGATGAAGAATGCTTAACATCAATTTTGTCAACCGACACTACAGCAACCAACTGTCAACAAATACCAGTCAAGATAACTCAACAAGTTATATTGGAAATCAACGAAGCCCATTACATTGGAATATTTCCAAAACAACAAAAAATACAAACTTCGTGCAAACAGAATACAATTGCGTCCCTACAAGGAACCTATTTAATCGTCGTACCACCAAACTGTTCAATAAAGATTTCATCATATGTCTACGCGAATAAATTGAAGACAATCCCAGGGCATGCCATGACCTTAGAAAAGATCAACATGCGAAACTCCACCGTAACACAAGTAGAAAAACTACGACTGGACAAGGTATCACTTGATAAACTTCACCAACTTCAACTTCAAGAATTAGAAGAACTTCCCATCGAATCAATCAATCTTCATGAAAAATATTCAAAGGGCTCAATCATCGGTGTCATCATACTTTCATTAATAATTTTATTTTATTTTGCAATAAAAATTATAAACAAACTTTTACAGAAAAAGCAAGTTCAGCGAAGTTCAAATGCGAGTCCGAGGGCATTCGACGAAACTCAAGTCGTTCCACCCTAGAGTTTCTTCTTAAGGAGGGAGGTGTTACCTAACCATATTCTGCGGACCTCAGCAGTTCCCAGTATCCGCCACGTTCCCGCTAGCGGCAAGAAGATCACATTTCATCTTATCTTTGTACAATGTATATTCCATGATTTTGTAAACTTTTATTCAGTCTGTATGTAGAATTCAAACAATAAACTTAGAAAATACTTTATTGTAGAAAGCAATAGTTTTTAAAAACCAATATCCAGAAATCTATCAATTAATTTATATATATATATATATATATATACAGGGTGTATCAAGATAATGGAACAGTGCATTTTATTCGTGTATGTGAACAGATACAGAAAAAAGTGATTAAGATATTTTGTAAGGTATAGAGGGGGACACATTGTAGCATAAACTTTATTATCTTAAATCCAGTGGTACTCAAACTATAGGGCAATATTATATATTTTTAAAAGGCATTATATATATTTTATTAACTCATTAAATAGATAATTTTGTTTTGAATTCAACGATATAATAATAACATACCCTTACATTGCGAAAAATTTGATAAAAATTAATTCAAAGTTAATATTTCATTTCTACTTTATCTAAGTAATCTGAGCAAACATTCAATCAATAAAACAAAACAAAATTTATTTTAGTTTTATTACAAGCAAGTAAGCTACGATTTTGGCAATAAATTCAACTTTTAAAATAAATTTTTTGTTTTATTGATTGAATGTTTGCTCAGATTACTTAGATACAGTAGAAATGAAGTACTAACTTTGAATTAATTTTTATAAATTTTTTCACAGTGTAAGGGTATGATATTATTATATCGTTGAATTCCGAACAAAATTCTCTATTTAATGAGTTAATAAAATACATATAATGCCATTTAAAAAAATATAATATTGCCCTATAGTTTGAGTACCACTGGATTTATGATAATAAAGTTTATGTTAAAATGTGTCCCTCTCTATCCCTTACAAAATATCCTAATCACTTTTTTCTGTATCTTTTCACATACACGAATAAACGGCACTGTTCCATTATCTTGATACACCGTGTATATATACAGTGTGTCCCATTTAGAGGTGCCACCATTGGGATCTCGAGAACTATAAGAGATACGATGTCGGTTAAATGGAACTTTTTGTGCGCCTTTGGGAGGCCATCTCAGATGTGCTTTTGTTTTTCCAAAAATTTTCATAGGGCACTAGATAATGACGAAAAACTGAATATTGTTGATTTTTTCTTTTTCAAATAACTTCTAAACCATTAGTAATTGAGAAAAACGTTTCAAATATAAAAGATAGATATTTTTATTAACTAACCATTGGCGTACGAAATAAATTTTTACATCCGTAAAATTTCGAGATATAACATAAACTTATATTTTTTTAAATGGAACCCATATATGATTTTAGTCTCAAAAATATCACTATTTTTTTCTCTTTTCAATGATGTAAGGGTTATTATGTTTTATATTTGTTTTGCCTTCAAAATTATTATTTTTTCCTTATTTTGCATTAAATTTACAATTATTTTGAAAACATTGGTAGATTTCTATGTAGAAATACTCCTTGTATTTAAATAAATTATTTCGTTTGAAAATTTTGCTCAAAACTCGTATCAAATTAATTTTTATATTTTGTATCAGGTCGCCCTTGGTACATTATTGTGTAATTTGTAATTATTAGTCTAAAATGAAAATATTAAGTAATAAAGGCATAAAATAAATTATATCAATCAAATACAATGTAATTAATTAAAATAATAATGTTTTTTGGGAAATATTAAGGAAATTCAGGAAAATAAAGAGAAAAAATAAATTTTAGGAGCAAAAAAAAATATAAAACGTCATAACCCTTATATCATTGAAAAGAGAAAAAAATAATGATTTTTTTGAGACTAAAATCATATATGGATTCCATTTAAAAAAATATAAGTTTGTTTTATATCTCGAAAAGATAAAGATATAAAAATTTATTTCGTACGCCACTGGTTAGATAATAAAAATATCTACCTTTTATATTTGAAACGTTTTTCTCAATTATTAATAGTTTACAAGTAATTTGAAAAAGAAAAAATCGACAATATTCAGTTTTTTGTCATTATCTAGTGCCATATGAGAATTTTTGGAAAAACAAAAGCACATCTGGGATGGCCTCCCAAAGGCGCACAAAAAGTTCCATTTAACCGACATTGTATCTCTTATAGTTCTCGAGATCCCAATGGTGGCACCTCTAAATGGGACACACTGTATATATATATACAAGCTGTCTCTTAAATACGAGGTCATGGCTTAACCACAGATTCCTGAGGCTAAAATAAGACGATTTAACTAAATTTGCTTTTACCGGAAAGTGTACCATTTAGCCAGTATTCAGCTTCAAAGTTCTTAAAAAAAAAATTAATTTTGCTTATAATAACAGAACTCTTTATTCTATTTCGATGAAATTTGGTACGGCAGTTCGTATGGTTATGTCATCTTTTAAGATGATACTTGTTATTACTAGTGAATCACTAGTGTATGAAACTTAGGTGTCCCAACATTGATTAGATCGTAACTTTTTAATGACCATACCGATAAAGTGAAATTATTTTTTTTTTCAGAAACATATATTCAATAGTAAAATTTTCTCTCTCTGTTCAATTTGTGATATCTGTTACGGTTCAGACAGAAAAATATAAAACCTGAGGGACTGCATCGTGAATTTTTTTAAAATAAATTTAATCTAGCAGCTGTCCAAATGCCAAACATTTAATTTTTAATGACAGTAACGAGTTGACAATCTTCTCGATTTATTTGGGAGTAAGCTAACATATTTATTCGTCTTATTTATAATAATGGTAGTAAAATACTATTATGCCGAACAAACGGATGCTACTAGTTTCTGAAAATTGCGAAAGAATTTTTTGACAACCCATAAACAATTGTTACTGTCATTAGAAATTACTTGTTTGACATTTGGACAGACTGCTAGATTAAATTTATTTCAAAAAAATTCACGATGAAGTCACCCAGGTTTTATTTTTTTCTGTATGAACCGTAACAGATATCACAAATTAAATCGAGAGAGAAAAGTTTGCTATTAAATGTATCTTTCTGAAAAAAAATAATTTCAAGTTATCGGCGTGGCAATTAAAAAGATACGGTCTAATCAATGTTGGGACACCTAAGTTTCATACACTAGTGGTTCACTAATAATAACAAGTATCATCTTAAAAGATGACTTATAACGATACGAACTGTCATACCAAATTTCATTCAAATCGAATAAAGCGTTCTGTTATTATAAGCAAAATTAATTAATTTTTTTCGAAGAAATTTGAAGCAGAATTCTGGCTAAATGGTATACTTTCCGGTAGAAGCAAGTTTAGTTAAAACATCTTATTTTAGCCTCAGGAATCTGTGGTTAAGCCATGTCCCCCTATTTAAGAGACACCTTGTATATAGATGTGGAAAGTACTCGCGACTGTGTCGAGTAGTTAAAAAACAAATAGCGCGAATGCAGTCTAGGAGTATATTAGGCTCTAATAAATAATTGTCACTCTTTACAATTAACCAAGATTTCGGTTATTTATTTTAATCATCCTCAGGGTTCTAAAATATGTTTAAATTGTTAGAAATAAATTACAATTTTGTGATTTAAAATATTTGTTTACTTACATTGTGTGAGATAAGTATTAAAAATTATATTTACGTCGTACATCGTTCTTTTTTTTTTGAGAAAAAATTTTGGATTTTTTTTTAAATTTTGTTCTTGTAACATTAAATTTTGACTAAAAACTTAAATTATCACAGTATGTTTTATAAAAACTATTGTACATATGGCATTAATTCTATGTTAATTACGAACTTGTTTGTACTGTTTTCTAAGTTTAAAATAGTTTCGACTGCATTTTGGAATCAAATGGTAATACGAAGAAGATATTAACTTACCAAAATGTCGCCAGAGGGACGGCGCGAAATTTGCTTTAAATTAAAAAAAAATTTAAAAAAAATAAAATTATAGTTTTAATAAAAACGAGGAATTGTAAAGAATGAAAAGTAAAAATTGTTATTATGTAGTGTAAAGTTTGTGTTGTTAATATTGTCTGGGGGATACTTTTTCTTAGTCAAGTGTAATAAATAGTTATATATGTGGCTCAAGTTGTCAATATCATTACGCCTATTTATGCTATTTTCTGTATTGTAAATATGTACCATCTCGAGAAAGTATCTTTTCGATTATTATTAGCAACAGAATCTCATAAATTTGTTATTATCAGTATCATTTATACATGTCAGAATTTTACAATATATTATATTATTATTTATATTGTAACAAAATCGTTGTTACTACGCCTATTTTATTACTGTCATTCTGTATAAATTCCCGTTGCGAGCTATCCTTTTACACCTAAAAATTTAGGCATTTGACTTACGTGAACTATAGTTACTATACCTTACCTTAAGACTGTCTTTTACTCATTTTTTTTAACCAATTTTCTCTTTATGATTACATTGTATTGTTGTTATAATCTTGTTGGTTAGAAATGACAAATAGTTGTTCTTGACAAGCAGTGAGAATTGATAGTAACTAATAAAAGTAACTAAATTCCAATAACTTTATTTATTTAAATTGTTTAAATTTGAGTACATATTTTAAAAGTCATCTGATGTTTGATTATCTCTTTTCCTGCATTTATTTTATTTTTAAAAATTAGTATAGGATAGTTTTCATGCGACGACGTTATTATTTTTTTTGTCTATGATTGAAAACACTGATTTTAGGCGTTGGCTGAGGAAGCTGGCTTTTTACCTGTCTCTCAGGGCTTGAAAGAAATTAGACGGAATTTGCTTGCAAAGTTTTTTTTTTTGTTAAACTGTTGTTTATTCCATGATTGAATTAGTCTTAAGGTCTAGTGTACCATCCTCGCTAGTGGAAAAAGAAGTAAGAGTTTCGCATTCTTTTATTTGTAATTATTTACTGTTTTAGTAGCGTGGAATCTTGTCTTTGCAATTCATTCTGTACCATGCGGTTTTGTCCGCGGAATTTGCAAAACTCTTACCTAATTTTCCAGCGATCTCGTTGCAACTTAAAGACGTCTAATTTGCCACAAGGGCCTAGCCAAGTTTGGTTTATCTAAATTTTGAGTTTCGAGTTAAAGCCACGTGGTCAATACAAATTCTGTTCTGACTTCAAAATTCTTATAGTTTTTTTTTTTTCTGTATTTTATTTGGGCTACATTCTGAACTTTTATTCTGCATAATTAATAATTTTTTGGGCTAAATTATTTAAGGGTAATTTTTTTTTTTGGTAAAATTTTTGGGATTTAAATATTATTTCGGGAATTAAAAATTTAGTGAAAGTATCCTACCGAACCACACCGTTCCTCTCCTATACCCTAGAATGAATGTAGGGTGTGAGTACATGACGTGACTATACAATTTTGGACTAGACAAATTTTCGGCTCGGTTTTTCCGTTTTAAAAGTCGACATCTTAGAGTCAATTTCTTTTATCGTTATTTATCTCTAAATTAACATAGTAGCTACAATTTTTTATAATATTTTGTAACTGATTGATTGTGCGCTACATTCGATTCGACGAAGTATTTGTCCGGTTATTAATATTTTTGCGCTGCATTTTTTTTTGTGGTTTGTAAAGCCCTTTTGGCTTCTTTTATTATCAGGTTAATTGCTGCGCCCTTAAGATTACCGTTTAGTCACATTTCTCACTCTACGTTCTTTTTCTAATATCTTCTTTTGCATGCGGCCGTTCTAGCTTTTATCAAAATTTTTATTGTTATTTAAAACCTAGGTGCACTTTTTGTAAATAATTTTGTAATTTGTAAATTTTTGTTTTGTGGTACATTCTCGTCTGGAGCTCTCGCTTAGGACCTTAAAAATTTTATGTACAGTTTACAGCCCTTATGGCACTTTGTAAATCTTTGTAGAGATATTTTTGCTGGCCAGATTTTTTTAGGGAACATAGTCAAGGACTTGCACGGTTTTTTTCCGGGATTGGGATTGAGAAGCGACTGAGGAAGGCAGCCCTTACTGCAGTTGAACCTACTGGCTTTTTGATATCCGCCGAAGTGGAATTATTCTCCCGACGATTTTCGAGGAAAACCAGTTTCTCCGTTGACTAAACCCTAGCCTAGGCTGTACAATACTGACGTCATCGTAACCAGACCACAGATTTGGACTGTTATCTTAAAATTATTTTTTTTTATAAAAACTTTACTTTTTTAGAATTGACCTTACTCTAAACTTACCCTGCTTATAAGGTCTGGCACCCACTAATTTCTTTCGAGAAAAACTCGTTTTCACTTTTCCAAATTGAGTTGTACTTATTTATTAATTTTCATTCTGTCGCGAATACCTGTATCTCGAAATAAATTACAAAACCCTAGACCCAGCCACCGCTTTGCGTTTCAGCTAGCCGGAGCAAATTTTGAGTGTACACGTACAGGTAGGAGGAATTTGTTTATTTTTCATTACTTCAATTATCCTCTTGTGTCACAATATATACAACTTAATGCCATAAATTTAAGGGTGAGTATTATGACATGTGTAGAGTACGAAACATAAAGATTTTTTAAAAAAATCGCATATTTAAGGGTAGTTCTCATTAAACTAACATTTTTGGAACCACTGGACCACTGACAACTTTAATACTTAAAATTAATTTAATTAATTTACGTAATGTTTCTGTATAATCAAATCTTAATTATTTATTCTGAAAGTTCAATGAACCATATCAAAGATTAATATTAATACTTCGCAGAATTATTTTTATTAAAGAAAAAAAAACAGAACGAATTAACTGATAAATAGCAAGAATACTAGAAACTTTTCATGTAACAATATTAATATGAAAAAAACTTACCTTAAAAATCAATTGAAGAATAAACACAAAAGTCATAAATATTGTTCAAAATTATCACCTCCCACAGCTACACACAATGCACTACGTTGAATTAATGAGATACTACATGCCAGGTTCATATGATTTTCTTGTTAAATAATTTCAGCACAGTTTTGAATCCGCATCCTCAATTCTTCAACAGTTTCAGGGGGGTTTTGATTATCATACACCAAGGACTTCAAATGACCCCACAGATAAAAATCTAAGGGATTGAGGTCAGGTGATCTTGGTGGCCATGATACAGGACCTCCACGGCCAATCCACCTGTTCCCATAGGTATTATTTAAATGCTGCCGCACATTACTTGAAAAATGAAGTGGAGCACCATCATGCTACTGATGGGTAGTTCATGAACGAGTCGTTCATTTTGAACGACTCACTTCAGTGAGCCATGAACGAACGATTCTTTAGTTCGACTCAGCGTTCACGTGCTACACTGTAGCACAAGCACACCGCTCTAGTACAGTAGCTCAGCTGAACGAAATGCTCTTTAGGTCTCACAGTACGGCACATGGCTCTGACTTCTGGCTCATCAGTTTAGCACTAGTTCTCGTGTAGCAAATGAGCTTGAGCTCAGCAGCAGTCACGGCACACAGCACTAGCAGAAGTACAACACAGTTACAGTTCACAGCACGCATGAAGAGCGCATGTGCATTTGAGTCGTTCAAATGAACGACTCACTTTAATGAGCGGAGCAAAATGAACTGACTCACTAAAATTGAAAGAACGACACATCACTACATCATGCTGAAACTCTGCATGTTGACAATGGAGTAAGGGAACATCTTCTAATAATACTGGTAGAACATTTTGTAAAAATTCCAAATACTGGTCACTATTTAATCTATTGGGCAGTATGTATGGTCCAAGCAAATTTCCATTTAAGATACCAGCCCAAATATTTAATGAAAATCTGTGTTGCAAACTACTTCTTACTACAACATGTGGATTTTTTTGAGCCCAATAATGCATGTTGTGGAAATTATGGACACCGTCACGTGTGAAAATTGCTTCGTCACTAAATATTATAAGATCAGCAGACATTAATCCTTGAACACGTTGAAAATGGTATGGATGATAATCATTCTTGTATAAAATTTTCAAAACATTCGTGTGAGATATTTCTCCTACAACACGAGACACTCCTCTGCTACTAATTTCCGGGTTAGCATGCACCAAGTCTAAGACTTCAACTTCAATGTTGTGGTGTAGTCTGCGACCGCCGCCATCTCGTCCATTTTTTCTTCTTAAATTGCCTGTGTCTCGAAGACGTTGTGTCAAGGTGATGAACATCCTGCGATCAGGCTGGTGTCTTCCAGGATACCATGCGGCATACAGGCCTGCTGCTAAAACCGCGTTTTGTTGCACTTCACCATAAATCATCAACATATCCACTAATTCAGAATTAGAATACATTTTTTTAACAAGAGCACAGCAAAATTCACTTGTCACTAACACTTCCGAGAATAATGAAATATTTTATGTACCTATTACACAATTATTTTCGGTGCAAATGGTATTTAATTTAATTATTAAGAATAATTTAATTTAATTATTAATGATACAACTAATTTTGAATGTATTTTTGATAAACATATTTTTAATGAAATATGAATTAAAACAGCAGTAAGAAAAAGTTTCCTTAAGAAAAGTCGAATTTTCGTTTTTCGAATTTCAAAAAAATCTTTCAATTTCGTAATCTACACATGTCATACTACTCACCCTTAAATTTATGACATTAAGTTCGTTTCCACCCTGTATATATAAATTAAGTTTGATTGATTCAAACCGAAGTTAGACAAGTCTTAACAAGAATGAATCAAATATCTTAACAGGTTATATTTATACTAAATTTGTACAGGGATTATCTCTTGTACGTGATTTAAGACGAAAAGGCTTGTTTTTCGTTCTAGAAATTGCGACTTAAATAAGTGTCTAATGTTTCAATAAAACAAATATGAGTTATACTTTATTTAGGGCGGTTTATCTACATAATTTCTCCCTCCTGAAGAATGGAAGTTACGTTTTCGTTACTTCTATTTATTTCACTTAATTTAATAGTTTTTGATTTTCTTGAAGGTTTCTTAAATATTTTCAAGAGACAATCTTTGTACTTACAAAATATTATAATAAGAATTATTACAATAATTATAATATAAATGCTAATATAATGATAGCTTTAATTATTAATATTATTATATAAAGATTTCAATTGAATATTACTATCTGTATTATGTTTGATTGATGAAATATTTCATATTTCATGGTTTATTTTATCAATATGAGTTTTTGTTAAATTTGTATGAATTTCAATTAGATCTCCAAAGTTACTTATTTATCTATATATGCAATCTTACAATTATTCTTGGTATAATACCCACTTAAAAGGTGTATTGTTTCGTATGTGTCGTGTATTTTGTTAAGGATTGGAGTGGCTTGTAATAATTCTTCTTATCGGATCATAGATGGTATTTCCAGTAATGTAATTAGGTTATTTTTTTGACAGAGCAATATGTTTTAAAAATAATATTATTTTGAATATTGTTGGTCAAAATGGTTTTAACGAAGTTATTTTCAATATAATTTATTTCATTCAGGAGTTTATTGTAATTTATAATACCAAAGTATAGAGTGTTTAATTGACAAAACGTCATTGTCTCTTGTAGTAGTGTTAGTGAGAAATAAAGTTCTTGTCCAATATGGATTAGCGAATTTAGTAGATTTTGTGTTTTAATTATGTCCATGTCATCTATTTCAATTGCTTTTCCAAGACCATTTAATTTTTTATTTAAAATGATATTGATTTCATTTATTTCCTTAATTTTATTATTAAATTGTGCTGTCAAATTATTATAAATAGTGACCATGGAGTTTATTTTTCCAGTTAACTTGTTTTCATTTACATTGATATTTTCGATTATTTGATCATATCGCTTTTTATCTTTATAGTCTAAATTGCCTGTGATGCTTTTAATTATGGATCCAAGTCCATTAACTAATTCTCGTTAACGTCTTTTTGGAGTTATTAATGATATTTTATCTTTTACGTGTAACATAATATTTTTTAGAATAGTTTCTTGACTTTTGACATTATCTTCAAATTTATAAAATTTCAGTTTATTGTTTAGTAATTTAGTGTTTGATTCTAATAAGTCATATTGCTCTAGAATATGGATTAAAGGAATTTTGAATGAATTATTTGAGAATTTACCTGTATATACGCCGTCTCTAGTTCAAGTATATTTATACCTGTATTCGTGTCATCTGGGAAAATTTGGGTGATTCCGAATGGAATCAATCTGTAACAAGACGAGGCGTTTTAAGATTTGAAATCTTATGAGTTTTATTATTCTCGTCAACAATTTGTCCTCTTCATGTCTTACATTCTTCACTTCTACCTTTTTAAATTTTAGTTTTTCGATTTTTCCTGTATTTCTTTTATTAATTTTTACTAGTTCTTGTTCGGGGAGTTCATATTGTTCTGCTAATTCTTTAGAGAATTTTACTTTATTGTTATCAATATTCGTCTTTACTTGTTTATTTATTTCTTTTAAAATTTCTGCATGTTTTTGTAAATATTCATCTACTTGTATTTTAAGTGGTTTTATGGTTAATTCAGGATTTTGCCCGAAAATTATTTCTTTTGGTGTTCTTTTTGTTACTGAATCAATACTATTATTATAGGCTATTATTGCGTAATTTAGTTTTTCTTTTAGTGAGAGGCTTTTTATTACAGTATTTTGGTTTAAAATTCTCATATGCTCTATAAGTGAGAAATGAAATCTTTCGACGATGCCAGTAGAGAGGATTCGCCGATTCTGCAACCTCCTCCTCCTCATCTGCAGTGATCCTTATTAACTTGATGCATAGGGATCATTTTCGCTCAACACAGGCTGTTGAGTGCCGCTTTTGCTTATAGGTGACGGCTGCAAAGGTATCGTGCGTACGTAAGCTGGCACTCGGGAAATGGATTTTGGGCTGGGGAGACATTCTGTTAAAGTTAATTATTATTTAATTAGCACATTAAAAGATTTTTTAACCTTGATATTTAATTTATTATTTAGAATGTGGATTAAAAAGTAAAAGGGATTTGCATAATAATTATTTACTAACCTTGAATTTTTAATATAAATAGGAATAAAAAGTGATTACTTTACAGTGCTTCAGTTATATTTTCCACAGTAACAACATATTTTTATTGCAGTAAGTATATTTTGTAAATTTTTTATCATAATTTGTATATAAAATTAACTTTTAGATGGCATTACCTCGCAAGCAAAATGTTTCAGAAGAAGAGGTGGATGTTGGAAACTATGAGGAATATCCACTTACTCAAGATCTTTTTACCCAATCTATGTCTGCAGATTTTTTCAAAAAATTCTGCGACACTGACACTACTGAGTGCGCATACAAGGATGATTTTTTAATTTTATCCAAAAGTTATAGTTTGAACAAGTCAAAAACAAAGTGGATTAGTATTGGCCTAAGTATAATCCGTGACTTTACACCAGTTATAAAGTTAACAACAAGTAAACCGAATAACAATGGAATTCAGTTTACTTTGACAGAATGGGATGAATTATTAGGTTTTAAAGATTTAATATTTAATTATAACGAATGTGGAAATGATATAAAATATCAAAATTTGAAAAGTGACCATAATATGATATTAAACAATGTTCGAGGGAAAAAGTTGTTAACTCTTTCCTGGCATACTAATGAGTTTATTGTTGTTCTAGATACAACATCTGCTTACACTTTGTTTAGTATAAAAAATGTTATTCAACATTATATGGAAATGTTAAGTAATTTAGATTTTATTAAATATTATGAAAAAATATTAGCTGCAGCAAATGACTGTAAAATTGTAAATGTAAACTATAGTGATCAACAATGTATTGAAACTGTTTTGGATAATAATTTAGATTTGCATGTTTTAGCTTTTAAGGAGCTATTGTATGTTTGTAAAGGACGGAAACTGTATATAGATATGTTAAATAAAAAACCAGTTAATTAATTATTTGTTTTATTTACATTGCATAAAATACATTTTTTTTCCATTGGTGGTTTACCTTCAATTACATCTCCACCTTCTACATTACTGTTATAGTGTAATGTACATCGTTTACGTTTTCTTATTTCAGGATTATTTTTTAAGTCCTTATTTAATAAATGATATACATCATCAAGTTGACGTTCTGCATGTGAAATTAAAACTTCAACTGGTAAATTATTAATATCTTCCTTACTCATTAAATACAACCACTTTTTTTCGTTAAGTGATTTTAATGCTTTATTTACATTCTCCATTTTTGAAGACAAGATCCAGCCAATTCTTGATAGTGAACACGTTTCTGAGAGCACACAAATATGGTGGTTTGTGATAAAAGCAGGAGAAGTGTAACAAATTAGCAGTTTTCAAAGTTGGGTACTGCACTAAATCTTCTATGGGTGCATGTATTTGTAATTTATTTTGTAGAAATTTTTTTTTCCTTAAACCTTTAACGTAAATTTTGGAAGCTGGAGATAATATCTTCTTAATATGTGCTAAAGTGTCTTTATAATTGCAGCAACCAGAATTCCAAAATAATCCGTGGTAATGATTTAGTAACCACTGAGCTTCTTTTCTTCTTGACTGGTTTAAATTATTCCAAGAAAACGGAGGTTTCAGTACATGATGCAACACTTGTTCGCCATTTCTTGATACCACTGCGATTTCTTTCGGGATAAAATCACCACAATTATCATTAAAGCCTTGCACGTCCACAATGAACTCCATCACCACACTAACTCTCCAAGCATTAAATAAGTTTTCTTATAGAACTGGTGAAAGGGTTATATTCAATAATGCGATCATGGATAATAAGACAGTAAGCAGTAGTTTCTGCAGGGAAGTTTTCATTTGATTCAAAATCGATTCGCACATCAACCGGAGCTGTTTTCAAGGTTTCATTTTGTTTTGAACAATCCAGTACAATAAGTGGTGCTTTACTTAAAAAATCCGTTTTATTTAAGATTGGTTGAACCGTATTTAGATCATAATAGGTTTGTTGAAATTTTATATACATATCATATAACGATGCAAATTGATTATTATTTATATTAATATTTAGGTTTTCATATGGATAATTTTCGGAATTTAAAAATAATTTAATGTCTGATATATGACAGTGATCAAATTCGCTAGCATTTTTACCAGCCTGATTTCTTCTTTTAGTTTGAAAAGCTAAAGTTGCATATCTTGGTTTTTCAAGCTGTGAAGATGTTTTGATGTTCCAAGTTTGTTTTTGTGCTGTAGGTAAAACTGGATACTCTGCAAGATCCCATGATCGGAATGCCATTAAAATTGATTTATTCTTTTCTTGTCTTTTGAGAAAATTCAATTTTGTTTTATCATTTACATACACATATGGCATTCGCCAATAAATTTTTTTAATATTTACTTTAATTTCATCATGAGTTATATAGGAGTTAGTGTCCACTTTTGATCTAATAAGAATAAGTTCTTGTTTTACATTCATTAAAATTTTTCTGTAATCTTCAGCAAATCCAAGTATCATATTTAACGGTATAGACACATTGAATTTTCCATCTTTATTTATTATAGAAGATGAAGTCCAACCAGCATTTTCAAGCATATTAATTTGCCCCTCATTAAAAGATAGGTAACCTTTAATTGTCGATGTAATTCCTACATTTTTACATCTATCAATTTCAATTCCATTCAACTCATATCGTATTTCGTCAAACAAATGTGCAATTCCATTGTTTACAAATTTTGAAGTCTCTGCAACTTTTGTTCCATCTTTTTTCACTAGTTCACCTTCAATCACTATAGCACTGTGAGATGGAAGAGTGAAAATATCCTGCTTCTGTATAGGAATTCTAATTTCATCACTGTTATTAAACGTTGTCGATATGTACGGTTGATGAGTATGTAGTTCAACACGAGATATGGATTCGTCAAATGAAATATCTTCATCAATGTTTAAAATATTATTCATTGTGGTGCACAATTTTGTAACCTTGTGATATAAGAAATTTTCTATTTCGAGATGTTAACTTTTTAGCCGGTGACGACTTAGTGACTCGTACTTTAGTTACAACTAATCTTTTATTACTAAAATTAATTCCCATTCCCTATTTTTTTCAAATGTAATCGTACTGTAATTTCTTCACCTCTAAAGTCAATGATATCACCTTGCTGATCAACTACTTTTATCGTTATGTTGTCAATGATTCGAACGTTAACTGGTAAATAAATGACATTCGTTGGTACCTCGATTATTTTATACCCGGGAGGAGCGGTTGGAAAAAAAACATGTAAGATGTGTGCTTGTGTATTATTCCTATACGATCCAGATGAAATATTACAATCAATTTGTATGGTATTCACTTTCATTATATTAACGATATCATCGGATTCATGTAGCTTGTTTGCTTCAAGAATTTTTTTCCCGAAACCCAAAAGCGGTCCAATACAATCTTCTTTTGTGAAATCTAGTTTTTGGGAACATAAAATTTCACATTTCAATGTATTCACATTAGGTTGAAGTGAAAATTTAAATTTGACAAGTTTTCCATTTTGTTGATATCGGCGGTCATCATAATGGTCTGGATCACCCACCACAGAACGAATATAATCATTCAAGTCTTCAATTTCGTACGATCCCGGCGGTATAGTTATAAACTTCAAATTATCTCCTTCATAGTAATACAATTTATTTTTACCATCCGCCACATTTGGAATTGAATTATAAGTTTGAAAATCAACAAGTCCGATAACCCATTCATTACCACCACCACCACCACTAAAGTTGTCACCTAATTCTAATGGAGGTGAATAATCTGCACTCAATATAGATTTTTTATCCGATAGAATAAATGTTAACGACATAACAGCACGAAAACGTTAATAATTATTAGAATAAAGAAATTGTAAGCATAGGTGACCGCAATTGAATGAATTAAATTTCTGGTACCTGCGGTAATTATATCTTATTTTCACTTTTTTACCAAAATATTGAATTAATTCTTTGGGTGGCCTTAAATTTCCAAAGCTGTCAAAATAACTAACTTTATTCCCCTGTTTTTTATAACATACCCAGTGAGTGCCGGGTCCGGTTTCATTATCCAAATTAACAATGGCCGCTTCATTAGTTAGCGGTCCAGATGCAGGTAAATTGTTACGCATGTAAACCCCACGGAAATATGGTACATTTTTGGTATATTCTCTTAAATCAATGTCCGTTAACGGTCTTAATGGAAGTTTTTTTTTATTTGTGGTTTGAGATATAATCCTAATCCAGTTTTATATGTTCCCAAATATAAACCGTCACCTCGTTTTCCAAGTGCAATTGCTTCCATAGTTTTATTGTGTCGTTGACTTTCAAGTAATTGTTGTTTTGCGGCTTTTGCATCATTTACAGCTTTAGCAATTCCCGCAGCACCTCCCGCTAAACCACCGAGAGCCGAGAGACCAGCAAATAATGGAATAAGAAATGGTAAAAATCCTCCAGTTTTAGGTACGGGTATAACCCTTGGAGAATTATACGTTTTGTGTTTACGATCTTTTACATTTCTTCGAGCCGCATTTAAGGCAGCACTTATAACTTGTTTCTCATTTGACTGATCATAATTATTTTGCAATAAAGCTGTTGCTGCTGCTTGTCTAGCATTTTTTACTGTTTCACGAAAAACGTTATTGTTGTTGTTACCTTTTCGTGTTTTTTGCTTACGTGTTGCTTCACGACGTCTACTCCTACGAAATGTGCCTTTCATATTTGCATACAAATGACACACGATAATAGTTCTGTACACTATACTAATAAAAACTTGAATAAGCGATTACCGTATTTATCTTGTTATTTATATAATTATTTACCCATTATCCATTTACTTTTGTGATGTGATTATACTTGTGTAGACATAATGAAGTTTGAAACGCAAGAGTGTACCTTAAAAGTGATAAATTTTGATTGTAATAAAACAAGTTTCAGTAAACATGGAGAGTTATTTTCAAATAATATAAGATGTATTATTTGTGGTCCATCGAACTGCGGAAAAACAAATCTTATGATTACATTACTATTAAGTCCTCACGGTTTACGATTTGAAAATATTCACATTTATTCAAAATCTTTACACCAACCAAAATATCAACTTTTGCAAAATATTTTCAGCGAAATTAATGATATAAATTATTATGCAAACGGAGAAAATGAAAATATTGTTCCACTAGAAAAGGCTAATCCTGACTCCATTTTTATATTTGATGATATTGTGAACGATCCGCAACAACATATACGAAATTATTTTTGTATGGGACGACACAAAGGAATTGATACATTTTATCTTATTCAAAGCTATACTCATGTGGCGAAACATCTTGTCCGTGACAATGCCAATTTAATTGTTTTATTTAAACAAGATGATTTAAATTTACGTCATATATATAATGATCACGTAAATACAGATATGTCTTTCATTGAGTTTAAAAATTTGTGTTCAAATTGCTGGCAACAAAAGTACGGTTTTGTGGTAATTGATAAAGATCGAGAGATCAATTTTGGCAGATTCAGAAAAGGTTTTGATAAATTTTTAACAAGTATATAGATTTTGTCACTTTACGAATTACTCTCATTATTGTTCTGAACAAATTGAATCAACAATGAGTGACGCAGCCGCCTCTGCAAGCACGTTGCGAGAAATAATAAAAACAAGACAAATTCTACGAAAAAAGTTGATGGAATTGAAACGCGGTAAACAAGAAACGGAAAAAATGTTAAGTGACACTTTTAAACCTATTATTAAACCATTAAATACTTTGTCAGAAACATTGAAAAATATAAAACCGGATTGTCCTGCCGTACCACCACTTACAACAAAATCAAAAATGTTCAGAAAGAAAATACGGTCAAAAAATGAGTATGATGACGAGGAAGATCAAGAACTGGAAGATGAAGTTTTCGAGGAAAGACCCTTTGAACAGGAGGCAAAAGATAGCAACCAAAAAGAGATAAAGCGCCAACAAGTACCGTCCTTTACACAAACAGATGTTGTTGCTGAAACATCTCCTCCTGTACAAACCGTAAAATCATTAGTACAACAACAGTTTCAAACGAAGGAAGAGTTGGAAGATTTGGAAAAATCATCACAAGAAATTTTAGGTGACGTAGCAGGAAAATATATAGCATTATATGCAATTGACAGTGCTGACATTGATCAGAAATATGGAATTAGACTAACACCTGATAATAAATTTATGATTGGGGATGCCATAATTGAAATTCAGCATAATGATATAAATATTGATGGGGCTTGGTATGAAGGAACGCCTGGCTTATATGAACTTCTAACAATGAAATTACCGGATCCAAATATATACACCGAAAATGATAAGAGAAAATATTTGGAAATTATTCAAAAAACCAACGCACATCGTAAACACTATAATAGATTAGGTTCAATTGTAACGGATCGTGGTTTGAAGTATAAAAACATAATAAAAGATATAGTTCCTCAAGTAACTACACGTGCGGGTACAGCTGCTGCACTTCGTAGCTCCATTGGACAAGGGCTGAAAGACTCAATAACAAACTTAAATTTAACCAATAAACGAACAGAATATGTTTATTGGAGTAACCCAAATAATCTTGTTAAAAGACTTAAATTATTATTAGGCTCTAAACGAGCTGGACATACAGGGCATGATGATGAAATTATTAGAATAGAAGAGGCTTTAAGAGAAGCTAATATTATTGTATAAACTTATTCCTTTGTGCAGTACATTATTAGTTATAACATGGTTGTCGATAAGTTTGGACGTCATATTAACAAACACGGTCATCACCGTCTATACAGAAAAATACTAGCTAATATACGAAATAAAACAACTTTCGTTGAAAGTAAAGTGTTAAACGTAAGTCGTGTAACGGGGCTTGTTACCGATCCTGAACATGAGAGTGATGCAGTGAATTTAAAATATGTTACAAATGTACTTAATAATTTAGAAAAAAAAAAATGAAAAATCTATTGACCACATAAACCAACACGTATTTACTTTGGAAGACAAACTTTTGAATAAAATTGAAAACAGTCGCAGTTTACTTATAGTAAATTTACTATTAAATTTAACTGGAAATATTTATAAAATAATAAATGGTAATTCTCAGTTTTTCTATACGTTCCCGTGTGATGCTCGAATTCAAAATGTTCGATATAATATTGAGGGAACGTTAATTGAAGCAATAGTAAATAATAAATCACTTGAATTAAAAGGTCTACGTGTTCGAGCTAACGATATTTTAAAATTTTTACCTATAAAGGGACAAAAAACTGCACCAGCACTGTCTGTTGAATTGCTGCTAGAAACAAATATTAAAGCTAAATGAGTAAAAAAGATATAGTAAACGAATTACATAAATCTGCTCGTCGCAATTTTCCTCGCAGGCATGTAATTATAAAAGGTTTAAACGATCTATATCAAGCAGATCTTGTGGAAATGATACCCTATGCCAGGGAGAATAAAGGGTACAAGTATATTCTAACAGTTATAGATACTTTTTCGAAAAGAGCCTGGACGGTGCCGATTAAAACCAAAACCGGCAAAGAAGTAGCAAGTGCCATGAATAAAATATTTAAAAGTGGGTTTGTTCCAAAAAACTTGCAAACGGACAATGGTACGGAATTCTACAATTCAAACTTTAAAAATTTAACGCAGAAATATAATATTAATCACTACTCAACATTCAGTAGTAAAAAAGCCAGTATAGTGGAACGATTTAATCGAACATTAAAATCTATTATTTTTAAAGAGTTCAGTTTACAAGGATCGTACAAGTGGATTAATAAAATTGAAACATTTACGAACGCTTACAATAATACATGGCATTCAACAATTAAAATGAAACCCAGTCATGTATCTCTTAAGCATGAAAAAAAAATATTAAACTCTGTATACAATCGCATTAAAGTAGCCGCTCCAGCTAAGTATAAAGTAGGCGATTTTGTCCGTATAAGCAAGTATAAATCAATTTTTGACAAAAACTACACACCCAATTGGACAACTGAGATATTTCAAATTAGGAAAATTCAGTCAACTTTACCAGTAACATACTTATTGCAAGACGAAAACGGTCAAGATATAGCAGGAGGTTTTTACGAACATGAAATAAGAAAAACAAAATATCCTGGTATATATTTAGTTGAAAAAATTCTACATAAGAAAGGAAATAAATATTTTGTCAAATGGCTAGGATTTAATAAAAAATATAATTCATATGTTAACAAATCAGATATATTATAAAGATAAAACCAAAAAATATCCAGCCAAGAACAAATTGCTATGTCGCCTCGCAGCGGTGAATTAACAGTGAATCCGACCCAACGTACGCGCGGAGCCCGAGCGTACACCTTCAGCGGGCCTCGTCCAGTCGAGCTCCGCTTACCTTTCACTAGTGCGCTCGGAGTGTTCTTGAACTCGTGCGGTGTATCAGGAGTGGATTAAGGGAATTTGAATTCCATGTAGCTGTGGTTTTCTTTTTTAACAATATTTACTGTAATATTATAAAATAATAAATATGTATTTATTACTATTTTTATTATTAGGTCCACAAGTATGTAAGGAACATGTATTCATATACACAGTAAAATAGAGTACAATAAAATAATAACAGTAAAATTGGATGTTTTTGTGAAAAGTATAAATATGCAATAAAATTTTATTGTGTACCCTTTTGGTTCTTTTTGGTTGCTACAATAAAAGTAAGGAATAGTAAGTAGGTAAGTGTAAGGAAATTAAAAAAAATAACAATTTTACTTTATAAATATTATAGTATATTTTTTATAATAAAAATTGATTTATTTTTCTTTATTTAATTCCTAAAATAATAATAAATGAATATACAAATAAAAACTTATTATCAATATTTTTTACCTTTAATTTTTGCCACCTTATTCTTTCCTCAGCCCTAAACTTTTTATTTTCTTTTTTCGTATTTTTTGTATTAATGGGTGGTCTCCTTAATACTAGTCTATTTTCTATATTTATTTCTGGGTTGTAAGATTCATCGTTACAACCATCCCAATTTTCACTGCATTCGACATGGTAGGGTGTGGTCCTTTTGCTGTTAATAAAAAACACATTATTACCACGTCGAAGGTGATTTCTGAAGAGTGATTCTTTACAAATGATAAAAACAAAAAAAACGATATTTGGCGTCGCAATAAATTAATACTAAACATTAAATATTGTTCCATTTTGAATAATGTGTTGAACGAATAAATTATTACCAAATAAATTAAATTAAATTACCTTATTTTCGTTGATTCGTCGTCGCAAGTGTCCCAATTCTCTTCGCACTTCACAATGTATGGTTTATAATTAGAAGTCATCTTCTTGAGTTGATCAACTTGTACTCGTATGTTCAATTCTGTCGTATATATATGATTCCTGATCTCATATAATCTGCACGCGATAGAAAAATGCATAATGCAAAAAAATCTGCTACAAAGTTTCACACACCTTTATAGGAGTGTATGCATTAACAATTTGTATAAATAGATAAAAATTTACTACACTCTTGCAATATAAATTAGTTTACATTAAAATGCAACTTTTATTACATGGAATACGGGTCGAAAAATTTATAATTGCAATTACTTTAGTACACACCTAGTGCATATATGGCTGATGAAAAATGAAAGGTATATTACAAATCCTTCAATAGAAGTTAGAATAAATGCATGTAACAAATTACAATGCAAATTTTATTACATGGAATACGGGTCGAAAAATTTATTATTGCAATTACTTTAGTACACACCTAGTGCATATATGGCTGATGAAAAATGAAAGGCATATTACAAATCCTTTAATACGTACATAGGTACTGCTTCGTATAAATAGAAGGCAAAGTATAAATTAAATTCAGTCGTATTCAAAATGGACTTAAACAAGTTGAATAGTCTCGGTGCAGGACAAACATACAAAAAAATTGCAGACCTGACACCTGGCGAAATTTATGAAATAAAATCAGCAAGAGTTCTACAAACGAAGTACGGCCGACGAGTTGTGGTTTGCATAAATAATTTCGAAGTATTCTTGCCAGCGAGATTTCAGACATTGACGGATACTGAAGTCAACGATTTGGCGAATAAAGGACTAAGAAACATAACTGAGCCGACTGATAAATTTGTTAAAATAGAATTTACAAGGTAAAATACTAAATATAATATTGTTATAATTACTAATATGTTTTTTGTTTTAGCTTAAATAATAATTAGCCGATAATGCAAAATTAACATTTCCTTTTACTAACAAATGTCGTTTGCTTTATTTTCTTTGGAATTTCAAAAAGATATTCGGGACGCTATTACAAAATTAACAGAAAATAATACTTATGCTTGTGTAGAATATCAAGACCGCTATCAGGTGAATACTAACAGAGATTTAGTTTATTGTTTTGGTTGCTATAATGGTAATTTAGTACCTGTTAGTATAGAAAATCTTACAGATATTTTCAGTAACACTATACACATGCAAAATTTTTTGTATTTAAAAAACTATTATTGCCATATTTGTGAAAAAAAATTGTTTAACATTTCTTCGCCATATAATTGCATTGAATGTTCAGATATTTTTTCGCAAGAAGCTAAAAACAATTTAAAAAACAATTACAAATTCATTTTTAAGGAACTAAAATTTCATTATTTATATAATCGAGAAATTTCTTAATTATAAAAAATGTTTTCATGTAGCAAATGTAAAAAAAAATTTACACGTAATGATAATCTTAAAAGACATATAAAAACCAGTTGTAATAAAAATCAAATAAATTTAACTACATTAACCCCATCAACTTCCAGAGGACTTGGAAATACTAATAACCCATATAACCAATTAAAAATTAAACGAGTAAAAACTAGTCATCATGGAAACGACAATAATATTTTCTGTGAATTTTGTAACGTTGATATTAAAAAAACTCAGTACAATGCTCATTTAAAAACAAATTTGCATAAATCAAATGCAAGTAAACAACAAAATGAAGACGACCCTGCAATATCAATAATAAGTACTGCATTCAAACGACGAATAATATCGTACAAAATTAGTAATAAAAATTCATTGGATATAATAACGTTTTTAAAAAATATTAAAAAAAGTGTTTTAAATCTTATCGATGCGCAGCGAAAAAGTCAGAATGCTATTAAATTCAATTTAGAACTATTCTGTTTGTATAAAAAAATTGGAAAGGATGATAGTATAAAGGAAGAAATAAAGTCATTTAATACAAAATTTGAAGAAGTTCTGCAATCAACAGATATTTCAGTTTTGTACGATACATTACTGTCCATAATAGAGAACAAAAGCGGTGAGTTTCAGGTAAGAATTTTTAGTAACTAATTTCTGTGTACACAACTTTGAACTATTTTTGTTGTTATAGGAGAGAGATTCCGGCTGGGCCTTATCAGGTGTAAATCATTTAGAAGTGAATATAAATAAATATTCACCAATAGCAGGGTCGTCATACATCAATTTACCAGAAGATGTGAAACAAAAAAAGGCTTGCATAAATGTGGAAAATACTGACCAACAATGTTTCAAATGGGCCGTACTATCAGCTCTACATCCAGTTAATCGTCAGCGTCAACCACAACGTGTAGCACACTACATAAATTATGATCGTGAGTTAAATTTCACTGCTATTAATTTTCCTGTCAAAATTAAAGATATTCCAAAATTTGAAGAACTAAATGAAAATATTTCGATTAATGTGTTTGGACTTGAACATAATTCCAATGAACGTAAACACAACATAGTTGGCCCATTACATCATACAAAAAATCGTAAAATAAATCATATAAATTTATTATATTTGGGAGATAATAATAAAAATCATTATGTATGGATAAAACACTTTTCTCGTTTAATTGGGAGCCAAATTAATTCTCATGGACATACAAAATGGATTTGTGATGGATGCTTAATATATTTTACATCAGAAGAAAATTTACAGAAACATCAAAATTTTGATTGTGGCAAAATAGTTACAATTTTACCTAAAGAGGGTGAAAATATTCTTGAATTTAAAAGTTTCCAGAAAAAACTTGAAATACCTTTTGTGATTTATGCAGATTTTGAATCATTACAAATACCAATCCACTCATGTTCACCTAATAAAAATAAATCGTTTACAGAAAAAACACACATACATGAACCTGATAGTTTCGCCTATTTTATGAAATGTTCGTTTAATAACGAACTAAGTAAATTTGAGATGTACACGGGTATTGACGCACCATCAAAATTTGTTGAAAACATTACAAAAGACATAAAAGAAATTTACAACAAATATTTAAAAATAATTATTCCAATGAAACCACTTACTATAGAGGAACATCAAAATTACAACTCTGCTACATGTTGCCATATTTGTGAAAAACCATTTAATAATGATGATATAAAAGTCCGCGACCATTGCCACGTCACTGGAAAATTTCGCGGCGCTGCTCATTACGATTGTAATTTAAATTATCAAATTCCTATGTTTTTACCAGTATTTTTTCATAATTTAAGCGGATATGATTCACATTTATTTATAAAAAATTTAGCTTTTGACAATAATAATATTAATATTATACCAGAAAATAAAGAAAAGTATATATCTTTCTCGAAAAATGTTCTAGTTGAAACAAAGGAAAACCAAAATTTATATATGAAACTAAAATTTATAGATTCTTTTAAGTTTATGGGAAAATCACTTGAAAGTTTAGCACAAAATTTGAAACCGAATCAATTTGTAGAAATGTCCAAATTTTTTCCAAATTTTGAACATTTTAAATTAGTAACAAAAAAAGGAGTTTTTCCATACCAATATATGGATTCTTTTGAAAAATTAATTGAAACTAAACTACCTGAAAAAATATTATTCTATAATTGTTTAAATAAAACTCATATTTCTCAAGAAGAATACAATCATGCTTTAAATGTTTGGAATGCATTTAAATGCAAAACCTTAGGTGATTATTCTGATATTTACTTGAAAACGGATGTTTTACTTTTAGCAGATATATTTGAAAATTTTCGAAATGTATGCAGAAATGTATACAATTTAGATCCTTGTCAATATCTTACTGCTCCCGGTCTTAGTTGGGATGCAATGCTAAAATGTACTGGAATTAAACTTGAATTGTTTACGGATATTGACATGCTCCATTTTGTCAAAAAAGGCATTCGTGGTGGGATCTCAAATTGTACACATCGGTTCTCAAAAGCAAATAATAAATATTTACCAAATTATGATTCCGAAAAAAATAGTAATTATATAGTTTATTTGGATGCAAACAATTTATATGGAGATGCAATGTCTAGGACTTTACCAACAAGTAATTTTAAATGGTTATCAGAAAATGAAATTGATGATTTAAATCTTTTGGCTATAGGAAATAATTCAGATACAGGATATATTCTAGAGGTAGATTTAGAGTATCCTAATTATCTACATGATTTTCATAATGATTTACCATTTTGTTGTGAAAATGTAAAACCTCCAAATTCAAAACAGTCCAAACTAATATGTAATTTAAACAACAAAATAAATTATATTATTCATTATCAAAATTTACAACAAGCATTATTATCAGGTTTGGAATTAACAAAAATACACAGGGTTTTAAGTTTTAAACAATCTGAATGGTTAAAGACATATATAAATTTAAATACAAACTTAAGAATGAAAGCTAGTAATAATTTTGAAAAGGATTTCTTCAAATTAATGAATAATTCTGTGTATGGAAAAACTATGGAAAATGTAGATAAAAGAGTTGATGTTAAATTATTAACACATTGGGAAAACATAGGAAAAAACAAGGTGCCGAAAAATGTATTGCAAAACCAAATTTTCATAGTTTGTCTATATTTTCCGAAAATTTAGTTGCAATTCAAATGAATAAATTAAAAGTTGTGTATGATAAACCGATATACTTAGGTTTCACTGTATTAGAACTTTCCAAATTACACATGTACGATTTCCATTATAATATAATAAAACCTAAATATAAAAATGATATCAAACTTCTCTACACAGACACGGATTCTCTTGTTTATGATATAAATACCAGTGATGTATATACCGATTTAAAACAAAATATAAACCATTTTGATACATCAAATTTTGCACCAAATAATCCATATAATATTGAGTTAAAAAACAAGGCTGTACTGGGAAAATTCAAAGATGAAATGGGAGGTAAAATCATTACAGAATTTGTTGGTTTACGTTCGAAAATGTATTCAATACAAACACAAGAAACAGAAATTAAAAAAGCAAAAGGTATAAAAACACATATAACGAAAAACGAAATAACTCACGATCATTACAAAAACGCATTATTTACAAATGAGCAGTTTTACATTCAACAAAAAACTTTTAAATCAATTAAACATGTAATCTATACGATAAATCAAAGTAAATTGTGCTTATCCTCAAATGATGACAAAAGATTTGTAATGAACAATGGAATTAACACTTTAGCTTGGGGGCATTATAAAATATAATTATACTGTACATATAGTAACTAACATGTTATGCCCAATTTGTAATTCAAGTAATGTTCGTATAACATTTAACAGTTTAGAAACAAAGAAATTTAGTTTGTAGTTAAACCACAAAAAGGCAATGGATTCTTGGTATATAATTAAATACAGTTGTACAAATTGCAAACTATATACTGAGCGAGCACGAAATGAAATACCTAGGCTGTTGCATAAAGAATGTCCTATTTGTGAAGAGGTAATGCAAATAAAATGGATACACTACTTCAACAATGGAATGAATATTCAGCACGGTGCTGTTGTCCATCCTCAACCAAACAATGGAAGGAATATTCAACACGGTGCTGTTGTCCATCCTCAACCAAGACAAGGTAAGTACATAAACATTTTTATATAGTAAATATACTTATATGTATTTTATTTTACAGAATAATCAGCAGCCAATGGTTCATAACTACAACACTTTAGCAATGTAATACAATATTATTAATAATAAAAATAATTTGTTATCTAAGCATGTATGTTATACAGTAAACAAAGTAAACTATGTTTATCTTTATACTCTATGTATTTAATTCTACCTTATATAAATAAAATGCTTCTATATATATATGCATATATTATTCTAAATTTTATTATGTAAACCCGTCTGAAAACAAATTTATTTAATATATTACTTGTGCCTTAAAAAATACCGCCCCAGCTCAAAATCTATTACCCGAGTACCAGCTTACATACGCATGACACCTTTGCAACCGTCACCTATAGGCAAAAGCGGCACTCAACAGCTAATTTGTTATCTAAACATGTAAGTTATACAGTAAACAAAGTAAACTATGTTTATCTTTATACTCTATGTATTTAATTCTACCTTATATAAATAAAATGCTTCTATATATATACATATATTATTCTAATTTTTATTATGTAAACCCGTCTTAAAACAAATTTATTTAATATTTTACTTGTGCCTTAACAAAATACCGCCCCAGCCCAAAATCCATTTCCCGAGTGCCAGCTTACGTACGCACGATACCTTTGCAGCCGTCACCTATAAGCAAAAGCGGCACTCAACAGCCTGTGTTGAGCGAAAATGATCCCTATGCATCAAGTTAATAAGGATCACTGCAGATGAGGAGGAGGAGGTTGCAGAATCGGCGAATCCTCTCTACTGATGCCGTTACTTTTTGGATTATCAACAGATATACAGTGAATATTTATATTTTTTCGAAGATTTAGATAATTTTTAATTGTTCTATTGTTAAATTCTAAACCGTTGTCGGAAATTATTTCCTTTGGGGTTATGAAATGAGTGAAATATTTTACAAGTTTGTTTAAAATCGTTATTGCGTTTTTATCCTTTATTGAATATGCCATTGCAAATTTGGAAAATGAGTCAACAATAGTTAATATTTTGTTTTGTTCAAGAGATAGAATATCAATATTCGAAGGGTTTATCTGCTGTAGATGTTAATATATTTGGAATTTTTATAGGATTTCTTTCATATTTAGTGATGAGGCATACATCGCCTTTATTTATAAAATTTTGTATATTTTTTTGCATATGAGGCCAATAGAATTTTTGCCGTAAATTTCTTAAAGTTTCAATTATTGCTCTGTGATTGGTGTTTTCTTCGTGATAATTTCGTATTGTTATCTGTTGTTCTTCTTTATTTTCAATATCTGTGGTCATTATTTTGCAAGAGACTAATTTGTAGCCATTAGCATCAAAGTAAGTTTGTAGGACACTGTTAAAGTATGATATGAAAGTTTCGGGTATTAAACAATAATATGTCACTCCTGGTTGTAGTAGAGGCGTAAGACCTTTGAGCCAAATAATTTTTCAATCTTTACTTCATTTTTTCCTTTTGTATCTTTTACAACAATTTGGTTCCTACAAGTATTTATAGGTGCATCTAAATATCTTAAACCGTTTACTGGATTTTCTTTGTCAGAGTGCGCGGTTTCAGTAGTTTCTCCTTTTTCACTACCTGTTTCTATTACAGAGTCCGTATCTGAATTTAAATTTAATTCGTTTTGTTCGGGTTTTGTATAAATATTAATTTTTACCTCCCGGTACCCTTGGTAAGGGAGGTATAGAGATCGTGCTAAAAATCGCATATCGAAATTTTAGCAAATTACCACGTTTTATGGTCCCTAGAATCCAATTAAAACATTTTCACGGTGATGTCTATGTGTATGTGTGTATGTGTGTGTATGTGTATGGATTTTGTCTTCGCTCTAACTCAAATACTACCATTTAGAAAATTCTTAAACCTTGTATTTCTTCCCTATTCTAATATGAAACGAAGCAATTAGATTTTGGTGTAAATCGAATTACCGGAAATGGCACTTTACCTGAAGCTCAAAATGGTTTTTCTTCAAAAAATATCATTAAATGCCATTTTTTCGCATTTTGTCATTATGAAAATTAAAGATTATTATAATTATACGTTCGTACTCATTGTACATCTTTTTCAGCCATATGTAAACCTCTATACATCGCTCTCTATCACTAAATAGTTGTCAAAATCTACATTTGACGTTTCGTAACTGTTTGCATATTATTTGCTTTTTTGGATAAAATTTACAATGGGCTACTTGCGTGGTACTGAAAATCCGATTTCTGTCACAATATACGTAATGTTATATTGAAAACATATATAAAAATATAAATTTTATTTTAAAATAATTATTTGTTTTTTACTAAATTAAGAAAGAAAATTAACCTCCAAACTATTGTTGAAACGTCAAACAGGTGATCTATATTACACGCACAAATATACCATTACTATGGGACAGTACCACGCTGTGGCTTTATGACCATTCATTGGTGCGGCGTAATTCTACGTTATACATGGCGGGAATTCAAATAATCAAATTTCATTATTTTTTTTCTGGCGAATTAATAATAATTTTGTCAAAAGCAAAAATATGGGTAGCATGTTTTTACATTCTCTTCAAAAACATAAAATAAAAAATCTTTTGTGGCCAGCACAAGACCTCTCGCCATTTCCATATTAGGATATATAAGTATTGTATTGCACTTCACTTTCAAACCGTCGTTTTATAACAAAAAATACAGAACTTTACTCAAATATTGTTTTTTATTGTATTTCACATGTCTTCTGCACACATATAATTCTAATTATATCTATTTTTCATTGTATGAGGAAGTTTCTAAATGTCAGATTCTTCCAATTCATTAACCAGATTGGCGGTATTTCTGATGGATATATGCATTTTCCCACAATTTTACCTATAATTTCAAATATTTAATTAATAAAACAATAAGAAAAGTTAGATATACTTCCCAGAAAAAGCTATCAGAATGTCACTGAAACTACTGATATTTGACAATGACATGTGTCATGTTATAAACATTGGAATTTGTCAACTGGTTTCCTTAGTGCCTTGGCCTCTGCGATTAGTTTACTCTATAAATTATAGTGTCTTTATCTCTAAATCTTTACAAGATGCAATAAAAATTTTAAGTGTATTAGATAGAGAATTTTATGTTCTTCAATATTTAATTGAAAAAACTCCCAAAATATTATATTTAGAAGAATTTTTTTGAGAAACTACTACTTCCGGTTGTTCAATTGTTACCAAAAACTTTTCAGCTCTTCCCAGAAATGTCAGATTGAAGAAACTGCAGTTAAATATTTTTTAAGTCTTATAGTTTTTGAGGAATCGTCCTTCCAACATCCATACATACACACACACACTCATACATACACACATCCACACACACACACACAGACATCATTTTAAAAATGTTATAATCAGATTCTAGGGACCTTAAATCGTGCTTATTCAATAAAATCTGGATATGCGAATTTTAGCATGAATCCAATACCTCTCTTAGCGAGAGGTAAAAAAAGGTACGCAAGTAGCCCATTATTTCTGTCAATATATACGTAGGTGTGTATGCGACAAAATAATGGGGAAACGGTGTATTTCGTACAGTCAGCAGTACGTACGCAGTCCAGCTGTGTCATTTCATATGTAAGTTCTTATTAATTATTATTTGTCCCCTATAATATAATATGTATGTAATATATTGTATTAAAAATATATAATGAATCTAATTATGCACAAAAAAAATTAAATCTACACTCTTTAGCGATTATGCACCAAGTACAAGTTAGGGACAAATCAATTTTTTTTATTTTGCTGCGTTTTCTTAACTTCCGTACTATTGAAGGATAGAGATACTGTGTCTGCACTGTTATGGAGGGACAAGCGTTTTGTTTGTGCGCTGCGTCTATTAATTTAAAGGTCGATGGTCTCAAGTCAACAATTGTTTTGTTTTGTTTCTGTCACCATTATGGCAAAGAGTTATAACATTCATGTATGAAATTGTACTGTAATAAACGTGTGCATATTAAATATTCTATAATTTATTCAATAGTTTCACGGCTATTGGTATTTTCTTAATTGTGCAAATTTTTAAATTTATTTACTGGCTTTATATGAAACAGAAATGTAATGTGTTTGCTATAAAAAAATTCGTATTTTTTTTTATAATATGCGCTATGTTATAGCCCTATGACCCATATATATATAGAGTGTTAATACTAAGTCGTTACACCCGAAAAGGGTAGTTAGAACTCAACTTTTCTTAGTTCCAATTTTTGATTTGGTGCCCCGGTTTGTAGTTATTGGAGTTCTTTTGTTTTTCGTAAAATCGTTATAACTCCCTTATTTTAAAGACTATTGAATTTTGTTTTCTTTCAAATTTACCTTTAGGCTCTCTAAATCATTTGGCATTTACAATTATTTTTTATTTTTTCAAATGACAAAATGGCGATTGGTCCAAAATTTCAATACATGATTTTTTGATAACCACTCCATCGATTTTCGAAAGTAAAACATTTGTAAAATCCTTAAACTATCTACTACAATATTTGTCCTAAACATTTTTTTCAATCTATCCCAAAAAAGTTTGAATGTATTTAATTAAATGTCATTTTGACACGAGATATTTTCAAAAATGTTATCTATAAAATATTCTCGTATCCTTATTTTAGAAATAGAAACAAATTAGAAAACGGTGAATGGCAATAATCTGTATTCACCTTTATTATCTTTTCTCCTTATAATTACATTTCACGATGAATTGTGACTTGATTTTTGAATTGAATAATGATCAGACATACGTTTCTGTGTTCATAGCCTACTTCGAATTAGGTTTTTTCCTGAACATACTACACTTATGTAAGACAAGTAAATGAATAAATACTTTTCTTGGATAGATTGAAAAAAATGTTTAGGACAAATATTGTAGTAGGTAGTTTAAGGATTTTATAAATGTTTTACTTTCGAAAATCGACGGAGTGGTTATCAAAAAATCATGTATTGTAATTTTTGATCAATCGCCATTTTGTCATTTGAAAAAATAAAAATTAGTTGTAAATGCCAAATGTTTTAGAAAGCCTAAAGGTAAATTTGAAAAAAAAATTCAGTAGTCTTTAAAATAAGGGAGTTATGACGATTTTTCGAAAAACAAAAGAACTCCAATAACTACAAACCGGGGCACCAAATCAAAAATTGGAATTAAGAAAATTTGTTTGTTTTAACTAACTACCATTTTTGGGTGTAACGACTTAGTATTAACACCCTGTATATATATATATATATATATATATATATATGTCGGGGATCACCCTGTATAAGCCTGTTAGGGATTACCCTGTGCATGGACCTGTGTGTAACATAAACAAACAATCGGATGCGAAGCGCACGTGCCTGAGGAACTGCTGAGCGGGCGTGTGTGCTGGTAAAACCAAATCCAGTCGGTGGCTTATGGATGGAATGCCATAAAAACTAAAGAAACAATAATATAGAGCAGAGTGACGACGAACAGGGGACATTACACTGTCGTCGTGTGATCGAGCTGGATCTTGGGATTGCCGCGTGTCCGTTGTGTTTCTGTGTAATTGTTTTATTCTATATTGTTTAATTATTTGAACTATTTATTGGGAACTATTATTTGTGTTTGCTAGTATTATCATTATTATTATTATTGTTATTGGACTAGTTATCTTTTAAATAAACTTGTATCGTGTGATTGTGAATAGTGACAATTATTCAATTGTTTATTAACAATCATCCGACATCAGAAGTGGGATAAAGTGTCCGCAGCCATGGAACAACACAGTGGTGATAGTAACAATGGTTCTGATCAACAATGGAGACTTATCCTGGAGGAACTTGTTAAAAAGATAAGTCAGCCTACAAACAGTGAGACTGTAACTTTACCTGTGTTCAAACCTGAAAAATCGGGTCAAAGTGCTAAAGCCTGGTGTACTACAGCTGATCTGTGTATGCGGGAGAAACCTTTAAGTGGTAGTGCTTTAATGATAGTGTTGAGTAAAGCTTTGCACGGCTCTGCATCTACATGGCTTTCCCAAATTTCTTTTGAAGGAATGACATGGGAACAATTTAAAGATTTGTTTTTGTCAAGATATGATGAAATTGACACTGGTTCATCTTCTTTAATTAAGTTGCTACAAGGAAAACCTAAAGAGAATGAGCCTTATTCTGTGTATGCTAGTCAATTTTTGACTACTTTTATGACACGCTGGCAGGCATCAGATTCAGAAAAAATTGGTGTAGCGTTAGCTATGGCCCATTTGTCGGCATTTGACAATAGGATAAAACGGATTGCCTATACCACTGAAATTGAAAATAGAAATCAACTTCAGCAAGAATTACGGGCTGTATCCAAGCGGAAATTTTTTGATTCTGAAGATAAACATCAACTAAAGAGGCCGAGATTGAGTTCCAGTCATAATCAAAAATGTTACAAATGTAACAAATTTGGGCATACTCAACGTGACTGTCGATCTGCTGAGGCGTCATCCAGTTCCGGTTCCAGTTCCAGCAAACATTCCGGTTCCGGTTCCAGTCCCAACAAGTACAGGACAGAACTCCGTTGTTACAAATGTAACAAACCTGGTCACTACGCCAATAACTGCCGTACTACTGCTGCGAAGAAAGAGCCCGAAACTAAGAGAGTGGAATTTTGCTCTGTCAAACCACCTAGTGGTCAGCTCGAACATAAAGGTGAGATCTTTCCATTTATTTTCGACTCTGGAGCAGAGTGTTCTCTTTTGAAAGAATCCATTTCTTTAAAATTTAGTGGCCAAAGAATTTATAACACTGTTTCTTTGGTTGGAATTGGTAAAGATACTGTATTTAGTACAATACAAATTTTGTGTAAAGTAACGATAGATGGTTATTTACTTGAAATTAAGTTTCATATTTTGGCTGATAGTTATTTAAACAGTGATGTTTTGATTGGCAGAGAAATTTTAAGTTCTGGTTACTCTGTTCACTTGACCGATAGTAAAATTACGTTAAGTAAAATTAAAACTATTTGCACATTAAGTAAAAACAACAATATACTTGATTGGAAAAACGAGATAAAAACTGATTTGATTGGTAAAGAGCGAAATCATTTAATTACTTTAATACAAAATTTTAAAGATTCTTTTATTAAAGATAGTCCTACGACTCGTGTAACTACAGGTAAATTAGAAATTCGATTGAAAGACACAAGCAAAACTGTACAAAGACGTCCATACCGTATGAGTGATTCTGAGAAAGAAATAGTTCGTGTTAAAATTCAAGAATTGTTAGATGCTAATATTATCAGACCTAGTAATTCGCCATTTTCAAGCCCTATAATTTTAGTTCAAAAGAAAGATGGAACTAGTCGAATGTGTGTTGACTATCGTGAATTAAATTCTAATACAATTTCGGATAGATATCCATTACCAATTATTTCTGAGTTAATTGCCCGTTTACGAGATGCTAAATATTTTACAAATTTAGATATGGCAAGTGGTTTCCATCAGATTCCTGTTTCTGAAAACTCCATTGAGAAAACTGCTTTTATTACCCCGGAAGGCCAGTATGAATATTTATCTATGCCCTTTGGTTTGAGAAACGCACCGTCAGTTTTTCAGAGAGCAATAGTCAAAGCTTTAGGTCGCTTAGTAAACACACATGCGATAGTGTATATGGATGATGTAATGGTTTATTCTAAAAACATAGCAGAAGGTTTTGAAAAATTGAACGATGTATTGCAAGTATTAGTACAATCTGGTTTTTCGTTGAATATAAAAAAATGTTCTTTTCTAAAAACTAAAATTGAATATTTGGGTTATGGAATATGTGCAGGTGAAATTAGGCCAAATGTTAGAAAAATAGAAGCTTTAACTGCTTTACCTCCACCGGAAACAGTAACTCAAGTTAGACAATTTATTGGAATGAGTTCATATTTTAGACAGTTTATTCCAAATTTTTCTATTATAGCTGGACCATTGTATAAATTAACAACAATGAAAGGTAGAATCACTTGGACATCCGATCATGAGAAAATTAGACAACAATTGATTCATAAATTAACCAATAAACCTGTTTTAACTATTTTTAATCCTGAACATCCTATAGAATTACATACTGACGCAAGTAGCGAAGGCTATGGAGCAATTTTGTTTCACCGTATTAATAATAAATTACATCCCGTTGAATACTTTAGTCGTAAAACGTCAACAACCGAATCTAAATATCATTCTTATGAGTTGGAAACTCTCGCGGTTGTGAATGCTGTCAAATATTTTAGGCATTATTTGTTTGGACGTAAATTTCTCGTCGTAACTGATTGTAATTCTCTGAAGTCATCAAGAAATAAATTAGAGCTGACTCCGCGCGTTCATCGTTGGTGGATGTATTTACAGATCTTTGACTTCGATATTGTTTATCAACAAGGCAAGAAAATGAGTCATGTTGATTTCTTCTCTCGAAATCACGTACAACCACAACTTAAAAATAATAAAGCTATTGAAAAGAAAATTTATTTAGTAGAAATAACTCAAGATTGGCTTATTGCTGAACAGTCTCGAGATACCGAAACATCTGAAATTATTTCAAAGTTAAATAATGATCAAAATTTACCTGATGATATGTTACAAACTTATGAATTGTGTAAGGGTTTATTGTATCGTAAAATTCAACGTAACGGACGAACTAAAAAGTTAGCTGTTATTCCAAAAGCTTTTATATGGTCTGTAATTAATAATATTCATGAGTCAGTCATGCATTTAGGATGGGAGAAAACTCTCGATAAAATTTATGATTACTATTGGTTCGAACACATGTCCAAACATGTTCGAAAGTTTGTCAATAATTGCGTAACTTGTAAATTTTCTAAAAATCCCTCTGGAAAAGTTCAAGCGGAACTTCATCCGATACCAAAGTTTAATATTCCATGGCATACTGTTCACATGGATGTCACAGGAAAATTAAGTGGTAAAAATGACCAGAAAGAATATGTTTTCGTCACTATTGATGCCTTCACAAAATATGTAATTTTGACTTATGCAAAGAAAATTGACACAAACAACAGTATTCGAGCGTTGAAGAAAAACATTTCATTATTCGGAATCCCTAGTAGAGTCATTGTTGACCAAGGTAGATGTTTTGACAATAAAGAATTCAGAGAGTATTGCAAAACTCAAAATATTGAGTTACATTTTATTGCAACCGGTAGTAGTCGTGCAAATGGCCAAGTGGAACGAGTAATGTCAGTCTTGAAATCATTATTTACTGCCGTTGAATTAGATAAAAATAAATCTTGGTATGACCAATTATACGAAGTACAATTAGCAATAAATTGCACTAAAAACAGGGTCACTAATTGTAGTGCTCTTGAGTTGATGATTGGAAAGGTGGCAAGACCTTTTGGTTTAGTCGCTAACGATAATGTAGATGAAGTTGATTTGGAAAATTTAAGAGAACAAGCTCTTGCATCCATGAAAAGAAATTCTGTAATTGATAAAGCGAGGTTTGATAAAGGAAAAGCGAAAGTTCATTTATTTAAAGTTGGTGATTTTGTTTTATTAAAGAATGAAGAACGCAATCAAACCAAACTTGATCAAAAATATAGAGGTCCTCTGAAAGTTGTAAAAGTTCTTGATGGGGACAGGTATGAATTAAAACCGATGCGAGGTAATCGTGTTTTAAAATATGCTCACGAGCATTTGAAGCCGATGCCTCGTGTATCGGAAGAGTTTGTACAGGAGAGTGAGTCTCTTGATGAGGAGAATGTGACTCCTGCTGATGATGGTTCTTGTGTGAACCAGGTGTGATGTGATGAATGATTGGGTATCCCAGTGAACAGTAGTTCTCTGGATGAGGGGGCGTGTCCTCCTGAGTCTAGTAAGACTCGAATCCGTCATTATACGGCGGGGCAGGGGCCTGTGAGCTCCTGGGGTGGCCAGTGAGGCCAGGTGGCTCAACCGAGGGACTAGATGAATGCCCGGAGAAGGTTGAAGTGATCAACCCAGAGACCGGAGGAGTAGCTAGTGAAGGTTGGAGTTGTAAATTAACCGAGGGACTAGATGAATGCCTGGTGAAGGTTGAAGTGATCAACCCAGAGACCAGAAGAGTAGCTAGTGAAGGTTGTGTAGCCGATGGACTGGCTAGAGTATGAGGAGAGTGTGTGACTCCTGTAATGAGAGATTGTATTAAGGAATGTACTTCAAGAAAAGGTCTTCAATAGAAGACAGTATGTTGATGAATCAGGCTTGGGAAGCCATCTTGGCTTACCTAGGTGGAGTGTGTTGTATGAGTCAGATATGGCCGAAGCGTGCTGGTCATTTGTGTGATAAATTGTAACTAATGACACTTGTAATGTATGTTTTCTAGATTAAGATCGCACGGGGTCGTGCGAATTATCAGAATGGCCGTGTCGGGGATCACCCTGTATAAGCCTGTTAGGGATTACCCTGTGCATGGACCTGTGTGTAACATAAACAAACAATCGGATGCGAAGCGCACGTGCCTGAGGAACTGCTGAGCGGGCGTGTGTGCTGGTAAAACCAAATCCAGTCGGTGGCTTATGGATGGAATGCCATAAAAACTAAAGAAACAATAATATAGAGCAGAGTGACGACGAACAGGGGACATTACACTGTCGTCGTGTGATCGAGCTGGATCTTGGGATTGCCGCGTGTCCGTTGTGTTTCTGTGTAATTGTTTTATTCTATATTGTTTAATTATTTGAACTATTTATTGGGAACTATTATTTGTGTTTGCTAGTATTATCATTATTATTATTATTGTTATTGGACTAGTTATCTTTTAAATAAACTTGTATCGTGTGATTGTGAATAGTGACAATTATTCAATTGTTTATTAACAATCATCCGACATATATATATATATATATATATATATATAAGTTATAGTGCTACCCCTGTACTACATAATAGACAAAGTGCCGATGTGCCAGAACGTGACTCTATCATATTTCAGTAGTATAAAAACATATGTAATGCTTTAGATTAGTCAGTCTGTATTCTATTATCATATTATCAAGTAGTTTATAGCATATTATAATTTGTACTCGCAAAAATAAAACTTTTTAAAAACCTATTTGATCGAACGAGAAATTTAAGTGGCGCAGTCTTGGTAGGATTGCCAAAACAATTTAGCGAATATAAATTGTTTCACTTTCGTGATTAATTTGGCAAATTCGAACATCTCCATACTTCGATCACCGTATCCTGCATCTGAGAGGACATCAGAAGCAAGACACATCTCGACGAGCCGAGCGAGCCAAGCTGAGCGGACATCAGTGCAACTCCTGCCTCAACTTCGAGACGAGACCGTGTTCGACTTCAGGGCACATGAAGCCGACACTACTATTTTTGTGAGTACCATATGTCATTCAGAGAACCAGAATCTTTGTCAGATTCAAATAATTCAGAAGCAGACTCCGATCTCGAAACAGAAGATCGTATAATTAATTTAAATACAAATCCTATTAATAATATCACATTAAGAACGCCATTATTAAACATGGTTACTCCAGTATTAAAAAAGGAATATCTGGACATGGTGCCAGAGTTCCATGGGGAACGTGAATTACTCCCTAGGTTTACTAGCGTTTGTGAAAAATTAGTAACAAAATTTTATAATACCACAAACACAAATGATTTCCAAAATGAATATTTAATGAGCAGTATATTAGCCAAAATAAAAGGTGAAGCTGCTATTAATATTGCAAGTTCCACAATTTCAAAGTGGGAAGATTTGAAAACAGCACTAAAAAATGCTTATTCAGACAAACGTGACTGGTTCACACTAAATATGGAAATAACAGAGCTGAAACAAAATCCTAATGAAAACGTTTTTGATTTTTACGGTCGTTTACAACACCTCTTAAATTTACAAATTTCTTATATTTCAACAAACGCTGCTGCCGAAGCATCCGTAGTAATGATTGACTATTTTCAACATTATGCTTTACGCGTTTTACTAAAAGGTTTAAAAGAACCTATAGGTCAATTAATGAGGGCAAAGAACCCTACAGACTTAAATTCAGCTTTAAGTATGTTAGCAAATGATTTTCAATTTGAATATTATGCCAAATCCAAAACCACTAATCAGAATACACACAAATTAAATCAAAAACCACAAATCCACCAACCAAGATACAATATTCCTAAACCCATACCCTACTTTAATTACACACCCAATAAAACTCTGCATCCTTCACCTATGCAACAAACGACATACAGACAACAATATACTCCTCAACAACAAAAACAATATACTCCTCAACAACAAAGACAATATACTCCTCAACAACAAAGACAATATACACCGCAAACACCACGCCAAGGCCCATCCACCAGACAAAACCTTCCTGCACCTACTCCGATGAGTATTTCCACGCGAAATACAACTCAATACCGTCCTGCACAAAACCGCGCAAACACAGCGGGAGAATTATTTAATATCAACGAGTCAGCAGAATCTGCCGTTGACCCATATGTTTATTACGATAACCAAGAACAAACTGACCAAGTATTAATTGATAACAATGATTATGAAAATCCACAAAACCTCGACAATTTCGAAGACGATAATTTTTTAGACATCGCAGCCTCGGAAACAATAGAAACATTTTACCCAGAGTCGAACTAATGAACTTAACAAATAAAAGTAAATTACCTTATATTATATTCCCTGAAAATAATCTGAAAGTTTTAATAGACACAGGAAGTACGAAATCTTTCATAAAACCTACCATAGCGCATAAATATTACAAAAATTCAATTTTTAAAGACCCTTTCCAAATTTCAACTGCGCATGGAACTTCAATTGAGAATTACAGCACACTCGTACCTATTTCAAAATTATTTAATTTAAAGAAAAATGCAAGTTTAAAATATCACATTTTTGATTTTCACGATGAATTCGATCTCTTATTAGGATTAGACAATCTGAGTACATTAAAAATAATTATAGACCTGAATAAAAATGTAGTAACAACACCCACCTGTCAAATAAAAATTCAACATCAAAATTCTGAAAATAAAATTAATACAAACAAAATTTGTCAGCCAAATAATAATGTAACATTAGACCCCAAAACCGAAAAGGTAATCAAAATTCAAGTAACTCAACAAAACGGAACCATATTAATACCAAAACAACAACAGAATAATTTAATCATCCCCGAATGTGTCACCACAGCCAATAATTACCATGCACTTTGTACAGCAATTAATAACTCAGAATCACATATCAACTTTACACAATTAGAACCAATTACTGTAGAAAACATCTCTAACTATGAAACGTACTCATCACCCAATTTTAATTTCATTCAATCAGAAAAAATTAAATTTGATATTTCAAAAATTCGGTCAGATCACATGAATTCGGAAGAAAAATCAGCTATCACTAAATTAATTCACGATTATTCTGATATATTTCACGTAGACGACAAAAATTTAACATTTACTAATCAAATTAAACATTCCATAAAAACAAGTGACGAAATTCCTATTTATACGAAATCTTATAGATACCCAGAAATTCACCGACAAGAGGTACGTTCTCAAACACAAAAAATGTTAGATCAAAATATTATTAGACCATCATGTTCGCCATGGTCATCACCTATTTGGGTTGTCCCAAAAAAACTTGACGCATCTGGTAAACGCAAGTGGCGTATAGTGGTAGATTACAGGAAATTGAACGAAAAGACTATTAGCGACAAATACCCATTACCGAACATAACTGATTTACTAGACAAACTCGGACGCTGTCAGTATTTCACTACGTTAGACTTGGCATCTGGTTTCCACCAGATTGAAATGGATAAACAAGACATTCAAAAAACTGCATTTAACACGGAAGACGGGCATTATGAGTTCACTCGTATGCCTTTTGGCTTAAAAAACGCACCCGCGACATTCCAACGCGTTATGGACAATGTACTGAGAGGGTTAGTAAACAAAAAATGCCTTGTTTACCTCGACGACATTATTATATTTAGTACCAGCCTACAAGAACACATTCAAAATTTAAAATTAGTTTTCGAACGTTTGAAAAATTCAAATTTCAAAGTACAACTAGATAAATGCGAATTTCTTAAAAGAGAAGTAGCGTATCTCGGGCATATCGTAACCCCTGAGGGCGTGAAACCAAATCCCGACAAAATTTCGGCTGTTCTAAATTTTCCAATTCCCAAAACTACAACACAAATTAAAGGTTTCTTAGGACTTTTAGGCTATTATCGAAAATTTATTAAAGACTTCGCTAAGATAACAAAACCGCTGACTAGACGCTTAAAGAAAAATGCTGTTATTGACATTAACGACCCTGAGTACAGACAATGCTTTGAAAATTGCAAGAATTTGTTGACTAACGAACCACTACTCCAATATCCTGATTACGACAAAGAATTTAACTTGACATGTGACGCGAGCCAGCTGGCTATTGGAGCCGTGTTATCCCAAGGTAGTCTAGGCAACGACCTACCAGTAGCTTACGCTAGCAGAACACTGAACGAGACAGAGATAAACTATTCTACCATTGAGAAAGAAATGTTAGCTATCATTTGGGCGACTCAGTATTTTAGAACTCACTTATTAGGACGCAAATTCAAAATCTATACAGACCACCGACCCTTGCAATGGCTATTCTCGTTAAAACAATGTAGCCAAAAATTAATAAGATGGCGCCTCAAATTAGAGGAATATGACTATGAAATAATCTATAAGAAAGGCAAACTTAATACCAATGCCGACGCCTTAAGCCGTATACCTGTTGAAATTAATAAAACTCAAAATTTACAATCACAAACACAAGTAGATGACACTCCACTAGCTCTATTCAAAGACTACTTAGATAAGAAACATTGCCTTAATCACAATAATAACAATATTATTGAAGTAATAGGAAATCTATTCGATGCACCATCTGACTCTAGTCTAGCTCATTGCGTGAGCAAAGATTTAGAAATGTCATCGGGTATTGCCAAAAATTTTAAAATTAAATTTAACAACGTACACAAATTAAAATCTCAAAATCCTCAACTTCATAACCTAGTATATTTAAAAACCCCACAAAGATATCTATTATACTTAATAACAAAGGAAAATTATTACAATAAACCTACTAAACAAGACATATTCTATACCTTACTAAATTTGAGAAAATTCTGTTTACATAATAATATCAAAAATTTAAGTATACCAAAAATTGCATGTGGACATGACAATCAAATTTGGAACGAAATAAAATCAATGTTAAAATATATAAAAATAAAAAAAAATATATCATCACGGCATATTACCCATTTCTGGGTGTGCCATTATCTACAACACATGTAGACATCGGTAATGATGACGATATATTTTACCGTGTGGGCGCTTACCAGGCGTCACCTCACGGGCACTCATTGCTGGCGTGGAGAGTGCACCACAGGGGTCACTTTTGTGCCATTTAAAATTCTAAATATTTGGCGTCGGTCGGGATCGAACCCGGCACCCCCAGGTTCACGACCAGACACTCAGGCACGAGGCCACGGGACCTATGTTAAAATATATTTTTGATAATACCAACATACTAATAACCGTTTACAAACTCCCTGAACCCAAAATTCCCCAGACCGAATTAAACATAAACGAAACAGAAAACATGAAACACTTTCATAAATTCATAGAAAATTTTAACACAGAGTTAAGGAATAAAACAGATAACAAAGACGACGATACGCAATCCCTTGCAGTCGAGGTAGGTGACTCACAACATAATGAGATAAACGATGACGACACAAGCGATAGCGATATCACAATACATTCAAGTAAAGAAAATCCTATCGTCGGAATCCCGATAGTAGAATGCCCCGTAAACTATGGCAAAAATCAAATTATTATAACAGAAGTCGATTTTAATCCCAAACAAGTAAAAATTACAAAATTATACGAACACAAAAAATTACGAATGGAAGTAGAATTTTCAAAAAATAATTACAAAACTGAAATGATTGCTTTTATTAAAGAATATCTTGTTCCAAAAATAAAATATCATATTTATTTTCAAAACGAACTATACGAAAAATTCAGTTTAATTCTTCAAAATTATTTCAAAAATTCTCAACTATGTTTAGTAAAATGTACAAAATATTTAAGCGACGTTACCAATGAGGAAGAAATCATACACATCATATCGAATTACCACTGCAGCAAAAGTAACCACCGTGGTATCGATGAAACAGAAGCGCGTATAAAACAACAATATTACTGGCCAAAATTAAGAAAATCCGTTCAAACATTTATTAATAGCTGTGAAATATGCCAAGTAACAAAATACGACAGGCGACCCTTAAACGTAAATTTAAACATCACACCCACAGCTACGAAACCTTTCCAAATTTTACATATAGACAGCATTACTTTAGAACAAGCTAAATTTTTGACTATCGTAGATTCATTTTCAAAATATGCACAAGCATACAAATTAAATTCAGGACAAGGCATAGAAGCTTGTAATAACCTAGTCAAATATTTTACACATCATGGAATCCCAGAACAAATTATTTCAGATAACGGGTTAGAATTTAAAAACTCAGTCGTAAAAGAATTGCTGACACTACACAAAATCGACATACATTTCATAAGCTCACAACATCCAGAATCTAACGGCATAATAGAACGATTCCACTCGACCCTTATCGAACACATAAGACTGTTTAACAATCAAAAAGAATACAAAACGGAGCCTATAGAAGCCAAAGTAAATTATGCGTTATTAGCTTATAATAACACAATTCATTCTGTCACAAAATTGAAACCATGCGAAATTATTACCGGCCATTTAGATACCAACTCCCCATTTAATATTGACCTCGAAAAACAGCTTATTAACAATTATATAGAAAGTCATAAGAATAAAACTAAATTACTTTACGAATCAATTAGAGACAAAATCCAGGCAAATAAAGAAAAGGTAATAAATAAATGTAATGAAAATAGAGAAGAATTACCCAAAATCCCCAAAAAGGTATACGTGAAAAATAAACAGAAACAACAAAAAACTAAAAACAAATACAAACCCGAAAAGCTAAAGAAAATTAATAAACGTCTTAAAACAGGAAAAATACAAACCACCCACGGTAATACAACAGAGAATATCCACCTCTCTAACATTAAACGTCCTAGAAAAAAAACTTACAATTTTGAACCAATTCCAGGTTGTTCGCATTGGGACAAGGAACAATAATTAGAAACATAACAGAAAACCTCGGAATCCTTCCCATCAATCTCGGTCCTGCCAAACTCGAAAAGACGACTCACACCTTCATACACTACTACAATCTCCAAACTCTCCTTAATCAGTACAACAATCTAAACACACAATACTCAGCACTAAAATCAAGCATATCTAACCATTCACAGTATTTCAATGAACTCGAAAATTATGATAAAATATTAGAATTTATTCGGACAAAAATTGACACAAAAATTAATAACATCGGATTTCATTCTGATCACCATAAAACTAAACGTGGCTTAATAGATGGATTGGGGACAATATTCAAATCAGTCACAGGAAATTTAGATGCCGAAGATGGCAAAAGATATAACGAAATGTTTGCACATATGCAAGAAAACGAGCATAATTTGGAAAGTCAACTCAAACTCTCATATTCGGTGAACCACCAAATTATTCAAAATTTTAATAAAACAATCTCAGATATTCAGCACAACGAGGAAATATTAAAATCCAAAATTTTACAACTTTTCAAAATTATAAACAGTACGCACATTCAAAGTATACTGTATGGCAAAAATATTTACGATCAACTTACTATATTATACAATTCTATATTAAGCGTCTTACAAGACATTGAAAATTCAATCACCTTTTGTAAATTAAGAACGCTGCATCCTAGTATAATACACCCCATGGAGCTACTAGCAGAATTAAAACAAATATCAAAATTTTACCATTTGCAGTTACCATTCGAACCCAGACAAGAGAACCTTTTAGACATCGAATCCTTGTTAAAAATAAACTGTAAAATAGAAGCGACCCAAGTAATCTATTTCATTTCTACCCCCATAAATTTCGAAAAAACTTTTGAACTCTACTACATGTACCCAATTCCAACCAAATATGAATCAAAATTTATTACAATCATCCCTAATACGAAATATCTTCTTAAATCTGATAAAGAGATCGTGCCCCTGAATGATATGTGTGTTCAAGCAAAAATATTTCAGTGCCCTAATAAATATCACGCCCACTTCTCAGCGATCTGCGAAGAAGAAATATTCCAAAATCAAACTTCGAGTCACTGCCATTACACAAAAATTAACTTAATTGAAAATCATGTCGAAGTAATTCCAGAAATCAACAAATACCTAGCCGTTTTCCCACACGAGGAGAAAATCACCATTAAATGTCACGAAGAAACCAACATCCAAACCTTAGAGGGAATCTTCCTAATCAATAATCAAGACAACTGCGAAATTCACTTCAGACAACAAATACTAATATTCCAAAATGAAAACCATGGCCAACCCCTACTACTTCCTAAACTGAACCTAAAATCCCAACCGTATAAAATTACAAATTTCTCTATTAACCTAAATCCCTTGAAATTAAATGATATCTCCTTGAATCCAATCGTTCCGATAACAGAAAAAACATACAACATGCACATCCCAAGTATATGGTCCATCATCCTGTACGTGGTTGCTGCAATCATCGTTGGGTACTTCATACGTAACCAAATAAAGAAGAGGAAATCAGCCAAGCTGAGGTCATCTCGCACCCCAGAAGACGTTGAACTTCAACTCCCCCAGGAGGCTCGAATCTGAGGAGGGAGGAGTTATAGTGCTACCCCTGTACTACATAATAGACAAAGTGCCGATGTGCCAGAACGTGACTCTATCATATTTCAGTAGTATAAAAACATATGTAATGCTTTAGATTAGTCAGTCTGTATTCTATTATCATATTATCAAGTAGTTTATAGCATATTATAATTTGTACTCGCAAAAATAAAACTTTTTAAAAACCTATTTGATCGAACGAGAAATTTAAGTTATATATATATATATATGTTAAGAAGTCTTTTCGCGGACATATTTTATGTTAAAACGACCTTTTAAAGACATTACAGTCTGTTTGAGGACGTCCTCAAAGTGTCATACACATATTAACGTCTATTCGGGGACCTTAGTTTTTCGCGCCGTTTGTATGTCGCTGTGTCTACGGACATTACAGGAACTTATGTTTAGCTAACAGATGTCAGGAGTATATACATTTTAGTTTGATTTGTATAACTTGTTTTTTTGATGTGTTCATTTTCAGTAAATAGTCATTTTTAAAACAAATTAAAAGTTATATGTCATTAAAATAGTGAAATTTTTTTAAATAGAACTGATTGTATGCAGAGGGATCATTTCTGTAATAATTGCGTATTTTTACGAATATTATACAAGAAATAATAATAATAATAATCGATACCGATTTTAGTAAGTTCCGTCTATATAAATAGGCATTTGTTAAACAAATAAATAATATAGTGAAAATTTATGAGATAGAACTAATTGCAATTCAGCTATATCTGTGTGCTTTTTATGTTTGTTATAACAAAAAGGTTATTATTAATATTCAATACCGATTTTAATACGTTCACTCTAAATAAATAGGCATTTATTAAACAAATTAAATGTTACGTGTAAATAATATAGTGAAAATTTATGAGATAGAAATGATTGCATTTCAGCTATATCTGTGTGCCCTTTTACGTTTGTTATAACAAAAAGCTTATTATTAATATTCAATACCGATTTTAATACGTTCACTCTAAATAAATAGGCATTTATTAAACAAATTAAATGTTACGTGTAAATAATATAGTGAAAATTTATGAGATAGAACTGATTGCAATTCAGCTATATCTGTGTGCCCTTTTACGTTTGTTATAACAAAAAGATTATTATTAATATTCAATACCGATTTTAATACGTTCACTCTAAATAAATAGGCATTTATTAAACAAATTAAATGTTACGTGTAAATAATATAGTGAAAATTTATGAGATAGAAATGATTGCATTTCAGCTATATCTGTGTGCCCTTTTACGTTTGTTATAACAAAAAGCTTATTATTAATATTCAATACCGATTTTAATACGTTCACTCTAAATAAATAGGCATTTATTAAACAAATTAAATGTTACGTGTAAATAATATAGTGAAAATTTATGAGATAGAACTGATTGCAATTCAGCTATATCTGTGTGCCCTTTTACGTTTGTTATAACAAAAAGATTATTATTAATATTCAATACCGATTTTAATATGTTCACTCTAAATAAATAGGCATTTATTAAACAAATTAAATGTTACGTGTAAATAATATAGTGAAAATTTATGATATAGAACTGATTGCAATTCAGCTATATCTGTGTGCCCTTTTACGTTTGTTATAACAAAAAGATTATTATTAATATTCAATACCGATTTTAATACGTTCACTCTAAATAAATAGGCATTTATTGAACAAATTAAATGTTACGTGTAAATAATATAGTGAAAATTTATGATATAGAACTGATTGCAATTCAGCTATATCTGTGTGCCCTTTTACGTTTGTTATAACAAAAAGACTATTATTAATATTCAATACCGATTTTAATACGTTCACTCTAAATAAATAGGCATTTATTAAACAAATTAAATGTTACGTGTAAATAATATAGTGAAAATTTATGAGATAGAAATGATTGCATTTCGGCTATATCTGTGTGCCCTTTTACGTTTGTTATAACAAAAAGCTTATTATTAATATTCAATACCGATTTTAATACGTTCACTCTAAATAAATAGGCATTTATTAAACAAATTAAATGTTACGTGTAAATAATATAGTGAAAATTTATGAGATAGAACTGATTGCAATTCAGCTATATCTGTGTGCCCTTTTACGTTTGTTATAACAAAAAGATTATTATTAATATTCAATACCGATTTTAATACGTTCACTCTAAATAAATAGGCATTTATTAAACAAATTAAATGTTACGTGTAAATAATATAGTGAAAATTTATGAGATAGAAATGATTGCATTTCAGCTATATCTGTGTGCCCTTTTACGTTTGTTATAACAAAAAGCTTATTATTAATATTCAATACCGATTTTAATACGTTCACTCTAAATAAATAGGCATTTATTAAACAAATTAAATGTTACGTGTAAATAATATAGTGAAAATTTATGAGATAGAAATGATTGCATTTCAGCTATATCTGTGTGCCCTTTTACGTTTGTTATAACAAAAAGCTTATTATTAATATTCAATACCGATTTTAATACGTTCACTCTAAATAAATAGGCATTTATTAAACAAATTAAATGTTACGTGTAAATAATATAGTGAAAATTTATGATATAGAACTGATTGCAATTCAGCTATATCTGTGTGCCCTTTTACGTTTGTTATAACAAAAAGATTATTATTAATATTCAATACCGATTTTAATACGTTCACTCTAAATAAATAGGCATTTATTAAACAAATTAAATGTTACGTGTAAATAATATAGTGAAAATTTATGAGATAGAAATGATTGCATTTCAGCTATATCTGTGTGCCCTTTTACGTTTGTTATAACAAAAAGCTTATTATTAATATTCAATACCGATTTTAATACGTTCACTCTAAATAAATAGGCATTTATTAAACAAATTAAATGTTACGTGTAAATAACATAGTGAAAATTTATGAGATAGAACTGATTGCAATTCAGCTATATCTGTGTGCCCTTTTACGTTTGTTATAACAAAAAGATTATTATTAATATTCAATACCGATTTTAATATGTTCACTCTAAATAAATAGGCATTTATTAAACAAATTAAATGTTACGTGTAAATAATATAGTGAAAATTTATGATATAGAACTGATTGCAATTCAGCTATATCTGTGTGCCCTTTTACGTTTGTTATAACAAAAAGATTATTATTAATATTCAATACCGATTTTAATACGTTCACTCTAAATAAATAGGCATTTATTGAACAAATTAAATGTTACGTGTAAATAATATAGTGAAAATTTATGATATAGAACTGATTGCAATTCAGCTATATCTGTGTGCCCTTTTACGTTTGTTATAACAAAAAGATTATTATTAATATTCAATACCGATTTTAATACGTTCACTCTAAATAAATAGGCATTTATTAAACAAATTAAATGTTACGTGTAAATAATATAGTGAAAATTTATGAGATAGAACTGATTGCAATTCAGCTATATCTGTGTGCCCTTTTACGTTTGTTATAACAAAAAGATTATTATTAATATTCAATACCGATTTTAATATGTTCACTCTAAATAAATAGGCATTTATTAAACAAATTAAATGTTACGTGTAAATAATATAGTGAAAATTTATGATATAGAACTGATTGCAATTCAGCTATATCTGTGTGCCCTTTTACGTTTGTTATAACAAAAAGATTATTATTAATATTCAATACCGATTTTAATACGTTCACTCTAAATAAATAGGCATTTATTGAACAAATTAAATGTTACGTGTAAATAATATAGTGAAAATTTATGATATAGAACTGATTGCAATTCAGCTATATCTGTGTGCCCTTTTACGTTTGTTATAACAAAAAGATTATTATTAATATTCAATACCGATTTTAATACGTTCACTCTAAATAAATAGGCATTTATTAAACAAATTAAATGTTACGTGTAAATAACATAGTGAAAATTTATGATATAGAACTGATTGCAATTCAGCTATATCTGTGTGCCCTTTTACGTTTGTTATAACAAAAAGATTATTATTAATATTCAATACCGATTTTAATACGTTCACTCTAAATAAATAGGCATTTATTAAACAAATTAAATGTTACGTGTAAATAATATAGTGAAAATTTATGAGATAGAAATGATTGCATTTCAGCTATATCTGTGTGCCCTTTTACGTTTGTTATAACAAAAAGATTATTATTAATATTCAATACCGATTTTAATACGTTCACTGTAAATAAATAGGCATTTATTAAACAAATTAAATGTTACGTGTAAATAATATAGTGAAAATTTATGAGATAGAACTGATTGCAATTCAGCTATATCTGTGTGCCCTTTTACGTTTGTTATAACAAAAAGATTATTATTAATATTCAATACCGATTTTAATATGTTCACTCTAAATAAATAGGCATTTATTAAACAAATTAAATGTTACGTGTAAATAATATAGTGAAAATTTATGATATAGAACTGATTGCAATTCAGCTATATCTGTGTGCCCTTTTACGTTTGTTATAACAAAAAGATTATTATTAATATTCAATACTGATTTTAATACGTTCACTCTAAATAAATAGGCATTTATTAAACAAATTAAATGTTACGTGTAAATAATATAGTGAAAATTTATGAGATAGAACTGATTGCAATTCAGCTATATCTGTGTGCCCTTTTACGTTTGTTATAACAAAAAGATTATTATTAATATTCAATACCGATTTTAATATGTTCACTCTAAATAAATAGGCATTTATTAAACAAATTAAATGTTACGTGTAAATAATATAGTGAAAATTTATGATATAGAACTGATTGCAATTCAGCTATATCTGTGTGCCCTTTTACGTTTGTTATAACAAAAAGATTATTATTAATATTCAATACCGATTTTAATACGTTCACTCTAAATAAATAGGCATTTATTGAACAAATTAAATGTTACGTGTAAATAATATAGTGAAAATTTATGATATAGAACTGATTGCAATTCAGCTATATCTGTGTGCCCTTTTACGTTTGTTATAACAAAAAGATTATTATTAATATTCAATACCGATTTTAATACGTTCACTCTAAATAAATAGGCATTTATTAAACAAATTAAATGTTACGTGTAAATAACATAGTGAAAATTTATGAGATAGAACTGATTGCAATTCAGCTATATCTGTGTGCCCTTTTACGTTTGTTATAACAAAAATATTATTATTAATATTCAATACCGATTTTAATACGTTCACTCTAAATAAATAGGCATTTATTGAACAAATTAAATGTTACGTGTAAATAATATAGTGAAAATTTATGAGATAGAACTGATTGCAATTCAGCTATATCTGTGTGCCCTTTTACGTTTGTTATAACAAAAATATTATTATTAATATTCAATACCGATTTTAATACGTTCACTCTAAATAAATAGGCATTTATTGAACAAATTAAATGTTACGTGTAAATAATATAGTGAAAATTTATGAGATAGAACTGATTGCAATTCAGCTATATCTGTGTGCCCTTTTACGTTTGTTATAACAAAAAGATTATTATTAATATTCAATACCGATTTTAATACGTTCACTCTAAATAAATAGGCATTTATTAAACAAATTAAATGTTACGTGTAAATAATATAGTGAAAATTTATGAGATAGAAATGATTGCATTTCAGCTATATCTGTGTGCCCTTTTACGTTTGTTATAACAAAAAGATTATTATTAATATTCAATACCGATTTTAATACGTTCACTGTAAATAAATAGGCATTTATTAAACAAATTAAATGTTACGTGTAAATAATATAGTGAAAATTTATGAGATAGAAATGATTGCATTTCGGCTATATCTGTGTGCCCTTTTACGTTTGTTATAACAAAAAGCTTATTATTAATATTCAATACCGATTTTAATACGTTCACTCTAAATAAATAGGCATTTATTAAACAAATTAAATGTTACGTGTAAATAATATAGTGAAAATTTATGAGATAGAAATGATAGCAATTCAGCTATATCTGTGTGCCCTTTTACGTTTGTTATAACAAAAAGATTATTATTAATATTCAATACCGATTTTAATACGTTCACTGTAAATAAATAGGCATTTATTAAACAAATTAAATGTTACGTGTAAATAATATAGTGAAAATTTATGAAATAGAACTGATTGCAATTCAGCTATATCTGTGTGCCCTTTTACGTTTGTTATAACAAAAAGATTATTATTAATATTCAATACCGATTTTAATATGTTCACTCTAAATAAATAGGCATTTATTAAACAAATTAAATGTTACGTGTAAATAATATAGTGAAAATTTATGATATAGAACTGATTGCAATTCAGCTATATCTGTGTGCCCTTTTACGTTTGTTATAACAAAAAGATTATTATTAATATTCAATACCGATTTTAATACGTTCACTCTAAATAAATAGGCATTTATTAAACAAATTAAATGTTACGTGTAAATAATATAGTGAAAATTTATGAGATAGAACTGATTGCAATTCAGCTATATCTGTGTGCCCTTTTACGTTTGTTATAACAAAAAGATTATTATTAATATTCAATACCGATTTTAATACGTTCACTGTAAATAAATAGGCATTTATTAAACAAATTAAATGTTACGTGTAAATAATATAGTGAAAATTTATGAGATAGAAATGATTGCATTTCAGCTATATCTGTGTGCCCTTTTACGTTTGTTATAACAAAAAGATTATTATTAATATTCAATACCGATTTTAATACGTTCACTGTAAATAAATAGGCATTTATTAAACAAATTAAATGTTACGTGTAAATAATATAGTGAAAATTTATGAGATAGAAATGATTGCATTTCGGCTATATCTGTGTGCCCTTTTACGTTTGTTATAACAAAAAGCTTATTATTAATATTCAATACCGATTTTAATACGTTCACTCTAAATAAATAGGCATTTATTAAACAAATTAAATGTTACGTGTAAATAATATAGTGAAAATTTATGAGATAGAAATGATAGCAATTCAGCTATATCTGTGTGCCCTTTTACGTTTGTTATAACAAAAAGATTATTATTAATATTCAATACCGATTTTAATACGTTCACTGTAAATAAATAGGCATTTATTAAACAAATTAAATGTTACGTGTAAATAATATAGTGAAAATTTATGAGATAGAACTGATTGCAATTCAGCTATATCTGTGTGCCCTTTTACGTTTGTTATAACAAAAAGATTATTATTAATATTCAATACCGATTTTAATATGTTCACTCTAAATAAATAGGCATTTATTAAACAAATTAAATGTTACGTGTAAATAATATAGTGAAAATTTATGATATAGAACTGATTGCAATTCAGCTATATCTGTGTGCCCTTTTACGTTTGTTATAACAAAAAGATTATTATTAATATTCAATACCGATTTTAATACGTTCACTCTAAATAAATAGGCATTTATTAAACAAATTAAATGTTACGTGTAAATAATATAGTGAAAATTTATGAGATAGAACTGATTGCAATTCAGCTATATCTGTGTGCCCTTTTACGTTTGTTATAACAAAAAGATTATTATTAATATTCAATACCGATTTTAATACGTTCACTGTAAATAAATAGGCATTTATTAAACAAATTAAATGTTACGTGTAAATAATATAGTGAAAATTTATGAGATAGAAATGATTGCATTTCGGCTATATATCTGTGTGCCCTTTTACGTTTGTTATAACAAAAAGCTTATTATTAATATTCAATACCGATTTTAATACGTTCACTCTAAATAAATAGGCATTTATTAAACAAATTAAATGTTACGTGTAAATAATATAGTGAAAATTTATGAGATAGAAATGATAGCAATTCAGCTATATCTGTGTGCCCTTTTACGTTTGTTATAACAAAAAGATTATTATTAATATTCAATACCGATTTTAATACGTTCACTGTAAATAAATAGGCATTTATTAAACAAATTAAATGTTACGTGTAAATAATATAGTGAAAATTTATGAGAAAGAAATGATTGCATTTCAGCTATATCTGTGTGCCCTTTTACGTTTGTTATAACAAAAAGCTTATTATTAATATTCAATACCGATTTTAATACGTTCACTCTAAATAAATAGGCATTTATTAAACAAATTAAATGTTACGTGTAAATAATATAGTGAAAATTTATGAGATAGAACTGATTGCAATTCAGCTATATCTGTGTGCCCTTTTACGTTTGTTATAACAAAAAGATTATTATTAATATTCAATACCGATTTTAATACGTTCACTCTAAATAAATAGGCATTTATTAAACAAATTAAATGTTACGTGTAAATAATATAGTGAAAATTTATGAGATAAAACTGATTGCAATTCAGCTATATCTGTGTGCCCTTTTACGTTTGTTATAACAAAAAGATTATTATTAATATTCAATACCGATTTTAATACGTTCACTCTAAATGAATAGGCATTTAATAAACAAATTAAATGTTACGTGTAAATAATATAGTGAAAATGTATGAGATAGAGCTGATTGCAATTCAGCTATATCTGTGTGTCTTTTTACGTTTGTCATAACAAAAAGATTATTATTAATATTCAATACCGATTTTAATACGTTCACTCTAAATAAATAGGCATTTATTAAACCTGGGGGAACCGGGTTCGATCCCGACAGACGCCAAATATTTCCAATTTTAAATGGCACAAAAGTGACCCCTGTGGTGCACTCTGCACAGCAGCTATGAGTGCCCGTGAGGTGACGCCTGGAAGCGCCCACACGGTAAAATATATCGTCATCATTACCGATGTCTACATGTGTTGTAGATACTGGCACACCTAGAAATGGGTAAAATGCCGTGATGATATATTTATATTTATTTATTTATGTATAAATAATATAGTGAAAATTTATGATAGAACTGATTGCAATTCAGCTTTATCTGTGAGTGTGTGAAAAATGGATCATGTGTGACTGAAATATGAAATGAGTATGTTTTATTTTAAATCTTTGTTATTTTCACTTTTGTATTTTTATTAACAAATACGTTACAATTTACCCCAAATACTGTTACATTTGACCCTAGGCCGGGGCACGTTATAACAAAGTTCCAGAAGTGTTTAAAATAAATTTATTTCTATAAATATAAAATATTTTGTCCCGTATATATAATCGATCAATTAACTACATACGCAAGTAATAAAGCATATAAAAAAGAAACTAATCTATGTCAACATGCTCTAGAAAAAATTGTGTGAAATTAACAATATGTATTAACAAATCGTTTTGAAGTGTTTCTGTTATAATTTGAGAGACAATATTAATATAGAAGAGAATTAATACATGCAACTGCATTCTACTTTAATTATAAAAATGAATTTTATTACTTAAAAGTGATTTCTTAATCGATTTGACTGAAATTAGCAATATATATTAACAAATCATTTTTTTGCATAGTGTAGGTACTTAGGTTTTTGGTCAAAAATCGTATAGAAAGTACCACTATTTTTATTTTTTTTTTAACGATTTTATTTGAACAATAATTACATTTTACAAATAAATTATAAAACGCAACTTATTGTGAAATGTCAGCAAAATTGTGAAATTTCACCGAATGAGATATTTTTTATTTTCGACTTGCAAGGATCATTATGCAAAAAAATTACGTGTACAACACGTTTTGAAAATATTTTTTTCCACTCATTTGCTTGAATAACTCCGGCTAACGCCCCCGTTAATCAAGCTGCAAATTCGTATTAATTTTTCTAGCATCTTACTTATTTCAATACTTCCTTCCAAATTGTCTTTCTGAAATCTACAACTTGTTTTATTTATAATTTTCATGTAACATACACTAAATACATATTGCAAATTTGCCAAAAATTATAATATGCAGCTAATTATTAATATTTAATACCGATTTTCGCATGTTTATTGATACTAAATAGATAATTGTTAAACTAATTATCTACCATGTGATTAAAATAATGAAAACATTTAGAAACATACATCTGATATCGTGCATTTTGTAATTTCTAATTGCACATTTTTAAGAAAATTATAATAAGAAACATTATTTATAATGGTTGAAAAACCAATATTTGACTGTGTTGGGATGGAGGTAGATACGAGAAAGTAAAAATTCTTCGAACTTGCAGTCAATTAATAAATTTATTCACGCCGACGTTTCGACTGTACAATAGTCTTCTTCAGGGCTAGAATGGTCTAGTGTCTAGTCGAAAAAAGAAATCACATGTGGATAATGGAACATACAACACGGACATTTAAAAATATTAATAAATAATTATGAATAAATAAATAAATAGTTAAAAACAACATATCACAGAGAGAAAATCGTCAAAAAATTAAAAACTTGTCTTGGATGAAAACAATAAACATAGAACTACAAATAACTACAGTAAGGTATAAAACATTTATAAAAAAAATCAAAGATGAGGAGAGTCCTCAACACGCGGGAGGCGTGTTCAAATGAGAGAGAGGCGACTATGTAAATATAGTGCTGGTTCACTTTAGTAGTACTGTTATGAAAACATCGACTTGGAAGATTCCTAATTGGATTACTTATTTTCTTATTTACACCGACTTTTGGTTATAAATTTGAAATATACATATTTTTGTAGGAAATTTTCCGAGAAATTTAATGATGGTAGTCTTGATTATCAATATCAATGCCAGTTGCTTTAGTCACTTTCTGTGCTAATGAATATTTTACATTCATTTCACTTTTCTCCTTTTTATACTTCTCAGTTGGATCACAAATATCAAAGATCAGACTGTGTTATCTGTCCACGGTCGGGCGCCGTGGGTGGTCTCTTGGCAAAACCAATTTCTATTTTAAATAATAACAATATTCTCATAAAATACGTTTGTGTGAAGATAATTATTAAAATATATTTACTAAGTTATTCACTTATGAATATTTGAAAATCATTTATATTAAATCATGACAAAATTAATGATATAAATTGAATTAAAATATAAAACTTCTACTTGTAGATTACTACGCCACATACAAAAGAGTAGATAGTGTTATTAATTGTAATAGTGACAATTTTTCAGGGAATACATACAAATTAATAAAAGCACATATATTACACTGTACATTTCTCGCCATGTACTTAAAAATAATAAAAATGTTTAATCCCATTAGTAGTGATGCCGCGAGACGAGATATGGCGAGAAACAATGCATTCTCGTCTTGTCTCGAATTTTCGAGACGAGATTTCACTGCATCTCGTCTCGCCATATTTTTTATTACTTTCTCTTGATCTCGACCCGAGAGTCTCGAATTTCTCGAATTTGTAATTAGAAATAGTAAATAAATTAACATCACAAGCAATGCAAATTTAATAAACAGGTACCACTGATTAAAACATTATTTTACTAAATATGGTATTTGAATGGTATAGGTAAAAAATAGGTACTCTATAATATCATGGCTTTATTACCCGTTGTTGGGTGTAACAAACTGTTTTGTACGCTAATAGTGGTATTTATGAATTTATGATTACATCTTCGTATAGTAAGGCCCTTGAGGCTAGCGTGAAGAGTATCTATATCATAGATATTACTTTTGAGAATTTTCTTTTTACTAAAATGCAATAAAACTAAAATTGATAAATAAATATGAATATAAATGAAAATGCAATTAAAATATTTATTTATACCGACATATATTTTGCTATTTTGTATATTTTAATTAGAAATATTTACGTAATATAAAAAATAGTACAATCGGGATCTCGAATATCTACTGTCGTCTCGAGCAAATCTCGAGGGCATTATTCTCGTCTCGATATATCGAAAATTCGAGACGAGATATCGAAAATGTGAGATCTGGCGGCATCACTACTCATTAGCAATAGTATTTTTAGACAAATTAAAAAGTATGATGTAAATTGTTTAAAAAAGGTCGGTTATATAGCGAAAACACTTCAGTTATATTCATTAATATCGCCTGATGGAAATCATGCTTTTTCAGACACATTCATATATTATTACATAATAAAAATGTTTAATTCTCATTAGCAATGATATTTTTAGACAAATTTAAAAGTATGACGTATATTGTTTAAACAATGTCGGTTATATAGCGAAAACACTTCAGTTATAGTCACTAAGATCGCCTAATGAAAATAATGCTTTGTTAGACACATGCATATATTATTACATAATAAAAATGTTTAAATATAATAACACTATAAAAATATAAAAAATATATGTAAGTAAAAAATATTATACAATTGTTATTTATAATAAGGTAATATAACAGTATTATTTTTTTTTATATTTTCATGTTACATAAAACTGTATCCGTATACATAATGTATAATATCAGGTCAAAAGAAATTTAAGTTCCCAGTCGGGGAACTAGAATTATCATTTCTCGGCAATCGATGACTTTATTCCCGGCATAGGTTTTATCCCCGTTATTACCGTTGTAAAAAAATTACTTAATTCGCTTTTTACTTACAAATTTGTCAAAAATTATAATATACAGCTAATTATTTATATTTAATACCGATTTTTACATGATTATTGAAACTAAATAGACAATTGTTAAACAAATTATCTACTCCATGTGATTAAAATAATGAAAACATTTAAAAACATATATGTGATTTCGTGCATTTCGTATTTTCTAATTGCACGTGTTTAAGAAATTTCAAATTTTTACAATTATAATAATAAGCTATTTAAAAGCCTTATAATTCCGTAATAATATCTAATGCATATTTTGCAATTTTACATCGATAGTTGCAGAAGCAGAACAGATGAAGAATGACATGGCAACGTTGCACGTCCCAGCTGATATAAAGGAAAAAGATTGAAGTATAACTTGTATCTATATTATGGATAACTTTTTTTCGAATATAATAAAGCTCTTTAGTTTTGTGCTTTTTAAAATTTGTGATTATTGAAATTGATAGATAAATTTAATATAATAATTTTACAAGACGCGCTGTTGCCACATAACTTTCGTCCATCACATATGTTCAAAATACTGAAGTCATTACTTGTTTTGTTAAATACAAATTAATTATGTACTTATAGGCTCAATACACGTTTATTATTTGAAATTATAAATTTTTACAACTATTTTAGCAATTAAAAGAACAAAAAAATATAAATATTATTTTAACTCATTAGTTTAGGATAAAATGTACATTTTATTATTTTTTATTATGGTTTATGGGCCTATTAAACGAACTTTTATTTATTATTTTTTTAAATGGTTTATGGGCCCATTGTGAAGATGTATGTCCCTACACCATTATAAACTACTCATGGAACAAAAATAATTAAACAATTTGAAATATTATTGTTTATTCCATTATCATTAAATATTTTACCAAAATATTGTGCGACCTCATACGTACACTTATATAGGATTAGAATTTAATATAAATATATAAAATAAAATAAATATATCATCACGGCATATTACCCATTTCTGGGTGTGCCAGTATCTACAACACATTTAGACATCGGTAATGATGACGATATATTTTACCGTGTGGGCCTTACCAGGCATCACCTCACGGGCACTCATAGCTGGTGTGGAGAGTGCACCACAGGGGTCACTTTTGTGCCATTTAAAATTGGAAATATTTGGCGTCTGTCGGGATCGAACCCGGTTCCCCCGGGTTCGCGACCAGACACTCAGGCACGCGGCCACGGGACCCCATAAACATTTTTATTATTTAATAATATACGTGTCTAAAAAAGCATATGTTTTTCATTAGGTGCTGTTAGTGAATATAACTGAAGTGTTTTCGTTATATAACCGACATTGTTTAAACAATTTACGTGGTACTTACTAAATTGTTTAAATATATTGGCTGGTAGCACAAGCCCTGGTTTAACTAAAACACTGTTTTAAGATATGTCAAATTCAAATTTCAATATTTAATTTCACCCTTATGTTTAAAGAACGATTTTTTAAAAAATATTTGTTTGAATACAAACTATGATCTGCTTTAAAACCATATTTTGATAAATTTGATACTATTTATTTTTATTATTAACTAATGAAATCTGACGTTTCTTAAAACAGCGTTTTAGTTAAAACAGGGCTTGTGCTACCAGCCATTATGATTAATATGAATTATATATATTTATTATGTACTAATTTATGCATGTGTCTAAAATGCACGTGTATTTCAGTAGGGGTTTCTAAATTGTTTTAGCTATTTAAATGGTAGATAAAGTTGATACAAGCATTCGTCGGTTTTATAAAAGCTAACAAAAGCGTCTTTTATGCCACACATAATAATAATTTTTATCTATCGATAATTTTTTCTTTAATAAAAATATCTGAAACAATTTAACAATTTCACTAGTCAAGATTGTTATCGATGTATAAAAATTAAGCATTGTAGTACAGAATTTGGCAGATTATCAAAAAGAAATCTCGTTTTCTCGCTTTTATAATTAAGATGAACCACTGTGGTCCAAAACGTGCAAGAATAATTTAATAAAATTTCTTCATACTAGATCAGTAAGACCTTTTCTTCATCAAAACCTCGAAAAATGCCTATTTGCTTAGAATAAAAACCGGCATTGAATATTATTATTATTAATAAGTTTATTATTATAATTTCCGTAAAAATATACAATTGTTACAGAAATAGCCGGTATGTACGTAAACAGTTCAAGCGAAACAATTTTCACAAGGGATATTTCTTTTCCGTCCGAGTATCATAAAAAAATTACCAATTGTGGTTGTAATATTACAATGTTAAATGTTAAGTGCTGTAAAATGTTCCTTTGTTAAATTTTGAGTGTCGTACCTATATAATTCGTGTCTCAAAAATATATGATGTGTATGATGTGCCAAATGCGCAATCAGTTTCATGCTGCAAATTGGGTTCTATTAGTTCGCTTTTCTATCGGCGGGAGGTAAAAAAACGAAAAATAAATCAAGTCCAAGAATCATTTTGCTCTGCGACGCGTTTACTGTATGTAATTATAATTGGAGTATCCTTTGGGAACCTTCATGGGATTCGTAGTCGAGTGAATTTGGTCTTAATGTTCCATATACATATTTATTTCAACATTTAATACATATTGTCAATTGTACGTTTCGGGAAAAAATTAGCCCATCTTTAGCAATAGGTCAGAGCTTCGCCTGTCGCCATGGTGATAGCTTGTTACAGTTTATTCTTCATCGTTCCTGTTATGATTACCAATAAATTCCTATGTACAGTCATTCAAAAAAGTCTCCGTACGACAGTAGTTTTAATGTATTTTAGGAAAAATAGTAGTCTAAAACCCAATATATTTAATTTCCTTTTAATCCAAAATGAAAAGCAGTATTATTACGTTATTATAAATATAAAATATACAAATAATTTACTTAATTTATTTATATTATGGGGTAAACATTGAAAGTATTCATAATTTCATGACAAAAAAGTCTCCGTACGATAACCAAAACATTTAAATAATAAACCATTTATTTATGTTTCATAAAGAAATATAATATTTGGAGGGTTTTCCTTTGGTTCTTCCACCAATAACTAAGCGATGAGTCATTGAATCTACCAAATTTTTGGTCACCGATGGCATTATATTCTGCTATTTTACTTGTAATTAATTTGAAATTCTTTTTTGCTTCATATTCCTATTTATTTTAAGAATTTTCCGCACTTTCTTAATCTGGTTAAAGTCTGGAGACTGTGACTGATGATGATGATTAAGCATATTTTTCATATTATACAGTACACATTTTCTTATAGACGCGAATTATTTGTTGAATTTTTCTGATGCACGAAATTAAAATTGTCTGTTATGGGCCTATCTTTCGGCACTTTGTTTTAAATTTGCTTTTAAAATATCGAGGTAACCTTTGCTATCCATTGTTGCAATAATTACTAATTTTCGTACACCCGCTGAGAAAATATAGCCCCTAGACATAATGCTGTCACTGCCGTATTTAACTTACATATAAATATTTTAGATTTTCTACTTTTAAATTAAAAAAATTAATTCTTTATTAGGTTTACTGGTAACATAAGTAAGTATAATACATATAGATTGGAAAGAAGAAGGCAAAAAAATTGGTGAAAACCTTAAATTTAAGGCATTTAATACTAACAGTGGTAGGCACAAAATTGTTTATTTTTCCAGTGCAGGCCCCTTCATCAAGGGGTTTGATTTTAATATACATTAAATTGCTTATATAAACAATATTCCCCTAGCAAAAAAACTGTATTGACAGGTATGGAATGGAACGGATTCACGTTCCACAATCGAAAAATCAATGAAATGGATCATGCGCAGTGGATTGCGATATCTCGTATATTAGAAACTATTTAATTATAAATGTTCCTATAGGAATATTTTGCCAAAAATTGGTACACATTATATATTTTGACAAGGGGAATCAAAATTTTTTTTTATGAATTTGACAATGTTACATCATACCGATTTTTTTAAGTTCATTCTAAAAAACTATAGTTCTAACAGGGATCATTTTATCTTGGATGTACTATATGTGTTCCCGATACTGTAGTGGTGGGGTGGGGTATGTTCGTGTTCGTTATAGCAGATTGCAGTCTGCGCAGAGCTGCGCAGTAAGTGCACGTTGGTATCTTCATCTTCTATGCGTATGTTATCTCTGCTTCATAGTGCAGGAGTTTGTTGAATGTGTTTTGTGTTTGGAAAGTGTTTTTAGTGGTTACTTAAAATGAAAGCAAAGAAACATCAGAAATATCCAGGTAATTATATAAATTTATGTATTGAATTAATTGAATAAATATTATTATTATTATTATTATTATTATTATTATTATTATTACATGCACTATTTCGATTTTTCTGATGAAGATTTGCATGACATTATATAACATTCCTTTAAACGTTTAGGTTTATCAGAAAATTCATTAAAACACCATGAATAAAAGTGATAACTAATTGCGTAGTTGCCAGTTTGCTAAGAAAGTTTCAAACAAGAATAAAATTATTATTCTTTTTTAATAATAATGGGCGGGAGAGTGGTCGTGTGTGTGTGTGTGTGTGTGTGTGTGTGTGTGTGTGTGTGTGTGTGTGTGTGTGTGTGCGTGCGTGCGTGCGTGCGTGCGTGGGTGTGTGCGTGCGTGTGTGCGTGCGTGTGTGCTTCACAAATTTGATATTTAAAACTCATTTGCGAAAAACTTAGTATATTTTTACCATAAATGATAAACCGCAACTTTCTTGAAGTAAGTAACAGACTCGTTTTTAAACATGTACCCAATTAAAAATGAAGTACATTCTTCATAATAAATATTGATACATTTTCAGAGGAAAATTTACATACAAATTGCACGTACGAGGAAGGTTCCACTGTTGTGAGTTAAACAGGCGTCAGAATGATCATATACAGCAAAGTTCCACGGACAGGGAAAATTTTGTTCTTGGTGAGTTATTTTAATGAGAAATAAAAGATATATTTGCCATTAATAAATTCGTTGATTTTCAGAGGAAAATGTAGCTCAACCACATATTGTAGATAATTCAAAATCCAAGTTGAAGAGATATTTTTGTTGTTACTGCAAAAGAACGATTATTAAACTCCCACGTCATTTAGAAAATATGCATTCCAATGAACCTCAAGTCATAGAAATGATGGCTCTACCAAAAGGTATGTTTTTTAAAATTATTTGTTTAGTTAGGTAGATGGAAAAATGTCATATGAACATAGGTTTAAGATTTGCTGCACAATATTTGTAATTTATAACCATATTTCGTATTGTGTTTACCTATTTCATATTTTATGTTCTATGATTAGAATCTATCGTTTTTAAAAATATCTTGATTACAGAAATTTGAAAATATAACAGAAAATTTTCAAATTATGGAATCAAGATTCTTTTAAAAAGAAAATTTTTATAAAAATGTCATCCTGATGTGTAATGGAATAAACACATTCTAATCATAAAACATGAAACATGTTAACACATTATCCAATATGATTATAAAAAGTAAATATTTTGCGACAAAACCATAAAATGTGCGTTTTGAATTTCATATGCATACTACACATGACAGTATTGACTCTTCTATAAAACTTTTTAGAAGTACTTTGATTACAAAAATACACATTCATTTAATATATTATCAGCTTACACTAAAATAGGCACAAAAGGTTTACCAATACGTGTATCAAAATGAAACTCTTAGAACTAATAAGTAATTTTACTTGCCTATTTTCCATTACATTAGTTGTGAAATTTTATCGCTAAAGACAGCGAAACTGTTCTAATAGGTTCTCTTATTATTATTTTATCCTAAATTATTTTATTTTATTTTATTATCCTATTAAATTATCCTTAATTCTATTAGCGTTTGTTTTGTGTTCGCCATTAAGATCACAGAATATTAATTTTTTAGATTCTACTTTGAATGATGCTCCGCCTATGAGGCATAAGGAAAAACGTTATGGTAAGTTGTTATACAAAAAGAAAACAACATATAAGCGTTTTTTAAATTGATTAACTGTTCGTAGTTTACGAGAAAATAATTACCAAAAATTTAGGGAAGGGATATGTGACGTCAGCATGATAGAATCGTGGAAGAAGACAAGTAGACTTGGACGGAAAGAGAGAGTTATAGCCAGCCTTCGCCATGCCATAACCTACCACAACATAATCACGATGCTGGTCTGTAACTATCTCTTTCTCTCTCAGTCTATCTGTCTTCTTCCACAATTCTCTCAACGTCACATATTCCTTCACCAAAACATAAAATTGCTATTAACAATATTACTACAAACTAATGTTTAGTTTTTATTTTATAATAAGTTATAGTGGATAGTTACTTACCGTGTTTTTCAGTATCAGATAAATAACGATATTTTAATATATTTCTGACAAAAATTAATTTTATCTATAGATTTATATGATCGGATGGAATAAATTATTATATTTTAAATGTATTTTTTATAAAAGGATTTGTTAAAGTTTGTATTAAGATAAAATTGAATTCCTATGGCTCGCTTTTCAATTTACATGCTATTCATGATACTGTATGTCTTTTTCTTAGATCTTGTATTTTATATAAATTTAATACATTCAAACAACCCTCCTTGTATTCGCATGTTAGTTAAACGCTTATATGTTTACAAAGATGTTGAGTTTAAAATATTTTTTTAAGCACCGGTATCACCAATGGGAAAAATAAAGAGATCTACCTGGTCTACTCCGGAAAGACATGCTGCAAGAAAACTCTTCGCAAATTACCTTGAATCCGGATATTTGCCGAGTGGACAACTATGTGGAGAAGTAATTAAAAAGAGCCAGCTTTACGTAAAAGAACAGTTAACCAACTAAAAGCTTGGGTTAACAATCAAATTAAGATTAAGCGGAAGCTATTTTAATAATAACATCCTGTATGCTTTTATTAAATACAGTTGTATGGTTGACGATTTCATATTTTCGATGTTATTTACAGGTGAGTCTTTGAAATGCCGTTCTTCCATATCTTCCTTAATTAATTTATTCGTCTATTCAAAGAGAACAACGTAAAATTATTTTCAAATACAAGCTGTTGCGTTACGGGTAGGCGAGACTTGTTTGTCTTTTTTAAATGGAACACTCTATATATTTTCATATATTTTGAAATGTATTTTATTCACCTATGTGACAATTTAAAGTTTTTTAAGTTTTTCTCAGAATTGCTAAGTTATTCCATTTTTTCTCAAAAAAGATGTAATACACGCATTGCTTTATAAGGCGTACTGAAGTTATTTTAATAGTAAAAATTAAGAATTTCTGTTCAACTATAACTAAACTCCATGTTCTCATATAATTTGTAATTTATTGATATAACTTCAGTACGCCTTTATAAAGCAATGCGTGTATTACATCTTTTTTGAGAAAAAATGGAATAACTTAGCAATTCTGAGAAAAACTTAAAAAACTTTAAATTGTCACATAGGTGAATAAAATACATTTCAAAATATATGAAAATATATAGAGTGTTCCAAAAAAACAGAATAACTTGGCAATGCTACGGAAAACTAAAAAAAAATACTTTATATGTGTATATACATAGATGAATAAAATACAATACAAAATATTTAGGTTAGCCACTGTTAATTATCTCACGACCAAAATAATCTATTGTAAAATGCCAAAAAACAACGCATACAAAGATTTCATTGTTAATAGAGTGGATAAAAGGTCAAGAATTTAAATTTCGTGTAGATAACAATGTGATATTTTGTCGAATTTGTTCAAAAATTGTAAGTAATTTTAAGATTACATTTCGTACAGACCTGTAGTACAACATAAGTATGAAAAGCAAAAGACACAAACAAAATATGGATGTCCATGAAACAAGTTTAAATTAATGAAACACCACCCACAAATAAAAAATCTATTTTCTATTATGATGTATGTAATGCACTTATATCTGCCAATATACTGCGGGCAAAAGTGGAATGTCCACAATTAAGGAATTTTTACAAATATTGTGGGAAAACTGTTCCAAATAGGACAACTTTATCCAAAATTTTAATACTGAGAATATTGAATTTTTTTTTTTTTGATATGCTATAGTAACGGAAAGCATAAAGAAATGAATAACATATTGGTCGCGTTCAGCACCTCTCATTACTGGCATCGCTGACCTCCGAAGTTTGACGAACACAATGAATGGACAAATGTAATTGGTCCAGCAATTGCATTCGGCAATCATCGGCACGCAGCGGTGCTCATCACTGCCAGCGCTGCCGGGGTGCTGAACGCGCCCATTATAATTTTTTACCTCTCGTCACCTTTTTTTGAAATGAGAATGGTAGCTTGACTTCGATTGATGTGAAACATATTGTTGGGAAACAAAAATATATGTTCTCATATTTTATATATATTTTTTATGTACCTAATATATGAAAATAAGTACCTATTTTAATATTTTTGCGACCTATTTTAGTATTTTTGTGACCTATTTAACCTACGTTTGTTTCCACTTAAAAATCCCATCTTTAGTAATTATTGAAATAGAACCTATGTTCATACAACACTTTTTACTTAAAATTATCTCCCCAACAAACTACCCACGTTTTTTAGTACTATATTTTCCTGGTTACTTGTGTTATCTCGAAAATAATTGCGTTTAGCAAGTTTAAAAAGAGTACTAAAAGTACAATAAGATGACAACACTTGATGAAACAATTTAAATAAGATATATAAAAAATAACACTTTACATGTGTCACAAGATTTCAGTCTCTGAATTAACCTCTCGGTCATTTATCAGAGACTGGCTCGCTCAGCCAGAACCACAGACGCGTATCTTTATTGGAGCTCTTCAGTGTGGTTCACTCAGCCGACTCAATGTCTCCTAGAGGCGTTTCTTTGGAATGTTCTGTTTAAATTTATGAGCGCGCGAATTAGGAATTTGAACAGGGCAAGATATGAACATCTTCATGAGCGCCAACTTCATGGTCAAGATTTAAGTTAGGGAACAGAATGAAGCGAGAAATGAACTGGGTGATGTACGAACATTAGGACGATGCATACCTAGCCAAGTAGAGGCTTTTTAGTATTTGTTTTTAGAATTAAAAATAGCATCAGTGTTAAAAAATGATTGGAAACACAAATTTAAATGAAAAATAAAGTGACTGTAGATAAAACATTGTTTGACATGAGTGTTAAAAGTGATTTTATTCTCATATAAATATCTATTGAGTATAGAAATAAGAAAAAAAATAGTAAATTGAATTTAAAATACAACATACATTACATAGTTAGGGTCCCAACATACGAAAACTTTTACATAGCCTTCTTCAAATCACGACATGCATTTCTCGACTCCGCAAATCTAGCCCATGAAGTTGGCGCGTATGGAAATGCTGAAATCTTGATTTGTGCAACGTTTAACAAGATGGTTGGCAAGTACACTCCGGAGTACGTTTTTATTTTTAATACTACCAATAACGTTTTATACTCCACAGTGTACTAGTCAGCCATCTTGTCGAACGGTATATATGTCGAGATTTGAGTATTTAGGTACGCGTCAACTTCATGGGCTAGGTCTGTGGAGTCATGAAATGCATGTCCTGATTTGAAGAAGGCTATGTAAAAGTTTTCATGTGTTTCATGCAAATTCCCTTACATTATTAAAAATTTTAAAACAATTATTACTCAGGTCGTTTTGAGCAAAAAATATTATATGAACATAGTTCCTATCCCTTCTAGTTACCAGAATACAATAGTATGAATTTATATAAATAACAGTATTTTCAAATTTTTGTAATCAAAGTACTTCTGAAAAGTTTTATAGAAGAGTCAATACTATCATGTGTAGTATGCATATGTAATTCAAAACGCACATTTTATGGTTTTGTCGCAAAATATTTACTTTTTATAATCATATTGGATATTGTGTTCACATATTTCATGTTTTATGATTAGAATGTGTTTATTCCATTACACAACAGGATGAAAATTTCAAAATTTTCTGTTATTTTTCCAAATTTCTGTAAACAAGATATTTTTAAAAACGATAGATTCTAATCATAGAACATAAAATATGAAATAGATAAACACAATACGAAATATGGTTATAAATTACAAATATTTTGCAGAAAATCTTAAACCTATGTTCATATGACATTTTTCCATATACCTAACTAAACAAATAATTTTAAAAAACATATCTTTTGGTAGAGCCATCATTTCTATGACTTGAGGTTCATTGGAATGCATATTTTCTAAATAACGTGGGAGTTTAATAATCGTTTTTTTTTGCAGTAACAACAAAAATATCTCTTCAACTTGGATTTTGAATTATCTACAATATGTGGTTGAGCTACATTTTCCTCTGAAAATCAACGAATTTATTAATGGCAAATATATCTTTTATTTCTCATTAAAATAACTCACCAAGAACAAAATTTTCCCTGTCCGTGGAACTTTGCTGTATATGATCATCCTGACGCGTATTTAACTCACCAACAGTAGAACCTTCCTCATACGTGGAATGTGTATGTAAATTTTCTTCTAAAAATCATAGAATTTATTAATGACATACAAATCTATTATGATTCTCATTAAAACAAAAATAATTTACATTATATAAACACAAGGTATTTGTTTAGTAAAATTCATTTACCTGCAAACAGTTGTCTTCGCACTGCCTTATGACGGTATCCTGCATGTATGAATACATAAATATTAGAATGTCATTTTTAGCATTGTAGATAAATATTTAGTCCGTAAAGACTGGCAAGCACAAATAAATAAAATTATTATATTAGTGCGGAAACTTTTCGAAAATATATTCACCCTATTCCCACATAGTAATGCAGCACTACTTCCGAAATAGTACTCCTGTCTCCTAGAGGCGTCAGTGCACCACACTGAAGAGTTCCAATAAGAGCGAAACGCGTCTGTGGTTCTGGTTGAGTGAGCCAGTTACATATATAACATTTTTTTACTCAAAAAGATTCACCCAAGAAACTGTTTGTTTATTCTACTAGTTATCACCCAGTATATATAGGTGTTTCACGGATACGGGACACACCGGCAGTCCAGTCAACGAAAGCTTAATCTTGTAAACAGACTTTTGTGCACACTTTTTGACTTTTGGGCTGTGTTCGGATGTATTTGGAGATGAATATACCAAAAGTCCTGGGGTCTGCGAGGGGATCTAACTCTAGGGCATAGCAAAATGTGTCCCTGTTTTTGCTTTTTCGGTAATATCTCGATAATAGTTAGTCCTAGCGAAAAAGTCTTTACATACAAAAAAAAAGTTGACAAAATTTGGTATAAAATTGTTTATACTCATTTTTTTCTTATCCCTAACCGTTTTCTAGTTTTAAGCTGACGAAATAGTAATTTTTGCCAAAATATTTTTCACATCACGTTTTTAAACATATACAGCCCGATTCACAAAAAGGTTTAAGCTAATCCTCATTTTTGGATTAGCGAATTCTATTCTAATTTTGACAGTTTATAACTTAAAATATAGTCTAATCTATTCCTAGTATCTACCTTTATTGATAACATCATGAAAATTAAATTTTAAATACCGGAATAGAATAGAATTCACTAATTCAAAAATGAGGATTAGCTTAAACTTTTTTGTGAATCGGGCTGATAATGTCTCATACTTTCTAAACGGTTATACTTACAGCAAAAGTGTTAAGAAATAAACTTGTGGAGAATAAAATTATGTTTAAAATAGTATACAAAAATTAAATAAAAAGTTATTCCTATTATAAAAAAAAGACGTTTTTGCTACGTCCAACCATCATCGAGATATAAGCGAAAAATTAAAAAAATGTGGCCAGCACATGACCTCTCGCCAATAAGAGTTTCCACCATTATCAAAATAATGAAAAATAACACTAGTACACTAAAATATATTACAATACATTCATGAAAACACCAACTAAATGTTTAAATATGTTTCTATTTTTTTTAAATGCCTGAAAACATTTTACTACGTTTGAAACGCTGCCAAATTTGTGACGTAAACGCCCGGCATGGTTTTACAGTTTAGTAGTAATAGATGGCAGCACATTTAAATTGTAACATTACATTTAAAAGTATTTGAGGTGAATAGTTATTTTATAATAATTAAAATTGTAAATACAATTATTATTGTTTACCTTATCGTATATTAGTGAAATATTTTCTATATTTTATATCTCGTCCATCTATTGAGCGTTAGCAGAAAATCGGCGGGAGCGTACGCAGTCATTGTGGCGGTAAAAATTAGCCGTTTAAACGAGATATGAAAAATACTGTTTTCAAAAATTTTTTACACAAAACCTGTTATAATAATGTTTTCTTTATTCTAATATATATATACACAGGTGTCCCATTTAAGGTACGAATTTTTCTGTTAATTATAAAAATAAATTATTATTGTTTTATATCATTGTAAAATTAAAAAAAATCTATTTAAAAATGCCATAGCTTAATATGACCTCCATATGAAAAATAAAAGTTGCTATCAGTAACTCGTAAATGGTTAGATATAAAAAAAAATTGAGTACTTCTGCAAATTCACCATACAAAAGTGTCTTAAAAAAGTGCAAACCAGAATCTCGTATTATTTCATATAACAAAGTTATAAACAAAAAAAGAAAATCGCTAAATTTACATTTTCACCTGTATCTAGTGACCTATGCATTTTTTCGCAAATAACAAAACACCATTAAAATAGCCTCCTAATGGGGCAACTTTTGTCTAACTTAAACAACCTCGTAGCTCTTACGGTTCTCGAGATACCAATGCATTCGTACCTTAAATGGGACACCTGTATTTATGTCTTTTAAATTTTGTCCTTGGAACTCATTCATATTCCCAGTTTCCATCATAATGAACAATTTGGACAGCTGTCCTACTTGCAGTGCAGTACTTGGAAGACGATAATGCTCCTTATGGATATTTATATCATGGCCCATAAAATTAGCGAACTGTCCCAACTCAGTTTCATTTAAATTTAATAATTGTACCGTAGTTGCAATTTGTTTCCTCAGTTGTGTGCCCCTCAAAGATCCTGGATTCTTAACGCCACATTGTTGAGAAAATTCGCGTAGACATACGCATGCACGCAAATATTTATCTTTTGCTCCTGGACATCCAAAAACGTACTCATTGTTTTGATCTACTTGTGCATTGTTCCTATGCATTAAAATAAGATTTATAAAATCTATTTGCTTTAAACTTAGTAATATGGGAACAGATCTTCCTTTTTTACCACGAAGTTCAATTTTAACGTATCGTACCGCTAAGAGCTGCTCCATTTTATTTAAAGTTTTGTACAAATCGCAGTGTTTCTCTTTGTCTATAGCCTGCCGTTTTTCAAAATCAGTTATTAACAGTCTTTAAATTTCTCCAGCCCGTTTTCTATTAAACAGTTGTATGGAAGTTAATACACATTTAGAAAGACATATATATATTTATACAGGGTGTTTAAAAAAGTGTTCGGAATTTTTAAGGGCGTTTAGTATAGACCAAAATAAGTGAAAAAAGCCTAATAAATATGGGTCCGCAAAATAACCGTTTCAAAGATATGAGCTATTTTCAAAAATGTACTATCGAAGAAAATAAGAAAACAGTGTGTGGTATCAAATTTACGTTTTTCATTTAAGCCGTACGTTTTAAAAAAATCCCGGTTTTACTCGAATTATCTCACAGGCATGTTCTCTTCGCTCTTGTAAATACGCTACATTATTAATGGGAGTAGAATAAACTAAACTCTTTTAATATCCTCACGCAAAGAAGTCCAAAGGCGTTAAGTCAGGAGACTTGGGAGGCCATGCTACTACTGTTAATCACAGCAAACTTGATTGCATGTTGTGTAGTAACTTGTTTTTTATAATAGCTCATATCTTTGAAACGGTTAGTTTGCGGACCCATGTTTATTAGATTTTTTTCACTTATTTTGGTCTATACTATACGCCCTTAAAATTTCCGAACACTTTTTTTTAATACCCTGTATACATACATACATACCGGGTGTCTACTTTTATTTCTGAACATAGGAAATTCAATGTTAAAATTTTGATTCGGCGATATCTCCTTACCTATTAATTTCAGAACAAAAATGTAATGAAGATAAATGTTCAGAGTAAAAAACTGCATTGATTGAGTACCAAGTTTGTTGTTCAATTGTTTTTATGTATAAGTTAGAAGCAAAAGAAAATACACGATTTAAGGCTATTATCAGAGTGTCATGAAAAAGAAAACAATAATTTATATTTCTTGTCTCTGGTATATCTGACAGATTTGACATTTCTTGTTATATTATTATTACTAGAATAATGCGAAGTGTTAATCTAGAAGAAAAAATTAATAATCACTAATTCTAATAAGAATAAATTAAAAAGAAATGTCAAATCTGTCAGATATGCCAGAAACAAGAAATCTAAATTATTGTTTTTTTTTTCCATGGCACTCTGATAATTGCCTTAAATGACGTATTTTCTTTTGCTTCTAACTCGTACATAAGAAACAATTGAACAACAATATTAGATATCGTTGATGAAGTTTTTCATTCTACACATTTTTCTTCCTTACATTTTTGTTCTAAAATTAATAGGTAAGGAGATATCACCAGATCAAAATTTTAACATTGAATTTCCTATGTTCAGAAATAAAAGTAGACACCCGGTATATAGATGTTCCATTTAAAAAAGGACAAACAATTCTCGCCAAGCCGTAATGCAACATCTGTATATGTGACAATAATTTTATGTTCTGCTCATTGAGTAGACAAATATATTCTGTGAATAAACTTATGCTCGTGCTTATGCTGTATTTTTAACGATAAAGAAGATATCAGAGAAAGTCATTTCAAAGACTCATCTGTATACATAAAAGATAACGAAATTTAAAAATTGAATATATATATGTACATGTATATTATATTGTGATGTTATATAAAAGTTGTATATTTGAAATATGGTATAAGTGCATAGCGGAGGATGTTGAACATCCAGGCTGGCTGTCACTAAGTGCATAACTTTTTGTAAAATAGGCATTTTGCGAAACAAGTTACGTACAAACGTAACGTGAAATACAGTTGAGTGTTGTCACGTTACATTAGAAATAATTTGCGAGGCTTATTTTGTTTCAAATCGTGACTTAAATAACTGATAATGCCATACCGTTGAAATGTAGTTTACGTATAGTAGAAACGTCATTTCCTAAGTTGTACGTCACGTTACGTAACTTGTTTCGCAAAATGCCTAATATCTTCCCAAAATGTTTGGAAATACACATTTTTGAAAAATTCTAATACTTTTTCTTGAATTTTATTCCAAAATCCATAATCTTTGGCAATTTTCGGCATGAAAATTTCTTTTTCATTCAATATAACAAAATCGCAATAATTTTTTTAGTAATAAATAGCTGCATTTGTATTTGATAAAAATAACTGCGGAACTTCTGGATTTATTACCTGCCTCACTTTTTTTAGTTCTACATTAGCATGGCTACTTCTATGCACAGCTAAATATGGCTGAAAAGTAAAACTTTATGAATATTGTGACGTTTTGCAATGTCACTGGTTTAGATCGTGACAAAAATTTTCTAGTAAAATCACAAAAATCTACCGAGCAACTCCCTGTACTGCCTCCCGTTCTGGTATATTTTTTGCCATTTTTTATTTGCAGAAACTTTTTTAAAAAATTGTAATTTTTTTTCTAAATTAAACATTTCATTTTATTTGTTTGTGTTTCCTCTCGAGGTTTATCCTTTTTCAAGGTGTTGGCGCCGCGAACAGTAAATGTGTTATAAATATTCTAGTGTTTTTTCTTTATTTTCATTCCAAAAATAATGTTTGGCAATTTTCTGTATGATTTGTTTTTATTCCATGTAACAAAATCGCAATAATTTGTTTTAGTAACAAATTAACATTTTATCATCTACAAACAGTTTTGCTTCTTGTCGAGATCTGTAAGTGTTTTATACAATAGGGAGATTGTACTTCAAACGCATCTTTCACCGCATACAATACTAAAACGTCTGATAAAGATTCAAACTGCGGAAATTCTGGGTTTAATACCAGACCCGCTCACTCCACTTCTACGCACAGTAAAACATCACTGAAAAATAAAACTTTATTAATATACTAAAATATTGATTCATTGTTTCTTTACCTCAAAAGTTTCTTTTTCAGAGTGCAGCCGTATTCCATTTGTTCTAGCTGAATCAGCATTTGTCAAATTCCAATTAAAACTGTGGACTGGCGAAATAGTCGCTGCTTCTGGTTTATCAATTGCTTTCTAACAATACACGAAAATAATGGTTACAGATTCAGCATTTTCAGCTAGTTTTTCGTTGGCGAATAATATTGATGCGCATGTGTGCATACTTCTCCCAATCCAGCAGCAACAATCGCATTGACGGCAAAGTATATCTCCAGGGTTTTATTGAAGGATGATTTAATTTTTGAAAATGTAAACAAAATGTAATATTTGCGTTAAAAGTAGTAGTCATGAGTGCATGAATTTTTGTAGATCTCCAGGAGCATTTACTCTTGTGTTTAAATAAAAACAAAATATATTTTAATTTAAATACGTAATCCACATTTTGCAATAACCGCCAAATAAGAATTATAATTTTATTGTAAACAAAATGTAATATTTGCGTTAAAAATCGTAAATAAAGTCATGAGAGCATGGATTTTTTTTAGATCTGCAGAAGTATTTATTCTTGCCTAATTTGTAAACGTAATCCACATTTTGCAATAACCGCCAAATTAGTTAGTACAAAATGTCGTTTAATGCGTACATAATGAGGTATTGCACGATTTTTTTGCATTATTTGATAGAAACCTAAAAAATATTTACCCCGTATTTTTTATTTTTATTCAAATTAATCTCTAAAAAGAGAAAGTAATTATTAAAAGATATTCTCGGGAAAGCAGCAGATTTGCACCGCTTCTCCCCTTGCCTACTGACGTCAACGGGTACAAACCAATAAGGTAACAGCATGTTCCGTGGCATTTGTTGTCATTTTAAACTTCAAACGCGTAGTAAAAATATCGGTTATAGAACCACAAACGTTGCAAGTATGGATTGCTCCTAAATATATCGAAATTTAAAAGTTTTATCATATAAAATATGTCGAATACCGTATTAATTAAATTAATTATATATTAATTCATTTAGCCATATTTAGACATTTGTATTATTATTTTTTAATTAATATGCGTATTTATTTATAAGACGTAGGTATTAATAGATCCATTTATCGTGTAAGATCTATGGCGCAACTTGTTTTTCATTGGCTTGTACCCGCATACGTCAGCATTTCGGCAACGTTTTCAATGCATAATATTTTAAATTGTTTTTTCTAATCCAAATAAACAAACTTTTATACAAACTGTTATATTAAATAAAACTATGAAGTTAACATATTCGTATTAACGAATAAAATAAACATGTTAATATTTTTTGCAATACCTCATTATACATAAAATTGACTTCATTTGTTAATGACGGGCTACGTGAAGTTGGCCCTCCATTTTGATATAAATTAATTATACGCTAACTAAAAAAGGTAAAAAAATATTTTTTTATTGTACATAATAAGTACAATATTTTGATGTAATATTTACTTCAAAAACCTTCACGGACCTAGTTCTACCTCGTAAATTTTCACTATATTATTGACATATAACATTTAATTTGTTTAACAAATGCCTATTTACTTAGAATGAACTTATTAAAATTGGTATTGAATATTAATAATAAGCTTCTTATTATAGTCCGTTGTAGGACAGGACATACAATATTCAACAAGTAATACAAATCAAATTAAAATATTCATACTCCTGACATCTGTTAGCTAAACATAAGTTCCTGTAATATCAGTAGTAAGGTCCCCGAATAGACGATAATATGTGTATGACGCTTTGAGGACGTCCTCGAACAGACGGTAATGTCCTTAATAGGTGTGTAGAGACAGCGCTATACAAACAGCGCGTAAAAGAAAAGTCCCTGATGTCCTTCAAAGGTCGTTTTAACATAAAATATGGCTACACACTAGCGGCACACGGCAGGAATTTCTGAAAGTAGTACACTAGACGACAGCGCTTTTCTGAGGACTAAACCACTAATAAATTGTCTCTATATTACCTACTGAACGAAGTCCTCAAATTGTAGACAATATGTAATCTATTAAGCAAAAATGAAAAATTGAGTTTTTTCACATTTTTATATATCAAAACATTGCAAATTTGAAATTGGTTGCTCAATATACTATTTACTATATGTATTTGCAATAATAATGAAGGTCCGCAAATGGTCGTTTTAACATATATATATATATATATATATATATATATATATATATATATATATATATATATATATATATATATATATATATATATATATACAGTATGAACACTGAAAACCGTGACATAAGCGTTTAACATGGGAAAACAGTTTTTTTCAAATATTATATGTCCCGCAAGAGTATAGTAGGAGTTTTTGATATGGTTAGAAAGATTATTTAATTTGGCATCGAAGAGTATATAAATACTCCTAATTTAATGCCTTATTATTGAAATATTTACGAAAGTATAATGCAACTTGACAGTTATTCCTTATAATTTACTAAAAACAGTAATCATGGAAACGTATTCGGTAGCTGACTTGGTTAAATCAAGGCTCCATGATAATTTTTCACTGGTTCAAATCCCTCCTGGTTCAAGTTAATATATTTATTATTTTTATATTTATTTTGTACAATGTATTATAAAATAAATTACAAAATTAAAACGTAAATAGTTTGGTACATCAAGTAGTTTCTTGGATTTACTATACTATTTCTTCACTGCTAATAGTATAAGCAAAAAACGAAAAGTAATCACTAATAAATAAACCTTCACACAGGTTTGTCAGACGTGTTAGACTTTTATTATCATTTTTTGGTACATTCTTTCCGAAAACTTTGTAAATCCAATGGATTTTTCATTAGAAGAAAAAAATAGTATAATTAAATTTTACAAACAAGGGATGAGTTTACAAGAAATTCAAGACTTTTTTGCTAGGATATATTCTGATAGACAAATTGCATCCCATGAACGAACTAGACGAATCATTTTAAAATTTGATAAAACCGGTTGCGTTAATGACGAACATAATACTAAACTTATTTATTTAATTGGCTTAAATTTACATATTTATTTCACTTCTTGTACATTTATTCAATAAAATACTTGATGTACCAAAAAATTAATTTTGTAATTTATTTAATAATACATTCTACAAAATAAATATAAAAATAATAAAAATATTAACTTGAACCGGGAGGGATTTGAAAAATTAGCATGGAGCCTTGATTTAACCAAGTCAGCTACCGAATACGTTTCCATGATTACTGTTTTTAGTAAATTATAAGGAATAACTGTCAATTTGCATTATCCTTTCGTAAATATTTCAATAATGAGGCATTAAATAAAGAGTATTTAGATACTCTTCGATGCCAAATTAAATAATCTTTCTAACCATATCAAAAACTCCCACTATACTCTTTCGGGACAGATAATATTTGAAAAAAAACTGTTTTCCCATGTTAAACGCCTATGTCACGGTTTTCAAATATATATATATATATATATATATATATATATATATATATATATATATATATATATATATATATATATATAAGGAAACTGAATAGTGGGTTTGACAGTCAATTTGTAGGCTTAAGTGTAGTACACTCTTTTTAATTTGTCAAGCTTTCGGTTATATTTTTAACCATCCTCAGGACACTGTAATACAATAATGAAATACGTACAATTTGTTTAAGAATTAAATTTGGTTTTTGGTACTCACAGTAGTTGAGATTTCTTGTAGAATTTTCAACATTTACAAACATGTAATTTTGAACATGCACACGCGCATGGTATAGTAAAATGATAAGTCAAAATAACTGAATTACATATTAAAAATTTTGGCCGAAATAGTTATCACAGTAAAATTGATAAATTACAAACTAATAAAGTAGACAATTTTGTTAAAATAATGTTAAACTTTTATAATTTTGCACAAGTTGTCGAAGTAAACACGTGTACAACACCATTTTGTGGAAATTTAACTGTCAAAAAATCCACTAAAACAGAAATAGTTGTTTCTAAAAAGTGTGCGTTCAGTAGTTTCATGTTTTATTTAGTAGTAAATAAACAATGGAATGTTTTTAATTTTTTAAAAATTTAACCCGGATCTAGGTGTGGTGGATTGTGAATATTATTCGACAATTTTAACAGGTAAGTGTATATATGGCTCAGTCCATCAATGTCTGTCCGTTTGTTTATTGGGTTTTCGGTATTGTTGATATGAATACTTTCTAGAAATGTTCGTTTTAATAAATTTTGTTCTTTATCTAATATTTCAGCTTCATCGTATAACATTTTGTGTTTGTATTTATTGCCGTGTTCTGTCAAAGCACAAGCTGTAGGTTTAACTTTAGTGTCACTTTTGTGAGATGTTATTCTACTTTTGAGTGTTCTACAAGTTGGCCTACATATTGTGCCTGGCAATCAGCACAAGCAATACGGTATTCTATATTAGATTGATTTTGTGTAGGAGTTTTATCCTTTAATTTTGAAAATATATTGTTTACTGTTAAGCTACTTTTAAAAGCATTTTTAACCGCGTCATGTTTGAGAATTTTCGTTATTTGAGGTGTAAGATCTGGTATATATGGTATAGATGCATATTTGAATTCTTGTGGTTCATTCTGTTGATCTTGTACCTGATTTGGTTGAGGTTGATTGTTAGTGTTAGGGTGGGAAATTCGTAAGATGCGACTTTTAAGACCAAGAATAACATTTATTTTTCTAAATTTAGTTTGTTCTGATAAGTGGTGGATATACCTTTGTGAGGCTATTGGTTTGGTGTACAAATCTGTTTTTAGGTTGCCTCTCTCATCTCTAATCACCAAAGTATCAAGAAATGGTATACATAAATTTGCCTCTATTTCTATTGTAAATTGAATTTGGGGGTGATCGTTATTAAATGTTTGAAGAATGTGATCTGTTTTGTCTGCAGGCACCGCACATATAATGTCACCCACAAACTTTTTTATAAATGGTAGTTGAAAGTCTAGTTTTGGTATACATTCAGCGAGGAGTGTATCCATGACATATTAGTGACCATCATATGCGCAATAGTTGCTAGAAAAAACAAATTTAAGTAAATCTAAAAATCTTGTAGATCTAAAGTCGTGTAGTCTTGTATTTGTTCCCATTTTATGGTTATACTTTTTTACCGCCAGCTCCATAGATATATTACTGAACAATGAAACAACATCAAGACTAATTAAAACATAATTATCAGGTATTGAACAATTATTAATAAAATCAGCAAATTCGAATGAGTCTTTTGTATAATAGTTGTTTTCTTTGTTATAAGCTATAGTAAGAATGTTAGTGAGGAATGAAGCTATTTTTGAATTAGGTGCAACTATTGAAGTTATTATAGGTCTAAGTGATAAGGTGCTTTTATGAATTTTGGGTTGACCATAAATTTTTTTGGGGCATTCGCATTATAAATTGTTAAAGTTTTAGCTATTTCTTTGCTAATCTTATCAGCATTCTTCAACTTGCTGACAATTTTATTAGCATTTTGTTGGATAGTGTTAGTCGGATCATGATTAAGTTTTTTATAAGAATTAGTGTCCAACAAGATTTCAAGTGCTTTGTTGTGATAGTCCTCTTTTTTCATCACTTAGGTAACATTGCCTTTATCAGATTGCAAAACAATAAGGTGGGGGGTTTTTATTTAAAAACTTTTTGGCATTGTGAAATAAGTACTGAAAATAATTGTTGATTTTATGATCATTTTGTAAACAATTTGTCGAGACATTGGTGACCTGAGCCCTACATACATTTTTTTCGCTTTCTGTGAAGCTGCTAATAATATATTCAATATCACATAACAGTTTACGAACACAAATTTGCTTAATACAAGGTCTTATACAAAATTTAGGTCGAAGACTTAAAATTGTTTGTACATCATTAGGAATTTGAGTATCGGTTAGGTTTTTAAACCACTTAGGTTGTGTTTGTATCCTGTTATGCTCTATTTGTTTAAAATTGTTAAATTTTGTACGATTTTTGTGTTTAATTTTGTAAAAATATATATTAAATTTTATATTCTCTTGATGTTTGAAGTTATCAAATAAGTATTTAGGTAGTTTCGTCAATATTTGAGTTTCTAATTCTAAAAGATTTGTTTTGAATTTTGAAAGTTGTCTAATAGTGTTGTCTATTTCAATGTTAAGTAATTGTTTCCTTAACCTGTAGTATAACTTGTCAAGTTGTTGCACATTTCTAGGATCCTGTGTGTAGGTAACGGCTGGTGTTATAGTTGCATTGTGGCGTGATGTGGGTTGGCAGGATGCCTTGCCTTCGGCATTGGATTAAAGTAGCTCAACAGTACACAATATATTTTCAAAATTAAAGGATAAAACTCCTACACAAAATCAATCTAATACAGTATACCGTATTTCTTGTGCTGATTGTCAGGCACAATATATTTTCAAAATTAAACGATAAAACTCCTACACAAAATCAATCTAATATAGAATACCGTATTGCTTGTGCTGATTGCCAGGCACAATATGTAGGACAACTTTGTAGAACACTCAAAAGTAGAATAACATGTCACAAAAATGACACTAAACTTAAACCTACAGCTTGTGCTTTGGCAAAACACGGCAATAAATACAAAAACAAAATGTTATACGATGAAGCTGAAATATTAGATAAAGAACAAAATTTATTAAAACGAACATTTCTAGAAAGTATTCATATCAACAATACCGAAAACCCAATAAACAAACGGACAGACATTGATGGACTGAGCCATATATACACTTACCTGTTAAAATTGTCGAATAATATTCACAATCCACCACACCTAGATCCGGGTTAAATTTTAAAAAATTAAAAGCATTGCATTGTTTATTTACTACTAAATAAAAACATGAAACTACTGAACGCACACTTTTTAGGAACAACTATTTCTGTTTTAGTGGATTTTTTTGACAGTTAAATTTCTACAAAATGGTGTTGTACACGTGTTTACTTCGACAACTTGTGCAAAATGATGAAAGTTTAACATTATTTTAACAAAATTGTCTACTTTATTAGTTTGTAATTTATCAATTTTACTATTTCGGCCAAAATTTTTAATATGTAATTCTGTTATTTTGACTTATCATTTTACTATACCATGCGCGTGTGCATGTTCAAAATTACATGTTTGTAAATGCTGTAAAATCTACAAAAAATCTCAACTAATGTGAGTACTAAACACCAAATTTAATTCTTAAACAAATTGTACGTGTTTCATTATTGTATTGCAGTGTCCTGAGGATGGTTAAAAATATAACCGAAAGCTTGACAAATTAAAAAGAGTGGCCTACAAATTGACTGTCAAACCCACTATCCAGTTTCCTTAACTAATTATTGTCGTAATTACCTTTCACCTATATATAAATTATATGATCGTGACCGATATATAATAAAAAAAAAACTAATTTTTGATTTTAATACACAGGCTTTATTAAGCTGTTATAACTTTGAAATTACACGGTGTAAAAATAATAACATTTCATTGTCTAACACGTATTTACGTACCATTGTCATCTGATATAGATCGTGAGTTTTCTCTGACATAATAGGAATAGTTATTATAAAATATATTTTATTTTTATCATGATTACAATTTACTGTTAATAATTTTTAAATTTCAACTATATCATACATGGGTAGCATTTGTTTTAAATTTTCGAAAGATATTAGACTTACATCGAAAACAAAAATTTATGCTTTTAAGTTATTATCTGTAATTTTGAATTGAGTAATAATAGTGCATCATAATATTCCCGTTTATTAATTTGTCCTTTTAATTATTGAATTTGGTTATAAAGCTCTTTTTCATTAATATTTATTTTTTCTTATTTCTGGTACCTTTTTGAAGATTCTAGATGTTGAACTTAATTCGCCTACTCAAGGTGTCAAGAAGAGGGATAATTCATGTTCACAATTCTCTTGATTTTAACATTTATTTGGACGTTTCGGAGGTCCAAAGACCTCCATCTTCAGCATTATACATGATTGTTTTTCTATAAATAATTTCTTTTCTATATCAAGTTATTTTTTCAATAAATATTTTTTAAAAAAACTTACCTAAGTTTTACATTTTATGGTGTGTGGTAAGATGTGTTTTCTTACAAAACCCCGTAAATTTGATAAGAGGGTGGGTCTTCACTTTCATCTTACATAATAATTGTCAAAAAAGCGTATAAGGTTAAACTTGATGTTTTTGTTACCTGGTTTTTTGAGGGATTAAAGCTTGAGAGTTTTTTAAAAATTAAAAGTGACCGACACTGTGTTACCTCGACCACATGGTGACAGGTTTGAATTTAAATTTGAAAGTGAAAATTTGGGAAACAGAAAGTTAAAAACAGTAAGATTGTACTTGTCAGTATGGTTATTAAGGCAATTATCATTATTTAAATTTATCATAAGGGTTTCTTTTATTAGCCTTTTATGTTTATTTTGTTCGGTAATTAAAAGTGTGGCCTGTATCGCAGTGGTGTTTGACTAATGTACTGTGTTGATCATTTTTGAAACGGCAATGATAATTATGTTGGTACATTCGTTTTTACCTCCCGCTCCCTTGGTAAGAGAGGTATAGGGATCGTGCTAAAAATCACATATCGAGATTTTAGTGAATGATCACGTTTTAAGGTCCCTAGAATCCAATTTTAACATTTTCACGATGATGTCTGTGTGTGTGTATATGTATGTATGTGTATGGATTTTGTCTTCGCTCTAACTCAAATACTATCATTCAGAAAATTCTGAAACCTTGTGTTTCTATCCTATTCTAATATGAAAAGGAGCTATTAGATTTTGGTGTAAATCGGATACCCGGAAATGGCACTTTACCTGAAGCTCATAATGGTTTTTCTTTAAAAAATACCATTAAATGCCATTTTTTCGCATTTTATGTCTTATGAAAATGAAAGATTATTGAATTTTCTACGGGAATACATTAATACTTTTTCTATATATTTTACAGATAAATTTAAAAATATTTTTTTTTATTAGTCGCGAAGCCTAAGATAAACATAATTCCTTTGTTACACAGTTCATATTTCAAATGAATGTAACTGACAGTAAATGTCACTGTCAAAAAACTAATCACTTCAAATTAATATTAGTGACATTTTAAAAAGAAAATAGTAAATAAAGCAATAGTTTTCTGCAATGGAACAGTTTGCAGCGTTAGTAAATACGTAGGTATGTATTTAAATTAATAAAAATTAAAAGCGGGAGGTTCTGTGTTCGCCACATCAGATTTTTACCTCCCGCTACCCTTGGTAAGGGAGGTATAGGGATCGTGCTAAAAATCTAATATCGAGATTTTAGTAAATGACCACGTTTTAAGGTCCCTAGAATCCATTTTTAACATTTTCACGATGATGTCTGTATGTGTGTATGTGTGTGTGTGTGTGTGTGTGTATGTATGTGTACGAATTTTGTTTGCACTCTAACTCAAATACTATCATTCAGAAAATTCTGAAACCTTGTATTTCTACCCTATTCTAATAGGAATAAAAGCCATTAGATTTTGGTGTAAATCGGATAAACGGAAATGATACTTTACTTGAAGCTCATAATGGTTTTTCTTCAAAAAATACCATTAAATGCCATTTTTTCGAATTTTGTATCTTATGAAAATTTAGAAATTTCATTATATGAGAGATATGTGGATGATTGCCTAATAGTAGCTCACAAAGACCTAGTTCAATAAATACTAGATCGTTTCAATGCTTACCACCACCACCTTAAATTTACAATAGAGCACTCATCCCAAAACAAAATAAATTATTTAGATATTACAGTAATAAATACAAATAATAAATTCATAACCAATTGGTATAGAAAACCAACATATTCAGGAAGATACCTTAATTTCTTTTCGAACACTAATTTAAAATATAAAATCAGCGTCATAAACGCACTTATAGACCGTGCAATCATTTTATCACATCCACACTTCCATGAGAGTAACATTAAATTTATACATACCACCCTGTCAAAGAATGGGTACCCTCCATATTTACTTAAATCTGTCACTGATAAAAGAATAACGCATCTCAGAAACAGGAGCAACCATGAGCGAACACCCAGGGAGAGGGTTGTATACGTATCTATTCCGTTTGATAAAACCGTAAACTCTGGTCTCGCAAGAATATTACAGGGCACAAATATAAAATTAGCAAACACAAATCTCACATCTACAAAAAACTTATTTTCAAAATTAAAAGATCAAACAAAAACGGAAGAAAAAAATAATGTAGTATATTTAACAAACTGCAATCAGTGCCCTAAGATTTATGTCGGTGAATCATGCCAGCCATGACAAAAATCTGTTGTGGCCAACACAAGACCTCTTGCCATTTCCATATTAGGCTATATAAGTATTGTATTGCACTTCCCTTTCAAATCGTTGTTTTATAACAAAAAAATCTGTTGTGGCCAGCACAAGACCTTCCGTCAATTCCATGGATTTTGTACAAATCCCATACCAAAAGGTCCTTGGAACAGATTCTATATAATATCATATAAAAACACATACTATTTTTTACAAATTCCATACCCAAAGTTCATTTGAAAAGGTTCTATAAATCCAATAAAATTATAACATAAACTACACTAAGTAATGTCCTTCCATCTTCTCTTTGGCCTTTCTCTGCGTGTCACTTGCGAGCAACACTATGACATACCAATTTTAGATCCTATACTTTTTTTGTCCATATTTGGTTTTGCACTTGCAACTGACATCTGTCAATTAAATTTTTTTGAATAATTATGTCAGCTCTTTCCATGATAAACAGCAAAGCTGACTAATTTTTGAAAATTAATTTCTTTATAATGCTTTAAATTTACATCTATTGAATATGAAGGAAAATGTATGATCAAACTGTATAGAGAAGAGTATTTTCTTTAATATATATAATAACAAAATGTCAAAAAATAATATTTAACTGCGTTTTTTCAAGAAAAACTGTTAAAAACTTCAAATAAGGGTACTTCCGGTGGATCAATTATAACCAAAATCTAATCAGCTCTTCATATGGATGTAAAGAAGAGGAATACGAAAGAATTATAATTTTTAGAATTGTAGTATTGGAGTTATCGTCGGAGAAAAATTTGTCACACACGGACACACACACGGACACACACACGGACACACACACACACACATACAGACATCATCTTAAAAATAGTAAATTCGTATTCTAGGGGCCCTAAAACGTGCTTATTCATTAAAAACTCACCAACGAATTTTTTGACCAAAGACAATACCTTCCTTTTACGGAAGGTAAAAAATCTGTTGTGGCCAGCACAAGACCTCTCGCCATTTCCATATTAGGCTATATAAGTATTGTATTGCACTTTGTTATCGAACCGTCGTTTTATAACAAAATATTACAGAACTTTACCCAAATATTGTTTTTTATTGTATTTAACATGTCTTCTGCACACATATAATTCTAATTATATCTATTTTTCATTGTATGAGGAAGTTTCTAAATGTCACAGATTCTTCCAATTCATTAACCAGATTGGCGGTATTTCTGATGGATACATGCATATTACCTATAATTTCAAATATTTAATTAATAAAACAATAAGATAGATTAAATGTACTTCCCAGAAAAAGCTATCAAAATGTCACTAAAACTGTTGATTTTTGACACTGAAATCTGTCATTTACAAATTATGTTATAAACATTTGAATTTGTGAACTGGTTTCCTTAGTGTAGTTTCGCCTACTCGACTTATTATATCCCGATATTCTACATATTATAGCGTCTTTATCTCTAAATTTATATAATATATAATAAAAAATTTAAATGTATCAGGTGTGGAATTTTGTTCTTCAAAATTAGTAATATCAAAAATTTTCAAAAATTAATATTTGGAACAATTTCTTTTAAAAACTACTACTTCCGGTTGTTCAATTGTTATCAAAACCTTTTCAGCTCTACCCAGGAATGTCAGAGTGAGGAATTCATAATTAAACAGGTCTTATGTCTTATAGTTTTTGAGGAATCGTCCGTCCAACATCCAGCCATACACACACACACGCATACACACATCCACACACACACACAGACATCATTGTAAAAATGTTAAAATCGGATTCTAGTGACCTTGAAACGCGCTTATTCATTAAAATCTGGTTATGTGATTTTTAGCATGATTCCAATACCTCTCTTAGCGAGAGGTACAGAACTTTACCCAAATACTGTTTTTACCTCCCGCTACCCTTGGTAAGGGAGGTATAGGGATCGTGCTAAAAATCACGTATCGAGATTTTAGTAAATGACCACGTTTTAAGGTCCCTAGAATCCAATTTGCACATTTTCACGATGATGTCTGTATGTGTGTGTATGTAATACATTAATACTTTTTCTATATATTTTGCAGATAAATTTAAAAATAATTTTTTTTATTAGTCCCGAAGCCTAAGATAAACACAATTCCTTTGTTATACAGTTCATATTTCAAATGAATGTAACTTACAGTAAATGTCACTGTCAAAAAACTAATCACTTCAAATTAATAATAGTGACATTTTAAAAAGAAAATAGTAAATAAATCAATAGTTTTATGCAATGGTACAGTTTGCAGCGTTAGTAAATACGTAAGTATGTATTTAAATTAATAAAAATGGATAGGAAAGTGTGGCGAAGGAAGATTGTTGCGTAACTATTATTGTGGTCCGGATGGGATTATTCGCTACCGAAAATCGGTCACTTTAATATGTTCTTATGTATGAATGCTATGATGATTGTGGACAAGGTGAAAGAAGAATGTTGTTAAAGAGTGAAGTGAGTCAGCTGAGCTCTTACTCTTATCCCTTTTCTTATTGTTACTATTGTTTCCGGGTATTTGCTAGCCCCTTAAGTGGGAATCGCGTGATTTTATGTACGTATGTATGTATGTAAATTAAATAGCGGGAGGTTTTGTGTTGGCCACATCAGATTTTTTTTCTTTATTTTTGTGAATTTTCTTATTATTTCTAAAAAAAATATATTTTTTTATTAATTATATTGTATTTGATCGATATAATTTATTTTGTGCCTTTATTACTTCATATTTTTATTCTAGACTCATAATTACAAATTACACTATAATGAGCCAAGGGCGACCTGATACAAAATATTATAAAAATTAATATGATACGAGTTTTGAGCAAATTTTTCTAACGAAATAAATTATTTAAACACAAGGAGTATTTCTAAATAGAAATCTACTAATATTTTCAAAATAATTGTAAATTTAATATAAAATAAAGAAAAAATAATAATTTTGAAGGCAAAACAAATATAAAACATAATAACTCTTACAACATTGAAAAGAGAAAAAAATAGTTATTTTTTGAGACTAAAATCAGATATGGGTTCCATTTAAAAAAAAAATATGTTTGTATTATATCTCGAAAATATACGGATATAAAAATTTGTTTCGTACGCCACTGGTTAGTTAATCAAAATATCTATCTTTTATATTTGAAATGTTTTTCTCAATTACCAATAGTTTAGAAGTTATTTGAAAAAGAAAAAATCAACAATAATCAGTATTTCATCATTATCTAGTGCTCTATGAGAATTTTTCGAAAAACAAAAGCACATCTGAGATGGCCTCCAAAAGGCGCACAAAAAGTTCCATTTAACCAACATCGTATCTCTTCTAGTTCTCGAGATCCTAATGGTGACACTTCTAAATGGGGCACACTGTATGCATTTTACCACAGACCCGCTATTAGGTCTGTGATTTTACCTATAATTTCAAATATTTAATTAATAAAACAATAAGAAAGATTAAATATACTTCCCAGAAAAAGCTATCAGAATGTCACTAAAACTGTTGATTTTTGACACTGACATGTGTCATTTAAAAACCATGTTATAAACATTGGAATTTGTCAACTGGTTTCCTTAGTGCCTTAGCCTCTGCGATTAAATTGCTGTATAAATTATAGTGTCTTTATCTCTAAATCTATCAAGATATAATAAATGTTTTAAGTGTATTAGATGGAGAATGTTATGTTCTTCAATATTTAATAACAAAAATTTCCAAAAAATTATATTTAGAAGAATTTTTCTCAGAAACTACTACTTCCGGTTGTTCAATTGTTACCAAAACCTTTTCAGCTCTTCCCAGGAATGTCAGATTGAGGAATCCATAGTTAAACAGTTGTTAAGTCTTATAGTTTTTGAGGAATCGTGTCTACAACATCCAGACATACACACATCCACACACACACACAGACATCATTTTAAAAATGTTATAATCGGATTCTAGGGACCTTAAATCGTGCTTATTCACTAAAATCTGGATATGCAAATTTAAGCATGAATCCAATACCTCGCTTAGCGAGAGGTAAAAACGAATGTACCAACATAATTATCATTGCCGTTTCAAAAATGATCAACACAGCGCATTAGTCCAACACCACTTCGACACAGGCCACACTTTTAATTTCACAGAACCAAAAATTTTAATTACCGAACAAAATAAACATAAAAGGCTAATAAAATAAACCCTTATGATAAATTTAAATAAAGATAATTGCGTTAATAACCATACTGACTATGACAATGTTTTAAAATTCGCGGGCCCATTGCTCAGTGCATTAGACGGGTAAAATTCCCCAAGTACAATCTTAGTGTTTTTAACTTTATGTTTCCAAAATTTTCACTTTCAAATTTAAATTCAAACCTGTCACCATGTGGTCGAGGTAACACAGTGTCGGTCACTTTTAATTTTTAAAAAACTCTCAACCTTTAATCCCTCAAAAAACCAGGTAACAAAAACATCAAGTTTAACCATATACGCTTTTTAGACAATTATTATGTAGGATGGAAGTGAAGACCCACCCTCTTATCAAATTTACGGGGTTTTGTAAGAAAACACATCTTACCACACAACATAAAATGTAAAACTTAGGTAAGTTTTTTTAAAAAATATTTATTGAAAAAATAATAACATGATACAGAAAAGAAATTATTTATAGAAAACAATAATGTATAAGGCCGAAGATGGAGATCTTTGGACCTCCGAAACGTCCAAATAAATGTTAAAATCAAGAGAATTGTGAACATGAATTATCCCTCTTCTCGACACCTTGAGTAGGCGAATTAAGTTCAACATCTATAATATTTATTTTGTTAATTTGTTTATTAAAATGTTTTAGTAAAATTCTCTAAATAACGTAAATTATTTTTTGTTTCTTTTTGTAAATTTTGTTCATTTTCTTTAATTTGTTTAAATAATTTTTCATAGTGTTCTGCGTCATTTTGATCTAAATTTCCGGAAATAGATTTTACAACTGAACCTAATCCATTTATTAGTCCTCGTTTATTTCTTTTATGAATTTTTAATTTGATATTCTGTATTTTCATAAATCATATTCATTACATTAAATGCGTCAAAGTTTAGTTTTTGTAATGGTTTAGATTAATTTTTAAGGTACCTAGTTAATTATGTCAGTAATATTTTGGAAATTTGAAAATAAGCGTTGTAAGTCATAGTTAAAATAGGCGTAGATATCATATTCATTAATATGGGTTTTGCCTAATTCTAATCATTTGTATCCGTTGTTATCAGAGATATCTTGAAGGAAATGACCGTGAGATACGGATGTTAATCTGTAACAAATTATAATTTTAATTTGTCAATTTTTACTTTTCTTTTATGAACTTTCCTTTTTACTTCAATAGTATGGTTCTTGTCATTATAATTTTCAATTTTTACCTTTTCGAACAGTGGTTTTTTGAATTTTGTTATCAATCTAGGATTTTGTTTGAGAAAGGCTTGAGAAGCGTTTTGGAATTTTGTATGGGTTTTATTTGGTTTAAAACGTTTTAATTATTCATTTGCGATTTTATTTCGTAATTTATCATGGTCATTTTGTTTATTTTTTTGAAATGTTTCTATTTGTTGTTCGTCTGTTACAGTCATTCTTGGTCGAATGTGTGAGTAATCTCTACCGTATAGTATTTCATTCGGTGATAATTTCGTAATAGAATGTATGGTGTCATTGTAAGGTAGTATAGTTATCGTCAATATTTCATGTAAATTTTTATTTGGGTATTTTTGGAATAAAATTCACAAGTGTTCTATTAGGGTGCAATGTAGCCTTTCTATTGCGTTTAATTTTGGATTACCAGCGGATGTAATATGTAAATTTATTTGGTTATTATGACAGAAAGTTTTGAACGCTAAGTTATCGAATTCTTTCCCTGAGTCGCAAATGATTTTTTGTGGTTGTAATCTTTCTCTAATAAAATTTGAAACTATATTTATGATATTATTACTGGTTTTATTTTTACCTCCCGCTAACCTAGGTAAGGGAGGTATAGGGATCGTGCTAAAAATCACATATAGAGATTTTTGTGAATAAGCACGCTTTGATGTCCCCAGAATCCGATTTAAACATTTTTACAATGATGTCTGTAGGTATGTATGTGTGCGTATCTGTGTGTGTGTGTGTGTATCTTGTAGACACGATTACTCAAATAATATTAATCAGAAAAATTTGAAATTTTGTATACCCATTCTATATTAATGTGGGAAGAGCTCATTAGTTTTTAGTATTTGTCGGATAACCGGAAGTATCATTTATACAAGCTTTTAACAGTTTTTCTTGTAAAAAATTCATTGAATATAATTATTTGGCAATTTTTACTAATTAAAGTGGAATATAATGGTTCAGTCTTCAATTCTACAATAATAACATTGAGTAAATAACTCTAATAACTTTAAAAATAAATACATAATATAATTTATTTTCATATATCGTCTTGCCTATGGGTCAAACAAAATAGTAGATTGTGTTATTAGGATTAAAAGTGAGACTTCCTTTGATGAGCAATTAGATTGCATTTGCGAGGCGAAGCGCAGCGAAGCCGAGCGAAACAAAAATTGCGAATCAAACAAAGGCACTTTTAATCAGAATAAAACATACCATTTTTTCTTCAACCGAAATAAATATGATAAATACATACATCTAAATACGATGAAGACAAGTTTTCAAAATCGCGTGAAGTTTACGACTGCGCATATAATCTTTTCATTCAGTGGTGGGATACAAAAAACGTAAAGATTTATTCTGAAAGTACTATGCTGATATATTTTGCCGAATTGTCGAAAAGATGAAAAGTTCCACGCTATGGTCGCATTATTCAATGGTTAAAGCGACACTTAATCTAAAAAATGGCTTTTAAAAGTACTTTTAATACATGTAGGAAAAAGTGTTACTTAGCAACAGTTACATTTTTATACAAGTAACAAAAAGATTAACTTTTAAAACAAAAAACATTATTAAAAGAATAGCCTTTTAATTTGAAGAAAAACATAATTTTATTAACAATTATGACATATTTAAACAAATGTCACTGTCAGGAAGATATTACATTAAAATTAATAATGAAACCGTGTTAAAGAGAATATAATAGTAAAATATTAAATTCTAATGAAATTAATGTTTATAAAAATAATATATTTTCCATCATACATAAATATTAGATGTTGTGACGATGGTCACTAGATTTGAACTTTTCTTCGTGTTTAACGTAGTAGCCTTGTGTTTAACATGTCAGTTTTTTGCTACAGTTTGTTTATTTAATTCAAAGTTCAAATCCCACAAGTAAAAATATTATTTTTGCATTTTTATTGGTTTGTATTGTTTTGAATTACGCATACAATATCATTGTTTGGTTATATTGTATGTCGTTTGTTGTAAAATGTATTGTTGTATTTTGGTTATAGCTGCTAATGTTTATAAAATTGTTCATTATCTGTCAGCAATTGTGTGGTCGAGTGGCTAGTGCGCTTGACCAGCACGCTAGATGTCATCGGTTTGATCCTACATGAAACTGTATTTTTTATATTTTTATTCAAACCTTTGAATATATAATACCCTTATAAGAATGGCAACGTAAAACACTAAGTTGAAATCTATATCTATCCTTTTCTACCAAAAATTTAAGGCTGCGAGCTAACAGTCTCTGGCGTCAAATATTGTAACTATGTGAAAAAATGAGAGCATCGTTGCCAAACACCATTAAATTTGTCTCGCGGTCTGGCGTACGATAAGCAAGAAACCAATCGCAGTTGTTAGTTCACTGTTCGAAAAATAAGGGAGCACAATGTCACGATACGAATATATTCTGTTATAAAAATTCTCTTTTCGTCTTATTATTTTAAATATTGATACATTATAATACTACATAATATTTAATTTATATAGTAATAAAATAATTTTACACTGCAATGAAATTACTACCTAAACATTTTACTATTTCTCTATATTTTAAATAATATGTATTTTTATTTTATTATTTTTCACGTAATATGACTTTTATGATGAAATGCATTGTATGTCTTCAAAATATCATATAATGTATAAAGAATCATTTACATCATAATTATTCGTAGTTTATTTTGATTATTAAAAATATTACTTTGTTAAATCCGTCCATTTATGCCAGCTAATAGGAATAAAAATACTAAATTTTATGTAGAAAAAGTCAGAAAATGTTTCAAAAGTGCAGCAACGTAAAAAGTTTGTTAATGTTTATAGTTTTTGAAATAAAAATTCACAAAATATAACTAATTTTGTGATTTTTCATGCCTACATTTTACAGACTTCTAGTTTAAAATTAACTAGGTTATTGCTTCACCATCCAGCATTACAAGAAGTATCATATTATTAAAAAAAATATTTATAAATACTGAAAAATACAAAAAAAAAATATATTCACAGATTTCGTTATTACTATATTAAGAACTATTAGTCAATTTTACATTTTTACAAACATATCAAACAATTTAAAACCATATTACGTTTCGAAATTCTGAAAAACATAAACAAGGATAATCCCGCATGGATAACTAATGGTGATCATTGCTCTGAACACAATTTTTTTATTATAAACTTGATAATTAAATCTAAAACACATAAAATGTTACTAACGGAATGTAGAACTTTAAAATATGCAAAAACGGAGAAGACATATAGGAGAAAATGTAATATATTAAAAAATATTTAATTTATGTTTTTATTATAAATAATTGTACTAAATAATGTTTGAAATTAAAGTTTTTCATTTTCTTTTTCTAAGTACTATGCAAGTATAATAAAAAACAGCGTATGATACAAGTGTATAAGTAGTCTTTAAAGCGCTTAGAAATTAAAGTTACGGCGTGAAGCAGAGTGTCTTTAAACTTGTAATGTGTGCTTTAAAGGCTAGCTTATACACTTGTACCATAATCAATGATATTAATTTACCGTAATTTAAATTTTTTGTAAGTTACCGTCGTAATTTACCGTTTTTATTACCATTTTTAATTCTTCGGTAATTTATTGTTGAGATAAATTATGGTAGTAATTTACCAGTGAAAATTTTTAGTATAACATGTATTTTCTGGTAATAAATAAGTAGGCCTTGAAGTTCCAATTTTTTTTATTAATATTACATAATCGTTCGGACGTTTCGGGCCCAATTCGACACTCTTTAAAAATTTTTGACAACGTGTGGTCAATTAGACCTTCAATTATGGTTCAACAAATGTATAATGTAATAATGTAGAATTACACTAAAATAATAGAATAAGTTTACACCTTAAACTTGTTATCATTTATGTATATATATATATATATATGATTATTATTAATAGCTGATGATGGGCGAATTGGGCCCGCAACGTTCGAACGATTATGTAATATTAATAAACAAATTGGAACTTCAAGGCCTACTTATTTATTATCAGAAACATTAACAGGGTTCCCAACTCAAATTTCATCGTTTTTAAAAATATGTATTTTATTAAACTAATGTACATATGTAAAATAACTACTTTTATTTTACATATTACAAAATACAGTAATAGAAATGTTTTGGAAGACCCGAAATATAAAAAAAAAAAACGATTTAATTTTACATTTCATAAGTGACGAGAAATCGTAAATATCTAAAATATTATACGAGTGTGAAATATCTTTATTAAAAGTATAGAGCGATATTTATTTAGAAAAGTTATTTAGAATAGCATTTTTGGTTCAATTACGAATTACTAAGATGATCGGCATTTTTTACTTTTGGTATTTGGAAAATTTTGATAATTTACGACTAAGATCACTGATCATAATATACTATATTATATTTTAGGTGAGTTACTATTGTCTAAATTTTTCATTTATAAATATTCATATTTTATTTTTTTTTTGTGTTATTTTTTTCAATATAGAAAATTTTGTGCTAACATTATTTGTAGTTTAATAAAGGCTGGTTTATGTACTCCATAACTTTTACTTTTTCTTTAAATTTATTAGTAAACTTTGATTCCTTTGGATAATATATTTACCTCTCGCTAAGACAGGTATTGGATTCATGCTAAAATTCCCATATCCAGATTTCAGTGAATAAGCACGATTTAAGGTCCCTAGAATCCGATTATAACATTTTTAAAATTATGTCTGTGTGTGTGTGGATGTGTGTATGTGTGTATGTCTGGATGTTGTAGACACGATTCCTCAAAAATCATAAGACTTAAAAATTTGTTTAACTATGGATTCCTCAATCTGACATTCCTGGGAAGGGCTGAAAAGGTTTTGGTAACAATTGAACAACCGGAAGTTGGGAGTTTTTTTATTAAATATTGAAGAACATAAAATTCTCCATCTAATACACTTCAAATTTTTATTATATCTTGTATAGATTTAGAGATAAAGACACTATAATATATAGAGTAATTTAATCGCAGAGGCCAAGGCACTAAGGAAACCAGTTGACAAATTCCAATGTTTATAACATAGTTTTTAAATAACACATGTCAGTGTCAAAAATCAATAGTTTTAGTGACATTCTGATAGCTTTTTCTGGAAAGTACATTTAATCTTTCTTATTGTGTTATTAATTCAATATTTGAAATTATAAATCTGGTTAATGAATTGGAAGAATCTCTGACATTTAGTAACTTCTTCATATAATGAAAAATAGATATAATTAGAATTATATGTGTGCAGAAGACATGTTAAATACAATAATAAAAAAGTATTTGGGTAAAGTTCGGTATTTTTTTGTTATAAAACGACGGTTCGTTTGAAAGGGAAGTGCAATACAATACTTATATAGCCTAATATGGAAATGGCGAGAGGTCTTGTGCTGACCACAACAGATTTTTACGACATCTCTAATCTGGTGCCATTTTGTGACGTCACCCTCACCCTCCATCGCTGCAGTCTGAGTTGTTTTTTGCTCGGGCGCCATCTTGTATCTCCGTGGAACTGAGAGAAGGGTGAGGAAGGTTTGCGGATAGCTAGTCGTGTAGGCCAGGATTCTTAGGGTATTTTTGAGCAGTGAAAAATGCAGTACACTAAACTATGTTTATTTACACACTATGTACAATTTAATAAATGACTGAGAAACTGTGTCCATTGTTATTCAAACTACTGACAATTCTATTATCAAGTAAAACTGGATATATCAACTTTGTGAACTTAGTACGCGAAATATTATTTATACTCTTGACAAACTGGAAATAATATTTACTCTGAGAACTTGTACGTGAAATCTTTACTCCGTGAAACTTGGTACGTGAAATATTAACTCTGAGAAACTTAGTACGTGAAATATTCTTACTCTGAAGACAAACGTGAAGTAATATTTACTCTGTGGAACTTTGACTTGTCGAACAGCGACAATCGGTGACTGAATTCTACAGAACAGCTGTAGAAGATATGGACTCTGCCTTCTGGGGCTGGTACTGGAACTTTATTCCATAGAACGGCTATGGAACTCCTGGTTCTGGCTAGAACGGCTAGCCAGAAGACAGAATCAATTCTAGGGCTGCTGCTGCGTCTTTTATAGCCGGATTTTGGTAATTCTCGTTCAAACGCGCGCGGTTTAGATGGAGGGCTTTATTCGAATGTGATTGGCCGAGTGGGAGAACAGACTCGGATTACTATTGGTCGTCAATTGGCTATTGAAATATTTCTAGAAAATTCTATACTCAAGAGAAAATGTGAAAATCCAGTTTTTCTTGCTTGAAACTAACAGGTAAAATATTTACAATAATATTTTAATAAAATAGAAATTAACAAACATCTCAAGTTCTAGTTTATTCCGCCTGGATTTGGCGCTGCGGTCTTGACAGTTGTGGAATGCGTGCTCTAGTTGTGAAATCTAGGTGAACTGTTGCTTTTGAAGTTGCCGTGTGATGTGCACAGTGAAATGCCGGCCACGAAAAACCCCGGAAAGATAGTGGCAGGCTGGAAACTAGAGGATTTTCTGTTGGCTGTTACCGCGTGCTCACCATGTGCTACAGGTAAGGTTAACAAACATGTTAAGGGCATTTTAAACTGTCGAAATCTGTTTTCGTGTTACAGTTATCTCTGAAAACTGTTTACACGCCGTGATACAGCCCCGACGTGGACGCTGAACTTCCATGGAAAATACCGCGTGCTAGCCATGTGCTCAAAGTGAGGTTGTGGACATTGCACCGCCAGTTTGGAGTGCAGAATCCTGTTCTAGTGCTACAGCGGCTTCTGGACAACGATTACATGCTACTCTGCAGCCCCACAGTGGTCGGTGATGTTCTCTGGACGATGGCGTGTTGGAATTTTATGGCGAAACAATGTGACTTCGTCACATAATGTTTTATAGAACAAATAAGTAAGAGCGTACATAAACGAGCTTTAATTAATTGTAGTGTATAATTTTTCTATTACATTCTGTTGTCTTTTATAAGTAAAATAACGTTATTCTTAAGTAATGTGATTATTTTTGAAATATTAAGTTATGCAACACTTCAATTGTGATTAAATTGCAACATCGCCTAATATCCATCTAGCGATTTAAGAGGAATACCCACCCGTGCAAAATAAAGCAAAAAATATTCTAGCTAGGGTCACGAAATTTACACTATTTTTGGTCCGAATTGACTATTTTTTATTTAGTAAAAAGCTAAAGGATGCCTTCATGTCTGTCTAGTGCCATTTTTTGTAATTTTAATTTTTTTATTCGATTTATAAGGCTTTGAATTTAGTATATTTTTGCTACCATATATTACAAAAACTAGAATGAAAATAAAAAAAATTGTTACTATACAGACCTAGTACAGACTTTTATCTTTCGAGTAAAAGAAAAAATTATATATATTTTTTTTAAATTAGTGTCTGTTTTATTGGTTAAACAAAACCCCTTTTCTATGTAAAAGTTGCTACTGCTAACTAGCGCCACAAGCGGAATTTATTAGTATCAACCTTAAGCCACGCCTAATACAGTACTGTGAAAGATATTCACTCGCTAGTCCATTCTTTATGCTTTACAAGAAAAATAATTTTATAATAATGGGCAATCGGAAAGGAAATAAATCTAGATTGAATTTGTCTGCCAGACGAAAAAACCGTACGAATTTACACGAATACAATAGGTAAGTACAAAATAACACACTCTTTTATTAATTAAAGAGAAATTTTGTTAATTTCTTTTTTTTTCAAATAAAGCATACGTTACTCAGAATAAAACTTAATATCTTTTGTTTATTTAATAGATACAGAAAATTTGATCCATCCATATTCATCAAAAATTGTAAAATTAACAGATTCTAGAACAACTAAATCCGACAATTCGATGTAAGTTTAAAAAGCTTATAATAAATAAAATACGAGTAGGCAATTAAAATATACTATATTTGTCTGTCAATTTTTTAAACAATAACTATAATCAATCAATACCACGTTAGCAGATTACAGAGTAACACTTTCATGTCAATTATTATATTTGGCCAGTCAATAAAGGTTTTTACCCTACAAAAGGTGGGGAAGAAAGGATTTCAACCTTTTGTTTAGGTCGGGACACGGATGACAAAAGTTTTTGACCATGGGGAAACTAGGCGCGAGCCTCCATCTTGGATTAAAGGTGTAAGAAATAAGTTTTTCTGGTTTTGGCTATGTTCTCCAGAACAGTGGCCCGTATCAAACTTTTACAACGATGGTGTCTGGAATGAAAATATGGAAGAAAAATTGGTCAAACTTTATATGTATTGTTTGTTGCCTGAGTTAGTAGATTCAATGTATAAGCGGAATATGAACAATCCTAGCTATACAGGTTGTTAAAAATAAGTGTCACAAATTATGAAGGCATATAGTACTGACCAAAATGAGTAAAAAAAGCTTAAACAACTAGATTGGCGGTATTTCTGATGGATATATGCATTTTATCTACAATTTAAGTATTTAATTAATAAAACAATAAGAAAGATTAAATGTACCTACTTCCCAGAAAAAGCTTTTAGCATGTCACTAAAACTGTTGATTTTTGACATTGACATCCGTCATTTACAAACTATGTTATAAACAGTACTATGTTATCTTATAAACATTTGAATTTGTCAGCTGGTTTCCTTAGTGCCTTAGCATCTACGATGTATTACATTAGATTATTGTATATTTAGTATAGTGTCTTTATCTCTAAATCTATTTAAGATATAATAAAAATTTTAAGTGTATTAAATGAAGAATTTTATGTTCTTCAATATTTGTAGGAACAAAAATTTCTAAAAAATTATATTATGTTCGGAATAATACTATAACCATTGCTTTATTTACTATTTTTTTTAAATGTCACTATTATTATTAGTTTGAAGTGAACAGGACTTGGACAGTGACATTTACTTGTCAGTTACATACATTTGAAATATGAACTGCGTATCAAAGGAAATGTGTTTATCTTAGGCCCCGGGATTTATAATAAACATTAATTTTTAAATTTATCTGTAAAATATTGTTACGGCGCAGGTAATTAAAACTAACGGTCTGAATTTCAACGTTCGAATTTTTATTTGGCTAAATACTATGTCACAACAAGTTATTTATACTATAACTAAATATTCCAAATTATTTATAACAATTACAAATATGAAGCCTTCCAGTCTTCTAGACTTCCGCTTTCCAGTCTTCTAGACTTCCGCTTCACGAACTTGTAGCTTTCCTACTCCAGAATAAAACTGTACAATCCACTTTCTTTGACAGTTCACACACACAGTGCCTGTCATTTTTTCCAACGCTATCTTTTTTAATAATTTACGCTTCCACGTAACACCATCCCCCTCTTCAGTTCTGGTTGTCCCAACCAGACAGATGAGCCAATTCTTCGTGGAAGCGAGCAAGTCGATTTATGTGTACGACCTTCATCTTAGCTCTGGGACCACGTCGGATACGATAGACCACGTCATTGATCTTCTTTATGACTTGATAAGGACCCTCCCAAGATGGTGACAATTTCGGAGATTTTCCTTTCTTCCTTAGGGGGTTGTACAGCCAAACCTTATCGCCCTCTCGGAACCCATCGTAGTTAGCCCTTATATCGTAGCGAGCCTTCATGCGGTCACTGGTAATCTTAATGCTGCTCCTTACTAATGCGTGTGTGTCCAGCAACCGGTCGCGGAGCTGATCGACATAATCCGGAATTTCTTTCTGTTCCTGTTCTGGGGCTCCAAATATTAAGTCGCACGGTAACCGTAACTCTTTTCCAAAGACCACCTTCGATGGAGTTTGCCCTGTTGTATCGTGGACCGCCGCTCGATATGCCATCAACAGAAACGGCAAATGACGATCCCAGTCCCTCTGATGTTCATCCACCACTTTGCAAAGATGTTCTTCCATCGTTTTGTTGAACCTCTCTACCATTCCGTCTGACTGTGGATGACATGGAGTTGTTCTGGTTTTCTTGATGCCCAAAAGGCGGCAGACTTCCTGAAAGACGGTAGACTCAAAATTCCTTCCTTGGTCAGAGTGGAGCTCGAGCGGGATTCCAAAGCGGGTGAACAGATTATCAACCAGAACTTGCGCTACCGTGGTTGCCTCTTGATTTGGTATGCCGTATGCTTCTGGCCATTTACTAAAGTAATCCATAGCAACTAAGATGTATTTGTTGCTGTCATTTGTTATAGGGAATGGCCCGGCAATGTCAATCGCAATCCTCTCAAATGGTGCGCCCACGTTATACTGTTTCATGGTGCCTCTGGTTCTTGTCGTTGGTCCTTTGACCGCCGCACACTGCGTGCAATTCCGGCACCAACGTTCTACGTCTTCCCGGCAGTGGACCCAATAAAATCTCTGTCGCACCTTGGCTAAAGTTTTATTTACTCCAAAGTGCGCTCCCGACGACCCGTTATGCACCTCCCACAGTACTTGGGGAACCTTAATCTTTGGTACCACCAGCTGCATGGTGACGTGTTTTCCATCGGCGCTTTCCCAGGCTCGTTTCAATAACCCATTTTCGATTCTAAATGAGTCCCACTGGGCCCACATTGCTTTCATTTCCGGGCTTTTATCCGAAATAACTTCCCAACCAGGCCTGTCTTGGTTGCTCTCCTTCCAATTTAGGATTGGTCCCACATCAGCATCTTGTTCTTGGTCTTGCCGGAGTTTTACCGAAGTCCATCCTTCGTCCACTTCAATCCTTGTTCGGGCGATGTCCAGCTTATTTTCATGGTCTGCTATACGTTGGCACTGTTTACAATGTCCGCATGGTCTTCTGGAGAGTGCATCGGCATTGTTGTGTTGCTTTCCCGGCCGATGTTTTACTTTGAAGAAGTACTGCTGTAACTTCTCAAGCCGTCTTGCTACTTGGCCTTCCGGCGTTTTCATCTGCAACAGCCAAGTGAGCGCGGCATGGTCCGTCCTAATCAAAAATTCTCTTCCGAAGAGATATCTATGGAAGTGCTCCACTGACTTCACAATGGCGAGAAGTTCTTTCCTCGTGGCACAGTAGTTCTTTTCTGGTTTTGATAAGGTCTTACTGAAGTACTCAATGACTTTCTCTTCACCGTCTTGCATTTGCGATAGCACGGCTCCAATCCTTGTGTTGCTGCCGTCCGTATCCAGGATAAAATTTCCCTCTGACTTAGGATATGTCAAAATAGGACTGGAGCTTAAAGCCGCTTTCAATTTTCTAAAAGCAGTCTGACAATCTGCTGTCCACTGGAACGGCGTTCTAGATTCTGTAAGTTGGTAAAGTGGAGCAGCTATGTTCGCAAACCCTTGGACGAATCTTCGATAATATGTGCATAGCCCCAAGAAAGCTCTTACTTCATGTTTATCTCGAGGTATCGGCCAGTCGCGAACGGCTCCAATCTTATTGTCGCTGGTCCTGATGCCTTCTGAAGAAACTACGTGGCCCAGAAATTCAACTTCTTTCTTAAAAAGGGAGCACTTTTTCGAGTTTAGCTTTAAGTTTGCTCCTCGGAGTCTGTTAAAAACTTCTTGGAGGTTCTTGAGGTGTTCGTCCCACATCAGCATCTTGTTCTTGAAGGGTCTCACCGGTTTTCTGTGATCTGCTTCTGAGTTGTGTTTGAAACACTAGCTGCATATGAGTGTTTCCAAAGCGGAGTTCTAATGTCTTGGCTAGTTCGTCATAATTATCTTGGAATTCTCTTGGAATCGTCTGTAAAAGATCCAAAGCTTTCCCTCTTAGGGCTATTATCAGAGCCCTGCCCTTTTCTTCGTTGTCCCATCCGTTATCTATAGCAGCTGCTTCGAACTGTTTCTGATATACCAGCCATGGAATTTGTCCGTCATAGGTCGGTGGGTGCATCTTAACTCCGGAGGTGGTAGCTACATTACTGCTGCTTCTCTGTAGCGTTCGAAGCCGTCTATCCATCTCTTTTTTTACTGTCTCTATTTCATTCGCCATTACCTCCTTTACTGCTTCTACTTTAGTGTTAACTTCTTTTATTTCTTCTTTAATTGTTCCCAGTTGAGTGTCGACTTGTCCTATTATCTCTTCTCTAATTGTTTTAACTTCATTTTTTATCATTTCAATGTCTTCTTTAGCCATCTTCTGTTGTTCGATTACGTCTTTCTGCAAGTCAGTAATTAGGTTAATCAAGTGGCCTTGTCGCTCTTCATCTTCCTCTTTTTCTTTTCTTCGTTCTTCTTTTTCTTTCCTTCTTTGTTCTTCTTTTTCTTTTCTTCTTTGTTCTTTTTCTTCGTCTTCTTTTTGTCTTCTTTCTTGCAGTTGCTGGAACATTGTCATTAACTGATCGATCTTTCCTTCTGCCATTTTTGTTTGTTGTCTAGTACTCGTCATCAACGGTTTACTATCTAAATAGAATGTTCGTCAAATTTATTCACCAGACCGCTAATCCCACTTCTGACACCAGTGTTACGGCACATGTAATTAAAACTAACGGTCTGAATTTCAACGTTCGAATTTTTATTTGGCTAAATACTATGTCACAACAAGTTATTTATACTATAACTAAATATTCCAAATTATTTATAACAATTACAAATATGAAGCCTTCCAGTCTTCTAGACTTCCGCTTTCTAGTCTTCTAGACTTCCGCTTCACGAACTTGTAGCTTTCCTACTCCAGAATAAAACTGTACAATCCACTTTCTTTGACAGTTCACACATACAGTGCCTGTCATTTTTTCCAGCGCTATCTTTTTTAATAATTTACGCTTCCACGTAACAATATATAGAAAAAGTATTAATGTATACCTGTAGAAAATTCAATAATCTTTAAAAGTGAAAAAATGGCATTTAATGGTATTTTTTGAAGAAAAATCATTATGAGCTTCAAGTAAAGTGCCATTTTCGGTTGTCCGATTTACACCAAAATCTAATGGTTTCTTTCCATGTTAGAATAGGGTCGAAATACAAGGTTTCAGAATATTCTGAATGATAGTATTTGTCATACACACACACATACACACACACACACACACACACAGACATCATCGTGAAAATGTTAAAATTATATTCTAGTGACCTTGAAACGTGGCCATTTACTAAAATTTCGATATGCTATTTTAGCACGATCCCTATACCTCCCTTGATACCAAACGTTTTCAGCTCTTCCCAATAATGTCAGATTAAAGAAGTTAAATTAAAAGAATTTGAGATACCATCCGTTCAGCATCCACACACACACATACACACACACACACACAGAGAGAGAGAGAGAGAGAGAAAGAGAGAGATCATTGTAAAAATGTTAAAATCGGATTCTAGTGACCTTAAAACGTGCTTGTTCACTAAAATCTGGATATGAGATTTTTAGCATGAATCCAATACCTACCTCTCTTAGCGAGTGGTAACAAGTGCTCAGTCTGGCTCAGTTCTCTATTTTATAGTGCCTATAAATATTAACGTTGGGGTTCTCCCCCTTGACCTTGAAAATTACGAAAGCTGTAGAATACAGAACCCAGGATATTTACTATTTTGACTGTACCAGACATATCACGTGGTACTACTAGGTTGAAATTGTTCACGCCCACAGTGCTACCCCTAGAAAACCCGACCCGTCCCTCAGAATAAACCTAGTAGAGTAGGGATTCCTCTTAAATATGCAACATCTTGAAATTGATTTCCAGTTTAGGAGAGAGATGGCGCTCTCATTCTCAAATTTTAAAGTACATTACGTTGCCATTTTTATAGAGTATTATATATTCAATGGTTAGGGTGATAGGAAATTATTATATAGTGTATATGATAGGATGCAGGCATGAGAGAAGTGACTGATAGAAAGAGTACAAACCAGTGATGTCAATAGAGACCGATGCAGTTACTAAATAAAAGAAAAAAGTAATTATGAGGGGTTTAATTTTCAGAACAAGTGTTTAATGTAGTTATATTAGAAATAGAATTACTTCAAAGGTATATAAGAAAAATTTTGAAGTGTCTACCTCGACACGTAATAAAGCCAGTGGGAACAAGGTTGGGTTCTACCACTTAAGTTAAACAGAACTACAAAAATTATAAATTTAGCAATAGTGAAGCCACTCGATGGTGGACGAGGGAAATAACCGTTGCCCTGGTCGCAAAATTGTGTTAAAAACACGGGGTCCAAAGTATCTTTAATAGAAAAAGAAATTATATATTTAAATCAATCTAAGATATATAAATATTAAACAAACGTAGCAAACATGTGTTATGAAACACGTGGTCCAAAAATTCTTTATTTGTGAGAGAATTTACATATCTAAAGCAATATAAGCTGTTTACGCAATAAATCTTGTATTAATTTTAATCAGTTAATTTTAATTTAGAATAGTAAATATTACCACTTATAACAAAACGTACTATAGTTTTAATGATTGCATTGACGCGCAATTAAGAAAATAGATCGAATTACGAACTGCTTGGCATTAATAAGTATATAATATAGCCGAAATAACATTAATACGAGTAATACAGATCGTAAAAACTATAATAAACGACATTGTACATATCTTAAAACATAACACGCACGTGCTTCGTCGACAGGGCAGCTTTATGCGAGAAAATTTAGATAAAACAAACGAGAGAATATTAAAAATATACTTACTGAAGTAGTGTAGCCAAATAACCAAAAGAAAATCAAAAAGATAGGTAAATTGTGAACGGAGTATATTTCTCAAAACTTGACCTGAACTCGCTGCCAGCTAAAACCAGAAGGAGGCCGCCTCCTCAGCCATGGCTTTCAACTCGCTTAGGTTTGCGGCGCACAGCTTAGCCAATTCACAATCAAAGTTACTAATTATACATAAGAAACAAACAAGGAATATACATTTATTATAAGATATTTGTCACGGCTAATTCTATATTAACAGTTACAGCCCAAATCCGGAAAGATGAAGGAGTTGCTGTTGCAGTAGCCTCCTCCAGAATAGCTGCTGCGCTGCTCAATGGTGGCCGAACGGCACATTCAGTACTTAAACTGTTATTGAACTTAGCTTAGGAGGAAATGCCAGTTTGTAACATTAGTAAAAACAGCAAGCGGAGACGAATATTGCAGCAATATAAGCAGTTGGTTTGGGCTAAATGTACGATGTCCCATGAAAGAGCAATCGAAGCACTAGATCGGACTATGAAAGATATCAAGAACAACCAGAGTATCATGGGAAGGATGGTGGTACTTTTAGTTGCTGATTTTAAACAGATTCTGTCAGTAATCACTAGGAGCACAGCAGCAGATGAAATAATGTAAAATGTAAAAAAAAATAGTCTCACTACAAATATGCGGGTACAACTGCGCAACGATACATAATCAGGGCAATATGCGGCTGCAATTCTGAAAATCGGAGAAGATCGTATGGCAACAGATAGTAATGGTATGATTACATTGAACCGTGATTTCTGTAATATTGTCCATAATACAGAAGATCTAAAACACAATGTCTATCGCGATCTGTAAACTAATATGGGGAATAGAGAATGTCTTTGTGAATTTTAGCATCGACGAATGAAACGGTGGGGCAAATCAACGAACAAATTATGCCACTTATGGAAGGTCATGTTGTCGAGTATCTCTCGGTAGACAATGTCATGGACACTGAACAAGTAATATCGTACCCTGTAAAGTTTTTCAACTCTTCAGAATTATCAGGATTGCCTTCCCATAAGTTGAGGCTAAAAGTTGATGTCCGGTAATCTCTTGATACACCAAGACTATGTAATGGCAGACGGCTACAAATTACACACCTGGGACACAACATTGTAAGAACAATAATTATGACTGGAATGGCAAAAGGAGAAAATAATTTAAAAGAGATAAACAAAGCTCAAGAACAAACACTTAAAGTAGCAGGTATACATTTGGAAAAAAACTGTTTTTCCCATGGGCAACTGTATGTGGCGTGCTTACGAGTATCGAGCCCACAAAATCTTAATGATTTAACAAATGATGGAAAAACCAAAAACGTAGGTTATAAAAATGTGTTAAAATAAGATATTGCAGTAAGTACATACATCTCATTTGTTGAACTATATACATGCATTTGAACGTAGATATTGCTTGTCATGCCTAAACCGCTGAACGGATTTTGATGAAAATTGGTATAGTATAGAGACAGATAAAACCTTGAAGAAAGAAATAGGCTACTCAAAATAATTATTCTACTCAGACGTGGGTACCAGCTAGCACGTTATATTTCTTTTTATATATGTATGTGTATTTACTGATTCAGATCCAATTTAGATCCTATTTCTTTTATGTTATATTTCTTTTTATGTGTGTATATTCCTTCAAAAAAATTATATTCATGTAATTGTATTTTTGTCCTTTTTATGGTATACACTGTTGGACAAATAAATTATTGTTATTATTTTATTAAAAGATCAATTGAAAACAATAGGCCCATAAACCATAACAAAAAATAATAAAATGTGCACTTTATCCTTAAAGTACTACTCAGTAATTAACGATTAAGATAAACAAAAAACAGTTTTTTAATAATTACTTTGCGAGATATTTGAATTTATTTCCAGACCACAGATGACTTCACACTGTTGGTATCTTTCTCGCGCAGCCTACTACAGAAACTAGTATGAGAAAGATAGCTATAGGTTTCTTTAAAAATCAAATGCAGCTATACAAAAAACAATTATGACTTTTTGATACCACGAATTGCTTCAAAATAAACGAACTTTCATTTAAAAATATTTTTAAAAATTGGTTTATGGGCCCATTGCGTAGGCGTGCCTAAATACTGCCCCTTGTACAAGAGAGGTTTATTCTACAAAAACAAAATAAATCTGATAAAACGTATTATTTGTTACATAGTAATGATTTTAAAAAAAATAAAATTATTCAAAATGACCGCCGTCTTATTTCACGCACTTCTACAAACTTTCCGGCTACTCACCTATTACAGAACCCAAAACTTCCAGGGGTATAGAAATTACTCTCTTTACCAAATCTGCTCTTAATGCCTCAATGTTGCGATGAGGTTTGGAGCAGGACTTCTCCTCCAATATATTCCACTAGCAGTGGCCCAAAGAATTGAGGCCTGGACTTTCGGAGGGCCAATCTTCTTGACAATAAATTCTGGAAAATTCAGCTCTAACCAGCTTTAAGACGATTTCGCTTTGTGGCGGGCGCTTGAATCTTGTTGAAAAATTCTGTGCCTACCAACGATCAAGTCAATCAGTGACTTTACAACTTCCTCTAATATGTGAAATGCAACTTTGTAACGTCGTAAAACGACACTTTTCTACCAAATCATCACTAACGCTAGATGGTGGCCCCTTTTTACCTTCGGGGATTTCTCTGCAGCTTCCCGAGAGCTATGAGCATAAACTTAATGAATTAAATTGAGTAATTAAAAACTGATTTGGTGAAAACAGCAGCCTCCATACCCCTGGAAGTTTTGCGTGCTGCAGATGAGTGCAGAAGTGTATGAAAGAAGAAGGGGGTCATATTAAATTATTTTATTTTTTAAAAAATCATTATATTTGACGCCAAATAAATATGGAATGGAGATTTCTATACTGTTGCCAATTACATTGGTCATGTTGAAAATGCTAAGTTATGAAGAAGCGGCAACACCGCAGGGCAAGGGACAGGGTGGGGAGAAAGGCAAAATTGAGGATCAGTCGATATTTATTTGGCGAAGTGTATAGTATGTAACAATTAAATAACATTTATTTTTTTTTCGGATTTCTTTTCTTTATATAAAATAAGCCTCCTTTGAATTAGGGACAGTATTTATGGCACGATTGCGTATAACTGAAAAATGCAGTGTAAAATTATTAATAACAGAATAAATAGTACATTAAAAAAATCGTATGTGGCCAGCACATGACCTACCGGCAACTCCATGTTTAACGTTGTTAAATATTATCTTTAACAAATCATTTTTATTACATAGACTATTTCCATGTTTTTAAAAACATAAATATTATGTATACAACATGTTCCTCAACATTCATCTCCTGATAAAGATCCATGTGGGGTCGAAACAGTCGAGATTAATGCAATTAATGTGGCTGAACCCCAGAAACTTCATTTCATTTAATAATGCAGTAGGTATCCGTAAATTAAGCATTTTTTAAATATGACAAAATTAGTGGTCTCTGAAAAGAAAGCTATATCATTATGTTAACATGTATACAATTAAATAAAAATTCCTACAAACGAGCCATAAACACGCAACTATATTCGATTTGTATTGTCGAATACGTATATTAATTATTTCTGAAGATAGAATCATAAAATTTTCTGTTTTTTATGGTTTTAAAATATTCATATGCGATGCGAAGATATTTACTCTCTTATTAACGGAAAATGTTCTATATAAACAGTTGTTTTTCGTTTAGTATTTCAAAATGGCGTTAGTTTCATTAATATCTGTTTTAGTACTTACAATCATTTCAAGTGATTGTAGCAAATCGAATGATATTAAATTTATCAATGATTTTGTTAAACATGAAGTATCAAATGCTATCCTCTTAGCATACGTTTGCTGGTCGAAAGGTTATAAAATATTACGATTATTATTTACTTATTAAATGCATGTAATAAAATGTAATATTTTTCAGTTGATAAATATTCTTTGTTAGTTCACCTATCTTCGAATAATATCATAGCTTCAATACATGATATGGATACTAGGCAAGTTCAACCATATTTTCCGGCTGATAATATTTTCTATATGGTCGATTTAGATTGTCATGGTGCTCCAGATATTTTATTTACTGTAAGTTTTTTATGTTTACTTTGGCTGCGCAGATAGTACGCACATTACAGTAGTTACTACAAATTATATACCTCATTCGTTGTTTATTATGATGGTTAATGGATTCTTTGACAGACTTGTAAGTTATATTCCAAATAACTCGAAAAATGGGACATAGGCGTTTAACATGGGAAATCAGTTTTTCTTTGCGCAAACGTAACCTAAAAAGTACTTCAAATAAAAGTTAAAGAGATTTAAATTTTGCATCGAAAACATATGATACAATTATTGTAGCTTTTCAGACAATGTAAAAATTAATTATAAAATTACATTTTTTATAAACTTTTAATCTAAACAGCCATGGATTTACGACAAAAAATAAACATACTCTCAATTAGAAGTAAAACACTTTACCTTTTTATGTTTTGTGTTAATTTACTACCCTAATCTAAATTAGTTATAATTGACAGCTAAAAATAACGCGTTTGTAATTTTTTTTTTTTCATAAATCGATGGCTGCTTAGACTAATAGCTCAATACCAATCGCTTGAACATTGTCCAATATGGTTGCTCCCACTGCTGAAACTTTTTTCATTATTCAACACAAATTTGTAAAGAATCTTTATGATATGCACTTTTTGTTTATAAGACATGATCATGTCTAACTTTTGATTGTTTGTATAGGTATGACATTATTACAAAACAAATACGTGACAGGAGTAAATACTGAACGTCAAAGAAACAAAAGAATTTATTGTTTCCATGGATTTCTTGGCTATATTAAATAATAATTAAAAGTTTACAAAAAAAAATGTTTTTGAACGAACACAATGAGTAACTCATTTTTTTGTAATAGTTTTAAATTTTTTGTACCCAATTAATTATTAATTCATGTTTGAAACAAAAGGATGTAGATATTACATCGCTGAAAAGCTTATGAAATAGGGAAAAAGATAAGATTATTTTCAACATATGTTGCCATTTAAAAAATATCTATCTCTCATAATAAGCAAGATATTGTCAAAATAATCGAAAATCAAATTTTACTGTAGCTCAAAAATAAGAGGCGGTCGACAATTCCTGTGATACATGTTAAGATTGCCTCAGAAAGTTATCCCATGAAGACCTACATTAATTTTCTGTAGCGTGCATAATAAAACAGTTTTTCATATATGCATATCGAATTTGTTCCATCTTGTACCGTTTGTTCGTGTTTAGAGAACGATCTGAAATTGGAAATACGAAATATAGTAAATAAATTTCTATTTCTTTCAATACTGAACGATTTTTAAAAGTGTTTAATTTCATGTTCCACATTTACTTTAGTTTACAATTATCTTTTATTTGGAAATTATACTACAGCTATTATCAAAAATGCCAATTTTTTGTAATAAGATCGTTTGTCATTAGGTATGACTTTCCAAGCTAGAATATGTTACATATATATTTCTTAAGCAGTTTATATATTTTTATTTTCACATCGAAATGTGCTTAAATTTTACTTGTTAGATTGTTGTGGATATACGAGGTGTGACAATTAAATAACAAGATTGATCTTAGAACATTGACAATGTATAAAATTACACAAAACAAATATTGTCACCTTCAATGTACTCTCCCCCGAACCCTACACCGCCCGATGCGAATATTTCATTGTTGGAAGCAATGCCTGCAGGCCTGTCTTAGTAGATTGTTCATAAGCCCTGCCGCTTTTCTATAACTACATCTCGGCCCCGAATTTGGTGCCTTTTAACGCAGAATTACAATTTGGGAATAAAAGCAAGTCACATGGCACTAGGTCAAGTGAGTATGATTGATGTACCAACACGGTGATTTTGTATTTCGTCAAAAATGTCTTGCCGGACAGGGCGTTTTGTTCGTTCTTGTAATATGCTTGGTTAACGAAATGCCCTTCAAGCACCCAATCCATATGAACAATCACTCGCATTTGGAAGAAAAAAACAATGTCAGTGCACGGCCGAGGCACTAATTGTCTCCTATCTCTTTTCTTCCTACTTTAAATCTTCTTAACTGCTCGAAAACTTGAGTACTAGATAGACTCTCATCACCATAAACATTCTTCAACAATTCGTACATTTCTGTAGCGGATTTTTTAAGTTTCACACAGAATTTCATATGGACGCTAACATAATTCCGACGGAGGAACAATATAGAAAATGTCCAAGTCATTACTGTAGATACATCCAATAATATACACCTTATGGCATCGAAAATAGAAGAAATAACAGTCGTCAAATTATATAAGCCCCCATCAGATTCCTGGCCAACTACAGTCCCGCCTATTTATGTCCATCCAACAGTTTATTGTGGGGATTACAACAGTCATCATGAAGATTGGAAATATAAGTAGAACGACTCATATTTGATGCTAAGGACAAGGGAACTTTTTTTATTAGCTGCATGGAAGCGAGAGTATAATACAGACCTCTGCTTTGTATCAACAAATTCGGGCAGTCAATCATTATCAACCAAAAGAAATGTCTTGTAAAATTTTACTCTTAGTCAACAGAGACCTGTGATCATAGAGATAGGTATTTCCGTACCCTTAATTAAATCATTCCCTCGCCCCCGTTGGAACTTTCTAAAAGCTGATTGGAATAACTTCTCAGGGGAATTAGATAAAATTGTTAGATTCATTCCACCAGTCAATCAAAATTATGGAAGATTCAGAAATGCAATTCTATCTGTAGCAAAAAAAATGCATTCCTAGGGGTTACAGAAAAGAATATATGCCGGGTTAGAATGAAGATAGCGAAGATTTCTGTAAAGTGATTTTAGTAACATGGGATCCTAAAGTAGCTAATGAGTTATTAAAAAGTTTAGATAAATCTCGCAGACAAAAGTGGATGAAAACAGTGGAGAGTATTGACTACAAATAGTTTAGTAGAGAATTGGGAGGAACGGAAACTTGTAGAAGAGGTAAACCGAAAGTGACGGCGGATCATATAGCAAACAACATCGTAAACACATCAAGCATAGCACAAGATAAGGAGCATAAAGAAAGATAAAAAAGAATTAAAATCACTAAAAATCGCTTCCCAGGGTTCGTCGATTTATGAAACTTCTTTCAATGTAGATGAACTGACAAATGCACTGAAGAACGTTAAATCAAGAAAGGCTCCAGGGTTCGATGGAATGCATCCTGAATTTCTCCAGAACTTGGGATCTAAAACAAAATCTTGGCTGACAAAATTCTATACCAATATCCTACATTCTAGCATCCTTCCAAAAGAATTTAAAAAATGTATAATAATTGCAGTTTTGAAGCCTGGCAAACAATCGAATTTCAAGTAAAATCAATGAGTTTGTCCCTATCGAACAGGCAGGTTTTAGAGAGAGTCGTAATTGTTGTGATCAGGTTTTAGCACTACCTATATAGAAACTGGTTTTCAGAAACAACTTAAATCATCTGTTGTTTTTCTAAATTTGACTGCTGCCTATGGCACCGTCTGAAGGACTAATTTATACACTACTCCGCATAATACCTTGCAAGAAAATAGTAGCGCTTATATCAAACATGCTCGGCTGTCGTAATTTTCAGGTAGTTCTTGGGGATACAATTAGCAAAGTAAAGATACTTAATAATGGTCTCCCGCAATGATCCGTATTATCCCCTCTACTATTTAATTTATATACTTCTGAGCTGCCAGAAACAACATCAACAAAATTTTGTTATGCGTTAACATACACACATAAAACCATGAGTACAACTGGAAAAATTTTTACCGAAGACCTTTCTACTCTTTCTTAGTACTTCAATAAATGGCGGCTGAAACCAATTCCAAATAAAACTGAAGTAAGCTGTTTCCATTTGAACAATAAACTAGCGAGTTAAATATATTTTTTGAAAACCGCCGTCTCGTACATAACAGATTCCTCAAATATCTGGGAGTTACTTTGGACTGCACACTAAATTTTTAAAAACACATTGACAACACTGCGGCTAAAATAAAAACCAGGAATAATATCATGCGGGACAACATGGGGCTCATCGGTTACTACTTTAAGAATGTCTGCTTTGAGTTTGGTATTTTCTGCAGCTGAAAAATGGTTCTCCAATTTGGATGAATAGTTGCCAGCTAAACAAAATCGAAAGCCAACTAAATTCTACAATGCATTTAATCTCTGGCACAATAAGATCTACTCCTACATATTGGTTTCCAATTCTCTGCAATATTCTACCACCATGTCATCGAAGATCTGATGCCCTTCTGAGAGAGTATAGGAAGATCCTCCACTCCGATTTGCCCAAAAACTGGAAAATTTAGGTTTCAACTCCAGAGACAAATGGCGTGAAGAATGAAGCAGAGATACTAAAAATGAATTAAACTTTTTTTTTCAACAAAAAATGAAAATATTACAGAATCACTTCTCTCTCGTAAAATATGGAGCAGACTGAACAGGGTCCGTACACATAATGGGGTTTGCACTGATTCACTATTTAAGTGGAATATAATAGCATCACCCCAGTGCGACTGCGGTGCTGCCCGACAGACTATGGAACATATTACAACAGAGTGCAATCTACGGAAGTATCCAGGCAGCAGCAGAGATTTCTTCAAATTAACACATATGACGCTGAAATGGTTAGAAAATTTGGACAGCACTATATAGTATTTATTTATTCAATTTATACAATAAATAGTAAATAAATCAGCAATGATGGTATATTCGTACCGTGCGGGCGTGTATCATGAGTCACCACACGGGCACTCATTCAGAGGTGGAGAGTGCATCAGAGGTCACTTATGTGCCATTTGAAATAATTTTCGTGTCTGTCGGGAACGAACCCGGTTATAATTTTCGAATATAAAAAGAGTCTGGGTTTGTATAGGGTAGGTTACGCTTTACACAACATAAAACAAGTAGTTTAATTTTTACATATTTTTACTTGCTAATACATGACATGAAATTTCGTTTCAGGCTAGTAAATTTAACCTGTTTAATGCACCTTACAAATGGTTATTAATAACAAAAAATGATAATTATAGTACAAATATGGATGATTTCTCATCATATAATATTTCTGTGGATAGTAATATTTTACTAGCGTATAAATCTAATAAAAATCGATATGATTTAGTAGAAATATACAAATATAACAGTTTGACAAATTTTATACGTAAAAGATATGTTACGTATTGGACAGCTGGACAAGGATTTAATAAAGCAAGATTGTCTGTTTCTCCTGATTCTAGAAGAGATTTAAATGGCACCTTTGTAGCAGCTACTATAGTTGTCCTTAATAATGATACTTTTAATCATTTCACAGATTACAGGTAATATTTTTCTGGTAGTAAGATTTTCAATTTTCCAATGGAAGATCAAAATATACTAATTATTTTTACATTAGATCACAAAAACATTCTTCTATATCTTGTTATTGTGTACATTTTGGTTTGTGTTATTTAGTACGTTGGTCCATTATGAATTATATTTGAAAGATTTTTTTTCTAATTATCTTAAAAAGTATAAACGTTATTGATTATAATTTTCCCAAATACGAAATTTGTATTTTACGAAGAACATTTTATAGATCTATTTCTCAATTAAAACTGTAGAAATTTTATAGATTAGGGGAACCACTGAACTCTATATAAAATGGAAGGCCAGCGACATACGCCGACATAAGTTTTGGCAAATTGAAATATGAGATAAGGGTGAAAAACGTGTAGCACGGGGCTGCTGCGCAGATCACAGGGCCAATGAGCATGTAGCACCATTTCGCGTTTTAAATTGAATTGTGCAGCTTGCGGTGTTTTTTGTTTTCAAGAACAAAATAAGAAATTATATTGGGCCTTGCAATAATACAGAAAAAGATAGGAGTATCTTATTTTCGGCAAGAACATAAAATGTAAATCTACTATTATATGTTATTAGGGCTGCCAACCGGGGGTGGAAGAAGTGCACTGCACCAGGGCGGCAAAACCTGAAGGGCAGTAACAACTTCAGGATATAGTAATTTGATATATTAATTACATTATAAGGATTATAAAACTATATAAAAAGCGAGACACAGTCACCACTCCTCGCCATCTATATCTATTGAAAGTGATATTAATAATTTTTTAGATATAAATATAATTTGTACCTATTAGAAAATAAAAAAATATACATAACGTAAAAATTTACACCGGGGGGCAATATAGGTTGGCACGGTCCTGAGAGGCACAATAAACCTCAAACTTAAAATTAAGTAGGTATCTTTTATTTTTCAAATAGTAAGCTAAAATTATTTCACTAAAATAGAAACCGCCATTTTTTTTTTCTTTTCAACGATGTATTAGTTCTCATTACTGTAAATCAAGAAAAATAAGAAAATTGAGAAATATTAGAAATAATTTTTATACAAATATTATATGTGATTATGTGAAAATAAACAAAATGTAACAGTGTAAAACAATTAAATTAATGTCAAAAAAGTATACATTTGTTTGTTAATTTAATGTATTTTGTAAACAAAAGAAAAAAGTTTTGAAAGTTTACGAAGACCGAATTAATTGAAATGATTTTATTAACTGGTGAATCGACTGGAATCAAGAAGAACAAAAACTATTTACCGGGAGCGGTTTCCTAAACGCCTGCAACCGAGTTTAAGGAACACAGAAACATTTCAAAACGTTTTTTATTTTGTTTATAAAATACATTAAATTAAGTAACAAACAAATTTGTACTTTTTTGACATTAATATAATTGTTTTGCGCTGTTACATTTTTTTTATTTTCAAATAGCCACCTATAATATTTGTATAAAAATTATTTTTTTCTAATATTTCACAATTTTCTTAATTTCTCGAATTTTTTCATATAGGTACATTAATAAAAACTTATACATCGTTGAAAATAGAAAAAAATCTGATGTGGTCAATACAATACCTCCTGCTATTTAATTTTTATTAATTTAAATACATACCTACATATTTGCTAATCCTGCAAACTATATTATTGATAGCTCTTTGAATTATAGAACTACAAACGTTATAGTCCTCGCGCCCAGAGAAAAAACATGCGCACAGGCCAAAATTCGTCTGGACGAGTCCAACTTGTGAAAATAGGGATGTTACGATACGATGTTTCGACAGATAACAATTGTCTATAGCGTAGTGTTGTACAGACGGGATATTGTAGAAAGACCTTGATTGGTATAGTAACAATTATTAAAATAAATTTATTATGTGATTACTCATTTTCATTATTGTACTTCTTCAAAGGTTTATTTTATATAGGATATTTTAAAAATAATAATATTTAAATGTTTTTTGAACAGTCAACATTTGTAGGTAGGGTAATACAACTTCTACTGCGCCGATCTGTGTTTTGTCTAAACGCGCGGACTCCAGCAAACTTAAATCGGATCATCCTGTACATCTAATATTTATGTATGATGGAAAACATATTGACCGGTAGTATTTACTCTTAAATAGGGGTGATTAAGTGTTGACTAAAGTAACAAATTCAGTTGTTTTTTAATTACCCCAATGTATTTCTAAATGGTAGTCATGGTAATTAGTTAGTCAGTGTAACTAAAATTTTGAGTAAATACTACAATTTTTACAAACCTTAATTTCATTAAAATAAATACAATGGTCGGTAGTATTTACTCAAAATTTTAGTCACCCTGACTAACTAATTACCATGACTACCATTTAGAAATACATTGGGGTGATTGAAAAACAACTGAATTTGTTACTTTAGTATACGCTTAATCACCCCTGTTTAAGAGTAAATACTACCGGTCAATCTCCTTAACACGGTTTCATTATTAATATTAATGTAATTGCTTCCTGACACTGACATTTTTTTTAAATATGTCAAAATTGTTATTAAATATTATGTTTTTGTTTGACGCATAGGCAAGATGATGTACAAAAATAAATTATTTTATAATTTTGTTTAAACAATATATGCGACGTGTGAAAAATTCAAGAACTTCACAAGATCTCATAGCTCAGTTGGTAGAGTGTCCAACTAGATATTGGAAGACCTTGGGTTCAAATCCCAGTGAGATTAATGAATTTTTCACAAATCTGTCTTCGTTAATTTATATTTAAAGTTTTAAAATTTCTGATTGATGGTATTTGTGTAATCTTGTTCACACGATTCACACACACACACACACACACACATACACACACACAAACACACACACACAAACAAACGACACGTGTGTGTGATGGCGGATGATGTGGATGTAGAAGTTGAAGAACAGCTTAAAATAATAGTGAATGTGGCAGAAAAATGTGGAAACCTGAGAAGTGATTATATGGGAATATTAAGTGCAGTGAGTAACCTAAGAAAATTATATAGTAAGTTTAAAGAACAGTTAAGTGAAAAAAACTCAAGAAAATGCAAGGTTACAAAGTGAAATTATTGACGTGAATAAAAATAAGAAAGTTGATCAAGAGTGGCCACCTATTGGCGAAAACACTCACTCAGTAAAGACACTAGCAGAAATAGTCAAAAATACGGTGCAAAAAGAAGGAATTGACAAGACGTATAAAATAATTGTCAAATCGAAATAAAACAAAACAGCTGAGGAAATAAAATCTCTTATGAGAAGTAAAATTAATCCAGTTCAAATAAAAATTGTTATAAAATCACTCAAAACTCTAAAGAATGGTAATGTAATTATTGAGTCAACAAATGAAAAAGACTTAGGAACTCTAACTACTAAAATAAATGATTCTTGCAGAGTGAGTCTAGAAGCAACAACTATAAAAGGACTAAATCTGAGACTAATAATATACAATATACCGGAAGAAATACAAACAGAAACAGCTGAAGATGCAATAAACTCACAAAATTCAGAATTAAACCTCAAACCTGGAGACATTACACCAAAATTTATATTTACAAACAAAAAAGGTGTCACAAACTTAGGCTGTGTCCGATGTTGCACTTTTATCACCCTAATATCTAAATCCTAAATTTATATGCTCTAAATCTAGTGATTATTTAGGATTTTAGAAATTAGATTTTAGGGTTTTGCACGAGCACACTATGCCTTGAAGTTAACGCGCACTAATTAAACAAATCATATTCGTTGCTATAATTTGTACAAAACGTCAAATTTACTGTCAAAGAATAGCTCCTTAGCTTCTATTTTATGAAATACAATATTAACATTTACGCTCAAGCATCAAACTGAATCGAAATTTATAATTCATTTTTGTTGTTCTCAAGTGTTGCCATACAAACCACTAGATATCACTAGTGTGCCATTCGGAGTTGTATTTCTGTGAAGAAGACCTAAATCCCAAATACTAAATGCCAAAATGTGACATCGGACACAGTCTCAGTAATAGAAGTTAAACCAGGGATAAGAAGCAAATTAAAAGATAAAAAATGAAAACTAGGGTTGGAAGTATGCAAGATTGACGATAACATCGCAATAAGATGCTACAAATGTAGTAAATACAACCACAAGGCAGAAAATTGTAGAGGCACACTAACCTGCCCATTATGCGCAAAAAATCATAAAATATCATCTGAATGCACAACAAGCAAAGATAAATAAAAATGTGTAAATTGTGAAAACTGGAACACGCACAATAAACAAAAGAAAATTAACGATAACCACTCAGCTCTGGATAGAAGTTGTCCCTGTTACCTAAATATATTAAAAAAAAAAAACGTTCAAAACATCAATTAATAATAAAATACAAAATAAATTAATCAAGCCAAACAAAAAATTAAAAGGTAGGGACATCGACATAACCAACATTAAAATAATGCAGTGCAATTTACAACATTCTAAGGCTGCAACATAAAATATGTTACAAGTTTATGGAGCAGAATGAAATAGATATGGCATTCATCCAAGAACCATACGAAACGGAAACCAAAATAAGGGGAATACCAAGTCAACTAACAGTATTCTCACAGGAAATGGAAAGAATAGGGCAGTAATCATTTCGAGAAACAGGAATTTAAACATCATCGTTTTAACTCAGTTTTCAAATGAAGACCTGATAACAGTACAAATCACACATAAAAACTTACAATTTTTTCAATATCGGCCTACTTCGACATAGAAGAAGATATACAAATTAATCTCAGGAAGTTAGAGGCAATAATTAATTTCTCGAAAAAAAAAATGCTTTATTGATTGCAGTGGATAGTAATGCTATATCTACGCTTGGACATGACATAAAAACAAATTCAAGAGGACGAGATATGGCCAAATTCCTAACAACAGAAGAAATTTTTATAGCAAATGAAGAGAGTGAATTATTCACCTTCGACAATGGGCGAGTAGAATCCTAACCTACAGCATACAACTTAAAAACCAAATGCTATACTTTCAAGACCTAAATACATAAAAATCTGATGTGGACACCACATGACTTAATATAAATACCTTGATTGAATGGTGTAATGTGAATAAAATTACACTTAATATAAATAAATGTTGTGTTGTTTCGTACACAAATCGCATCAATAAGATTTGTAATTCTTACTATATGGATACCGAAATCTCAGTCTTAAAAACCTTATACTTTTCATATGTTATTAGTAAACTCGAATACGCTATTTTAGTTTGGTTTCCTTTTTATACCTTTCAGGTATTAGCTCTCGATCGTGTTCATCGAAGATTCTTGAAGTACTTGTCTTATAAAATTGATTATGCTTATCCAGATCGTGGAATTGATCAAAATTTACTCCTTGTACGACATAATATGCAAGCTCTAAGTTACAGAAGGGAATTGTCCAGTGTAAGGTTCTTGTGGATGCTGCTGCACAATAAAGTAGATGCCTCGTTTTTACTATCTCGCATTCCCATCCACGTCCCGCAGTTTCCTTCAAGGCAGACTCGAACTTTTTACCTCTCGTCTCACAACACGGACATCATTCGTCGTTCTCCATTCCACATCATGTGCCGTTTTGCTGATATCCACTTTCCCGACATTTTTCTTTAACTTATTAATTGTTAATGTTTTTTCTTTATTTAAACTTTAATATACTTTGCGTATGTAATATTTTTTTTTACATTTTATTGTATTATTTGAATGTAATTTTACCCTGTAATAGGACTCTGTTGGGTAATAAAGATTATTATTATTATTATTATTATTATTATTATTATTATTATTATGACTTCCTTGTACGCCTGTTACACTATACATATTTTGTTAATAATTAAAATATGTATAATAGCAGACTCAATCATAAAATTGCACGTATTTGACATTAACATTAATTATTTTTCTGTCTACCTATATGAAAAGTGAAATTTTACGTACTTATTTTCGGACGAAAAATGACACTTTTCGTCCGCAAACCTTTTTCGTACGCTAAGCCTACTACGATTTTATGATTATTGCAATTGTGTGTACCACCGGAGTTGTAAATAACAAATATCAAACGAGCAAATAAAAATATTATTTTAATGATAAATTTAATTTAAATGTGTGCGCAATTAATAATGAAATTAACTATACTAAAAATTATTAATTTTGACATGACTAATTGTTAATCTAAGATGCCGCTGGATAGAGTTGTTTTCGAGGTTATTTTGTTGGATTTGTATATTTTCACCTGTCAAATAGCGTTGATGTGTCTGTGAGTGTAGTGTGTCTTCCTTCAAACTAAAACAGAGCTAATAATTAAAATTTTGTGAAAATAGCAGAAGATATATATTATCCAATCATTATTCATATAATAAATAATATGATTTTACGAATTTAAAAAAAACGTATATTTATTTCTAGATCTATTACGTAAAGTAAGGTAGACAGAAAAATGTAATATGTACCTCGGCAAAAAATGCATATTGTAGCCTCGCTTGTTTGCTTTACCTCGGCTTCGCCTCGGAAAGCAAACTCAAGCTCTGCTGTAATATGCAATTTTTTGTCCTAGGTACATAAATAACTATTATTTTTTTGTTATTTTTTGTCCTAATCCATAGCAAAACTAAATTACAGAAACCAAAAAGTACATAAATATAAATATATCAACACGGCATATTACCCATTTCTGGATGTGCCAGTATCTGCAACACATGTAGACATCGGTATGGGCGCTTACCAGGCGTCACCTCACGGGCACTCATAGTTGGTGTGAAGAATGCACCACAAAGGTCACTTTTGTGCCATTCAAAATTAGAAATATTAGGCACGCGGCCAGGTCAGTGAAGTTGGCAGGGACATGTTAGAATTATCATATTTTTTTTGTTCTATAATTTTTTGCTCATTTTTTGCTAATTTTTGCTCTATATATCAAATTTTTTGCTGTTTACCAAATGAAGTTATACACAAAAACAATAATACCTGCTAACTTCACGTAGCAGAGCCCTTATGTAAAATGGAAAGTTTTTTGGGGCTATAATTTTTTGCTCATTTTTTGCTGTATGAAACAATTTTTTTGCTGTTTACCAAAAGAAGTTATAAACAAAAACAATAATACCTGCTAACTTCGCGTAGCAGAACCCTTGTATAAAATGTGAAGTTTTTTTGGGCTATAATTTTTTGCTCATTTTTTGCTAATTTTTGCTGTATAAATCAAATTTTTTGCTGTTTCCCAAAAAAATTATAAACAAAAACAATAATACCTGCTAACTTCACGTAGCAGACCCCTTATGTAAAATGTAAAGTTTTTTTGCGCTATAATTTTTTGCTAATTTTTGCTGTATAAATCAAATTTTTTGCTGTTTACTAAAGAAAGTAACAGACCCCTTATGTAAAATTATTTTGCGCTATTATTTTTGGCACCTTTTCGGTTAATTTTGCTGCATAAATAATTTTTTTGCTGTTTAACATAAAATGTAATAAACAAAAACAATGATACATATCTGTTAACTTTATGTACCAGAACCCTTGTGTAAAATGTAAAGTTTTTTGGGTTATAATTTTTTGCTCATTTTTTGTTAATTTTTCTGTATAAATCAATTATTTCACTGTTTACCAAAAAAAGTTAAAAACAAAAACAATAGTACCTACCTGCTAACTTTATGTAGCAGACCCCTTATGTTAATGTAAAGTTTTTTGCCTTGTAATCTTTTGCTCATTTTTTGTTAATTTTTGCTGTATACATCAATTATTTTGCTGTTTACCAAAAAAAGTTATAAGCAAAAACAATAATACCTGCTAACTTCACGTAGCAGAACCCTTGTATGAAATGTGAAGTTTTTTTTGGCTATAATTTTTTGCTCATTTTTTGCCAATTTTTGCTGTATAAAACAAATTTTTTGCTGTTTACCAAAAGAAGTTATAAACAAAAACAATTATACCTGCTAACTATACATAGCAGATCCTTTATGTAAAATGTAAAGTTTTTTGCGCTATAATTTTTTGCTCATTTTTGCTAATTTTTGCTGTATAAATCAAATTTTTTGCTGTTTCCCAAAAAAATTATAAACAAAAACAATAATACCTGCTAACTTCACGTAGCAGACCCCTTATGTAAAATGTAAGGTTTTTTAGGCTATAATTTTTTGCTCATTTTTTGCTAATTTTTGCTGTATAAAACAAATTTTTTACTGTTTACCAAAAAAAGTTATAAACAAAAACAATAATACCTGCTAACTTCACGTAACAGAACCCTTGTATAAAATGTAAAGTTTTTTTGGGCTATAATTTTTTGCTAATTTTTGCTGTATAAAACAATTATTTTGCTGTTTATCAAAAAAAGTTATAAACAAAAACATTAGTACCTACCTGCTAACTTCACGTAGCAGACCCCTTATGTAAAATGTAAAGTTTTTTTGCGCTATAATTTTTTGCTCATTTTTTGCTAATTTTTGCTGTATAAATCAAATTTTTGCTGTTTACTAAACAAAGTTATAAACAAAAACAATAGTACCTACATGCTAACTTCACGTAACAGACCCCTTATGTAAAATTATTTTGCGCTTTTATTTTTGGCACCTTTTCGATTAATTTTTGCTGCATAAATATTTTTTTTTGCTGTTTAACATAAAATGTAATAAACAAAAACAATGATACATATCTGTTAACTTTATGTACCAGAACCCTTGTGTAAAATGTAAAGTTTTTTGGGTTATAATTATTTGCTCATTTTTTGTTAATTTTTCTGTATAAATCAATTATTTCGCTGTTTACCAAAAAAAGTTAAAAACAAAAACAATAGTACCTACCTGCTAACTTTATGTAGCAGACCCCTTATGTTAAATGTAACGTTTTTTGCCTTGTAATGTTTTGCTCATTTTTTGTTAATTTTTGCTATATACATAAATTATTTTGCTGTTTACCAAAAAAAGTTATAAGCAAAAACAATAATACCTGCTAACTTCACGTAGCAGAACCCTTGTATGAAATGTGAAGTTTTTTTGGGCTATAATTTTTTGCTCATTTTTTGCCAATTTTTGCTGTATAAAACAAATTTTTTGCTGTTTACCAAAAGAAGTTATAAACAAAAACAATTATACCTGCTAACTATACATAGCAGATCCTTTATGTAAAATGTAAAGTTTTTTGCGCTATAATTTTTTGCTCATTTTTGCTCATTTTTGCAGTATAAATCAATTTTTTTGCTATTTACCAAAAAAAGTTATAAACTAAAACAATAATTCCTGCTAACTTCACGTAGCAGAACCCTTGTATAAAATGTGTAGTTTTTTTGGGCTATAATTTTTTGCTTATTTTTTGCTAATTTTTGCTGTATAAAACAATTTTTTTCCTGTTTATCAAAAAATCTTATAAACAAAAACAATAGTACCTACCTGCTAACTTTACATAGCAGACCCCTTATGTAAAATGCAAAGTTTTTTTGAGCTATAATTTTTTGCTGTTTACCAAAAAAAGTTATAAACAAAAACAATAATACCTGCTAACTTCACGTAGCAGACCCCTTATGTAAAATGTAAGATTTTTTTAGGCTATAAATTTTTGCTCATTTTTTGCTAATTTTTGCTGTATAAAACAAATTTTTTGCTGTTTATCAAAAAAAGTTATAATCAAAAACAATAATACCTGCTAACTTCACGTATCAGACCCCTTATGTAAAATTATTTTCCGCTATTATTTTTGGCACCTTCTGGGTAATTTTTGCTGTATAAATAATTTTTTTGCTGTTAACATAAAAAGTTATAAACAAAAACAATAGTACATACCTGCTAACTTGACGTAGCAGACCTCTTATGTAAAATGTTGTTGTTTTTTCCGCTATAATTTTTTGTTTATTTTTTGCTAATTTTTGCTGTATAAATCAATTTTTTTGTTGTTTACTAAAGAGCTAAATTCACGTAGCAGACCTCTTATGTAAAATTTAAGGTTTTTTTGCCCTATAATTTTTTGCTAATTTTTGCTGTATAAAAAATTTTTTTGCTGTTTACCAAAAAAAGTTTTAAACAAAAACAATAATACCTGCTAATTTCACGTAGGGCACTTTCCTAAGAAGTGGAAAATATCATTAATAATACCGATAACAAAACCTGGAAAAGAAAACTCTTATCAGGCTGTTAAATTCCGGCCAATAAGTCTTATTAGCACAGGAGGTAAATCACTTGAAAAACTTTTGATAAATAAAATTATGAATCATCTAAATTCGCATAAAATGTTAAACGAGAATTAATTTGGCTTTTGTCAAAACAAAGGGACAACTGAAGCAGTATTGGAACTCAAAGAATTTGTTGAGAGAAGACTCAAAGATAAAAAAAGTCGTAATTCTCACCAGCTTAGAAGTCAGAGGTTCTTTCAATGATGCCTGGTGGCCAGCTATAATAAATTCACTTAAAAATTTCAGATGCCCAGGCAATTTATACAACTTGGCGAAAAATTACTTCACAGACCGACATGCAATATTAAAGGTTTTTAAATATTTTCGGTGAGACATCTAGCGACAGCGCAAGTCGTTTTTGGGTTTAAATTTTAGATGAAATATGAACAAGTACAACTACTTTCCAATAGAGGCTAAATGACAAAGTATTAAAGATTCCTACTTTATCGTATGAGTCAACTATTGCCAGACAGTGTAAACTAGCGCCTAACTCGCGGCCGAGAAACAAAATAAAGACAGGTGACATTTCCCCTTAAAGTTGAGAAAGAGGTAGAAAGAGGCTGTCCACAGGGATCATGCTGTGGTCACAGACAAACCTAACTAGATCCTTAGCCAGCCGGCTTATAGGAGCCAGATTATTTGTAGTAGTTATCACGATTGTTCTACATGGCGTTAGTGCAGTAACTACAGATTACAACCGTCCAGTTGTGTAAATAAATTGTGTGATATTTTACTTTGCTTGGGCAACTGTAATCTGGGGAAGATGCGAGCGAGCCACGAGCCACATCTCCCTACCGGGTGATGATTTCAATTGCAATTATTTTGAGTAAGTTCTGATAAAGTTATTAATTATATTATATGCTGGTGAATAAAAATAGTTATTTAAACATTTTATAAACATAATGACTGAATGAACATTTACAGCCCGATTCACAAAAAATAAAATAATCCTCATTTTTGGATTAGCGAATTCTACTCTAATTTTGACAGTTTATATCTTAAAATATAGTCTAATCTATTCCTAGTATCTACCTTTATTGATAATATCATGAAAATTAAATTTTAAATACCGGAATAGAATAGAATTCACTAATCCAAAAATGAGGATTAGCTTAAACTTTTTGTGAATCGGGCTGTTAGGGAATATCACAATATAATTTTTTAAATGAATAATTCCTTTATATCTTCTATATTTTTGCTCTTGTATGAGTTCATTATTCTTTATATTTTTCAATATTTAAATTTTATTAACCCAGAAGAGCTCGCATAGGAGTCAAAATGATCCCGTGCAAGTTTATACAATTATTATTTAGGCTGTAGAACTATCCTGTCTCTTCATGTTCTTAGTAACTGCCTATTATATACTTATATATAGAATCAGCGAGTTTTCTATTCAGTTTATTCAAAATTAGCACACAAAGTGACATCTGGGACGAATTTGACCCCACGTGACCCCTAACTGTGTTGTAATTTTATTATAGGTTTTTGAATAGTGGTAATATGTATATCTGCGAATATGTGCGATTACGAGAAAGAACAGGAAAGTTTATTAAAGCTGTGGAATACACTTCAAAGTGACGATGAAGTTGGAGGTGCATCTAGTAGCAGTGATGGTGAGTTAACAACTAAGAAGAGAGCATGACTGATGAATGAAGATGGAGACTGGTACATGAATTATGCGAAGACCTGTTGAACTATAGACATACTGTAATGGATCTTCCCAGATTACTAAGATTACAAATAGAACACTTTAAAAATAAGAATTATGAGTCTATTTATTCAGCTGAATAAGATCCGGAAATCGAAAGGAGTAAGAAGCGATCCCGGTGCAATTATTGTCCACGCATGAAAGATGTAAAAACAAGTGTAATTTGTGGTGGTTACCAGAAATATGTGTGCGATAATCATAAAAATATTTATTGTGACTGGACAAATTGAATCACTAAATAACAGTTTTCTATATAGATGGTTTAGTTTACATTTACTTTATTTGCTTTTATAAGATTTCTTGTTTTTCTGTACCTTAAAAAATATATGTGTAGTTTAGGTTGAATTTTTGTTTATATACTACTTTAATAAAAATAATTTGTCTTTTAAATTTATTTGTCTATATTATTTAAACATTTATTTATGCCATATGTTTCAAATTATTATGCTCATATTTTTAAAGGCGATTTTTGGGTGGGGTCATTTCATACCCCATGCGGCCTCTCTAATTAAACTATTTATACGCGACATCTCCCGGGTTAATAATTATCAGGGCCGATTCAGACGTAGAGTTTTCGAGAATTTACCCGAACCCCGCTCAAAGGGGCGTCGCACGTTCCAATTTCTAAGAAAATTTGATAATAAAATTGTTTACAAATACCAACCCTATTCCTACAATTGAATAGGTTAGTTACGGCACTACGGATTAATAATAAATACACCAGTAGCGATTTGGCGCTCGTAGGGGTTGTGTAGAAAGAAGAGACTGCGAAACCAGCTCTTTGTTTTTAATTTATGTTTAATAAAAATAATATTTTGGGTCTCCGCTAATAACTTTTGCTGTCAGCAAGTTAACGTAAGTATAATAAAAACAGTATAAACTCTGTATGTAAACCAGGGATGTTTCTATACTTAGCTTCGTTTTTCCAACCCTGGTTAAAAATGAAAATTTCTCATCGTTGAGCGTAATCAACAAAACGTGTTTGACCCTAATTCGTGCATATTCACTGAAATTCACTAATTTTTTAATCGAAAACAATACTTCCCTTATTTACGGTATGGCGGGAGGTAAAAACAAATGCCGGGCAAAGTATAGAAACATCCTGTATACAGGCTGTTTCAAAATAAGTGTAAAAAAAATTAAGGGCATATGTTACTGAGTAAAAAAGCTTAATCAACATAAGTCTGATCTTCAACTGTTTCTGAGATAAATGAAAAATTGAATTTTTTTTAACCTATTAACATTTTTTTTTAAATATTAAGTATTGCAAACAATTTAAAAATACACAAAAATGTACTTTTGATAAAAATTAATAAACGCAGTAGTTTTTGAGATATTTTAAATTTTAGAAAATGTCACATATCCAAAATAGTTAGTTAACAGTTAAAAATCAACCAATTTACCATAGAAAATAGAACAAAATAGAAAAGCGACACAAAATCTGGTTATAATTATTGTTTAATTACCTTATTTTCAATATTAGTAATTTTTTTGCAAATTAAAAAAAAAAGTAAAATGGTAGTGTTAGTGAACATGTAGATATGGTGTTTATTTATAGATATTGTAAAAGTAATGGTTGTCGTAGTCCAGAGAATATCGACGTGGACATCAAAGAATGAATTTGTGTGAATTTCATTGTTTCTTAATTGTTACCTAATTTTTTTTTGCATAATTGTTTTTTTCTAAAAATTAAAATATCTCAAAAACTAGTTTATCAAATTTTATCGAGAGTACTTTTTTGTGTATTTTTTTATTGTATGTAATATTTTATAGGTAAAGTTGAAAAATGTTAATAGATCAAAAAATAAGGATAAAAACCTTCATGACTTCTCCATATGAGATGCCTCTGGTTGAGATACAGAAACAAAAGAAAGTTTAAATATGCATCTCAATAAGTAGTATCCTCGTATGAAGTTTCAAAATTTTAGTGCAACTAGTATCAGAGTTATTAATAAAAATGTGCTTAATGAGTTGCACTTTTAAAGGCCTGTAATTCTGTAACGAGAAGTTTCTGGACATACCTTCATATGACATTTTTTACTCAAAATGATGTCGTCAGGAATATGCTATTAATTTTTTTTACACTAGTCCTGATACACCCTATGTATATATATATATATATATATATATATATATATATATATATATATATATATATATATATATATATATAAAATTTTAGTGCAACTAGTATCAGAGTTATTAATAAAAATGTGCTTGATGAGTTGCACTTTTAAAGGCCTGTAATTCTGTAACGAGAAGTTTCCGGACATACCTTCATATGACATATTTTACTCAAAATGATGTCAGGAATATGCTATTAATTTTTTTTACACTAGTCCTGATACACCCTATATATATATAGGTGTGCAACGAAACGCGGAACATAGGAGTTTAACATAGGATTTAAAAATTTTTCGAATATTGGCTCATCTGTACATTTTAGAGAAAAAATACAAGAATAAATAGATGTTTAGAATTAATTTTTACTTTCAAAAAGTCTTCATTTAATGCAATAGAATATATGTAGCACTAGATATTTAGAAAATAAAATATGTCATTTTCGTCAAAAATCAGATAGCCATGGAAATAAAAGAAATAGAACAAAATCTCATTCTGACAGTTCATTTTAGTGTTATTGACGTTAATTGTTATAATCATTGTGTCTACATTGTTATAGTCCATAAATTACTTTACTGTGTTTATGTGCATTATAGAATGGATTTATTCAGTACCGAAGAATTTGTAATTTTATTTTATTTGACTTAAATTTTAGGATAATTCATCAATTTTGATATACACTGAAATGATAGTTCATTTCTGTATTATTAATCTTATTGTTGTAATCAATATGTTTACCATGTTATAATTCAGCATCATATATTTAAGTATTATGATCTTAATTGATATTTTGTTTTATTTGTTTTTTATTCCCATAGCTATCTGATATTTGGTGAAAATGTAATATTTTACTTTCTAAATATCTAGTGCTGCAGATATTCTATTGTATTAATTGATGAATTTTTAACAGTAAAAATTAATTCTAAACAACTTTTCATTCTTCTATTTTTGCTCTAAAATGTACAGGAGAGCCAATTTTCGCACATTTTTAAAATCCTATGTTAAAGTCCTATGTTCCGCGTTTCGTTGCACACCCTGTATATATATATATATATATATATATATATATATATATATATATATTAAAATTTTTAGAAATGTTATACTTTTCCAGTTTAACGTGTTATCATGGCAAGACCGAGGGGTAACAAATGTCAAGTGAAAAAATGCGGAAAATCAGATACTGGGTATACAAATTTGAATTGTTTTTTATTTTCCCAAAAACGATTTTCAAAGGGAAAAATGGTGTCAATTTTGTGGAAATATTAATTTATTTGACCTTTCATATGAAAAATGTCGCAATTAAGTCATATGTGAACAGTGGCGGCTCGTGACATTTGTCGAAAGGGTGGCTCACTTTTTGGAGTGGGAGGAAGGGGGAGGGTAGTTTACTATTACCACTAAATAAAAATTAAGTTTACAGGACGTTGCAATATGCTCTTTAGATTTTGAATGCCGTTCAACAGTTCGGGGTAATTTTTTTAAATCAGCGAAGCCAATTTTACACCTCGAAGTGTATTCAGTTTGTATAGAAAACAACAATCAAGGCCAGCAAAATAATTTTTCCCGTTTACTAGAGCCTGTCAACCACTCGCATTTATCGTACCAAGTCGTATTAAAACCACGATTTTGCCGATTGTCAGAAGATTTTAATTTTATTAAATTCGGGCGAGACTTTCCTAAGGTTTTAACAATGTACGACTTCTCTTCGATGTTTAATAAACTAAACGAGTTTCTCACCAACCAGTCGACCACACCGTCACAATGCTTACTTTCATCTAATCTGCCCATTTTTGTCTATTATTTATTGCACTTGTATTGTTGCATTGCACCCAATTGAAAATAAAAATAACTCACTAACGTACATTGTACTACGCCGCCACGCCTGCAGTTATCTCTCGTTTAGCGAACGCGAGCGGTCACAAACTAAGCCGAGCATTGACGAAGAGCATTGGAGGCTAGCCTCCTATGCTAAATTATACACTGGTATAAATGTGGCTTGATTCACGTATCGTGTAAGCAACACAGGCCCGCACGAGTGTGGGGTGTGCCTATAAGAACTACGCATTTAAAGTGCAGAGGAGCTTAGCCTCCGTTGCACGCACAGCGGTCTAAAAAATAGGCGTAGCATGATTAGTACAGAAAAATTGCGTAAGACCATTTTACACATGCAAAACAATTCAAAATTAATGAAAATAGAAAAAAGAATAAACGCGAAAGTAAATGTTTAGAATTTTTTTTTATCCTGATAAGTTAAGAGGAGGCTTAGCCTCCCTTGCCTCCCCTAACAAGCCGCCACTGTATGTGAAGAACATTTTGCTGAGGAAATGTTTGTCAAAACTATTGGTAATAATTTCAAAAAAAGTTAATATATAACGCTATTCCAACACTTAATACAAATTCTGTTTCGTCCATAGAAGCAGAAGTATTTATTACTCCTGTAAAAGTATTTCCCGTGAACAAAACATACGAACCATATAGTACTTCCATAGAGAATAATATGCATGTGTCAACAACAGAATTAAACCGTTCCGAAAACACATGGAATTTAGAACTATCACCTTTCAACACACCTAGTAAATCTGGATCACATTTTAAATTTAATGTCAGAGAGTGCACAGATAGAAACTTTTCAGCTAAAAAAGAATTATTTAAAAACAAGAAATCAACTTATAATAAAACATCCGTTATCTCAAAATTAAAACAAACAAATATGGATTTACGAAGAAAACTGCAATCAAAGAACAAAATAATTTAGAGATTAAAATCTAAGATAGCAACACAAAAAACTTTAAAAGAATTGATCGACCAATCAGAAAGTACCTCCATTAATGCAAAAAAAATTTGCACAATGCAATTTTGCATAAAAAAAATACTCCGTGGGCAGCGATTTTCATTATAGATCACCTGGAGGTTACCGTTATTTAAAAAATTTCAAACAAATTAATTTACCTTGTGAGTCATCAATCCGTAATTGGTCTAATATTTTAAAATTATTACCTGGATTTAATAAAAATTTAATACAGGCGTTGAAACACAAAGTGCAGCATTTATCAGAAAGCGATAAACTATGTACCATCGTTTTTGATGAAATGTCATTAAAGAAAGCACAACAATATACTTCTCTTTTAGATTTGATTGAAGGATTTGAAGATTTGGGAGATTTAGGCAGGAAACTAGTTTTCGCTACACAAGCACTAGTCTTTATGATTAATAGTATAACAAATAAATTTAAGCTACCGTTTGCTTATTTCGTGTCTCATAATTCCACAAAAGTAGACAATTTATTAATTTTATTGAAACAATGCGTTCGTAATGTTACTGGTTGCGGTTTAAAAATTGTTGCAGTTGTATGTGATCAAAGTACTACAAATCAAAGAGTAATGAAAAAAATAGAGGTCACTTCAGATAACCTATATTTTTATATTGAAGGAATAAAAATATATGCAATATTCGATATTATTCATCTAATTAAAAACGTTCGAAATCGATTATTCGATGCTAACTTTTCAGTTGATGACAAAGAAATATCGTGGAATGATATTTTGCAAACTTTTACAGTGGATAAAAATTTAAATTAGGAAGAAACATGGGAGATCTTTCGGAAGCACATTTTGTTTTAGATAATTTAAAAAAAATGTCAGCTTCTCTTGCAACTCAAGATTTTAGCCACAGAAGAGCATCTGCAATTAAAACTGCTTCCACATGTCAACACATAAAATCTGCAACTGCATTACATACTGCTGATTGCATTGAAAAAATTAACAATATACTACATGTTCTAAACAGTAAACACAAATTTACTTCGAATCCTGTGCCATAAGTGCAGATAATAATTACTTAAAAGAATCCATAAACTTAATTAATTTTCAGGCATACGACACAGTGTGTGGTAATAATGCTGGAAATTTGTGTGTACCTAGTGACAATTTTAATGAAATTGTAGAATTTCAATTGATACATTTTGTTGATATATATGAAAAGAGAATTTTTTTTATAATTTATTTTTGCAAATCAAAAACCGAACCAAAATCAGATTCCCAGATTGGTTTGGCAATGATTGTAACGATCATCAATCATATATGTTAAAATTATTAATAATAGTAAAAATTTATAAAGAATGTCTATGGGAATCAAAATCAGAAAATGTAAATAAGTTAACGAAGAAACATAAATTAAGAACTGTCAGTAATGTTTAATTTTAAGTCTCTTTTATTTCATTTATTATGAATTCTTGCTATGTATTATATATAATGCTTTTGTTTTTGTTTATTTTTGTATTATTTAGTAATACAGATAAGCACCTTAGAAATTTGCTCGTGTGAAAGTAATCCATTCTTACCAAATACTCCATTAAATTCATATTACCCATTAAATAACGTTGCTAATGCAATTAATATAAACTGTTATAATTATTGTAAGTACCCAAAATTGAACTTGGTTGTTATGTTTATTTAGTTTACAATACATTTTCTTATGTTAGTCAATTAGACCAGCATCGTTCATTTGCTTAGTACCCCCATCCCCCAAGCCGCGGTTCTCGGTCAGTCTGGTGCCGGTACCTCAGAGGAAGAAAATATTGTCAACTATACCACACCACTTTGCTCTCTAAACTACATTTCATTCTCTTTCTGCGTGGCCTGCGCCATCTATTAAATTTAAAACTAAATATAATATTAGAGTACATTTTCTAACGTTAGGCTGTGTATCTGCTGTGGTCCAGGTTTTTGGAACATCCACTATGATTCCTTACTAAAGTTGGATTTCCTAAAGTATACTAAAACGATCGCATTTGCAGGTGACTTAATAATACTTACCGAAGGTAGAAGTATCCTAGAAGCTGAAAATAGAACCAACTTAGAACTGAACAAAATAAGTAAATGGGCAAATGAAAATAAAATCAAATTTAACGAAAATAAATCACAAACTATGCTTGCTACAAGAAAAAGATCATTACTTAAAAAGAAATTAACATCTTCCTCAACAATAAAATCTTAAAACAAGTAAATAAAATACTTAGGCATAATAATCGACAATATGTTCAATGACGAGCATGTAACACACATAACAGAAAAATGCAGTAAATTAATCCTCAGTTTGGCAAAATCGAAAAAAAAACACCTGGAGCTTAAGACAAAAAGTTTTACAAACAATTTATAAAGGAGCAATATTACCTTTTTTGTCATATGGCATTCCATCTTGGTGCGAAGCCCTCCAGAGGAAGAAAAATCAAAAGAAACTGTTGTATAATTCTTAAAACCAATCCTGAAAGATGAATCACAAGAAACTGGACACAGAACTACAAGAAAAACGTATAAAAATATTTATTTTAAAATAAACACAAACGAAAACTTGACATATCAATTTTAACATGGTAACATCAACAACTTTTTTTATATACATGACTACAACATTTATTGTTTTAAAGCAAACTTCGATTGATTAAAATGAAAGCAAACTTTGATTTAATAATTAATATTAACAGTCTAGATCTAATTATCTAACATTTACAACACTCCCACTTAATTAGTTCGAGATTATGTTTAATTGTTGCTTTAAAACATTAAATCTGTCTCTTTGCAAACTCTTTGTTAAAAAATCTGCTAAATGTTCTCGCGATGGAACATAGTTTAATTTAATGCAGCCATCTTGAACTTCATCTTTAATGAAGTTCCATTTATTGTTGATGTGCTTGGTGCGGCCCAATCAGCATTAGAATAAACCTGCAAAATAGAAGTCTTTTGCTTGCTGTATATAATACCTTCTTTAACTATCCCATTTAAATAGCGAACGATGTGTTTTGCTGCTTCCCAATGCTGATTTCCAGGATTTGCTTTTAAACGGCTGAACAGGTTAACTGCATAGGCGACGTCTGGACGTATTGCGTTTGCTAAAAATTGTAATGAGCCCAGTAGCTCATTATAGGGTTTCGTCGTCATTTTTGCTTTTTCTTTATCATCTTCTGGACACATGATGTTGGAGTATTTAATTGTTAGATTTAACGGTACACTTGCAGTTTTGGCATTTGTCAGTCCAAATTTTTCAACCAATTTTTCAATATAGTTTTCCTGGTGAATCTTCACTGTTCCTTTGTCTCGATCTCTCTCAATTTCAAAACCAACATAATATCTTGGCTCGTTTATTTTTACTTAAAATTGGTCTTTAATTCTTTCACAAAAGTTTCTAATACCTTTTCTGAGGGACTTAGTACGAGTCCGTCATCTACGTAGAATGCTAAATAAAGTCTCTCACCTTCTTTATTGCCTACGTAGATGCAATTATCCGCTGGGGATCTCTCAAGTTTGTAACTCCGAAGAAATTCATCAAATTTATCATTCCAACACTTCGGGGACTGCTTCAATCCATATAAACTTTTTACTAACTTCACAATTCTTTTTTCTTTCGGCCACGGACCTTCTGGTAATTCTATCCAAATATCTTCTTTCAACTCCCCATGGAGAAATGCTGTGTTTACGTCGAAATGTATCATTTCGAGATTTTCGGCAGCTGCTTTTCCCAATAATGCTCGCACGCTCTCGTAGCGTGTTTGAATAGTTCTCTCTTCTATATTATTATTATTTACTTCAATAACGGATGTCTTCGAAAATATGAAATTTCCTTCTTCGTGACCAAATGTCACTTTTGCAGCAATTTCTACTTTTCGTTTTGCTGGATCATAAGTGCGAAAATTGTTGCTGCCTTGATAACCGACGAATATTCTCTTCTCGGCCTTCTTATCCCATTTCTTACGCTTGATTTTTGACGTAACAATTGTACCAAAAACTTCTAATTTTGACAAGTCGGGTTTCTTGTTAAACCATAACTCAAAAGGTGTCTTATTACCACTTTTCGACGTGCAAACCATGTTCCTTAAATATGCTGCTGTCTTCATAGCTTCGCCCCAGAGAATATTCGGCAGTTCTCTTCCGTACAACATTGACCTGGCAGTTTCTGTCAAAGTACGGATTTCGCGTACTGCTTTTCCATTCTGCTCAGGATTATATGGCGCTGTCAATTCCAATACAGTTCCATCCTTGGCCAAAGCACTTTTCAGTTTTTCAATGGCATATTCCGTACCGTTGTCACACTTGACAACTTTGACGTTTCTCTTGAACTGTGTTCGAATGTACGCGCAGTATTCAAGTACTCTACTGACAGCATCTTTGTGTCTTAATATATTAACTATCCTGTACTCACTTGCATCATCCTTCAGAACCATAAACCATCTTGCTCCATTGTAAGTTGATTCATGAGGACCACTTAAATCTGTGTGAACAATGTCACCTACCCTCTACATTTCTGGGTACAGCCGGTGAGAAAGATCTTCTTGTTTGCTTTCCGTACTTACAGGCTTCACAATCGAATTATTCGACTTTATCAAACTTAATACCTGTTACAGACTCGTTCTTGACCATTCTTCGCAGTGTTGTAGTACTTGCATGACTCAACTTTTCATGAAGAAGTCGCAGTGATGTTACTTCTGATGTACAGGCATGATATGGTCCCTTTGGTCGAAATTTCATTCTGTATAAACTTCCGTCCCACATACCTTGTGCACTGATCTGACCTTTGTACATTACCTTAATTTCATCTTTGGTTGTGATCACTTCATGTCCGTGTCTGGCTGCAGCATTAAATGCAAATAAATTACCTTTTAAACTAGGAACCCATCTTACTTCCTCCATGATGACCTCATTCCAACTCTCACTGAACCAGACCTCTACTTTAACCTTACCAATTCCCTTTGATAAGATTTTGGTGTCATCTGCTAATTTGATGGATTCGCCGCCTCTGCTTTCGTCAAGCTCGAAGAACCAGCTTCGATCGTTGACCATGTGAAAGCTTCCACCACTGTCTGCAATCCGTTTGGACCACTCACCTGTACAATCTCTTGATTGACATAAGAAAGTTGACGCATCTGTCACTGTCACTTTCCGCATCTTTCACATATTCTTCCATTGACATGTCACCCATTGTTAAATTCTGGACATCGTCAATTAAAGATCCAATAGTTTCGCCGGTATTATCATCACATTTACCACCAATTTTAGCCCACATAGCAGCCGAATTGACACAATCTATCAAATCAATCGCAATATCAGTGTCCACTGTATCGCCGATGATTGACATTGCATATGCATCTGCCTCTTCCCATCTCTTTACTTCCTCTAGCGCTCCATTTCCTGTACCATTTCCAACTGGCTTTTCTTCCTCTCCAGTTACGATCTTTATAGCACCTCTTACTCGTAGATGGATCTGTATTTGAAACTTCCAGAGCCTGTAGTTGTTTGGCCCTGTCAGAGTTACAATACGCGTAGTCGGCCCAAATGACGCCATTCTTTATTTGTAAATAAAATTACTCTACATGTACCAGAAAGTCTTTTGTATATATTATACGCAGTGGAAGCGTGCTGGGCCTATAACCTGTTGTATAATTTGTAAAACCAATCCTGAAAGATGAATCACAAGAAACAGGACACAGAATTACAAGAAGAACGTATAAAAATATTTATTTTTAAATGAACGCAATCGAAAACTTGACATATCAATTTTAACACGATAACATCAACAACTTTTTATATACATGCTGGCCGTGTCAACTATATAGCATGACCTTGAGACTTTCAGTTAGTTATGTATTACGACACTTAGCGCTAGTAGTGCTTCGTTCAGATTAATTCGTTAAAATTCGTAAATGTTCGGATGTTCAGTGATTTTAAAATCGTGGCGGCTTGGCGGCAGTCATACTTCATATTGACAATTCAAATTTGAAATTGTATTTTCGTGAAGTGATATTCTTCATTATTGTGTTATTTTATATTGTTCTGTTTATTTGCTTCTGCAAAATTCCAAGAAGTTGTTGTGTCGCGTTGTGATGTTGAAAAACATTATTTTCCTATTTATGAAGAAGAAATTTACAAAATTTGGATTGAACGAGTAGTTTATCCAAGTACAAGATAGAACAAGAAATGAAATGATTAAAGAACAATTATAATATAAATCTGTATTGGAATTCATTGAGCAAAGAGAGCTAGCTTGGTGGGGCCAAATGACCAGAATGAACGAAGCTATACTGCTGAGACAAATATGGATGACAAAAGTGGTAGAAAAAACAGACCGAGGAAGGTCTAAAGAAAACTGGATTAAGGTAATAATGAAGATGGAGAAGAAAAATACGACTATTCAAAACGCTAGGAAGATGGCAAGGAATAAGAAGCAATGGGCGAAATTTGTACACAATTAAATGTATTTGTATACCCTACACCTTTTGGTAAAAGGATATCTAACTATATTTTCCTTATGTAATTTTAAGAAATAAATATGCATTCTATTTCTTGTTAAATATATATTTTGTTCTTTTCTGTTTATTACTATATCAATAAAAAAGAATATATTCTCAACAGTAATGGGGGATGCAGACTATCTCCGATACTACCCGCCATACTGATTTTAGTTATGTCTTATGACACCGAGCGCTAGTGTTGCAGGGAATGAATGCCTACTACTTTATCATTGCAGTTGACTATCTTAATAGTATCTGTTGTCTGTGTATACATGACTACAACATTTATTGTTTTAAAGCAAACTTCGATTGATTAATATGAAAGCAAACTTTGATTTAATAATTAATATTAACAATCTAGATCTAATTATCTAACATTTACAACAGAAACTTAAAACAGTGCAAAGACTAATAAATATAAATATACTTAAATCATTCCGAACAATTTCTTATGAAGCATCCTGCCTACTAAGTGGGAACTCTCCTATTCTAATAAAATTGAATGAATGTGTTAGAATTTACAGTAAATTTAAAACTTACCCAAACGCCGTGGATAAAGATACAAAAAGTGCGATAAAAACAAGTGAAAGCATTACTAGTAACAATAAATGAGAAAATGAATGGGCGGATAGTAAAAACAGAAGCACTACAAAATTATTTTTCCCTAGTGTTCAAACTAGATTGTCATTAAAACTGCCTTACTCACCAAACCTATCAACTACATTAAGTGGACATGGAAAACTGAATAGCTATTTTCACAAATTCAAAATAAAAGATAGTGCAGAGGGCAAGTGCGGTAGTGATTTCCAAACTGTAGACCACATCATATATGACTGTGAAATACTATACACATAACGACCTTATAGAATTATATATGAAAGATTTTGTAAAATTTGTAAACTCTATAAACTTCAATACGCTACAGTAATAAAAAAAAAATCACCCCCCATCCCAGTATATAGCAAATATTATAATGTAAATATAATTATAGATAAAATAGATAATAGGTTAATAAAAAAAAATCTATATATATATATATATATATATATATATATATATATATATATATAAATATCACATATGGGTAAATACATTGTACAAATTTAAGCTTTTTATAAAGCATGTAATATAATTGTATGGAGCATGCGTGAATAAAGAAATATAATTTAAAAAAAACACACACATAGGTATATATATATATACCCAGACATCATTGTAAAAATGTTAAAATCGGATTCTATCTCTATACCTCCCTTACCTAGGGTAGCGGGAGGTAAAAATGGTAGTTTCTATTTTAATAAAATAATTATAGATTGCCATTTGAAAAATAAAAGTTGATAGTCGTATTTTGTAAACCCGACTTTATAAAAAATATCTACAAATAATTAAAATCTTGCTGTCCCGGTACCTTTTTAATTTTTAATATTCAGGACATTTCACAGATAAAAATATTTTTATTATTGACAAAGTTTAGTTTCACTGATTTAAATTATTTATTTAATGCACGTAAAACCAGTCGGCTCTTAAGTGCCATCTGCTATTTTGTTACGAGAAATGAAGCATACATTCGGAATGCAAGATTTTTTTAATACCATAAGAGTAAAGTACCTAAGGAGATGATCTTGTTACTTTAGCGTTGTTTCATGATTTTTAGGTGTTGTTTTTTTAAATTTTAAGTTTAAGGGCGATCGCGTTTTCGTGGCTAGTCAGTTAGTGATTTTTTGATGGTTAGTGAATTAGACATTTCGTTTTATTCATATTGAATATTGTACGAGTATTTAAAATTGCCGCTGTTAGTATATGTACTGCGCGTCAGCTCCGTGCGCAGATTCAATTTTATACAATAGTTGGCGTTCCATTTAATATATGCAGAGTTCAATGACACTTTCAGATTTGACGCAAGAGGGGTAGAGAGAGAGAGAGAGATATATATATATAACATCTTGATTCAAACAAATTCCCTCTGGTTGTCTTTTCCAATTGTCATTTGGATTTAGGGCCGTCATTTACATCGCCGGTTAAACAATCTGTTAACTGTCATTTAAAAGAAAAACATATACATCTTTATTATAGCATAAGTTGTAAAAATTGTACGTGTCAATTTTTCGATGCCACATTGTTCTTATAACCGGTAGTTAAATTAACTGACTGTTTAATCAGAGATGAAAATATGGGGCCTACGGCTAGTTTATGCTACTTTTCACAAGGATAAAAATAAAACAGTGATAATACATAACACAGAGCGATAATAGTCAGTTTATGCAATTTACATATTGCATAAATTTTATTTCACATTTTGCCAGCGAAGTATACATTCTGTAACTACTTGTATTAAGAATACAAGCCGAAAACAATTTCACACTTACTTGTTTTATTTAGGAACTAGCGAAATTTTGGCATAACACATAAAGCTAAGGCATAAGAAATAAAATTTGATCATTTCTTATGTATTATGGTTATGTATCTTAAGTATATGGTTTATCTCAAAATTGCGTAAACGGTGCAATTTGTGAGTGCACACTTATATTTTGCGTTTTATTCATTATTTCTTATGAGAAGTTTAATAAAGCATCTAATATAATTATCTAAAATAATCATCAAATGAGATTTAAGATGTTTAAGTACATCTTTCAATTTGTACTGTGAATGGCTGTGTATTCATTGTTTGTATTACCGTAACCCAAAGTGTATAGAACTTCATAAGGTGAGCTCAGAATTTGAAATGCTAGGGGAACGATAAAATAAAACGGTGAAGTAACTAAAGCACTGTATATACAGTAGCCTGCAGTACACCGTGATATTATATTGTGACTTAACCACATCTAAATCAGACCAAAAATTTAGTTATTGTGTTTACACCGTAATTTTTGTAAGGTCAAGTTTCATTTGGTTATAATTTGGTAAGAAACATCGCCATTTTTAAAACAAGAATTGTTAAATTAACCCAGCTTATTGAAATATATTAATGAAACACAAGAACAATTCACACAAATGATTTTTTTATGTAAAAGAAAACTTACTTTAACTACGTTGTGTATAATTCAAGCTATTCACACAACGTACATAACTTGGTTAGGTATTAGCTTTGAAACGTATCTAGCTAACTAGACTGTAGTGTCATTTGCCCGGTTTGCACCGATATCTTGCTAAGCTGACCAAACATTAAATTATGACTATATTACTACTAGGTATTTAGTTTAGTACGCTTCGTACTATAAAGACTCACACAGTAACATAGGTGCGTTTCGAAGCAAGTACCTAACCAAAGTAGTTAACCTGACTATAAGACAGTTTTCCCTTGTAAACGTTTGAATACCAAGTTACGCATGCGCGTTCTCCGAATTTTCAATGCTAGGTTTTAGAAGTGATAGGATATATGAATTGCCTGTTGATAAAAACGTAGTTAAAGTAAAATATTTTACATAAAAGTAATTTGTATGATTGATTTTTGTAATTATTTCATATGTTTAAATAAGTTATGTTAATTTAACAGTTCAAGTTTTAATAATGACGTTATGTCTTACCAAATAATAATAAAATAAAAGTTAACCTTGGAAAAAAACGCAACCTGCCCACCCAAAGTACGCATGCAATAGTCCACACAAACTGCCCACGCAATCTGCCTACCCTAATTGCCCATGCAAGTTGTCTACGCAAACTGCCCACGAAACGCGCCCACACAACCTGCCCAGTCAGACTGACCACTCAAACTGTCCATGCAACCTGCCCCTGCCCACCAACGCAACATTCCCACGCAACAGCGTTTGTCTTCTTAATTTTGTACATATTCTCTGCGATTCATTGTTTCAAAAAACAAAATTTCAACGTTTAATAATGTTTACACAAAAACCATGCATCGTACAGAAAAATGACCTATTACGAGGACAGTCGAAACATTTCCCTACAATTTAAAGTAATTTTCATTACATTTCCTCGCACCGTTTAGGCCGTAGAGGTGAGCAATGGTAGTGATTAAGGGTGAACATAGAGATTTACGGGCTGATTCTGATATAACTTGTTTAGTAAACAATATTGAAACGTAAGCAAGTATCTAAACAAGTTGACATCAGAATAAGCCCGTTAATATGGGATTTTAGTTTTATGAAAATTCCTGCTCTCCTGTCATTTTATGGAAAAATCTGTAGAGTACAAAGTTGTACAGAATTAAAAGTTGCATATAACTGTTGTTACATGTGTGATATATTTTTGGTTTCTTCACAATTTTAAAAATTACCAAAGAATAAGGAATTTATTTTCCATAAATCGAAATAACATTTGACAGTTATAACTAATTTATGAAGATTTTTTATCGTTATTTTTTGACCTATTAACATTTTTTTATTCTTATCTATAAAATATTTCATATAATACAAAAATACACAAAAAAGTACTTTTAAAACTTGATAGACGTAGTAGTTTTGAGATATTTTAAATTTTAAAAAAAAATAAGTATCCAAAAAAATTTAAGTAACAATTACGAAACAATGAAATTTACATAAATTCATTCTTGGATACTACGTCGATATTTTTTCGAGATATGACAACTATTGCCGTTACAATATCCATAAATAAACACAATATCTGCATATTTACTAGCATTAACATTTTTCCCTTTTTTAGTTACAAAAAAAATAGCCAATATTAAAATAACGTAATTAACAATAGTTATAAACATTTTTGTTTCGTTTTTATATTTTGCTTTGTTTCCTATGGTAAGTTGATTGATTTTTTACTGTTAATTAAATATTTTGGATAATTAATTTTTTCCTAAAAATTAAAAAATCTCAAAAACTACAGCGTATATAAAGTTTTATTAAGAGTACCTTTGTAGTGTATTTTTGTAATGCATGTAATATTTTATAGGTAAAAATAAAAAAATATTAATAGGTCAAAAAATAACATTAAAAAAACTTCATGTCTCCGCCATATGGGACGCCTGTGGTTGAGATAAAGAATAAATATGCATCTAAATAAGTAGTATTCTCATACCAAGTTTAAAAATTTTGGTGCAACTAGTATTAGAGTTATTAATAAAAATGTGCTTGATGAGGTATACTTGTAAAGACCTGTAACTCTGTAACGAAAAGTTTCCGGACATACCTTCATAATTTGCTCAAAATTAGCTCAGGAATACGCTATTTTTCTGTTACATGAGCTCTGATACAACCTGTATATATATATATATATATATATATATATATATATATATATATATATATATATATACAGGGTGTCCCAAATTGATTAGGCTACCATTGGGATCTCGAAAACTATAAGAGCTACGAGGTCGGTTAAATGGGCAATGTTGTGTAGTTTGATTCGGATTCCGTTAAGAAACATTCAAAATTCCGAACAGTCTGAAAATTATTCAGAAAAAAAACTGAAAATCGCGATTTTTAAAAATGTCAAATAACTCCGTAATTATAAAAGATGTAAAAAAATGTTTCATATAAAAGTTACATTATTTAATAAAGCAAACTTAAAAATGTTGTCAGTATAAAATTCAAGATGGCGGTTTTCAAGATATTAATATCAACTTTCTTATTTTAAATGGGCGCCATATTGGTTTCAAATAAGCTTAAAAACAAATGCAGGTACATTTTTTTAAACAAATCAAAAACAAAGCAACTTAATACTAATGTAACAATAATTTATAACAAATGCTCAAAATTAAGTAAACATAAATGAACACGTTTTGCAACACTGGCAGTTACTGTCCGCAATGTATTGCGATTAATACTATTTAAAGAGTTCACTACTGCTTCACTTAATTCCTCTACATTATTGTAAATGTTACTGCCATACACTTTATCTTTTAAAGTGCCCCATAAATAAAAATCGAGAGTCTAGTCTAGTGATCTAGCTGGCCATTAAATGGGTGTGTTAGTCGCTATAATTATACAGGGTGTTATGTAAGTAAGTGCTCAACGCTTAACCCATGATAGAACTGACCCCAAAGATAGTAAATCTGGCAATAATTTTTGTTTAACATACTTCCTACAAGAACTAGAGGTCTTTAAAACTGACCAATCATCTCATAGTTCAAAACTTTATAAAAAAGTAAAAATCAATGTGTTCTCTGGAAAAAATATTCATTGTCAATCTGACGTTAAATGCTTTTTTTTGGCATAGACGTACAATTTATATTCTGTTTTTTGATATTCTCAAAATGCCATTTATCTTCACCAACCAAGAGTATGCAGACATGCATATGGTTTATGGCGAGACATTACAAAATAGTCGTGCTGTTGTAAGGCGATAAAGAGAGTTATTTCTAAATAGACGTCAATAATTTATATGTCATTTGTGACAGGTATCACATTTTTTCCAGAGAACACATTGATTTTTACTTTTTTATCAAGTTTTGAACTATGACGTGATTGGTCAGTTTTAAAGGCCTCTAGTTCTTGTAGAAAGTATGTTAAACAAAAATTATTGCCAGATTTTCTATCTATGGGGTCAGTTCTACTATGGGTTAAGCGTCGAACACTTAGTTACATAACACCCTGTATTATTGAAGCGATTGTTTGAATAATTAATAACATTTCTAGCATTATGAGCAGGAGCACCATCTTGCTGATACCAAATTCGGTAATTTTGTGTCAAAGGTAAATCATCCAGTAAATCTTCCAGGGATGTCTGAAGAATTTCCAAATATCGTTGTGCAGTTAGGTTTCCATCAAAAATTATATAATAGGGCCAACTAAATTATTTCCCAATATGGCACAAAAAACATTAAACCCGAACCTATCTTGATTTCGCCGTGGAATCACTATGCGTGGATTTTCTTGTGCCTAATAACGCTCGTTATGACGATTAAATAAGCCACAGTTAGAAAAGCGAGATTCGTCAGTCCATAAAATGTGATTAATAAAATCATTATTTTGTCTTATTTGGTTAGTAAACCATCTGCAAAATACTGATCTGCGGACATGATTATTTGGTCGTACAATATAGGCAACGTGTAATTTAAAGAAACGAAACTTATGTTTTTTAAGAATTCTTGACGCTTTCGTCTTAGATACATGTACCTGAGCTTCTACATATTTTCCGAGTTGAAATGGTTGGATTAGCCGCTACACATGCCAGTGCTAACTCTTCATCCTGAATTTCATCTTCGACTATCACTTGTGGGTCACGGATAGGTTTTTTTAAACATCCATATTGCTGCATATTTATATCCAATCTTCTAAACAACTTATCATTGGGTTGTCTTCTCTCCGGAAAGTTACCGAAATAAGTTTGTATCGCAAGACGGGAGTTTTTATTACATTTGATGCATGTACAAAACATATCGTACTGCTCTAATTTTGAAAAAGTGGGCATTTTAAATATGTAATAAATAAATTCACTAATTAAATTGAATAAACGAATAAATACAAATTTAATTATGACAGTTCACTGTTATAATAAATTTTGTTTTGTTTCTTATTCACTTGTATTTGTTTTTAAGCCTATTTGATTAGTTATCAAATTGAAATAATTAATATCTTTATTAAATTTTAATGTGAACATACTTGTGAACATACTTTGTTAACATCGTTGAAAAGAGAAAAAAATGTTCTATATAATCATGTAAAAATCCAATATGGCGCCCATTTAAAATAAGAAAGTTGCTATTAATATCTTGAAAACCGCCATCTTGAATTTTATACTGACAACATTTTTAAGTTTACCTTATTAAACAGTGTAACTTTTATATGAAACATTTTTTTATATCTCTTATAATTACGGAGTTATTTGACATTTTTAAAAATCGCGATTTTCAGTTTTTTTTTTTGAATAATTGACTGTTCGGAATTTTGAATGTTGCTTAACGGAATCTGAATCAACCCTCAAAACTACACAACATTGCCCATTTAACCGACCTCGTAGCTCTTATAGTTTCCGAGATCCCAATGGTAGATTAATCAATTTGGGACACCCTGTATATATATAAATACATATATATATATATATATATATATATATATATATATATATATATATATATATATATATATATCTATCGGAGGCTAAAATAAGACGATTTAACTAAATTTGTTTCTACCGGAGAGTGTACCATTTAGCTAGAATTCTGCTTCAAAGTTCTTCGAAAAAAAAATAATTTTGCTTATAATAACAGAACTCTTTATTCGATTTGGATGAAATTTGGTATGACAGTTCATATAGTTATGTCATCTTTTAAGGTGATACTTGTTATTATTAGTGAACCACTAGTGTATGAAACTTAGGTGTCTCAACATTGGTTAGACCGTAACTTTTTAATGGCCACGCCGATAACGTAAATTTTTTTCAGAAAAATATATTCAATAGTAAACTTGTCTCTCTCTGTTTAATTTGTGATATATGTTATGGTTCGCACAGAAAAAGATAAAAAAAAAATTAAAATAAATTTTATGTAGCAGTCTGTCTAAATACCAAACATATAATTTTTAATGACAGTAACGAGTTGTCAATGTTCTCAACTAGTTTAGAAGTAAGCTAACATATTTATTGGTCTTATAATGGTAGTAAAATACTATTAGGCCGAACAAACGAATGTTACTAGTTTCTGGTTATTGCGAAGGAATTTTTTGACAATTATTTGGCCATTAAAAAGTTATGGTCTAATCAATGTCGGGACATCTAAGTTTCATACACTAGTGGTTCTCTAATAATAACAAGTATCATCTTAAAAGTTGACTTATAACCATATGAACTGTAATACCAAATTTCATCCAAATCGTGTAAAGCGTTCTGCTGTTATAAGCAAAAAATTTTTTTTTTTTTTCGAAGAACTTTGTAGCATAATTCTGGCTAAATGGTACACTTTCCGGTAGAAGCAAGAAGTTTATTTAAATCGTCTTATTTTAGCCTCAGGAATCTGTGGTTAAGCCATGTCCCCCTATTTGAGACGCACCTCTATATATATATATACAGTGTGAACACTGAAAACCGAGACATAGGCGTTTACCATGGGAAAACAGTTTTTTTCAAATATTATCTGTCCCGCAAGAGTATAGTGGGAGTTTTTGATATGGTTAGAAAGATTATTTAATTTGGCATCGAAGTGTATCTAAATACTCCTAATTTAATGCCTTATTATTGAAATATTTACGAAAGTATAATCCTACTTGACAGTTATTACTTATAATTTACTAAAAACAGTAATCATGGAAACGTATTCGGTAGCTGACTTGGTTAAATCAAGGCTCCATGATAATTTTTCACTAGTTCAAATCCCTCCCGGTTCAAGTTAATATTTTTATTATTTTTATATTTATTTTATACAATGTATTATTAAATAAATTACAAAATTAAAACAAATAATTTTTGGTACATCAAGTATTTTATTGACTGAATGTACAAGAAGTGAAACAGATATGTAAATTTAAGCCAAATAAAAAATTAAGTTTAGTTTTAGGTTCGTCATTAACGCAACCGGTTTTTTCAAATTTTAAAATGATTCGTCTAGTTCGTTCATGGGATGCAATTTGTCTATCATAATATTTACTAGCAAAAAAGTCTCGAAATTCTCGTAATCTCATCCCTTGATTGTAAATTTTAATTATACTATTTTTTTCTTCTAATGAAAAATCCATTGGAAAAATGACAATAAAAGTCTAACACAGGACAAACCTGTGTGAAAGTTTATTTATTATTGATTACTTTTTGTGTTTTGCTTAATACTATTAAGAGTGATATAACAAAGAAATAATAGTATAGTAAATTCAAGAAAATACTTGACGTACCAAAAAGTTATTTGTTTTAATTTGGTAATTTATTTATTATTTGTACAAAATAAATATAAAAATAATAAAAATATTAACTTGAACCGGGAGGGATTTGAACTATTGAAAAAATAACATGGAGCCTTGATTTAACCAAGTCAGCTACCGAATACGTTTCCATGATTACTGTTTTTAGTAAATTATAAGTAATAACTGTCAAGTAGGATTATACTTTCGTAAATATTTCAATAATAAGGCATTAAATTAGGAGTATTTAGATACACTTCGATGCCAAATTAAATAATCTTTCTAACCATATCAAAAACTCCCACTATACTCTTGCGGGACAGATAATATTTGAAAAAAAACTGTTTTCCCATGGTAAACGCCTATGTCTCGGTTTTCAGTGTTCACACTGTATATATATATATATATATATATATATATATATATATATATATATATATATATATATATATATATATATATATATATATACAGTATATCCCCGGATTGAGTTTACAAAAGGAAAAATATTTAATTTTATCGTCGTGTATAAAATTCTATTTTTTTCTATAGCAGATTTTAGAGAGCAAAAATTAGAAAAACCGATTATAAATTAAATTATTTAAGAACAATTTAAAAATCTCAGTCTGCGTGGTAGTTATAGAATTTGTTTGAAAACAATTTCATTTTATTCATGTTTCATATATATACAGTGTGTCCCATTTAGAGGTGCCACCATTGGGATCTCGAGAACTATAAGAGATACGATGTCGGTTAAATGGAACTTTTTGTGCGCCTTTGGGAGGTCATCTCAGATGTGCTTTTGTTTTTCCAAAAATTCTCATAGGACACTAGATAATGACGAAATACTGAATATTGTTGATTTTTTCTTTTTCAAATAACTTCTAAACTATTAATAATCAGTGGCGTACGAAATAAATTTTTATATCTGTAAATTTTTGAGATACAACACAAACTTATATTTTTTTAAATGGAACCCATATCTGATTTTAGTCTCAAAAAAATAAATATTTTTTTCTCTTTTCAACGATGTAAGGGTTATTATGTTTTATATTTGTTTTGCCTTCAAAAATTATTATTTTTTCCTTATTTTGTATTAAATTTACAATTATTTTGAAAATATTGGTAGATTTCTATTTGGAAATACTCCTTGTATTTAAATAATTTATTTCCTTAAAAATATTTGCTCAAAATTCGTATCAAATTAATTTTTATAATATTTTGTATCAGATCGCCCTTGGCACATCATAGTGTAATTTGTAATTATGAGTCTAGAATAAAAATATTAAATAATAAAGGCATAAAACAAATTATTTTGATCAAATACAATATAATTAATAAAAATAATGATGTTGTTTTGGAAAATAATTAGAAAATTCAGGAAAATAAAGAGAAAAATTAAATTTTAGGAGCAAAACAAATATAAAACATAATAACCCTTACACCATTGAAAAGAGAAAAAAATATTGATTTTTTTGAGACTAAAATCAGATATGGGTTCTATTTAAAAAAATATAAGTTTGTGTTATATCTCGAAAATTTACGGATATGAAAATTTATTTCGTACGCAACTAGTTAGTTAATAAAAATATCTATCTTTTATATTTGAAACGTTTCTCTCAATTATTAATAGTTTAGAAGTTATTTGAAAAAGAAAAAATCAACAATATTCAGTATTTCGTCATTATCTAGTGTCCTATGAGAATTTTTGGAAAAACAAAAGCACATCTGAGATGACCTCCCAAAGGCGCACAAAAAGTTCCATTTAACCGACATCGTATCTCTTATAGTTCTCGAGATCCCAATGGTGGCACCTCCAAATGGGACACACTGTATATATATGAAACATGAATAAAATGAAATTGTTTTCAAACAAATTCTATAACTACCACGCAGACTGAGATTTTTAAATTGTTCTTAAATAATTTAATTTATAATCGGTTTTTCTAATTTTTGCTCTCTAAAATCTGCTATAGAAAAAAATAGAATTTTATACACGACGATAAAATTAAATATTTTTCCTTTTGTAAACTCAATCCGGGGATATACTGTATATATATATATATATATATATATATATATATATATATATATATATATATATATATATATATATATATATATAGAGGTGCGTCTCAAATAGGGGGACATGGCTTAACCACAGATTCCTGAGGCTAAAATAAGACGATTTAAATAAACTTCTTGCTTCTACCGGAAAGTGTACCATTTAGCCAGAATTATGCTTCAAAGTTCTTCGAAAAAAAAAAAAATTTTTTTTGCTTATAACAACAGAACGCTTTACACGATTTGGATGAAATTTGGTATGACAGTTCATATGGTTATAAGTCATCTTTTAAGATGATACTTGTTATTATTAGAGAACCACTAGTGTATGAAACTTAGATGTCCCGACATTGATTAGACCATAACTTTTTAATGGCCAAATAATTGTCAAAAAATTCCTTCGCAATAACCAGAAACTAGTAACATTCGTTTGTTCGGCCTAATAGTATTTTACTACCATTATAAGACCAATAAATATGTTAGCTTACTTCTAAACTAGTTGAGAACATTGACAACTCGTTACTGTCATTAAAAATTATATGTTTGGTATTTAGACAGACTGCTACATAAAATTTATTTTAATTTTTTTTTTATCTTTTTCTGTGCGAACCATAACATATATCACAAATTAAACAGAGAGAGACAAGTTTACTATTGAATATATTTTTCTGAAAAAAATTTACGTTATCGGCGTGGCCATTAAAAAGTTACGGTCTAACCAATGTTGAGACACCTAAGTTTCATACACTAGTGGTTCACTAATAATAACAAGTATCACCTTAAAAGATGACATAACTATATGAACTGTCATACCAAATTTCATCCAAATCGAATAAAGAGTTCTGTTATTATAAGCAAAATTATTTTTTTTTCGAAGAACTTTGAAGCAGAATTCTAGCTAAATGGTACACTCTCCGGTAGAAACAAATTTAGTTAAATCGTCTTATTTTAGCCTCCGATAGATATATATATATATATATATATATATATATATATATTTATATATATACAGGGTGTCCCAAATTGATTAATCTACCATTGGGATCTCGGAAACTATAAGAGCTACGAGGTCGGTTAAATGGGCAATGTTGTGTAGTTTTGAGGGTTGATTCAGATTCCGTTAAGGAACATTCAAAATTCCGAACAGTCAATTATTAAAAAAAAAAACTGAAAATCGCGATTTTTAAAAATGTCAAATAACTCCGTAATTATAAGAGATATAAAAAAATGTTTCATATAAAAGTTACACTGTTTAATAAGGTAAACTTAAAAATGTTGTCAGTATAAAATTCAAGATGGCGGTTTTCAAGATATTAATAGCAACTTTCTTATTTTAAATGGGCGCCATATTGGATTTTTACATGATTATATAGAACATTTTTTTCTCTTTTCAACGATGTTAACAAAGTATGTTCACAAGTATGTTCACATTAAAATTTAATAAAGATATTAATTATTTCAATTTGATAACTAATCAAATAGGCTTAAAAACAAATACAAGTGAATAAGAAACAAAACAAAATTTATTATAACAGTGAACTGTCATAATTAAATTTGTATTTAAATAGATGACTTGACGTCCATCTGCGACGATTGTCATGCCCAGCCTTCTAACTGATCAGTTTTTTATTTTGTCAAAATTAAATATTACAATGGTTTTTATTATTTACTTAAAATTGAATAAAATATTGTACAAACCACGTCAGCTAAGAATGTTTATTCACTCAAGAAATTAACTCACTTGCACTTACGGGCTTGCGAGCCAAACTTTGGTGGGTAAATATTTAATATATATTGTGACACAAACAAAAGAAACGGCTACTTACCGTATCACACACACATAAGTTGAGCACCGGTAACTCACGGGTTTCGGGCGGGGGCGAGGTCGGGGTTCGAAGAATAAGTTTGTGGTAGATAGTAGCCCAACTGACAAAAAGACCCAGGCCAATGCCTGTGCAAAATTTGAATACCACAAATTTACTTTTCGGGGCGCCAACACCTTAAAAGGGATAAGCCTCGAGAGGTGTACTCGAGAGGAAACACAAACGAATAAAATGAATTGTTTAATTTAGAAAAACAAAATTTTACAAACAGCAACGACAAAATGGAGGAAACCCTCGGTCGCTGTGTTCGCCGAAAATACACCCAATTGTGGGATTTGTCTGCTCCCTGGTGATCAGCCAGTTCGTGTAAGGACAATAAGCTGCTTCTCGGAGGTCGCTGGAGGAAACTCGTCCTACTTCGTCCAGACCAAGGGTCAGTACTACCACCACAGCCGCTAACTTCCCTACAAAAATAAACTCCGCAGTACTTTGTACACAAGGAGTAACGAAGACACCTGACGGGTGTGGATAAAATCATACAACAGAAATCATACTCCTGTACTCCAACCGGAAGTTATACAAGTAAAAAAAAAATGTAATTTAAATTTGCAAAAGTTAAACAGTTTGAAAAAAGCTAAAATGCAAAAATGATGAATGAAAAAACAGTACAAAACAAAACGTCACAAAGTAGGACACGGGTAAAGGTTTGACTGCAGTCCAAAGCAAAATTTACTAAAAGCGCAAAACAAAAAAAAAACTCCCAATTATTAAATTTGGAAATACCCTTAATTAAAAATAGCGCTAATACTAAATCCCAAATCCTGACAGAGTAATCTCCCACGCAAAAAGAATGTAGCAAATCAACAAAACTATACCCAAAATTGGATTTGCCAGCAACAAAAAAAAAAAAAAACCAAAACGTAGCGAGAAATGTTCGGTTCATAAATCGGAAACTCGTCCAAACCGTGCTCTAACAAGATTAATCAAAAATATAGCCGCAATCGCACCATTCACTCACATACACCCACGCAGGATAAGGATAGGGTAGTGATGGGGTAAAATTTTAAGCAGAATTACAGCAAAAAAGTATTGAAGCAAAAATTGAAAGTGTCTACGTGACACTGCGATAACCAGAGCCAACGGTTAAAAGGCTCAAAAAAAAATTTATACAGAATATTACTTTATGGAAAAATACAAAAATGTAGGGGTCGGAAAACTGGAACTACAAGGTAAAGTAGTTCGGGAAATTTTTACACAGAATTACTACTATAATTTTCGACAAAAAAAATATATAAATTTTGACAAATTTTAACATTCTAAAAAAGTCGAAAGAAAATTTAATAAGAATTTTGAGGCACAGAAACAGCCAGTGTTAAATATGAGCTCGGGTGCAGAATTTGGTCAAACGAAAAAAAAAAAAAAAACTGATCATTTTACAGCTAATAAACTCACAAAAAAAAATTGCTAAAAATACAACAATCACTGCAGAGTGTAGCTACTCGAACCACAGAGACTCACGGCTACTCACAGCAACACGTGGTCCAATAAAAATATTCATAATCTCAACAATTACTTCAACAAATCAAAAAATGCGTTTCGAGTACTCACCCAACAGTAACAATTGTAGAACTCAGCAAACAACACCAAAAATATTAATATAAAATTGGAATGCAAAAGTTAAACGAAACTCAAATCTAGCACTCAAATTTCTGGCTGAGATGCCAAAAAAATCTCCAAAAAAATGGTCTCGATAAACTGCCACGCCTCATTTTTATAGCCAGCTCCTATCGTAAAATATGCAAACTAATAACTAATTTGACGAAATAATTTTCAGAGTAAACGAACAGTATTAGTTCACAATAAATTTTGAAAATACCATTAAATAAAATAGTAACTGAAATAAATTCAAAATATTGTCAGTTTACAATTTAATAATAAATAAAGTAATAAAATATTTCAACTGCGGCGACAGCGGGAACTAAACAGCAATAAATAGACTAATGAGCGAGGGGTCTACCGGTTCATTTAGCGCTGCAACCACAGAAAAAATTGTTCGGAGATTTTAGTGATTTTACTAAGAAAATAATTTGTCACAATATAAACCAGTGACGTTGCAAATCGTCACTATATATATATATATATATATATATATATATATATATATATATATATATATATATCGATCACGAAACGAGTACCTATGGTACTAGAGAAGTTGGTGTACTTAATCCGTACCATGCAACCAGTGCAGCAGCGAAAGTACTCCTGCAGCTAGCACCACGTATGTTTAACATAGACAACTGGTCGGGTCATCGCAAGCGAGTGCGATTAATGCCTGATATTGTGGCATTTTAACAACTACGCACTTAGCCGGGCGAACATGTAGAGACATAGCGCTTTGATGCGCACGGCCATTACACCGGCATATATATATATATATATACAGAGCTGGGCAGTAACTAGTTACTTTAGTAAGTTAGTTACTAACTAGTTACTTTTACGTAACTTATAACGTAACTTAGTTACTTTTTAAAATATGGTAACTGTAACTGTAACTTAACTTGCTGCGGTAAAGTAGTTGGTAACTTTCCGGTTTTTAGTTACTAGTTACTTGAGTAACTTAAGTTACTAGAATGTAACTTAAGTTAGTCAAAGTAACTTAAAAAGTGGAATGTAACTTAGTCATAAAAAGTAACGGGGGGATTTAAATTTCTAAGAAATATTTTGTTGAGGCTGATGCCTTTTTTAGAAACACTAACTAAAACTATTTTGTTTTAAATAAATGTATGTAATAATTAAATTCAATATTATTGTTGATTGATTTCAAGCCATAATAGATAATAAAATAATTACATTCATAAATAATAGAGTTTTTGTACGGTAAACAGAAAAACTAAATATAACACATTATTTTAACTTTTAATTCTAGAATTAAAAAGTCACTAAATGTTAAATTTGACTTATAAAATATATTATTTTCAAATATTTTCCTCGCTTACAAATGATACGTTTTAATAAATTATAATTAAGCTGCCACTAAATCATCAAAATTATTCTAATTTTCAGGTTATACAAAATATAGTGTATTTTGTTCGTTGTTCTAAGGGTTGCAAGACTTGAATTCGTCTCATTTTTGCAAATTCCCTTCTCACAAGATAAAATGTCACTTTTAATTTTTATGTTATATTATAGGTATAATGTAGGTCCGCAGGGCCTTTTTATCAGATTTTTGGGCCCTAGGCCAAATTTTTTTTCGGGCCTCCCTCCCTCTTTATAGTAAAAAACAAGTACGTACAAATATTTGTATAATTATAATGTAAGTTTATTTATTAAAGAAAAAAATAAAATTGCCTGCTGAGAGAAAAGCTCGATTCTAGTTTGAGGTGAAATTTTAGCGTAATATTTTGTTACTCCTCTCTAGGGACGGTTGGCAATTTTGCCGGTTCTCGGGAATATGTTATTAGCGTAGCGAGGCTCCAAATATTTATAAAAAGATACTTTTTCATCAAAATTTCTTATATACGTGAGCGCGGGGCGTCAGATTGAAAATCGACGTCTGATCCGAGGTTTCCAATAAATTAATCATTATCCACTAATAAGTCTAGGTAGGAAATAATGTCTGCATGTTTTATACATTATAATGGTCATGTCATGTTAGAAAGAAAGTAGATTCTTTATATCTTGGTATAAGAAATCAAAATTGGAAAAATAAAATAATAAATTTTAAAAAAATCACAGCAACCGGGCCCTGCGGGCCCTAGGCCGTCTCGTGGGCCTAGGCGGTAATAAGGCCCTGTAGGTCCGTTGACAATAACAATAATAATCTGAATGGGTGTTGCCAAGCAATAACGCTAAAATTTAGGTTAACGTAGTTAGTGCAAAAACTCCCTGATATGTATCCTACACAATAACTAAGTCAACAGTCTAAGTCTACACTTCACGTCATTAAAAGTAGTTAGAAAGTAACTCAAAGTAACTAAGTTACTTTTTTTTGGAGGTAACTGTAACTAGTTACATTTTAAAAGTAACTTGCCCAGCTCTGTATATATATATATATATATAATAATAATGATAATAATAATGCTTTATTTACTCAACAAAATCAAAAGATTTCAATTACAGAGTAAAAATATAAAAAATACAGAGAAATGTAAACACTTAAGTATTAGATTGTTACATATGAGAAATGATATTTTTGAAAGAACAAAACTTCATTCCAAAAATATCACAAACTGTATTAGCAGAAACAAAATTGTTGTAAGTTATACACATAGAAACAATAGGTGATTCAAAAAGTATATTAGTGTTTGGACTTATGTAAGTAAATGTTACATTAGATCGAGTATTCTTTATAGGAACATGAAAATTTATTGCTGATATCAAATATTGGTCATCTATTTCATTATTTATCAACTTATACAAAAACATAAGTTGGGCGTTATTTTTCCTAGTTACAAATGAATGAGTATTATAAAGATCTAACAATTTAAAGTAATTGACATTAGTAAATTCTCCAGTATTTTTATAATAGCAGTATCTAAGAAATTTGTAGTGGACTCTATTTATGCTATTTGTACAATAATTTAAATTAGAAAACCAAATTATAATACAATACTCAACTTTAGCTCTAATAAAGGCATCAAATAGTTTGAAAAGTGTACAGTTATTCTTAAAATATGTTGAATTTCTAAAGATAAAGCCTAAAAGTTTATTACAATTGGAAATTATATAATCTAAATGGAATTTACAACTCAAATTATCTGAAAAAATTATTCCTAAGTCTTTCATAGTTTTTACCCGATTTAGATTGATGTTATTTATCATGTAAATAAAATACTGAGTTGTCCTTAATTTTGAAAAAGTCATTACAGCACATTTCTTTATATTAAAATGCAAATCATTGTTAATAGACCAGTTATATAAATTATTTAAATCAGCTTGTAACGCTAGAGAGTCTTGTAGATTTATAATCTTTTTGAAAATTTTAAAGTCATCAGCATATAATAACTTTTCACATGTTTTAACTTCAAGTATAATATCATTTATAAATAGTACAAACAAGAGAGGACCGAGAATGGACCCCTGAGGGACCCCACTAGACGAACAATAAAATTTTGACTGATAACCACAACAGTCGACATATTGGGGTCTTAGTTCCAAATAAGATTTTAACAATAATATTATATTGTATGACAAATTAAACTGCTCATGCAATTTTTGAAGAAGTAAATCATGACGTACTCGGTCAAATGCCTTGGAAAAATCAAGATAAATAACATCAACCTGTTCCCGTTTATCTAGGGCTGAAGCAACAAAATGTTTAAAGTAACACAAATTCGTTAATGTAGATTTTTTTGGTACAAAACCATGCTGAAAAGTAGTTATATAATTTTTAGTATGATTATAAATGAATTTATGTAGGATTATTTCAAAAATTTTAGACACATTACTAATTAAAGAAATAGGCCTATAGTTGGTAAACTGTTGTTTGCTGCCACTATTTGCCTTATAAACAGGATGTATCTTGGAAATTTTCCAAGATTGAGGAAAAGTGTTAGTTATCAAGCAAATATTAATTAATTCGCAAATAGGTTTAGCTAAAATTTCCGAACATCCTTTCAAAATATACACAGGAATGCTGTCATTTCCAAATGATGTAGTCGATTTTAATTTATGTATAGCAAGTTTAACATCATCTTCTGTAATAGACATATTAGGATTATTACAATAATTTTCAATAAAATCATTCGGTAATTCAACTACAACCTTTGGTTGAGTATACACACTTTCAAAATAATCAGCAAAAGTTTGTATAATTTCTTCAATATTTACTAGTTCTCTACCATTATATAACATTGAGGACGGTATATTACTTGTCAGTTTCTTTGAATTAATATAATTAAAAAGCATTTTTGGATTTACATTCACAGCATTTTCAATAGTTTCATTATAAGACTTATAGGCATACTTAATTGAAATTTTAACCTTGTTTCTATAGAATTTAAAACTGTCTTCATAAGTACTGAGACCATACTTCCTAAACATTTTTCTAAAATGCTCCTTTTGTTTAATATTATGTATAACTTCTCTGTTATACCACACAGGGTATTTATGTGAACGTCGATTTATAAGGGGAACAGTAGCATCAAAAACAGAGTAAATTTTAGAGTAAAAAATTTCAGCAGCATCATTAACATTTTTGGTAACATTAGAGAAATCCCAGACGGTAGATTGTAGTTGTTGGTACATCAAAGGAAAATTGGCCTTTTTAAAGTTGTAATTCCGCACTTCTGTATTCGGCTTGGCATAGCTGAGCTCCATGTTGCGAATTACTTACTTACTTAATCGCTATGTCTTTCTACCTTTCGGTGTAAGACTTTCCTGGAGTTATCGTGCTGGTCTGGCTGGTCTCTTCTTCCAGCTTTCTCTCCAGGCTTTCCTGTCATTGGTTAGCACTTTCACTTCATGCCACTTAATATCGCGTTCTTCAGCAGCTTTTTTTACTTCTTCTATCCAGGTTTTGGCTGGTCTTCCTCTTCTTCTTTTCCCTATAGGTTTTGTTTCATATATTTGTTTTGCTAATCTGCTTTCTTTCATTCTATTAAGTTGCGAATTGTAGCCATTAAACTGGGATGGTGCAAGTCTTCTTTCACAAAAGATTCATGACACTTCACAACTTCACATCCTATATTTGCACTCGAAATCACTAGGTCTAAAATTCGATTGTTCTTATTAAGTATTCTATTACTCTGAAAAAAGTCACATATATTTAAGAAATTAATGAGTTCACATACGAAAGTATCATTTGGATTGCCAGAACAGTAAACATCACTGTAACGGGAAATATTAAAATCTCCTAAAATTAAATAGTCACAGCTACTATTCACTACGGTGAAGTCAATAATGCATTGAAACAATTATGTATAATTATCTATGTTGGTAGCCGGGGGTACGTAGATAAGAATTATAATTAAATAAGAATTAATTAGCTTTATCTTGATAGACACAATATCAATATCAGGAACATTACAGTCTATTATTACCCTGGACGAAGTAATATTGTTAGATATTGCGAGAGCTACACCTCCACCGCTGCGCTTTTTTAGTTCATCAAATTTTCTGTCACTCCTGAATACATTATATTCTTCACTAAAGAGTTCATTACTAAAAACATTACTATCAAGCCAAGTTTCAGTGAGAGCTATCACAGGATATGTAACAGTAGAAGTATTTGTTAAAATTTCTTGAGTTTTGGTTTTTAGTCCTCGTACATTCTGATAATATATTCTTAAGTCAGAAGTCTTAGCAGCATTCTTTGGTAGAGTTGGCCCAAGTACATTATTGATTGGTTTAGTAGACTGTAATTGCTATAAGTGATCACCATAATCTGTAACTGATTGTACATAAGCAACAAGTCTTTTATAATTAGGACAATTTTTGTCTTTAGCCGAGTGATTGATGTCATATTTAGTCTTATATTTTGAATTAGAGGTTATACAATTTGAACATTTACGATCATTTATATCCACTACACAATCCTTCATGGCATGGTCTGCTGTACAGTGAGGACAAGTAACAGACTTTTTAGTGCATTTATCTGACTTATGACCAAAAATAGAACATGTATAACATTGTAGAATATGAACTGTGTCTAAACATTTGCAGCTTCTCCATCCTACAAACAGTCTAGATGTTGTTATAATTTGTTTTCTTACCTCTGCATTAACTTCTATAATAACATTGCATAACATTGCTTTCTTTATTATTTTTACAACTTTAATTATTGGCGAAATACAGTTGTCATGAAATTTATTTTGTTGTAATAAATGTTTCACAAATAATTCTGAATCATCTAATTCGTTTGGCTCTACATCAAAAATTATCATCTTAGGATTAAGTTTCTTCGGTTCAGATGTAAGAAATTTATCTTTGTTTACATAAATTTTATCTTTTAGGTTATTAAGGCTTTCAGAATTTGCACATGAGACCGCAACTCTGCCATCTTTTAAACATTTGATTTTGTTTATCTTAAGCAATGATTCAGCTGGTTTGATCAATTCCTTTAATTCTTTTTTCGTGCTCGAGGCCATCTTGTTGGAATCAACAGGTTTAATAATTAATACTTCATCTGTAGAGTTTTTAACTATTTGTGAGTAACTTTTTGTTTCATCAGTAGATGGTAGGTGATGTATATTAAAACTTCGATCTTCTTTAGTATTTGAAATAATTCTATCTTGTAAATGATTTATTGTCTCTAAATGAGTCATCAATTTTCTTAATATCAAAATTTCTTGTTGAAGTTGATTATGATGATCATTCGAACAGACCTTGGTACCACCATGTGACACCTCTGCCAATTCTTTACTTATTTCATTTTTAACACACTGAACACATTTCCAGGAATTTTCACTATCAACTTCACCAACACAGTTAAGATGAAAATAAGATTGACAAGCACCAGTGCATAATATTTTTTTATCAGTACGAGATACTTTATCTTTACACACAAAACACTTAGACTGACTACCACCTAACGGCGCCATATTTACAAAAAATGTGTATATATATATAAACGAAAATATACATATATCGTGAGCGTAAAGTTATAAAAACTAGAAAAATATTGTTCGTAGGGTAATCGCTCAATAGCAGCTGTAGACACGTGTTTCGCTCTTATTAGAGCTCATCAGTACAGCATAGCTAGTTAATAGATGGACATTAACTAGAGATAGTAATTAGAAAACCGACAATTGTATATATATATATATATATATATATATATATATATATATATTAATTATGTTCTCAAAATTATTCTAAACCAAATATTTTCGGGTTAGTTAAATTATTATTTATCGACGTCATAGTTGGTTTTGACACAATTCGAAAAAAATGGTTTAATCTGCTTTTAAAGTAAATAAATTGAAAATATGTGTAAAACTGAAGCCAATAATATTAGAAATAAACAAATGATGAATTATAATAGTTTTGTCATTTGTTTCTTCATAATTTTCAATTTTTCCACACCAAAAAATTAATAAATCTTCTTTTATTCATGTGCAGAACAAAAGAATGTAGACTTGTTATATATCGTTGAAAAGCTTATGAAATATGCAAAAAGATGAGACTATTTTCAACATAGGTTGCTATTTAAAAAATCATAAGTTTGTGTTATATCTCGAGAATTATGAAGTTTTCAAAAAATCTAATTACGCCGTTTTATTTTACCTAAAAAACGGTACAAAATTTGTAAAAACAATTTTTTTAATTACCATAAAAAATAAGTTATGAAATATTATCGAAATGAGCGAAAAACGAGTTTTTGCCTGTAGCTCAGAAACAAAAGAAGATCGAAAATTCCTGTGGTGACTATTAAACTTTTCTCAAAAAGATGACTGTGGAATATGCAAACGATTTTGCTCTATCAGCAATATTTCCCGTCATACCAAAAAAAAAAAAACATCAAAAATGAGACAGCCTGTACAGGGTGTTTTGTAAGTAAGTGTATAGCGCTTGACCCATGGTAAAACTGACCCCATAATAGTAAATCTGCTGTGGCAATAATTTTTGTTTAACATGATTTCTACAAGAACTGGAGGCCTTTAAATCTGACAATTCAGTTGAATATGCGTTATGTATACATATATGTTTTCTAGACATTACAACAATAAAAAATATTTTGAATTATTTTGTACTCATCTATTTTATTTATTTGGTAGTCTAATTACTTATAATCAATGCTCATAAACATGTAGTTTTTCATTATGAAAATCTGAAATATGCCTCAACGCTAATGGTCTTATATGTCATTTGTGACAAGTGTGACATTTTTTCCAGAGAATGATTTTTACTTTTTACAAAATTTTGAACTATGACGTGATTGGTCAGTTTTAAAAGCCTCTAGTTCTTGTAGAAACAATGTTAAACAAAAATTATTGCCAGATTTACTATTTATGGGGTCAGTTCTACCATGGGTTAAGCGTTGTACACTTATTTACATAACACCCTGTATAGAAATACGAAAACAATTCTAACTGTGATTTATTAAGTAAATATTTGAAATACATGTCTATAAAAACATATATAACGCACGCAATAAGAATATGTATATGTATTATTAATAATAATAATCATTTATCTCAAGACACCTGAGCAACAGAGACACACATACGTTGTTAATCCGCCAAGAAAAAATTAAACTTTTATTATCATTCGAAAAAGTAAAGATAAATGAACATTTGCACAACAATTAAGTTAACTTATTGCATATAGATGTCACAATTAGTACAATAATTTCAGTACACCCAAGTGCAAGTACAGTGGTCAAAATTTCAACTTCGATTCTACAGCTTATTAACTACCTATGTAAAATAAAATCTGATTAATAATTTAGATGATAAATTCCAACGGCTAGTTTTTAACCAATCATGATGCAAAACACTTGAAAATTCAACCAATGGGAACAGTATTACACTGATAAAACCCCCGTTAAGTACCCCGATAATTTTCCGCTACCAAGTAAATAAACAGTTGTTATTGTTTATTCGCGATGCCACGATAGATGCCAGCGCCGCAGCGGAACATTACTCGAACTATATGCGTTGGTATTGTTTACTCAGCAAGCATTGGCAAAGTAAAGGTTAAAAGGTTTATACATTATTTGCATAATATTTAAAGTATTTTTTTTATTCTGAACTTGTTTCAGAGTACCTTAAGCACACCTTAAGTAGTATTATATATGTGAAGTAAGTTTAATAATTAAGGTAATAAAGTGTGGTTTACAGGAGGTTATACAAATGATCGGTTGTCGAATTTGTATTAGGAATCAATAGAATTATTTGTTTTATTAGTTTATTTTTATTTATTATTAGGTTTAACGATACAGTTTTAATAATTAAGGTAATAATTTGGTGTTTACAACTTGTAGGTACCTACTAATTGAACTTTGTGGTTTTAGGAATCAAAAGTAGGGCTATTTTGTTGTTAAGTTGTATATTTTTTATTTTAATTTAATCTTAGTATTAGAAATTGGAGATATTAATTTTAATAATTAAGGTAATGAAATATGATTTAAACCTTACACATAAATAAAGTCCATTGTTTTAGGAATCATGAAGCTAGGATTGCTTGAATATTTTAAATATTTAAAAGCTGGTGAAAATTTAAGATGTGTAAATGAAGGAGAAACATTAATAAAAAATGGCCACATTTTGTTGGAACTTCGTTTCTAATACGAAGTTTTAATACCCAGGCTAGATGTCTACTCTTTCTTCTATGCCTAATCGATTTACAAACGATACTTTTCTTTGGTTGGGCATAGGAAAATGAATTTCAGGATTCTTTTTCGCCCACGAGTTACACCCAGATACACAACAGCATACGTTACTCATTGTTAAATGATTATATTTATGTAAATATAGAAATAAGTAGAGAAAAAATATAAAACGCGTGTGTCACACAATGTAAATAATACCAACCAATATCAACGCTTTTAACAAGTAGGCGTATGAATGACAGCTGTCAGATTTACTGTGATTTTTACTATAAAATATCTTATTTTTTACAATATCTATATACATAATTTACAGTATTTTACTATTCTAAGATTCAGAACGCCGATATGGTAATATATATTTAATATATTTCCCCAACATTAACTGGGGACTCCAGTGACAGGTGAAGCGACAAACCGACTGGAGAAATAGAACTTAGTCGTATCAGTTTTATGCTTTTCAAAAATTAAATGGGTGACAGAATGCCATTTACAAAAGACATTCGTCGTAATCATCAGAGATTAAGAAATCAAGTCCATTCTCTTCGGTTGGCGACAATTAATATTGGTACATTAACTGGTAGAAGTCGTGAGCTGGCTGACATGCTGAAAAGTAGACGTGTAGATATTGCCTGCGTGCAAGAGACTAAGTGGACTGGAGCCAAGGCCAAAGAAATAGGAGAGGGTTACAAACTTTACTATAAAGGTGTTAAGAATAATCAAAATGGTGTTGCAGTGGCCGTCAGTGAAAAGTATCGGGACAAAGTTGTCGAAGTAAACCGCATATCTGATCGAATAATAAATATTAAAATAATGCTAGAATCATCCCTTCTGCGAGTCATCTCCTGTTATGCTCCCCAAACAGGTTGTTCCGATGATGAGAAAAACGAGTTCTGGGATTCAATTGATGCGCATTTGCAGTCATTTGACCAAGAGGAACATCTTCTTTTTGGTGGCGATTTAAATGGACATGTCGGTGCAGCAAGAGACGGTTACGTTCAATTTCATGGTGGTCAAGGATTTGGTTTACGTAACAACGATGGGAACCGGATACTTCAGTGTGCTGAAGCCCATGATCTCGTGATCGCGAACACTTTTTTCAAAAAGAGGCCGACCCATCTAACAACTTACATCAGTGGTGGGCGATCTACACAGATAGATTACTGGCTACTTCGTCGACGTGACTTCAAGTTTATAATTGATGTAAAAGTTATTCCGTCAGAATCTATCGCCCCACAACACAGACCTCTAATTCTTGATTTTCGTCTAAATATTCGACATTATCAGCGTCCACGCGTCATAGGTCCAGTAAAGATCAAATGGTGGAAGTTAGATACAAATAAAGACCATTTAATAGATGCCCTTAATACCCTTGATATTGATTCTGATCAGCCAGTAGAAGATCAATGGCATGTTTTAACAAATCAATTTAGAGATGTCGCTGTCAGAATATTGGGGACGACTAAGCCTGGTCGTCGTTACATAAATAAGCAAGTTTGGTGGTGGTGTGAAGCAGTGCAGACAGCTGTCAAGAACAAGAAGACAGCATATAAGGCTTGGTTGCAGTCTGGATTGGACGAAGATCGCCAGCGGTACAATGAGCTTAAGTTAACAGCAAAACGGGAGGTGGCCATTGCGAAGAATAAGCATTATGCAAAACTATATGAGCATCTGGATACTTCTGAAGGTGAGAACATGATCTATCGTTTAGCAAAAGTACGCAATCGTATGACGCAAGACATTGGTCCAGTCGCAAATATTAAGGACATTAATCATCAATTATTAAGGGATCCTCCTGCTATATTAAAACGCTGGAATGAGTATTTTACTAAGCTGTGCACTGAAGAGTACCCTCAATCCTTAATTCCAACGGCGAATCCAATTTATGGACCAGTTGAACCGATCACCGAGGCTGAAGTCAAAGAAGCCATTCGGAAAACGAGGTGTGGAAAGGCCACTGGCCCAGATGATATTCCTGCTGAAGCTTGGAAATTATTGGGAGAGTGTGGGCTTGGAATACTTACCACTCTCTTTAACAAAATCACTACTGATGGCGTTGTACCTCGAACCTGGAGAACAAGCGTTACCGTACCAATTTGGAAGGGCAAGGGTGACGTAACTGAATGTGCTAACTACCGTCCAATTAGATTATTATGTCACGTCGCAAAAATATTTGAGCGCATTCTAGATAATCGTCTACGTATTATAATAAAGGTAACACCAAATCAATGTGGTTTCGTTAAGGGTTGCAGTACGACGGCTGCCATTCACATAGACATGCTTTTTGAAACGTAGTTTCCGAGTTTACTTTTATAGATTTTTTTTTTCTGTTGTTTGAAGTATGATTTGACGATATTTTGTGTTGTAAATAATCGATTGTCCACTACTCTATTAAAAATTTATTAATCTATGTTGGCATGTAAAACAATTTTTGACACATATATCAAGTTTCCCAATTTGTAACAAAATTGACGTTTGTATAATAAATACAAAGTGTAGTGTTATTCTTTTCATTTCCTTTGTGAAATAAATTCGTAAAACCATAAATTACAAGAGGTTATGGGTCCAGGCGAATTTGTGAAAAGAATATTCTCTGGATTTTAAGTGAAAAGACACAAGAACATTAACTTCCTCGGTTATTCCATGCCAAAGTGCAATAGTGAAAAATATAACCGATTAGAAATGGAGAGTGAACTTGCGAGAATCCCTCATCTCAACAGTATTGAAAATTGGGGAGTGTGGAAGTTTAAAATCCGCATCATACTTAACTCACACAAAGCTTGGGACGTAGTGAGTGGGGAAGAATTAAAGCCGAAAGAACCAGACACCGATGCAAGCGAGCAAACCCGCACAAATTACGAAAAGAAACTGGAAATTTGGCTTAAAGCAGATACAACTGCTCAAAGAGTGATAGCTACAACTATTGGAGACCAGCCACCGCTGCACATAATCAGCTGTACAACGGCAAGAGATATGTGGCAGAGACTCTCGAATGTCTACGAACAAAAGTCTGAGGCAGGCGTACATCTACTACTACAGAAATGGTACAATGCAACGAAAGTGGACTCTGATATTGCGACGCACATAGCAAAAATTTAATGACTTTCCCTGCAAGCTACCGATATTTTTTGAGCGCCTGGGAACCTGCACCAGCAAGCGAACGAACTCTATCTAATCTAACTTCAAGATTGTCTAGAGAGGAATCTAGAAATGCAGCACAGGAAGACAACGAAGCTAAAGCTCTTGCTTCGAAGAAGCAAACGTCGATGACGCATTGGCATAAGGACAAGATGAAAAAGGGTACATCGAAGCCTGGAAAGTGTTTCGAATGCCATGAGCCAGGGCATTGGGCAAGAAATTGTCCAAATCGCAAATCAAAGAAGCTCCAAGGCGCAGGGTTTGTGAGCGAGTCTCTAGCTCTAATATCGTTGCACTATAGGCGAAGGGATGTCAAAGACTGGGTTCTGGATACCGGAGCGAGTGACCATATGTGCCACGTGAAGAAATGGTTTACTACGTTTCAAGAATTCGATGAACCAAAACCAGTATGTATAGGAGACGGGGGCTACATTGATGCCTGTGGAAAAGGCTGCGTAAACATCCAAATGTTCGACGGAGAGGAATGGAACCGAAATCACCTCGTAGACGTTCTGTATGTTCCAGAACTAAAGTACAACCTTTTTTCAGTTGGAGCAGTATTAGATAAAGCCCTACAGATGCTGTCAACTCGAGAGAACTGTAAGCTGGTAAAGGGAGAGCGAACTGTGGCAGTGGGAGCTAGCAAGAACAAGCTCTACATGATGCAGTTCAAAGCAGATGAAATAGAGTCAAAAACAGATACATTTCAAAGCTCGGCTCAGACGAACGTGGCCACGACGTCGACATTGGAACAATGGCATAAGAGACTGACACACCAAAACTACCAGCACGTAAAGAAGATATTGAATCAATTTGAAATAAAAACGAACAATAAAGAAGAACCTTTTGCGTTGCATGCGCTTTGGGAAAGATCCATCGACAGTCGTTCCCAAACAGTGCCACGAAGACTAAAGGCACAGGAGAAATAATTCATGCCGACCTTTGCGGGCCGATGCAAACAAAATCCATCGGCGAAGCACGTTACTGTTTATTAATGAAAGACGATTTTTTACATTACCGCACAATTTACTTCATCAAGAACAAGACCGAAGTAGTGTACTGAGAGAATTTTCTAAGAAAAACAGAAACGTAATGTGAAAAAGGTGTACAAGTTCTACAAACAGACAACGGACTGGAATTTGTCAACCAATCAATAGAGCAGTTAATGCATCCATTTGGAGTGAGGCATCAACGGATCAATGCGTACACACCAGAACAAAATGGGGCTGCTGAGCGCGAAAATAGAACGATAATGGAGGCAGCACGAACAATGTTACAAGATAGAGCAGTAAGCCCAAAATTCTGGGCTGAATCAGTCAATACAGCTGTTTGCGTATTGAACGCATCAGGAACCAGCAGCATAAAGAACGTTACACCTTATGAGTTGTGGTTTCGACGGAAACCAAACATTCAACATCTAAGGATTTTCGGAGAAGTGTATACGCATATTCCTAAAGAAAAGCGGCGAAAACTAGATGCAAAGGGAAAAAGAGGTTTCTTCGTCGGATATGAAGAAGGGGTAAAAGGATACAGAGTTTGGTATCCAGAAGATAAAATTGTCAAGACGTCGAGGGATATAATATTCACTGGAAGATCTGATGAAGCAATACCACACGATGAGGAAGCTGTTAACACCGAGTGGTGGGTTCTTGAAAAATCAAAATCAGATGACGACCAGAAATCTATAAACGATATCGAAATAGAAGTGGAAGATTCTCCAGAAAGACCGGAAGCGAATCTTCAGCAACCGGAAAATCCCGAATATGAAAATGAAATTATCAATGCAGGTTCAGGAGAAGAGCTCATCCTACGAGATAGAGCATTATTGAAACACCCATCTCGGTACGAGGATTACATTGACCCAGGCGAGCTACTCATGGCGGAGTGCCAAGAACCTCTCTACTACAAGGTAGCTATAGCATGTAACCAAGCAGACAAATGGAAGAAGGCCATGGACGAGGAGTTTGAATTCCTAATGAAAAATAAAGTCTGGAAACTTATCAATCCATCAAAGGCTCGAAACGTAATTGATAACAAATGGACAGTCAAGCTGAAAAGAGATGCCGGCGGAAACATAATACGATACAAGGAAGACTTGTTGCACGGGGTTTCAGCCAGCGTAGAGGCATCGACTACACAGAGACCTTTGGCCCAGTGGTTCGTTTCGACACAATTAAAGCCATACTCGCCATTGCTGCCAACGAGGCGATGTAGCTACAGCAGTTTCATGTAAAAACTGCCTTTCTATATAGCGATATAGAAGAAAATATCTTTATGAGGCAGCCGGAGTACTACGATGATAAAACAGGAAGAGTCTGCCAACTTAAACGTAGTCGATACGGATTAAAACAATCCTCCCGTTGCTGGAACAAACGTTTCATAGAATTTTTAGGGAAATTCAATTTGAAGACGACTGACGGTGATCCCTGCGTCTTTACAAATCAAGAAAAGAAATGCAGACTAATCCTGGCCATCTATGTAGCCGACGGATTAGTCGTACCAATCGTACCAGTCGATTTTTAGAAAAACCCTCAAAGATACACTGGTCCGCAGTAAAAAGAATCCTAAAATACTTGAAAGGTACGGACGATTATGGAATAAGATTTGAAAGAAATCAAGAAATGAAACTATTGGCATACAGCGATGCAGATTATGCTGGTGAACTAGAAACTCGTCGATCGACTACAGGGTACGTTGTAAAACTTGGATCCGGGATAATTTCCTGGACTTCGCAACGTCAGCAAGCTGTAGTCTTGTCGACAACAGAAGCTGAATATATAGCAGCATGTAAGACATCAAAAGAGATTGTATGGTTCAAAACACTTTTCAAGGGTCTCCTGAATGTCAACGATATACCAGCAACATTATTTATCGACAATCAAAGTGCAATCCAGCTGATCAAAAATCCCGTACACCACAAGAGGACAAAACATATAGATGTGAGATTCCACTACGTAAGAAGTCAATATGACGATAAAGTTTTTTCACTCGAGTACGTCTCCTCCTAAGATCAGCAGGCAGACATACTCACAAAACCACTGCCTCGCGTGACATACCAAAGTCAACGTGAAGCTTTAGGTATTCTTCAAAGTAATTTCACGACAAAAGAACTAAGGAAGAAAGGAAGAACTAAAGAAGCTTGCACTAAAGTAGGGCCAAAGTGGGAGTGTTGTAAATAACCGATTGTCCACTACTTTATTAAAAATGTATTAATCTATATTGGCATGTACAACAATTTTTGACACACATATCAAGTTTCCCAATTTGTAACAAAAGTGACGTTTGTATAATACATATAAAGTGTAGTGTTATTCTTTTCATTTCCTTTGTGAAATAAATTCGTAAAACCATAAATTACAAGATTTTGTATTCTACGGTCGTTTGTTGATTACCAGAGGTAAGGACATTTATTTTGCTCATATTTCTGTATCCTTGTTGTACCTTATGACAATCTGTCGTTAGCTCGTGTTTTGTTCGTAAGTACAATGATCTTCTTACACTTGTAGTAAAGCATTTCAATAAAAGTCTTTTTCTTGTCACACTTGGACTGTAATGTTTAGGAGGATTTCCTAATTTTTTTTTAATTTAAAGTGGGTGGATTGAGATAAAATTTCCTTTGATCTCAAAATTCTTACATTTTTGGTGTTCTTATTTTTTTCTATTTTTGCCTTCTACCTAAATAGTTTTTTTTTCTTGTATTTAAAATTTTAAGATTTTTTTAGTAATTCAGTTTAAATCTTTTCCCTCGAGCTGAATAACCTAACCAACTCCCAGGTTCCGACGGTAAGCATCTACATCTTTGCTTTTCCATCCGCTGATAGCATTTTATTACATACCCACCCAAAGTGCCAACGCAACATGTCCACGCAATCTACAAACTCAACCTGCCCACGCAATCTGCCCCTATCCTCTCTGTCTTCCGCGCTGCCCTCGTCCTTGACATGATCCCTGTATACCTCGTCCTTGATGTTCTTCTTGTTTCTCTTGTCCTTTTCGTCGTTTTAATAACCTCATACATTTCGTAAAATATGTTTACAAGATAAAATTTTACATACTCCTCCTGTCTTTCTCGTCCTTTTCAAAAATTCGAAATTTATGATAAGTTATAATTTGTGCATTATCTAGTTCTATATTTATATAGAAACTATTCTTGTAAGTTGCAACAGCACAGTTCATACCGCATTTTGGCATAATTATTTTTATAACCAAATTAAGCACCCAATAAGATTAGGAAAACAAAGATGTTTTATTACGGTCGCAATAAATACAACTAAATAAGTAATAATTAATTATGTCGTTGAGAACTTATGTAGAGTAAATAAATTTGGCTCAAATGTTCCATTTCTTCATTGTTTGTATGAAATTTATTATACATTGGACGGACGTTTCGGATATATAATTTATCCATCATCAGCAGAAAAATTAAAATTGTTACACTAGCATATTTTGTTACATATTTGTTAGGTGTATATTCTAATACATAATTAATTCGAAGATAAAAAACTTTATTCAGAAAATAAAATACATTTATAAACGTTTCGCACCATTCTAGGGATTGGCACGAACTCTCGATTTCATACAAACAATGAATAAATGGAACATTTGAGCCCAAATTTATTTACACTAAATAAGTAATAACTAATCATGAAATACGTGTTATCAACAAAAATTATTTTTCAAATACACTTCTCTTTTGAATAAATAGAAGAGATAACAAGCATATTATGGTTGTTACTGATGTCACGTTAATCAAAATGGCCGCCAGCTTAGCCGTGGATTACTCCACTTTAAGTTCTATATACCTTGGCCGTAGCCGTAACCTAGCAACTATTACTTCTAAGCAGTGCTGCTAAAAGTGCTATGTGCAAATTGCAGTTAGACACTAAAATAAGAGACTGGGCACGACCTATATCCACCATGTTTATTCATTTTACCATAATAAGGATAATAAATGCAGTTAAGTTTATGTACTTCATGCTTCATGACGACTAACTTCAATTCCATTTCGGTTTTCTTGATGTTATATTCATTAATATTAAAATCATTGGCGCTTGCAGTAGAATTTTATAATAATTCCACCAGAAAAGGACATTTCGAGCAAATGAAGTATGAGAGTATTTTGCGACAATACTGTCATATTCCGATGATTTAAAATAACTACCCGCCCATGTGGCAAAACAGAATAAGTTTTTGATTTTATTATATTTGAAAATTATACTAATTATTATTTCTTCCTAATGTAATTAACAGCTATAATTCATTCTTTTATGAACATTATTAAAGGTAAGAAACAAGTAGTTCATACTTTATCAAATTTCAAGTGTACCAACCAAGGTACCAACATAAGTATTTGAAAAGTATAACTGTTCTGTTTAGTGAATGTGGCATATTTTATTGTAATTATGTATTTTTAATGTATTTCGTAACCCTGAATTTATTTCCTATACGGTAAAAAAAGCTAATGAGTAATTGAAGTACTTCAATGTGTGGTATTTTATTTCTTATAATTTGTCAGATATCTAAATTTAATTAATGGCACGACATGGCCGACCAATCTCCTACTCAACCACAAATTGTCGCGTCGTGTTCAGATTTATTTTAGTATCTCTAATTGCAGTAGTGTGCGTTTGTTTTGTATGAAACTGTCTGGAAACTTGAAACAACCATAATCAAAAATAATAAATTGATGGATCGGTAAGCTAAAACGAACAAATCAGATTTTAATCATTCATTTCCTAATATAGAAAAAGAACTAAAAGTTATTCGATTAATATCAAAATTCCATTTTTCAAACGAATAAAAATCAATAACAATATTCAAATATTTATAATTTCTAAGAGTTAGTAGGCAAGCAGACTTGTTTATTTAATCATTTTAGCGTCTACGTTATTTGCAAATTTTCAGATTCAAGCACATCGATACAATAGCAAAAGTAAACTATATTTTTACAAATCATTTATTTGATTTTATAAATGCCACAAAAGAATACAAGTACGTCCCAACATGGGGTTATTTAAACAAAGAAGATAATTTATATACTGGTATGATTGGAACCCTGCAACGGAATCAAGCTGAAATAGGAGGTAAAGAATAATATATAAACATATATATATATATACAGAGAATTTATTTTAAAATGCAACATTATAGTTCATCACTTCCATGGTTACTCACTATTGTCAAAAAATGACAGCAATGTAATATTTGTCCATTTTAAAATGCAACATTATAAATAGTATTGCAGCACAGGAGATACCTCCAAAACACATCACAAATGGTGTCAATTCTTATTACGACCGACTAGAATATTGCCTCAGAGTGATTGGGGATATTTTTTTTAACATTTATTTAACATGAAAGTTATGAATTTTTGTAAGCTAAAGTTTTTTAAGATGTACAACATTCATGTTTTGATTATTTGTTAATCGTATGTAGGCTAATTTATAGGTAATTAGTTTTGATAATACAAAACTACAAATTTTGTATATATTACATTGCTGTCATGTTTTGACAATAGTGAGTAACCATGGAAGTGATTCGCCATATGTTGCATGTTAAAATAAATTCCCTGTATATGTATATATATATATATTATATATATATATATATATATATATATATAAACTTATTTTAGGAACTCCATTATTCCTAACGTCAGATAGAGTATCAATTATTGAATATATTGCTATGACAACACCTACAAAAGCTAAGTTTATTTTTCGTCCACCAGCACTGAGTTATGTAACAAATGTTTTCACTTTACCATTTTCTGGTTCCGTCTGGTTGAGTTGTTTAGGGCTATGCGTACTAGCTTCTGTTTTACTATATGTTGCAGGTATGTGGGTACTCAACACTAAATTTTATGTTATTTATTTAGTATTAATGTTGTTTATGTTATTGTTAGTTTTCTAGTTAGTTTTGTCCACATATCGCATTTCCATACCTGAAAAATATATTATTTATATCAATAAGTAATGTATTTCTACATATATTTTTCTTTTATTTGTAATAAGTAATAATTATATTGACTCAAAAATAGCAATTTATGGTATAATAACAATCACCACCCTATAAGTTATACATCGTAGGAAAGCTAAAAAAAATTTTTTTCAACTGTGTAACTTTCCAATATAGTGTCCATATAAACATCATAACTTTGCCTCATAACTCAATATCTATCAGTGATAAAAAATTTTGAGCATCGAAAAATCATGAAAATATGAATTTTACATTAGTGAGCTATGAATTTTTCGTGAAAAACAAAAACTTCTTTAAAATGACCTACTAATGTTCTGATATAACCAACCTCGGATCTCTTATAGTTTCCGAGATCCCAATGGTTAGTCTTGAAAAACGGATATTTTGTATACATAGTTATTGTACGAAAAAATATTTTCTGCTGTCATTCTTCGTGAATTCGATGCTTTATTTTTCCTCCGGTAAATTTCTATGTGGAATTTGTACAAAATACATAGAATTAACGGAAGATAATGTTTTGGCCACAAAACCTTTTTTACTTATTCTAACAATATAAATTAATTGCGACCCTACCTACAAGTTTAACATATAGAAATAGCCTTAATGGATCAGGGAGAAATTTTATACACGAAGAAAGAATTTTTGAAAAATACATTGACCTCGCAGAGATTTGAACCCTGGACCGTCTCATATTTAGTGAAACGCTTTATCCAACTGAGCCACAAGGGCCAAGCCAATGGGAACCGACATAATAAACGAATTGGCGTATTATAAATAGTCCGATGAAGAATTTTTCGGAAATATCTTAATCCTTTAATACATGTATTTATTTATTATATTGTTTATTCTAATTCCCGAACAACAGTATAAGAGTAAATCTTATTTTAATTGTAGTCCTTTCCGATATCGTTCGTATATTTTTGTTCTTGATACTAGTTTCGTATCTATTTTGAATTTATTTGAAACCAATATTTTTTTGTTGCACATTTTGTCTCTTTTAGTGTCATTTGAATGGACTTCTCCATCCAAAGAAGAAGTTCAACCGACGTTTTCTGACACAGTGATGGTGACAATTGGTGCAGTGGCTCAGCAAGGAACTACTAATGAACCTAAAAATGTAGCAGGAAGGACTATAATGTTAATTACGTTCATGGTGCTTATGTTTCTCTATACATCGTATTCTGCGAATATTGTAGCTTTACTTCAGTCTTCGGCGACTAATATAAGAACCCTGGAAGATTTATTGAATTCAAGATTGAAATTGGGAGTGGATGATAATGTGTATAATCATTATTATTTTAAGGTATGACAAAATATATAATAGGGATAAAAATAATTTATTTCTAATAAAATTGACAAGAATAATTCATAAATTATTTATTTATAAATACGTGTTTCTTCATCAGAGTAGGTAACAAAAATTTCTAAAATGAGTTCGTTACTCTTTTTAATATTTTATAATGGTAGGAACATTTGATTCTACATGTACGTACGTAAAAAATGAAATGAAGTCTGTTGGTTTATTGAATCATTATTTTTGTTATATACTACCTACAAACGAGGTAGCGGCAATAATTACCAGGAATCATTGCATATACCTTGCCTGGTATAAGAATACAATGTAGCATGGTATAGGGACCACAAAACAATAAAATAAACCCCCTGGGTAGTATTAGGCACGCTACTCTTGACACATATCAAATATATGTCATATAAGCCTGTCAACGTACGTTTGTATGTTTAGTAAGAATGTTCTTAAGTGGAGTGATTCAACTGAACTCTTATATGAACGAGGTGAAAGAAATATATTTAGAAAGAAATGTGTGGCGAAGGATGATTGTTGCGTAATTATTATTGTGGATCTATGTTCTTTTGTTGTTACTATAGTTTTCTGGTTTTTGCTACCGCATAAGGTGAGATACGCGTGATTTTATGTATATACTTAATATCAGTATATTCAAATAAAAAAGAATTTATTTTCATAATTTTTATTATATGTGCAACTTACATGATTTAAACAAAATATTTTGTAATAAGAGCATTTTCCTCTAATTCTTGAGTACTTGGAACATCCGGGCGAATTCTTATTAAATCTTGTATATACAGTGTGTCCCATTTAGAAGTGCCACCATTGGGATCTCGAGAACTATAAGAGATACAATGTCGGTTAAATGGAATTTTTTGTGCGCCTTTGGAAGGCCATCTCAGTTGTGCTTTTGTTTTTCCAAAAATTCTCATAGGGCACTAGATAATGACGAAAAACTGAATATTGTTGATTTTTTCTTTCTCAAATAACTTCTAAACTATTAGTAATTGAGAAAATCGTTTCAAATATAAAAGATAGATATTTTTATTAACTAACCAGTAGCGTACGAAATAAATTTTTATATCCGTAAATTTTCGAGATATAACACAAACTTATATTTTTTTAAATGGAACCCATATCTGATTTTAGTCTCAAAAAAGTCAATAATTTTTTCTCTTTTCAACGATGTAAGGGTTATTATGTTTTATATTTGTTTTGCTCCTAAAATTTAATTTTTCTCCTTATTTTCCTGAATTTTCTTATTATTTTCCAAAAAAACATTATTATTTTTATTAATTATATTGTATTTGATCAAAATAATTTGTTTTATGCCTTTATTACTTAATATTTTCATTCTAGACTCATAATTACAAATTACACTATGATGAGCCAAGGGCGACCTGATACAAAATATTATAAAAATTAATTTGATACGAATTTTGAGCAAAATTTTCTAACGAAATAAATTATTTAAATACAAGGAGTATTTCCAAATAGAAATCTACCAATATTTTCAAAATAATTGTAAATTTAATACAAAATAAGGAAAAAATAATAATTTTGAAGGCAAAACAAATATAAAACATAATAACCCTCACATCGTTGAAAAGAGAAAAAAATATTTATTTTTTTGAGACTAAAATCAGATATGGGTTCCATTTAAAAAAATATAAGTTTGTGTTATATCTCAAAACTTTACGGATATAAAATATTATTCCGTACGCCACTGGTTAGTTAATAAAAATATCTATCTTTTATATTTGAAACTTTTTTCTCAATTATTAATAGTTTAGAAGTTATTTGAAAAAGAAAAAATCAACAATATTCAGTTTTTCGTCATTATCTAGTGCCCTATGAGAATTTTTGGAAAAATAAAAGCACATCTGCGATGGCCTCCCAAAGGCGCATAAAAAGTTCCATTTAACCGACATCGTATCTCTTATAGTTCTCGAGATTCCAATGGTGGCACCTCTAAATGGGACACACTGTATAATGTCCCCGGATTGAGTTTACAAAAGGAAAAAAAATCTTATATTTGATTTTACGAAAAAATACCAAGGGAAGAAATTTTTTGCTTGAATTTAAAGCGCATGTTTCAGTTATTAAAAGTTTTAATTAATGCAATGTTCTTTTATTATAACGTTTTTCCGTATTTTTTCCTCCTAATAATACAGTTATTGCATTGAATCTAACGTTATTTCAGTTAGCTTAATTCAAGTAAAAATTTTTCTTTCCTTGGCATTTTGTCGTAAAATCAAAAATAAGATTTTTTTCGATAGCAGATTTTAAAGTGTGCTTTGTTCAACTCGAAATAGATGACTAAGTGATATTTTAACCGCAAGGGTAGATAAAATAATACTTTAACAGCAAGGATAGATAAAGAACTTTTTATTTAAATAAAAATACATTATACATTTTCGCGATTCATATTATATATAACTTCAATTGTATAAACATGAATAAAATGAAATTGTTTTCAAACAAATTCTATAACTACCACGCTACTGAGATTTTTAAATTGTTCTTAAACAATTTAATTTATAATCGGTTTTTCTAATTTTTGCTCTCTAAAATCTGCTATAGAAAAAAATAGAATTTTATACACGACGATAAAATTAAATATTTTTCCTTTTGTAAACTCAATCCGGGGATATACTGTATATACCGGGTGTCTACTTTTCTGAACATAGGAAATACAATGTTAATTTTTTAAATCCCCGATATCTCTTTACCTATTAACTTTAGAGCAAAAAGTGTGGAATACTAATTTGTTTAGAATTAAAATTGCACCCAATGAGCCTAAAAGAATTACCCAAATGAATTTATATCTTTAAAAAAAATAGTAATTAAATTTTACAATATTTAAGCAATTTTCAGTATGCCATGGAAAATAAAACAATACGATTGCAGAATGTTTTGGTTTGACGTTTGTGAATTTATGGTTATAAACCGTATTTGCTGTAAATTATTGCTGAAATAATTGTGAAATTTAGTCTTGATTATTGTACAAAATGGAAAAAATTACAACCGAACAAAAAATTCAGTGTTTAAAATGGCATTTTACGGGAAAATCCGTAAGACAAATTAGAGATTTGTTTAGTGCTTTATATCCTAATTCTCGAATTCCAACTGTAGGAACTATTCACGCTATAATTAAAAATTTTAATGAAAGTGGAAGCATAATTAAACTTTGCAAAAAATGTAAGAACCAAGAAAATGTTCCCAATGAAGAAATTAGATTTAATAAAAATAAACTTAATGTTCTTCTTTGTGTTATGGAGAAACCCAACGCAAGTGTTCGTCAAATTTCACAACGGCTACAGTTCACAAAATTTTAAAATCAGAAAAATATTTCAGCAAAAATTTACAGCAGACAGAGCTGGCCAAGTTACTTTTAAAATGTAACGAGTTACAGTTACAGTTACCTCCAGAAAAAAGTAACTAAGTTACTTAAGTTCCAGTTACTTTGGTGAAAGAACTAAGTTATTTACTAGTTACTCATTAAAAGTAACGTAGTTACCTTGAGTTACTTTCTAACTACTTTTAATGGCGTGAAGTGTAGACTTTGACTGTTGACTTAGTTATTGTGTAGTATACATATCAGGGAGTTTTTGCACTAACTACGTTAACCTAAATTTTAACGTTATTGCTTGGCAACACCAATCAGATTATTATTGTTAATGTTAACGGACCTACAGAGCTTTATTACCGCCTAGGCCCACGAAGCCACGGGCTAGGGCCCGCTTTGACAAGGGGCCATCAGGGCCCGGTTGTTGTGATAAAAAATCTGATAAAAAGGCCCTGCGGACCTACATTATAATATAACAAAAATTAAAAGTAACATTTTATCTTGTGAGAAGGGAATTTGCAAAAATAAGACGAATTCAAGTCTTGCAACCCTTGGAACAACGAACAAAATACAATATTTTTAGTATAACCTGAAAATTGGAATAATTTTGATGATTTAGTGGCAGTTTAATTATAATTTATTAAAACGTATCTTAAGTTACTCAAGTAACTAGTAACTAAAACCGTAAAGTTACCAACTACTTTTCCGCAGCAAGTTAAGTTACAGTTACAGTTACCATATTTTAAAAAGTAACTAAGTTACGTTACTAGTTACGTAAAAGTAACTAGTTAGTAACTAAGTTCCTAAAGTAACTAGTTACTGCCCAGCTCTGACAGCAGATACAGTTTATAACCATAAATTCACAAACGTCAAACTAAAACATTCTGCAATCGTATTGTTTTATTTTCCATGGCATACTGAAAATTGCTTGAATATTGTAAAACTTGATTACTATTCTTTTTAAAGATATAAATTCATTTGGGTAATTATTTTAGACTCATTGGGTGCAATTTTTAATTCTAAACAAATTAGTATTCCACACGTTTTGCTCTAAAGTTAATAGGTAAAGAGATATCGGGGATTTAAAAAATTAACATTGTATTTCCTATGTTCAGAAAAAAAAGTAGACACCCGGTATATATATATATATATATATATATATATATATATATATATAAAGGATGGCTCTTAAATAGGGGGACATGGCTTAACCACAGATTCCTGAGGCTAAAATAAGACGATTTAACGAAACTTGCTTCTACCGGAAAGTGAACCATTTAGCCAGTATTCTGCTTCAAATTTCTTCGAAACAAAATTAATTTTGCTTATAATAACAGGACGCTTTATTCGATTTGGATGAAATTTGGTATGACAGTTCGTATGGTTATAAGTCATCTTTTAAGATGATACTTGTTATTATTAGTGAACCACTAGTATATAAAACTAAGGTGTCCCAACAATGATTAGACCGTAACTTTTTAATGGCCACGCCGATAACGTGAAATTATTTTTTTTTTCCGAAAGATACATTCAATAGTAAACTTTTCTCTCTCTGTTTAATTTGTGATATCTGTTACGGTTCACTCAGAAAATAATAAAACCTGAGTGATTGCACCGTGAATTTTTTAAAATAAATTTAATCTAGCAGTCTATCCAAATGTTAAACAACTAATTTTTAATGACAGTAACAATTGTTTATGGGTTGTCAAAAATATTATAAAATAATTAATGATATAGTCTATCTGTATACAATTCTCGAAATACTGGACCTATATCCTGAAGGAAATACGTATCGTATAATCGAGAAATTTCAATCGTCTTGTATAATATATGATTTTATTTTTTTTTTGATTATATTTGTTAATAATTACAACGTAATTCCTATTAAAATTTTGTTTCTCTTATATAGACTGCAACAGAGCCAATACGTAAAGCGATTTATGAGAAAAAAGTCGCACCAAAAGGACAAAAACCCGGATGGATGAAGATAGAAGAAGGGGTTGCAAAACTACGAGAAGGTTTCTTCGCATTTCATGGTGAACAAGGCCAAGTTTATAAACTCGTTGCAGACACATTTTATGAAAGTGAAAAATGTGGCATTCAAGAAATTGAGTATCTTCAAGTTGTAGAGCCATATTTTGCTATCAAGAAGAACAGTTCTTATAAAGAAATAATTAAATTGGGGTAAGGACTTAATTTCTAATATTCTGCACCTTTAATTCTATAGTTCGAATAGTTATCTGTATACCAAGTGCTGAAAGTGTTTTCTTTGTCACCCCAAAACGGAAGTTGCAGTTTCTGTTCGACAAAGGACTTTCAACGTGTATTATACATACTATGTTTTCTACTCCTACAAGATAAAAAAAAAAAGAAAAATGAAATAAAAAAAATATTGAACTTAAAATATTGAGCAAAATAGCATGTTGAATCACAAGTGAGCAAATTAAATAACTTTCTTCACAAATGATCAAAATACACAAGCCTATGTACTTTTATGGTGCAATAAAGTCTATTATTATTATTATTATTATTATTATTATTATTATTATTATAATAATCTACGTCAGAAGTCATAAATTTTGATGGAGTTACAAATTGTACAATAAATATCTACAATTCTACATGAAGGAACAATAAACATATGTAGGTAGTGTTACGTTTTTCATTAATAAAAGTACAATGTTTCGTTTTTTAGAAAAATTATATTTCAAGATTGTGGAAAAAATCATGTTTAGCACACGTGAGCATGTCTTTTTCCCACTTGACCAGTTAGCGCAATTGCTCCCTCTCGTGCTTCCAATTTCCGGACGCATAAGAAAAAGACATACTTTGTTCGCTTGTACTAAAAATAGCTGTTTTTTAATAATTTGACATTTATTATCAATTTTTGTATTGGTAATGCGTATGTATGACAACAACACACATTATATACAACATTCAAAGTAAAATTCGTTGCAGTACTAGTCGTTTTCACTTTCAGCATGAAAAACAAACCAGAAACAGTTATTTGTATACCAAATGCTGAAAGTGTTTGTTTATCGAATAAAAACGAAAGTTGCAAATCGTTTGTGTTCGACAAAAAACTTTCAACACGTGTTATACATACTATTTTTCTACTCGTGAAAAAAGAATTATTATTTTTAAGTAATTTGACATTTCATTCTTTTGTCAATTTCTGTATTTGTGATACGTATCTACGGCAACAACAAACATTCTATACAACATTCATAAGTAGAATTCGTTGCTAGGGTACCGAAGCAGTCAATTTTTGTATTTGTGATGCGCATCTATGGCAACAACAAACATTCTATACAGCATTCTTAAGTAAAATTCGTTGCTAAGACATCGAAGCGTGTTGCAAAGATTCGCTTTCAGCATGAAAAACAAACCAGAAATTATATTTTCAGAGCAGGACAAAAAAAAGAAATGTATACAGAAATACCAATTTCCTTAAATTCAAATAAATAGAAAGTGAAAATAGATGTTTTTATTATTTTATTAAATAATTTTTTCTTCTCGTTTCTATCTTTTAACAATATTTTTAGCATAATAGTAACAGTAAATGTATGTAAAAGGAGTTATAAGCAAGTTGTTTACGGCTGAAGTGGGCAACCAAGCCCGTATTTGCTTACTGGTACCTTAATGACAATTTTCGTGTAAAGTACCTAGATAATTATATTTAATGTTACTAAAGTTATTAAAAAAGAAATTTCCAGCAATGTAACAGGGGGGAGGGCTTCTCTACTCTCTTCTCTTTTTTACCCAACGATGACACTTTAACTGACTGGTAGACGCTCAACGACTTTACCCACCTACTACTGGTTTATTGAACGACCGAAGTGGAATGGTGGTAGCGATCTAGCTTCACGATCTAGCGGTTCTGGGTTCGAATTCCGGGTAAGGTATGGTTGTTTGTGTGTCTTTTCATCGTCTCATCTCCATCAACGCAACGAAATAAAATACAATGTTACAAAAATTGGTAAAAATTAACCCACTCCCATTAATCAATTGTAATAACTTAAGAAAGTTTATATACAATAAAGAATATTATTAATATTATTATTACTGGTTCATTGAAACGGAACACCCTTACACTAACACTTAACACTTGATGATTGATGATGAACATATCTTTTATGGATAGGCGGAAACATTTTTCTACTATTAATTTTATTTCCATAATTACATATTTCATTTAAACTAACTCATTATTATTAATTACACTAAACTAATTACACAAAACGCCCAAAAACAAAACACAAACTACTCCATGACCATACTGAATGAATCTTTCACATAGACTGACTTAAACAAACGGTTATCTCTTCAGTAGGACCTATCTGAGGGGTTCAGGGGTTATCAGACAGCATCCATAGCTAAATAACAACCCTGAAATAACATATAGTTAATTGTGAACACAATAAATGTCTGAGCAGTTGACATCTAGACTAAACAGAGAGATGTAGGAAAAATGATTATTATTTCTAAACAGAATTTTGACACAAATATAAAGTTGAAATATTAATATTGAAACTATAATTTAAAAGAGATAATAAAGTTCTTTACTTCTTATTGCACCATGCTTACCTTGTCAAAGCAATTCGTAGCAGCAGAGCTGTAACTAGCGGACTGGGGGTATATATATATATATATATATATATATATATATATATATATATATATATATATATATATATATATATATGGTAGCACTGGGTTCTGGCTCTGGGCTTCTATTTTCTTCAATATAAAGAATTTAAAAATTACCCCTAATCTTAAAATTAAATGAATAAATGAGCTAAGTACATATTTCGAGAACAAAGTTCTCATCTCCAGTAAAAAATACGTATGTTACGTAATTTTACAACAAAGAGAATAATTTTGAATGCGGTATGGGTCCCGAATCCGAATTTAAATGTTTATTTTTGTTATTATATATTAGAATACTTTGTGACGAAGGGCCTTTTCGTCCAGTAAGGGTTTTCCCTCCTCTTGAAAACCTGCAGTTGTACCGTCATAGTTAGAATGTTTAAAAAAGTGTATTCTACTGTATACGTTGTTTAATTATTATATAATCTTCAAAGTAAGATACATGTAAAATATTTGTAAAACATTTAATGAGATACTTACCTGTAAAAGACAATATCCGACCGTCATAATGTGAAAAAGACAATAAAAACATGCTTACAAATCATCCTAACCACACTATTGTTTCAGCTGCAGGAAAAAGTATTCTATGTAAAAATAGCATTGTATATACTTTGTAATTTAACTTACCATATTGTTGTAAATGTGCAATATTTGATGGGATGTAGTTCATGATCACGACACGCCCGCGCATGGCGCGTCACATGTGTGAACGAAATTATGATTTATTTGTAACAATGTTTGTAAATGATTTAATGTTGTAAAATATAATTAGGGTAACGAAATGTGACCAGAGAATTTATGAAATTTTTATAAAAATCTTATTCATCACTAGATACAGTAACGACACCTGTACACTAAGTTAAAGTGCCCCCACCGCTGTTTTAATGAAAAGTACCGTTACAAAGTACCAGTACACCTGATGACGGCAGCAGTTACATAGCTACCGAAACGTTGTGTTAATATTGTATAACAGTTTTTTTGTTTATCAATAATAAAGACAATGGAAGTCCAAAGTTCTGTTTTTTTTAGTAATGAAACATTGTCTTATAACTTCAAAGAAATACCGTTAGGAGAGTTTAAAAAGCGCTGTAGCTGATGCAGATAGCAGAGAGGGTTGAGCAGAGAGGGTTGAGCTTTGTTCTTAATCGAGCACTCCTCTCGGAAGAGTCGTGCGGTTGAGGATTCTCGCAATAGGTCCTCCTGAAATCCGACATGTAAAGGCTGAGTCCGTTGAACGGCTTAGTGATTCGGTCGAAACGAGACGAGACGAGAAATTCATTTTCTCGTCTCGTTTCAAATTTATAAAATTATGTCTCGTCTCAAAATTTTTCTCGTCTCGTTTAATAGAATCTCGTCTCGGCCAAGATTTTTCGACGGAAATTTAATATGTATATTTTGGTCCCGTAAACTAATAATTAAATTTATGCGATATTGTATTAATAGCAATTGGAACAAAAAGGTAAATATTTGTCATTTTATCTGTCAAAATTTGTTATAACCTAAAACTTGTGCAAATTTAATTATTTTATCATTTCATTAGTTTAATCTTTATCTAGCATTTTCTAATCTGTTATAAAACATTATAAACAAAATAACGCTAAAAACCTTAGCTAACAAATTCTGACATAAAATGTCAAATACTTTATTATCTTTTTGATCAAAAATGCCATAGCTATTAATACAAAATTGAATAAATTTAATAATTAATTTATGGGGCCAAATATTACATTATATATACGTTTTTGGTGTCATTTTTTATCTTTCTATTGATACCACAACTATCGTTCTAATTTAAAATGGAGGACAACAGTCTGCAAAAAAACTGATTTCCCATGTTAAACACCTATGGCCCGTTTTTTAATTAACAGTCTGTATATTGTGTTCAAATTTGAGATTCCTTTTTGAATTACCTGTCATTATTATTATTATTATTATTATTATTATTATTATTATTGTTGTTGTTATTATTATTGTTATTATTATTATTATTATTATTATTATTATTATTATTATTATTATTTCATAGATATATATCGTGTCAATTGACATTTGAGTAGAAAAATATAGTAAAAACATGCCATTGTTAAGTTACGAACAGATATACGCTGCAACAACTTGGTAGCACAAGCGTTTACACATTTTGTAAAAGTTTACAGAGTACACTGTAATGTTAGTTTTTCATATTATAGCGAGTAAATTTTAAGATATCAACCATGAAATTTACAAAGATAAATAGAGCCAGATATCACTAAAAATATGTTAAATTTCACACACTTGCAAATTTAACCAATGAGAAAAATAACAACCGAGAAAGCTCGAAACAGTTTTCGAGGATCGAGATCTCGGCAAATATCTCGAGTACGAGACGAGACGAGAATCGAGAAATATCTCGTCTCGACTGAATCACTAGTACGGCTCGCCGCTGACTGTCCACTAAAGAAATAGATATTATTTTTAACTTAAGAGTAAATTTCAATACGTTCACTTACCTTTTTACTCAGGTCACAGTTCGAGAAGAAGAGTTATTTCTTTATTTATTTGAGTTGTTTGTTTATTGTACATTTTTTCGTATATTGCAATAGATTTATTTAAACCACACCGTTTTTTTGTTGTTGTCAACCAACCCTGCACCTACTACCTCCACTAAGCTACACGAGGCTAGCTCCATATCCAAGTTCGAGTTAACCGTTCGTTTCTGGATTAAGGAGCAATGACGTCGCTGCACAAGAGCCGCAGGCTCCGGGGGCGGCGTCACAACTTACATCTTCATCTAAGTATTTATTATTATTTATATGTTTGATAAGTTTTAGGTTATTATTTGTTATTTATTATTATTCTCGAATATGTGATAAGCTACACTTGATTTTTCAGAGTTCCCAGTTTTTAAATGATACATATGTTCTCTAAAACGTGTTGTCTTTTAGTTTGTCCGATATAAGATTTATTAGAGTCATTACAATATATTATACGAAATTTTTTGTATTATCAACTTTATCTTTAGGATTACCTTTTATCCTTTTACTTATATTAGTTATTTTATAAGTTATGCTTCAATTTTGACTTTTAAAAATTGTATTTAAGCCTTTTGAAATATTATTGTTTGGTAACGTTATTTATTTGTTATTTGTTTTATTATTTAGCGTAGTTAAACTTATAGTGTTACTAATCGCTTGCCGATTTTTAAATTTGTTTAATAATTTATCAATAGTTTCAATGGGAAACCGTTGTATTTAGATTTCCTTTTTTGGTCATTAATCCTACTAATCCTATTGCTTAGGGTTTTTTCTCTTACTCTGATGCCCGCCCACTTCCTATATAATCCTTGCACTCCTTATAATTCCTTAGAGTTCTTAGGACATCTGTCATAGGTTATATGTTGAGTAATCCTAACCTATTTTCAGTTAAAAGGATTCTTAGGACCTCTGGCATGGTTTACATGTTAAGTAATCGTACTTTTCCTTTGCCTCTTTAATAAGATTTCGCGTAATTTTTACTGAAGATGAGAACTTTATTCTCGAAATACGTATCTAACTTATTTATTCATTTAATTTTAAGGTTAGGGATAATTTTTAATTTTATTATTAATTCTATCTTCACAACTTCTTTCCATTTCAACTTGTCTTTAACTGACTCTGTCCAGTTCATCACTTTTGTTCTCGTAGATCTTTTTTATAGCATTTATCCATTTTTTCTCCGGGCTCCCTCTTCTTTTCTTTCCTCCTTCAGTTCCTAACACTGCTCGCCTAGTATTTCCACTCTCCGGCATTCGTGCAACATGCCCTAGCCATCTCGCTCTTTGTGCTCTAATCGAGTGACTGATAAATGGGAAACCGTACATTTCTTGTATTTCCCGGTTTCTTCTCCATGTTCCGTCTTCTTCTTTAACCCCTCTCTCGCCATTTCCATATTAGGCTATATAAGTATTGTATTGCACTTCGCTTTCGAACCGTCGTTTTATATACAGAACTTTACCCAAATATTGTTTTTGCCTCTCGCTAAGAGAGGTATTGGATTCATGCTAAAAATCACATATCCAGATTTTAGTGAATAAGCACGATTAAAGATCTCTATAAAACGATTTTAACATTTTTACGATGATGTCTGTGTGTGTGTGTGTGTGAGTATGTATGTATGTGTGGATGTTGGGAGGGTCGATTACTCAAAAACTATAAGACATAAGACCAGTTTAACTATGAATTCATCAATCTGACATTCATGGAAAGAGCTGAAAAGGTTTTGGTAATAATTGGACAACCGGAAGTAGTAGTTTCTTAAAGAAAATCTTCTAAATATTATTTTTTGGAAAATTGTTATTACAAATATTAAAGAATATAAAATTCTCTATCTAGTATATTGAATATTTTTATTATATCTTCTATAGATTTAGAGATGGAAAATTAAAAATATGTATATAATAATCAATTGTATCCATCAACTAGCTCATGGAAACAAGTTGAAAAATAAAAAAATTGTAAATGACATAAATGTCAGTGTCAAAAATCCAGAGACTTTACTGAAGGCTTTTTCTGGGAAGTCCATTTAATATTTCTTATTTTATCATTAATTAAATATTTAAAATTATAGATATAGCTGCCGCACGTTAAATTGATACTGTTCTTGAATGCCGAAAACTAAAATTCGTACTTGGACAAGTCGTGATGTAATAGTAATTATGATATGCTATTTTTACTTCCTTGTACGAAGTAAAGGAAGTATTGTAATCGCGAAAAATTTCAGTTTCCAGATTTCAACGGAAATATCCATTCTGACCATCCCTGAATCCATTTTGACCAATTTCGTCGCGACGTCTGTACGTATGTACGTATCTCGCATAACTGAAAAACGAGAAGTCGTAGAAAGTTAAAATTTTGTATTTGCGACTGCTATAACATCTAGTTGTGCACCTCCCTTTTTTGGTCATTACACAACTTTCGGAAGTGGTACTTTACTTGAAGCCTATAATATATTTTAATTAAAAACCATATTAAAATATAATCCAAAACTTTTCAAATTTGGTATATAAGACTTTTATATCAATGGAAATAACATAATAGATTTTAGTTAAAATGGTCTACTCGAAAGTGGTACTTTACTTGAGGCTTTGAATAGATTTTAATGAAAGACTATATTAAAATGTAATCCAAAACTTTTCAAATTTGGTATATAATACTTTTATATCAATGGGAATAACATAATAGATTTAATTAAAATGGTTCACCCGGAAGTGGTACTTTACTTGAAGCCTATAATAGATTTTAATGAAAAACAATAACATATAATTCAAAACTTTATAAATTTGGTATATAATACTTTTAGATCAATGGGAATAACATGATCAGAAATGTCAAATATGTACAATACTTCTATAGCCTAATATGGAAATGGCGAGAGGTCTTGTCATGGCCACAACAGATTTTTCATTGATATATTTTATAAATTATATTGATGGAAATGAAAGATGTTTATCAAGAGGAGAAAATTTATAAGGCTGGTCGCATTATTTTATGTGGTTTATCTGAAATACAAGAGGAAAGTATAAAAATTGCTTCATTGTGTCCTTAAACATGTGCGTTACAATCACTACTACGAAAAATTGAAAGAGTACTTTGAAATGAAAACATAAATGCGCATTTAAAAAAATCTGTTGTGTCCATCACAAGACCTCTCGCTATTTTCATATTAGGCTATATAAGTATTGTACATATTTCACATTTCTGATACACACGAAAACACATATCTTCTTTATACATTTTTATATTTTTTAATTCTTTCTATTCACTCTTATTCATCTATGTTCGAGATTCTTCCAATTCATTGATGAGATTGGCGGTATTTCAGAAGGGTATATGTAATATTATGTATCTATAATTATAAATATTTGATTAATAATAAAATAAGAAATATTAAATGTACTTCCCCGGAAAAGTCTTCAGTAATATGTTTGGCTTTTGATACACACATTTATCTGTCAATTACAAACATTTTAATTTTTCCACTTGTTTTCCATGGGCTGCGAGATAAATTTAAACCTTATTATTTGATATATTTATATGTCTCTTTAATTCCATAGAAGATATAATAAAAAATTTAAATGTATCGGATAGAGATTTTATATTCTTTATTATTAGTAATAACAGAAATTTTCAAAATATAATATTTAGAAGATTTTTTTACAGAAACTATTACTTCCGGTTATCCATTTGTTGCCAAAATCTAAACAACTCTTCCCAGTAATGGCAGATTGAGGAAACTGCAGTTAAATATTCTATAAGTCTTATAGTATTTGAGAAACCGTGGCTCCAACATCCACACACACACACACACACACACACACACACACATACACACACACACATACGGACATCATCGTAAAAATGTTATAATCGAATTCTAGGGACCTTAAACGTGCTCATCCACTGAAATCTGGATATGCGATTTTTAGCATCATTCCAATACCTCTCTTAGCGAGAGGTAAATATCTGATGTGGACACCACATGACTTCCTTGTACGCCTGTCGCCTGTTACTTAATAATTAAAATATGTATAATAACATTTATTTCTTGTCCTAATTCATAGCAAACTTAATTACAGAAACCAAAAAGTACATATTGTTTAAATTTACATATCTCGCTTATACAAAAAACTAATTTAATCATACTTGAAGTTTTCGACGCAAAATTCAATTCTCTAAAACTTTTATTTGAAGCATTTATTGTATCACTTCCGGTTAGACTATTTTAACCAAAGTCTATTATCTTATTTCCATTGATATAAAAGTGATATATACCAAATTTGAAAAGTTTTGGATTATATTTTAATATAGTTTTCATTAAAATCTATTATAGGTTTCAAGTAAAGTACCACTTCCTGGTATACCATTTTAACTAAAATCTATTATGTTATTCCAATTGATATAGAAGTATTATATACCAAATTTGAAAAGTTTTGGATTATATTTTAATGTAGTTTTTCATTAAAATCTACTATAGGCTTTAAGTAAAGTACCACTTCCGGGAAGACCATTTTTACTAAAATCTATTATGTTATTCCCATTGATATAAAAGTCTTATATACCAAATTTGAAAAGTTTTGGTTTATATTTTAATGTAGTTTTTCATTAAAATCTACTATAGGCTTCAAGTAAAGTACCACTTCCGGGAAGACCATTTTTACTAAAATCTATTATGTTATTCCCATTGATATAAAAGTCTTATATACAAAATTTGAAAAGTTTTGGATTATATTTTAATATAGTTTTCCATTAAAATCTATTATGGGCTTCAAGTAAAGGACCACTTCTGAAAGTTATGCAATGACCAAAAAGGGAGGTGCACAACTAGATGTAATAACAGTCCTAAATACAAAATTTTAACTTTCTACGGCTTCCCGTTTTTCAGTTATGCGAGATACGTACGTACATACGTACGTACGTACGTACGTACGTACATCCGTACGTACATACGTACGTACGTACAGACGTCACGACGAAATTAGTCAAAATGGATTCAGGGATGGTCAAAATGGATATTTCCGTTGAAATCTGGAAACCGAATTTTTTCGCGATTACAATACTTCCTTTACTTCGTACAAGGAAGTAAAAATTAAAATGATTAATAGTGGTCGCTGTGTTGGTTTCTGAAAAACATGATATTTTTAGTTGCTTTTTTTAAGAGGATCACGTACATTTTAAATATGTTTAAGATATGTACACCAATTTATTCAACGAAATCCTGAAACATAAAACGAAAGCAGAAATATCAAAACACTTAAATTAAGACCGTATCATAATAACATTAATTGCAACAAGTTGATCACACTATTGTTAAGACATTTTATTTCTATTCTTGATACTATCAAATAATGTGGCTGATATTGGTATGTTTGCAAGGACCACTATTACCCGCTTTACACGTACAAGGCATTTTTTGACCTGTGCTTTTGTTTTCAACTGAAAAATTTCCTTTTAATTTTGTGATAATGATTGTAAAGCACTTGTTTAATGACACAATCAATTTTTATCTCTCGCTAAGAGAGGTACTGCAATCATGCTAAAAATCGCATATCCAGATTTTAGTAAATAAGCACGTTTTAAGGTCACTAGAATCCGGTTTTAACATTTTTGCAATGATCTCTCTCTCTCTCTCTCTCTGTCTGTGTGTATGTGTGCGTGTGTGTGTGTGTGTGTGTGTGTGTGTGTGTGTGTGGATGTGTATGTAAGTGTACGTGTGGATGTTATAGACACGGTTTCTCAAATTCTATAAGACTAAAGACAACTTAACTACATATTCCTTAATCTGACATTATTGGGAATAGCTGAAAAGGTTTTAGTAACAATTGGACAACCGGAAATAGTATTTCTTATTTTATCATTAATTAAATATTTAAAATTATAGAAATAGCTGCCTCACGTCAAATTGACCCATCCGTGATTGCAGAAAACCTAAAATTCGTACATGGACAAGTCGAAATGTAATAGTAATTATAATATGCTATTGTTATAACGAGGAAAAGACTCCGCCAACATGTAAAACTGGTATAAAAAGTAAGTAATAAAGTATGTACAGTATCAGTATCAACTAAACACGTGCTTGCTATACATATAATTCATCATATACCCTTCAGAAATACCGCCACTCTCGTCAATGAATTGGAAGAATCTCGAACATGTAGAAGAGTAGGAGAAAACTTGTTCATAGAATGAATTGAAAAATAAAGAATAGACGTAATTAGAATATTTTGTGTGTACCAGAAATGTTAAATACAATATTTATATAGCCTAATATGAAAATAAGGAGAGGTATTGTGCTGTGCTGGCCACAACAGATTTTTTATGCTGGACTCCTGTTTTTCGGTGAAACCCCCTAAAATAATGGAAGCAGCATTACAAACCTCTTCTCATTCATAACACATCGCGATCTAACATTTCCATATATGTAATTTACAAAATATATCAATGAAAAATGAATAGCATTTATAACCGAGAAATATAAAAGTATCAATATAATGAAATGATATTTACTATTTATTCAATAATTCACTTATGCTAACTAATTAAGCGTACCATTATGTCGCTTCTGTTACTAAAAAACATATAATTTGCGTTAATAAGACAGAAAAACATGTAAATTAAGCTAAAAGTTACTTACATACTTCCTGTAGTTCACAAAATGCACACTGATAGCACGGCGATCTTAAATAATTTTACCTGTCGACTATTTAACAAAATGACTATGAATTGTTTACGCACGAGTTGTGCACTTAAACGACAATGCAGAAAAATTAACTGTCTTCGATAGTTTCGCCATCCTACAGAGAGTTGCAAAACTAAAATTTACAAACCAAAATGCGGTTAACACATTCTGAGTCAAATATTTCTGTAACTGTATATATGGGAAGGGCAACTACTTTTTATATTTATACTGTGATATTAGCCAATAAGATGATTCTTTGGCAAAACGAATTTCAGATGTACATTGATTGCATTCGAAGGATATATATTTTAAATGGGTACTTTATGTGTAAAGCACGAAAATTTAATCAATATAATATTACTTTTGTTATTTTAAGAAAGAAATATATGAATTTGTTTTGCAAGTCCGATTATTGGCTTAGAATTAGTATTATATCTTATTACTTGTGCACTCGAATACAACAATAAATGTAGTACAGTTCTACGAAAACCTTTTTTGCAAAAAAATATAATTAATTTGTTATTGTTACAGTGTTTGATATTAGCTTTCAACTATTTTTATACAATCTGTGTATATGATATAATGTTAAAAAATACATGTGTTATTGCAAGTACAGGTACACTCGAGTGACAACTACCTAAGATTTTCAATTGGGAGCAGGCGGACCATAGCTCCAAACTTATTGAAAATGAATTTTATACAAATTTTAAGCGTTTTATGTTCATTTATCTATAGTTTTAGAATGTTTTTTTTAATATTTTACAATAATTCCACTCTTTTTTTATAAACTTATCATATATTCAGTCGTTTTAGAATATATTTATGATAGGATTAAGGAAAGTTACTGTAATGTAACATTTGTAAACAAGCCATCTATTGTCGTTATAAAGAACTAAAATTATATATTTATGTAACATTTTTTACGCATTTTTTATACGTAAATGTAAAAAATAATTATTTACGCGTAAATGCACATCCCTGATTGGAATTTACTAAGTCAACTTTAAAAAAAAAAATAGATAGAGTCTAATTCGGTTTCTCGGTATTTTTTTGTACTATGCCCAATAGAAAGAACATCGTATTCAGTGCTTCTTGTACTTTAAATAGACTTCTAGTTTTGTACTATGTCCCTTAAAATTACATACTTACACTAAGAATTGTTTTCAACCAAGTCCAGGGCCAATCAGATTTCATAATTCTGCCACGTGCTTCTGGACATAGTACAGTAAAAATAATAATAAAAAGTGTGGATATGGTACAAAAAGTCTCTTTATTGGATTTTTCTTTATAAATTTACTATTTTATGTTGAATCATGTCCAACTAGGTCCTTTTTTATTTCGAAAATATTAAAAAATTATAATTTAACAAATTTCATACAAAGTTAAGAGAAATGAAACTATACAAATAAAAAAAAATTCAAAATGTGTATTTATTACCCATTTACAATAAAATTTTAAATGTTTGAAGCAGTTTTTCCCGAAAGTAACATTTGTAGACATAGTATATTCCCATAGTCGGCCGACGACATGCTAGGAGCTAATCAGTGCCGGATTAGGGTATTTTCGGGTCTGTGGCGCTAATAATTTTCGGCCCCCTAGAATAAAAGATAAAAAAATTCATAAATTAAGCAAAAGAAAAACAATGAAAACAGACATAAACTCACAAAGAAAATATACAACTCTAATAATATACAAAGATAAGATATAATATTTTAAATATCTATACTAACTAATACATTGTTTTCTTGCTTTCTTCGAAAAAATATTTAATATTATGTATTTAATTCTTGAAGTTTACATTTTAGCGCCACTGGCCGACGCCATATTTTTATTAAAAATCTGATGTGGCCAACACAAAACCTCCCGCTATTGAATTTTTATTAATTTAAATACATACTTACGTATTTACTACCGCTGCAAACTGTTCCATTGCAGAAAACTATTGCTTTATTTACTATTTTCTTTTTAAAATGTCACTATTATTAATTTGAAGTGATTAGTTTTTTGACAGTGACATTAACTGTCAGTTACATTCATTTGAAATATGAACTGTGTAACAAACGAATTATTGTGTTTATCTTAGGCTTCGCGACTAATAAAAAAAATTATTTTTAAATTTATGTGTAAAATATATAGAAAAAGTATTAATGTATTCCAGTAGAAAATTCAATAATCTTTAATTTTCATAAGACATAAAATGCGAAAAATGGCATTTAATGGTATTTTTTGAAGAAAAACCATTATGAGCTTCAGGTAAAGTGCCATTTCCGGTTATCCGATTTACACCAAAATCTAATGGCTTCTTTTCATATTAGAATGGGATGGAAATACAAGGTTTCAGAATTTTCTGAATGATAGTATTTGAGTTAGAGTGAAGACAAAATCCCTATACATACACACACATACATACACACATGCACACACATACACATATACACACATACAGACATCATCGTGAAAATGTTAAAAATGGATTCTAGGGAACTTAAAACGTGGTCATTTATTAAAATCTCGATATGAGATTTTTAGCACGATCCCTATACCTCCCTTACCAAGGGTAGCGGGAGGTAAAAATAATGAACAATCTAATCACATAATTAATGTTAAAACGCAAAGCAGTTAATTTTTAATTAATTTTATTAAAATTTCATGTCGGCCATGCAGTGTTACTGAAATGTACACTTCAAGAATTAAATAATAATAAGAAATAATTTTCCGAATGAAGAAAATAGTATATTAAAGAACAAGTTTTATAAGACATGTTTTTTTCGCACGCGTCAAAGTTTAGAAAACGAGCCTTGGCGAGTTTTCTAATTGACAAGTGCGAAAAAAAGTCTTATAAAATGAGTTCTTTATACTATTTTTTAGATTTTGCGCCTTCTACATACTAAAATATTGTAAAAAACTGCTAATATTAAACCGAGTCAATTTAAGGAAATTTGCAAGTGAAATGTTGTAGTTGGTATCACTGAACTGACCACATTCAATTATTATTTATTTGAACATTTTAACGTTAAATTTAAGTATTTGTAGTGTTCTGTGAATTTAAGTGAATTGTAATTATGGAAGATGAAACTAATTGCACTCCGCCTGAGATACGGAATATAGCTCAGGCGAGTGTACATAATTTACTTCCCAAAAAATCGCGCGAGATTTATGAGAAAGAATTTGCAAATTTTGAAACATGGTGTAAAAAAAAATGATGTCAAAGGCGTATCAGAGAATGTTTTGATCGCTTATTTTGACACGCAAAGTAAGACGAAAAAATCTTCTACATTGTGGTCAGTATACTCAATGTTAAGATCGTGCTTAAATGTTTACAAGAATGTAGATATATCACAGTATACTAAATTACATGCTTTTTTAAAACGATTGGGAGAGGGCTATACGCCAAAGAAGTCCAAAATTCTAGACATAGAAGATATTAATCGTTTTATTAAAGAAGCTGATGATGATATGTACCTGGCAATAAAAGTAAGTTCAATTTTTATGCATAAATTAAAACAATTTGATATGATCAGGTTCTATCATAGTTTCACTATTTTAGATTGTCTTAATAATGGGCTACAATGGCGATTGTCGACGCGAGGAATTGACAAATATGTCAGTTGATGACATAGAATATAAAACTGACGCTGTTTTCGTATCCATTCCTAAAACAAAAACCAATGTATCGAGACTATTTGCAGTAACAGAGGAATTATGGATTAATTTAATAAAAAAGTATAGCAATTTACGAACTAGAACAATTAACCATCGCCGTTTCTTCATAACTTACCGTAATGGATATTGCATTACGAGTCCAATTGGAATAAATACGATTGGCAAGATACCAAAAGTCATTGCTACTTTTCTGAAACTTCTAAATCCTGAGCTCTATACAGGGCACTGTTTTAGACGTTCTAGTGTGTCAAATTTAGCTAACAGAGGTGGTGACTTGGTGACCATAAAACGCCACGGTGGTTGGCGGTCGTCTGCTATCGCAGAAGGATATATCGATGCTTCTGTTAAAAGAAAAATTGACGTAGCCCAAATGTTATCGACTCGATCAAGTACTATTACTTCAAACGAGAGCGCTTCAGTGATTGATGGCGAAAAAAATGAAACGTGCGCTTTAGAATCAGAAGTATTAATTGATGGCGATAAAAACGAAACATTAATTGTTGATAACAGGAAGAACAGAAGTGTCCAACAGAATATTTTAACGACGCAAAATTTGCCGGGTATTACAATTACGGTACAAGACACATGCACTGTCACACTAAAAGTATATAATAACTGTACCATTCATGGTGAATAAATAAAACATGTATTATTATTATTATTATATTCATTAAATAAAAGTGACTTATTAAGTAAAACAAATTTTGAGGTTATATTGGAATTTCTTTGTCTATATGTTCCCGAGACAACTAATATGCTACGTTCTCAAGTCCGACGTTTGACAATTTTACTCTTTGAGTTTCATTGTACAGGAAAGTTTTATGTTTAGTTTTTATTATATTTGAACTGAAAGTTGCTTTAAATTAGTTAAAAATAATTTTTTATCGTTTAATCTACAAATTTTATTACTACTATGTCCATCTATGTAGAGTAGCTAGAACACTATAAACATTTACTCAATTTGTGGTTATATTTGTAACCATTTGTACACATTCATGTAAATAATCATCTCTAAATAATAATAATAATAATAATAATAATAATAATAATAATAATAATTTCGACATTATACTATGAAAATGAATAGTCAATAATCAATTAACTAAAAATAAATTAAGTAAAAAAGGGTTAAATAAATGTCATCTAGTACCAACCTTCTAAAACAAAAAAATGCGTATCGAAATGAAGGCCATTGCGATACGCAATTGCGTATCGTAATGCCTTCATTATGAACGCAAAATCTAAAAAATTCTTTTTTATTCAAAAAAACTCACATTAAAGAGCACTAGCAGTACATAGCATTTTATTTGTGCTGCCAAATGGCGAGTTGAGCATGAAGTTGGCACGTCATTTTCGACTATTAATAACTTCAGAAGGGAAGGGGGTGCTGACTTAATTTATGCGGCTCAAAACTCACCTTGAAGAGCTCTAACCAACAGTACATAGCATTTTATTTGTGCTTCCAAATGGCGAGCTGAGCGTGAAGTTGGCACGTCATTTTCAATTATTAATAACTCCAAAAAGGAAAGGCGGTGCTGACTTAATTTATTCGGCACAAAACTCACCTTGAAGAGCACTACCCAACAGTACATAGCATTTTATTTGTGCTTCCAAATGGCGAGCTGAGCGTGAAGTTGGCACGTCATTTTCAATTATTAATAACTCCAGAAGGAAAGGGGGTGCTGACTTAATTTACTTACTTACTTAATCCTGCACCTTTCTACCCTCACGGGTGTAAGGCGTTCCCCCGGCCTGCGGGGGAGGGGGTTGAGTTCTGATTCGTTGGTCTTCTCCATATTTCTTTCCACTCTGCTCTATCTTGTGTTGCTGTCTTCGTTTCTTCCCAAGTTAGACCTCTTCTTTGCGCTGCCTCCTTTACTTCTTCCAGCCACGTTCTTCTTGGTCGTCCTCGTGGTTTCTTTCTTCCAATTTTTGCTTCAAACACTTTTTTAACTATTTTCTCCTCTCCCATCCTTTCTACATGCCCATACCATCTCATCTGTCCTTCTGCTATCTTATCTTCTATTGCTTTTACTTTTAAGTTTTGTCTGTAGGTTGTGTTTTCAATTCTGTCCAGTCTTGTTTTCCCCTCTATTTTTCTCAAGAATCTCATTTCGGTAGCCGTAATTTTTTCTTTTTGTCTTTGCGTTAATGTCCATGTTTCAGCTCCGTGTATGAGTATAGGCGTCACTACTTTTTTAAATATTTGTACTCTGGTCTCTTTCGGTATTTCTTTCTTTCCTAAGAAGCTGTGTTTGATGCTATTGAATATTTTGCCTCCTGTAGTTCTTCTTTCTTTTATTTCTTCATCAAATCTTCCATCTTCTGAGATCATTGCCCCCAGGTATTTAAATTTTTGGACTTGCTGTAGATTTTCATTTTTTAGTTGTATCGTGTGGTATTGTTCATTTCTTCCTAGTATCATGGTTTTCGTTTTTTCTTTATTGATCTTCATGTTTAATTTTTGTAGCGCTTTATCATATATTTCTATATTCCTTATTAAGGTTTTTTCGTCTTCTGCTATGATGACCATGTCATCTGCATAGCATAATTCTGCTATTTCCACTCTTCTCAATTTCCAATTTCCTATGTAGTATTTCTTTACTTCTTTCTTTGTCTCTTTTATTCCTTCGTCAAGAATTAGCGTAAACAGAAGCGGGCTCAAAATGCATCCTTGCCTTACTCCGGCTGTAGTTTCAAATGTATTGGAGGTCTCTTGTTTCACTCTTACATAGCTCTTAGTGTTTGAATATAGGCTCTGAATTCCTGTTATTAACGTATTTGATATTCCCCTTTTTCTTAGCGTTTTCCATATGTCTTCTCTATTGATTCTATCAAACGCTTTCTCTAGATCAATGAAGCACACATGTACGTTTCTCCCTTCTTTTATTGCCTTTTCCCCTATTTGTCTTAGTATGAATATCGCATCATTTACTCCTCTATTTGGTCTAAAACCAAATTGAGTTTCCTCTAACGATTCTTCCTACTCTCTCTTAGTCTACTCTCCAGGATTCTTGCATATATTTAGGCACTGTGCTTATTAGGGTAATTCCTCTATAGTTCCGGCACTCTCTGCTATCTCCTTTTTTAAATATTGGTGTTATGATACCTATTTGCCATTCTGCTGGTGTTATTCCTTTTAGCGCTTCATTCATTATGTCTTTAAGTTCCTGTAGTGCTGATTCGGGTAGTGCTTTCAGCATGTCTGCTGTTATTTTGTCATGTCCGGGAGCTTTTCCTCTTTTGGTTTTTCTTATTGCTTCTATTATTTCTTTCAAGCTTATTTCTTCTTCTTGTGTTATTTCTGTTTCCTTTGTTCGTGTGCGATGGCTTTCTTGTTGTTCTTCATCTTTAGTATCATTTCCCTCTAGTAATTCCATGAAATACTGTCTCCATCTGTCCATTATTCTGTCTTCTTCTGCTATCGTCTTTCCTTCCTTATCTTTAATGTTCGTAATTGTTGCTGTCTTCTTTTGTCTTATATTTTTAAGTGTTCCAAAAAATAATTTCTGGTTTTCATTGTATGCGTTTTTCATTTTTTCACCAAATTCTCTCCATGCTTTTTCTTTTTCTTCCTTTATTACTCTTTTTACTTTTTTCCTTTGTTCTTTATATTTTTCATAGTCAATAGGTTCTTTCGTTTGTAGATATTTATTCCACTTGTTCTTTTTTTCTTTCACTGTAACTTTTACCCTTTCCGACCACCATCTAGTTTTGTTTGTGTTTCTGTTCACTATTCTAGTCGTGCCGCAGCTTTTTTCTGCTGCCTCTAGCACTGTCTTTTTGAAGTTCTTCCATTTCTTTTCTATGTTTCCTTCTTTTTCTTTTGCTTTTTTCTTAAACTCTTCGTTGACGTTCTTTTGAAATTTTTCTTCTATCTCTTGTCTTCTAAGTTCATGGCATTTTATTTTCTTATTTACTATCTTTCTTTTGGTTTCGTTTTTTGTGATTACTTCTTGCATTAGTATCATTGTTACAAGGAAATGGTCGCTTCCAATCTCTGGTCCTCTTTTTACTTTTATGTCTTTTACTCTATTCCAGCTGTCTTTGTTAATTAGGAAATAATCTATAATCGATTTTTCATTTCTGCTTATAACTTATCTTGTTATTTTATGTATTTCTTTGTGCTTGAAGTGTGTATTTCCGATTTTGAACTCATTCTCTAGGCAAAACTCTATTATTCTTTTCCCGTTTGTATTCGTCACATTCTCTCCATTCCTTCCTAAGCACCACTCTATTCCATCATTCTTATTGAAGTTGGCACGTCATTTTCAATTCTTAATAACTCCAGAAGGGAAAGGGGTGCTGACTTAATTTATGCGGCACAAAACTCACCTCGAAGAGCACTAACCAACAGTACATAGCATTTTATTTGTGCTTCCAAATGGCGAGCTGAGCGTGAAGTTGGCACGTCATTTTCAATTATTAATAACTCCAGAAGGGAAGGGGGTGCTGACTTAATTCATGCGGCACAAAACTCTCCTCGAAGAGCACTAACCAAAAGTACATAGCATTTTATTTGTGCTTCCAAATGGCGAGCTGAGTGAGAAGTTGGCACGTCATTTTCAATTCTTAATAACTCCAGAAGGGAAAGGGGTGCTGACTTAATTTATGCGGCACAAAACTCACCTCGAAGAGCACTAACCAACAGTACATAGCATTTTATTTGTGCTTCCAAATGGCGAGCTGAGCGTGAAGTTGGCACGTCATTTTAAATTATTAACAACTCTAGAAGGGAAGGGAGTGTAACTTAATATATGCGGCACAAAACAATACAAACGAAGCACAAACTTTTCAAATAGTTTTTAGAATTTGTGCTCACAATGACGTGCCTACTTCACGGACCTCAGCTATTCTCTTGTTTATCTCTTTATCTTCATCATTACAGTTATTGATTGTGACTCCCAAATATTCAAACGAGTTCACCTTTTCAAAGCAGTATACGTTATCTTCCATTTCAAATATTATTCTATTCTTTTTTGTCTGATTTTTTTCTATTGCCATTTGGTCTTACGTTCGTTTTTGCACAGTCCATATTTCCTTGCACTCTCCGCTAATCTTTTAATAACTGTGTGCGGCTCATATCTTGGTCTTGTTATAAGGTTATATCGTCCGCAAAGGCTACGAACTGATTTGTCTTGTAGTATATACATAATCCCATTTCTTTCTATTCCACCTTCGATCATTGTTGTTTCTAATAGGCAATTAAAAAGCATTGTCGATAATGAGACTTCTAACCTGGTATACGTTAATAGATTCCCCTCTACTGCTACTCTGTCCCTCGTGTCGTCCAGGGCCATCTTAACAGTTGTATTCATTTCCTTGGTAAAAAAAAACAAATTTGCATGGTATAAAAAAAATGTAAGAATATAAGTACGTGTACCATGTAACAAACAATAAATAATTCTTAAATAATTAAAATTAAATTTTTAGTTTCCAAATTATTGCATGCACTCAACGGAAGGGTTGTAACTAGGCCACTGATTGTAGATCTTCCTTCTCTAAAACCTCCGTGGTACTCCTCTATCTTATCTTTTATACTTTGGTCCAGTCTCACTCTTATTATCTTCGCTAATATTTTATAAACAACATCTAATAATGTTATCCTTCCATAATTTTGATATAAGATTAGGTCTCCTTTCTTCGGTACAGGGCACAATACTGCCGTTTTCCAATTTCCTGAATTTTTTTTCATCTTTCCAAACTTTAAGAGATTATAAATTCCTGTTTGCAGTGCCTCTCCACCTTTTAATACCTGAATGCGATTTTCTCCTCCACTTTTGTTATTTTTCTTAGCTGATAATATGTCGCAAAATTCTCGTTCAGTTGGTTCTTCTATATACTCATCATTCTCTTTGATGCTTATTACCACTACCCCCGTTTTTTTTTTGTTCTTCTCCTTCAATATTTAACAACTCTTCAAAATGATCCACCAACCTATTAAGGTTTTCGTCTTTATCACTTAATAAGTTTCCCATTTTATTCCTACAATATCTGGATGAGCGTTGCGGAATATTTTTATTTTTCTTAACTTCTTGATAGAAGTTACATACTTCCTTGTTTATGTATACTCCTCCAGAGAGCTAAGTTTTAGTCTCATCCAATTTCTCATCTTTATTCTGCACAGTTGTTTAACAGCCTTTCTCTTTGCTTTGTATATTTCTTTTAGTCTGCTATCTATGCATTCCTAGTTTTGCTTGATTCCTCTCTTCTAGTGCTTCTCTGCATTTTTCATAAATCCAGTCTTCTTTACGTACTTTCTCTTTAACACCTAGATATTTTTGCACCGCATTGAGTATCATGATTGCATTTTATGCCATTCTTCATCAATACTTTCGCTCTTTTTTATTTTTTCAAGATTCTCTGTTACCTCTTTGGCGAATTAGTCTAGTTTCTTCGTTCTTTAGTTCGGAAATATTATATTTCCTTAGCTTCTCCTGCCTTTCTCGGGTTATTACTGGAAGTGTTCGTCTTATTTTCGCGATAATAAGAAAATAATTTGAATCCGCGGCTGCAATTCTGAACACATTTGGAGTGTCTTTTCAATCGTGAAGTGGTCAATTTGGTTTTCAGTATTCCCGTTTGGGTGAACTCAAGTTATTTTATGGGTATCCTTGTGGTCGAAATACGTACTCATTATTCTAAATTTATTTTCTATTACAAAGTCAATCAACATCCGTCCGTTTTTATTCTATATATTGTAGCGGAGACCGGCCCTGTGTGTTTGCGCGAGGAGTAGGGGAGGCGACAGCTGGCCGGGACATACGCGTTCGCTGCTCAGCGCTCGCCGGGGCAGTCAGTGGCTAGACGGACGTGAGACCACATGTTCTTTGTGCTTGTATCTTTATCTTTATTTTGTTATTATAATTCAATAAATGTTTTGTTGTTCTGTTGCAAATAACCATTGTGTTTTCTTTGTGGCACGCTACATTGGTGACAGCAGTGAGATCGAGCTAATGTGTAATAGTGGTATTGTGTGTGCGTGATCATACAAACTAGTTTACGGTTGCAGAAGACGGATACGAACTGGAACGTGTTGTTTTATGTATTTGTTGCGCATAAAAGCGTACTGTATAACTGTAGTGTCATTGTACTTGTGACTGAACGGTTTAAAGTAAAATGGCGGATATACAGATGCCTAAGTTTGCGAGCGGTGATTGGAATACATGGGTAGATACACATTATGCGTTCGCATTGTTGAAAGAGTGGGATGCGGGGAAGAAATTAACCGCTTTGCCATTTTACTTGGAAGGACCAGCCAGGAAAACGTTTACAAGCTTAAGTGAAGATCAAAGAAAAGATTGGCAAACTGTTCGTGATAATTTGCGTCAAGTTTTTGCACCTGAAGAGGATGACGCTGAGGCTAGATATCGCGCGCGACGCCAAGAACCGGGAGAGACACTTGCTATGTTCGCGACCGTATTACGCAGCCTGTGCAATAAGGCGTTTGGCGGTTACGGTGCAGCGATTAAAGAAAAACTATTACTACGTCAGTTTTTGTTAGGAATCGATGCGAATATTGCGGAAGAGGCTGCGTGTCAATGTCCTGCGACACTAAATGCTGCGCTGGCAGATGCACAGTCTGTGCAAAGCTTAAATAGGACGCTATTCGAAATTCGACAACAAGGAAGAATCCAAGTTGCAACGTCCGAGGCAGCTGTTGTTTGCTCCGCTGAATCTAAAACTCAGAGTGAGTTAGAATGTCTAAAGAAAACTGTGGAAGCTCTGACAAGGACAGTGGAAGAGCTCGTACACACAACGCGTCGATTAGAAAGTCAACCGGATATGTCTGAATCTACTCGAGAGCCGACCGTACGCTGGCGTGATCAGACTCCACCGCGTAATACATACGAACGTCGGTCTACGCAGAATATACCGCAGAGACGAGCACGTTCGCCTTCTCCAGCACGTAGTGAAGACAGTTAGAATCGTACAGGCAGTCGTACTTCACGACTTCGTTGCTACGAATGCCAAGAACGAGGACATCTAAAACGAGACTGCCCGAAGAGAAGCACCGCCCGCCAGGGAAACAAGTAGGAGCGTCTCGAAGTCCCGCCAAGACGCTCGATTATGATAAGACGGGCTCAGTCGATAGTGATGCTGCCGTTCTACGTGTGAGTTAAAACCAGTGAGAGACAAAGTGACATTAGCTAGTCGTGATCAGTTTAGCATATTAGGGACAGATCACATGAAGGTACAAATAGGTGATGTAGTAATGACTGTAGAAGTTAGTGTCTACGATCATCTGATTGATAATGTTATACTCGGTTGTAATTATATGAGGAAGGTCGGTTGCCAGTTGGATATGGCTGGTAGGTGTATTATAGTAGGCGGCAAACGAGTGGACGAGTGCCCGATCGTACCTGCAGCCGCCGTGTTATGTGAGACAGTTGTAATTTCAGGCCGGACAGAGATAATCAGTCGAGTGTATATTACTGGTGAGGAAGTGAATGTACCAAGAGTTGTAGAACCAGAGTCGAAGTGTTGGGAGAAATATGGATGTTTGATGGGACGCTCCGTAATTGGGGGTCCAGATGGGGCAGTATTGTTACGTAATCCTGGTAGTGAGACTATAACGCTACATCGTAATACGTGTATTGGTACTGCGTCTCTGTGTACGGTTGTAGACGCCCCCGAGGAGCAAGAATCTCCAATAGCCCATCAGGATTTCGACTGGCGTGAAGCCGAACGCCATTTATCGGGAGAACAAGTAAGACGTGCTCAGCAGTGCGTGGACGAGTTTAGTGGTGCGATTTCGAGGCATAAATCTGACAACGGCAGAACTAACGTGTTGCAGCATTGCATCGATACATACTGGGAATGCGAACCGACGGCGATTAGCACCTCGTAAATTACCTTTCTCACAGAGAAATGAAGCACAACGCGAAGTACAACGCATGCTGGAGGCAGGTGTAATACGACCATCGACATCTCCTTGGTGTTTCCCGGCAGTTCTTATTCGGAAAAAGGACGGAAGCCTCCGTTTCTGCGTTGATTTCCGCAAATTGAACGAGATCACGATCAAGGATAGTTATCCGCTGCTGAGGATCGACGCAGTATTGGACTCTTTAGCTGGTGCTCAGTTGTTTTCTGCCCTTGCTTTACAAGCGGGATATTGGCAATGCGAAGTGCGACCCGAAGACAGACCGAAGACCGCTTTTTCTATAGGAAGCGGCTTGTATGAATTTAACGTTCTCCCATTCGGAGTTTGCAATGGGCCGGCCACTTTCCAACGGCTGATGGACGTGGTGCTAGATGGCCTTCATTGGGAGAGTGCCCTAGTGTACTTAGACGATGTGATCGTTTACGGAAGCACGTTCGACGAGCATTTAGAAAGACTAGCCACGGTCTTCAGACGATTATCCGCAGCCGGGTTGAAAGTCAATCCGAAGAAGTGTCGCTTATTCCACAGGCAAGTCGAATTTTTGGGCCACATCGTCAGTGGCGAGGGAATCGCCACGGATCCAAAAAAAATACTAGCTGTCAAGGAATGGCCCGTACCCCGAGATTTGACGGAGCTACGCTCCTTTCTCGGGCTTGCTTCATATTATAGACGATACGTGCCCAATTTTGCAACTATCGCAGATCCGCTTCATCGCCTGTTAAACAAAGGCGAGCGATTCCAGTGGATCGAACGTTGTGATGAAGCGTTCGAGAAACTTAAGCAAGGTCTCATGAAAGCACCCATTCTTGCGTATCCGAATACGAGAGACATCTTTATCATTGACGTGGATGCAAGCAACACAGGGATTGGTGGAGTGCTTAGCCAAATTCAAAACGGAGAAGAACGTGTGATATCGTACTTTAGTCGGGCATTGACCAAGCCGGATAGACAATATTGCGTGACGAGGAAAGAGTTGTTGGCGCTAGTCTCGGGTGTGCCGTCATTTTAAATCATACTTGTGGGGCGCGCACTTTATCGCACGGACGGACCATAACTGCCTCAAGTGGTTGCATAATTTTCGTGAGCCTGAAGGGCAAGTCGCCCGGTGGTTGGAGCTCCTGGCCGAGTATGACATGGAAGTGATCCATCGGCCCGGTAAGAAACACACGAATGCCGACGGTTTATCCCGTCGCCCGTGCCCACAGTGTGAAGTAACTCAAAACAATCCCATAGGATCGAAGTCGGTAGAAACTCAAACTAACAGTTTATTGGCATCGATGTCGGAGTGTGAAAGTGAACAATCGGTGATTCAAAGAGAACAAATGAACGATGAATGTTGCCGTGCCGTGATTGACTTTTTGCGCGATCAGAACGCCAACGAAACGTCACTAACAGACAGTGCTAGGTGATCACGGTAATGCTGCTGCCGCTGGGCGCACCTGGGAGTTAATAAAACATTAGCACGGTTACGTGAGCGCTTTTTCTGGGTGAATATGCAAGCAGATACCCAGAAATATTGCGAAGAGTGTGAGGAATGCAACCGCCGTAAAACTCCAACACCAGCTTGTAAAGCTCCCCTGCAACCCTCAAAGGTATCACGACCCTTGGAACGCGTCGCCATTGACATTTTGGGTCCCTTACCTACTACTGCAAAAGGGAGTAAATATGTCATTGTAGTAAGCGACTATTTTACGAAATGGGTGGAAGCTTTTGCCATCCCAGATCAAACCGCTGAAACTGTGGCTCGAGTGCTTGTAGATGAGTTCATATGTAGATATGGGGCTCCGGAAGTTATCCACTCAGACCAGGGGCGTCAATTTGAGTCTCAGCTCTTCCAAGAGATGTGCTGCCTACTAGAAATTACAAAGACACGGACCTCTCCATTCCACCCACAATCTGATGGGTTAGTCCAAAGATTCAACAGGACTTTGTTGTGTATGTTAAGTCATTGGTCCGGTACTCACCAACGGACGTGGGATGTCAAATTGCCACAAGTTATGATGGCGCTTACAGAAGTAGTAAGCACGAGAGTACTAAATATACCTCATTTGGTATGATGTTTGGAAGAGAAATTCGCCTTTCAGTCGATGCTCAATATGGGCTACCACCTCAGCAAACCTGTACGTCTGAGCAGTAGTACATTAAACAGTTGAGAAGTTCGTTAGATGAAGCTCATGAGTTAGCCCGTGAACACTTAAATGCTTCACATCAACGACAGAAAACCTATTATGACCGCAATGTAAGACCCAGATTATATAAAGTGGGAGACCTGGTGTGGTTACACCAAGCTACGCCCCGTGTGGGTGAGACCCAGAAGCTTCATCATCCTTGGACAGGACCGTATAGGATTATTAAGGAAATGGGTATGAACACCTATTGGGTACAACATTGTTCTATTAAACATAAGCGGCTGGTGGTTCACCATGACCGCCTTAAACCATGCAACCACTTGCCAAGTCCTGAGATAGCGAGGAGAGAGGAACGAGCCAGGAGGCCACCAGGACGTCCGCGACAGCAAGGCCCTAATCAAGAGTTGCAACGGAGTAGTCCTGAGTTCTGGCTTGAAGAGGTATCAGGAGATCTCTTTAGTTCACCTGCTGAATTCGCCCTAGCTCACTGCGTGGCAGCTAATTTACGAATGGGTACGGGTGTTGCTACTGAGTTTAAAAGACGTTTTGGAGGAGTTGAAAGGCTGAAGAGTCAAGCGGTGAGACCTGGAGGTACCGCTTATTTAAGTACACCTGAGAGAGATGTCTTTTACTTGGTGACCAAAGAAGAGAGCCACCATAAGCCGTCATATACAAGGCTGCGACAAAGCTTGGGCGCACTGCGGGATCATATGGAACGTTTGAAGATTGGTCGAATAGCCATGCCCATGATTGGTTGTGGATGTGATGGATTGGACCCCGTACAAGTTAGGAACAGAATCAAAAACGCTTTCGAGGGGAGCGATGTGCATATCAGGATCTATCACCATCCGAGACGATTCGTACCTGGAAGTACGGATGGAATCAGTCGTCTTGTTCCATCATCTCCTGTTCCCGAACGAGACTTAAATATTCCCCTCCACCAAGACAATCGCAGCGTTACCCACCTTGCCGAGCGCTGTCCACTCCTCCCATCGGGAGGCCGATTGAGGAAGGTCTGAATGCCGGAATGAACCAGGGTGCTGCGTCTGCAGAAGATGGTGTAGCGGAGGAGTTCTATCCCGCTGAAACGGGAGAGGTGATACCAGCGGTAGTCCAGGATGGACCTAGTGAAGCCGTGCCCCGAGAAGTGATTCCTCTGAGCCAGGAGGTAGAAGCACTGGCTAACCGTGCTGCAGGGCCGGAGTTTGAGGAGCCTGCAGGGAGACCCGATCATCCTGAAGAGACACCCACTCGACCGCCACACGAGTCCCAAGTTACTGACAATCGCAGGGAAGGTCCCGACAGAGAAACCAGTCGCCAGCAGTTACCTCCACGAAGCGCCAGGGGTATGGCGAACTGGTTAATTCATGATTTGTTTAATGCTTCCAGGAGGAAGCAGTAACTTCGGAGGGGGTAGTGTAGCGGAGACCGGCCCTGTGTGTTTGCGCGAGGAGTAGGGGAGGCGACAGCTGGCCGGGACATACGCGTTCGCTGCTCAGCGCTCGCCGGGGCAGTCAGTGGCTAGACGGACGTGAGACCACATGTTCTTTGTGCTTGTATCTTTATCTTTATTTTGTTATTATAATTCAATAAATGTTTTGTTGTTCTGTTGCAAATAACTATTGTGTTTTCTTTGTGGCACGCTACAATATCATGTTTACTTTTATCACCAGTTACGCTCTTGATGTGATTTTCCCTTCCGATTTTTGTCCCCTAACGCTATTTTTATATCGTATTTTGGTATTCTATCAATTATATTTCGTAATTCTTCATAGAAATTAATTTTAAGTTCCAAATCTTTTACTTCAGTTGGCATATGTACATTCACCATACTTATATTTCTATATGTTCCTCTTACTCATAGCAAACAAATTCTCTCTGATATTGGCTTAAAACCTATTAGTAGCATCTTCATTCCCTTACTAAAAAATCAACTCCAAAGTATCTATTTTCATCCCTTCTATTGAGAAATGTGTACCCATTTATTTCTGAGACTAAACCCCTTCTGTTAAGTTTTTTGCAATTCCAGCACATGCAGCTTGTACTTTTCCATTATTAATCATAAATTCTTTAATGCTTCTTCTTCACATGCCCCTCTTACATTGCATTCTATCTTCAGTTCATTTTTAATCGTTTTGCCTTTTACTTTGCTTTTTGTCACTCTTTTATCCGTATATGTAACCTGACCTACTTTTGACGATTTTTTGACCTAGTATTATTTGTTTTCTCTTGTCTATAATAACCTTCCAATTAAATTTTTCTTTTATTCCACCTCCATTCTTCGCCATTTATTATAATCTTCAGGTATCCTATTTTCACATTTTTACCGCTTTTCTTCTCTGTGTCCTTTCTCTGATTAATTTTCCTGTCTTTCTCGAGGAGGTCATCATCTATAAATATTTTCGCTTTCCTGTAATTCTTCAGTTTGCTTTTATGAATCATTATTTTTTTTCTTCTCTGCAGCATTTTCTAACTCCAGGGGGGTGCAAATACGCAATTAAATTTTAGTTTATAACTGATTTTTAAGTCAGCCTGGCAGTTTAAAACGTCAAAATTGAATAAATACAATGACGATTGTCATGTACAGACTACCAATCGATTAGTTTTTTATTTTGCCAAAATTTAGTTCATAGTAGTTATTATAATTTCGTCAAAATTAAATTAAAAAATTCTACAAATCATGTGAGTTAAGCATGTTCATTCACGCGAAGAAATTAACTCACTCGAATGAATAAACATCATCTTACAAATAAATAACTGACTAGATGTATCATAGTATATTATTCAATGAACATGTAATGTATGCTATTATTAAGGATTGTGATGTAAATCATCCGAATGACTAATAGCCATTACATGCGAATAGAATACTTTTTATTTGTTACTCACTTGTAAACCTGAACCGCCTAATACTTTTGTAAATTAATTTTTACTAGTTAACTTATAAAATTGGTCGCTAACTTGTTAAGATTTTACAAGTTAGTTACCACATTAGTAACGTTGTTGACATGAGAAAATTGTGTTTTGTTACATTAAAAATAAGATTTAACAATTGAAGATAATGTCACGACGTCACTTAAAGCATATTACTTAAATAAGTGCCAATTGTAATTGACAAGTTTAGGTTATAATTTTAAATTTGAATTAGCGAGTAACAGATAAAATATTGTACGCCAGGGTAACTGTTTCACTGTCTACTTGGCTCGCCAGCAGTAGCGGACTAGGGGGGGGGCAACAGGGGCGGTTCGCCCCGGGCCCTACCAAACAGAGGGGCCCCCATTTCCAGGTTAAAAAAAACGAAAAGGTTCAGTCCTAAGATTTTCCACTAAATAACCACCTTCATAGATACTCGAGTCGGTTTTCTGAATGTCTCTTTTCTATCAAGAAAAAATTATTTTTGTATATGAAAAGGGAAAAATATGCCGCTTTTCCCATCTCTTGAAAAAATGTAACCTTGAATTATAAGGCATTTGACCTTGAATGAAAAAAAATCGCCTGCGGTGCTTTTTTTTTTCGTCGCAATCTCCCAGAATGACCCTGCGTAGAGTTGGCAACTCTACGTCCCAATATAAAGGGCCCGGGCCTCCGAAGATGTTAGTCCGCCACTGCTCGCCAGTCATTTCCTCGTTTCAGCAGGAGAACCTGTTTTACCAAGTTACGAATGTAAAATATTATGATTGATTTGACATTTAGCAGAAAATCTTAAAACCGACTATTCAATTACATTTTAAGATTAAGAAGAAAATAAAGGTATGAAAAATGACAAAACTATTGTATCTTTGACTTTTATGTGGAAAAAAATTACTTATGAAAAGCAATTTTGTTTGTACTATTTAACTCGTTTGTATGCTTCTAGCTGCAAGAACTTGTAATTTTTACGACAAATATTTTGTTTGTGTGCTCTAATAAGTAAACACGGTGTTCATTTGTAGTCGTGTATTTTGCACTAACATGTCAAAACTGTACTACCTCCCATGCTAATGCACTTAGAAATTCCTGTAGCTTAGTCTCTGCGACAAATAAATAGTTAGTCGCTAGAAAGTTACGTAGATCGCGCACTTGCTATATTTAATCGCAAAATAGTTATTTTTCTAATCTTGCTCTGAAAATGCAATTTTCTGGTTTCATTTTCATGCTGAAAGCGACTTTTTGCAACACGCATTCATATCCTAGCAACAAATTATAAATGATGTATAGAATGTTTGTTGTTATAGATACGCAACACAAATACAAAAATTGACAATAAATGTCAAATTATTTAAAAAAATAATTATTTATTTTCTTATTTTTATATTGCAGAAGTAAAAAAAATAGTGTGTATAACACATGTTGAAAGTCCTTGGTGGAACACAAACGTTGTAACTTTCAATTTAGTTCAGGCTACAACTTTCGTTTGGTTCGACTAGAAATACTTTCAGCACTTAATGTACAAATAACTGTTTATATTTCAAGCTGTCTTATTTTTGCGACTGAACCATCGCACGACAGAAAATCGCTTGTGCGCGCTTGGCCTAACGTTGCAAGATTTTGACAAAAAGACGGTTTTGTGATGATTGTGAATTTGTAACCGACATTAAAATTTGTTTATTATATTAATATAAAATTGTAATCTATTCTAAATACGATCTATAAACGACATTTTTAGTTAACAACAAATTAAATAGGACTAATTTGGGTATGTTGTGTTTGTTTGTATTTCGAAAACAAATATTTACTATATTGTACTAAATTGCACGGATAACGTATTCTTAGTACATTTTCTACAAAAAAAAACTACTGAAAGGTAAAATTTAAATTTCACCTAACGATTGAATATTATTCAATCGAACTGTCAATATTATTCAATTAGCGACAGTAACGAAGGTTATTGATCGATAAGAATCAGCTGAATTATGGGTATTTGACAGTAGTGGATAAATACCTATTAATTAACTTTCTAAATTCTAAGACAATTAGGAAATTAAAGATGAAAATAGCCAAAATTACCTATATTTGTGATATTTTATTTGTTTCTTTTCCACAATCATTGTTATTACAGAGAATAATGATTTTCTTTTTTCTATTGTAGTTTACGAAAAATCCAGGAAAGCGGTATACAATCTCGAGAATTACAACGTCTCTATACGAAGAAACCAGATTGTCATTCTAGTGGTGGTAATTTTGTATCCGTCGGCTTGATTGATGCATACCCTGCATTCTTGGTTCTTGGCGCAGGGATGGGGCTCTCATTAATGTTATTCTTCTTTGAAAAAATCATCGTTAAAAAAACAAAACGATAGAATGTATTAATAATGCATCTTTTTTTGCGTTGGTTGCTTGTAGTTATTACGTAATTCATAGCGATTGTAAAGGCTCCTAAAGGCACCTAGACGTTTAATATTTTTTTGTAGTAATATTGTACAATAATATTGACAGAGACCTTATACTGTTTAATAAATTGTGCAATAATTTAGTTAATTATTTATTATCCACATTTATTGTTAAAAAAAAAATCACACTTGTTTCCATGCTTCCAGTATTAAAATTTTTGCTTAGGTGTCAAACTATTCGTGAATTATTCATGGAGGTAGGCAAATATTGCGCACTATACACTGTGGTGGTGGCGTGAGCATGGCGTGTACGTCCTCTTTTGAGATGGCGGTTTAGGGGTAGCTCGGGCGCCAACGACTGGAAGTGTTGAAAACAGACTTGCGAAGACGGCACGGATAGCTATGTGTAGTTTAAGATAGGGTAGTTGTATAGAGAAGCACTAGACGTCTTAACTAACTAGTTTATTGTATTAAAATGGACAACACTAATAAAGATAATCATAAATCCTTGTCTTCCCTGAACTGTGAGAAGTAAACAGTGTAAATATTCCTCCCAAAGGTATGTGATCAATGTAAATATTCCACCCAAAAGTAAGTGAACAATGTAATTATTTCACCCAGAAGTAAGTGAACAATGTAATTATTTCACTCAAAAGTCAGTGACATATGTAAATATTTCACGCAAAATATTCCATCCGAAAGTACAGTGCGTGGAACCAATCTTGAGCTGAGAGGTAAGGGAAAGAAATGCTCATATCGTGATATTCCATAGACGCCGTCAAATAATAATTATTACAGTTACTGTGTGCTTCTAACTTATTTTGTGTACGCTTATTATCCGAGTGTAAACAAGACAGGAACTGATACGAACAGCAATTGCACAGATCAACTGTCAATATAGGAAAGGCTGCGGAGCTTTAAAATTTATTTGGACAACTGTTACATGTTATATTAGGTATGCGGAAACCGCGGAAAGTAAATTAATTGTATTTCATGTGGATTTAAACGGAGCGCTTATATTACACATTGATTTGTGGTAACATATTTTCCATAGTTCATCCTTCGAGTCCAGAACTGTAATTGATGAAATACTCATAAAATACGCTAAATAACGGCGGATTCCGTCTCGCATTAAACTAACCAAATTCAACTTAGACGGATAAACTATGATGAGGAGAATAAGTCAATCAGTTCTCAACCAAGAGCCCAACAGCTGAGCTCGCCTCGCAAGAACTGAGGAACTGATTTGTGCAATCCTCGCGGCGCTTTTTATACCAGCAGTTTGTATATTCTTACAAAAATAAACAAACTTTATGGGACAGCAAAAATGACTACGCGGCGTTGATTACGCTGAAAAGGTTTACATAGCGGAAAATGAATACCATTAACAGTTCATCACAATGCTGTTCAAAATTTACAATAAATGCAAGTAAATATTACAACATAATAGTTATAATAAAAAATGCATCGGTTTCTCATTTGGCCGCTCACTGGTAACTCACGTCTCGTCATTCGTCTGTCAGATGTGTCTCGTGCGAGCGTCAGAGCAGGCGGCTTACATCTCAATATATTTCATTTCACGTAAGAAAATAGCGTTGGTCTATCTAAACATAAATTCTGCCCTTTGATTGGTCAGAATGCTAACCTAGTTCACAAAAGCGAAAAAAAAAAAATCACTTGTCAGCTGTCAATTATCAAATAAAATATACATAATTAAGTGATATTTACTCACGTTTTGATGTAATATTTAATAATCAGGACTCGTATATTTTAAGGATAAAAATATTTTTATTATTGACAAAGTTTGGTTTCACTGATTTAAATTATTTATTTAATACATGTAAAAGCGGTCAGCTCTCAAGCGCCATCTGCTATTTCCTTACGTGAAATGAAGTATAGTTTTCTAATTGCAAAGTTATAGTTCCACACTGCGACACCAGTCCGCAGGTTAGCGCTAGTAACCAAATGACTTTTCGGAACGTCCGTTGCTTGAGTTTGAAAGTTTACATGTATACTTCATGTCACATAAGAAAATAGCAGATGGCGTTTGAGTACCGACTGTTTTTACATGCATTAAAAATATAATTTAAATTCGTGAAACCAAAATTTGTCAATAATAAATATTTTAAAAATTTGGTTAACTATCATTTAATTTTGTTGATTTTTTTTGATAAGTGACAACTGACAGATGATTTTTTTTTTGGTTTTGTGAACTACGTTTGCATTCTGACTGTTATGTTTCGGCTTATCAGGACCGTTATATTTATATATTAAAACACTTTTAATATGACAGCTTGACAAATATCACACAACTACTACCACTTTCAATTCTCTATCCCCCGCCAACTATATTACATTCCACTACATCCTCCCTTCTAAATTTCATTCTGACATTTTAATATTTTGACATATAACCTCTTTCAATTTTGACATATGTATCGTTTACAAAAATATACAATAAAATTTAATCTCTTAAATCTACTATCTCCTCTTCACTTTTCTAGTATCTTCTCAATCTGCTATTTCTTCTTTCTTACTGAGTCTGCAAGTTTCTGTAGATATTTTCTATTTCTCTCTACCAATCCTCTTTCGGTTCTCACTACATACGATCTTGGTCTCTTCGCTTCTCCTTCAACTCTTCCTTCTTTCCGATCTTGAATTAGCCAAACTCGTTCATTTCTCTTTAATTCTTTTAAAATACGAGCTCGATGTCTCTTATCATAAGAATTTTTCTGCTGTTCTTTTTCTTTCTTCATTTTCTTCTGTATTTCGTCGTGATTGGGTGTTATAGGTGTTAATTTTTCTTCTCGTATGGGTAACTTTTCTCTTAACCTTCTCCCAAATAAGATCTGTGCAGGTGATAATCCACAATTTAATGGAGTATTTCCGTGAGCCAATAATGCAAGAAAAATATCTTCATTCTTTTTCAGCATATTTTTCACTATTTTAACTGCACTTTCTGCTTGGCCGTTGCTTTGTTGATAATTTGGACTACTGCTTACCCATTTAAATTGGTACTGCCTTGCAAATTCTCGGAATTCGCTTGAATCAAACTGCTTACCATTATCAGATCTTACAATATTGGGAATCCCATGTCGTGCGAATGTTTCTTTTAAAAATAATATGGTATCTATTGCTCGAATGCCTTGTAGTTGCTTCATTTCAATGTATTTACTGTAATAGTCCTGGATAACTATATACATTTTTCCCCCGTACTGTGCTAAATCAACTCCTACCATATACCAAGGTCGTGTTGGTATATCTGATGGCATCATTGGTTCAGTACCTGGAGTTCTATGTTTTATACATTTTTCGCATATTTCAGTCATATCTTTAATAGCTGAATTTATACCTGGTAACCACACAGTAGCTTTAGCTCGCGCGAAGCATTTTAGTACGCCAAAATGTCCTTCGTGAATTTGTTTTAATATTGTTTTTCTTAATATCTTAGGTATAATGATTCGATCATTCATAAATATTATATTTTCTTGGCATTTAATTTCATTTCGTTGCTTGTAGTATTCTTTAACTTCTCGCGAACAATTTTCTTTATTCTTTGGCCATCCGTTAACTATGTATTCTTGAAGTTTTGTCCTCTCTTTATCGCATGACTGTGCTTCCTTGATTTTGTGTAACATATTATATTCATTTTCAAAATCATTTATTACCGCATTCACATATATGTCCGTTTTCGGTGTTGCAACGTCTGGATCATTACTTCCTTCTGGTAACGGTGATCTGCTTAAGGCATCGGGAATAAAGAATTCTTTACCAGAGACATGACTGATTGTGTAATTAAATTTCATTAGTCTCATTCGGAAACGTTGAAGTCTATTTGACAATTTATTTATTTCCTTCGTAGCTAGTATTGTTGTTAACGGCTTATGATCTGTTTGTATGTGAAATTTTGATCCAATTAAATACTGCTGTAACCTTCCACATGTCCATAATACTGCCCATGCTTCTTTTTCGATTTGCGCATATCTGCGTTCACTATCGCTTAATGTTTTTGAGCAAAAACATACAGGTTTCCATGTATTGTTTTCTTGTAACTGTTCTAGCATGCCGCCAATCCCATAAGATGATGAATCTGCTGATATTCTGCTCTGCCGTGCTGTGTTAAATTTCGCTAAAACTGGCGCTGATGCTATATCTTGCTTTAGTTGATCGAATTCTTGTTGATGTGCCTCTGTCCATACGAATTGTCTATCTCTGCGTAAAATTTCTCGCATATATTTAGTTTTATCTGCCACCTGGTTAATAAATTTTCCCACGTAATTAACCAAACCCAAGAATCTCCTGACATCTTTCTGATTTTCAGGTATTTTGTATTCAGTAATCGCTTTAACGTTCTTTTTATCTACGCATATACCTTTGGCATTTATTACATGTCCCAGATACGTAGTTTCTGAACATTGCCATTTGCACTTTTCTTTATTTAGCGTGAAACCATGTTCTTCTAGAGTTTTTAGCACAATATCTAAAGTTTTGTCGTGTTCGGCTTTATTTCGGCCCGATACTAATATATCATCTGCATGAACAAGCACATTTCTTAAATTTAATTTTTCAATAACTCCACTTACTGTTTTCTGGAATACTTCCGGCGCGCTTGTAATGCCGAAACATAATCGTTTGTACGCGTAACGTCCAAACGGCGTTATAAATGTAGTATATTTTCGCGATTCCGACGATAACTCTAATTGCCAAAATCCTGACGAAAAGTCTAATTTTATGTATATACATGAATCTTGAAGTCTAGACAATGTCTCTTCCACTGAAGGTAACTGAAATCTCTGTTGTAAACCGGTTTGAACTATATATTCTAATGTAAATAGGAATGAACTATATATTCCAAGTCTTTGTATAGAAAGTGCGATCCTTGCACTATGTAATCAAATAATGTAGTGGGAGAGATGCAAAAGGGTTTTCTCTGCTCCGTTACCGGGCAGTGAGTTAGAGTTAGTCAGTAGAGAGTAGTAAGTTAAGTAGACAGCAATAGTTAAGCAATAATTAAGCAATAGTCAATAGCAATAAGCAATAGTCAATCAGCAATAGCAATAGCAATAAGCAATAGTCGATAATCAATATTCATAATTGTATTATTTCAACATTAATAAACTAATAGGTAATACAAGATACACTTAATAATTTAACAACCCTTAAAACACAACCCGACGTGAGAACCCTAACACGTTACAACATTAAATTGGTGGCAGCGAGTGGATTCCATAAAATTGGAATAATAATAATAATAATTCGTGAAGTAAATTTTGCATCGCAAATCTGGGGCGACAAGTGCTTCACTAATAATATAACAACTAAAAAGGTGTTTAATAAAAAGGGTGTGTATCATAACAACAGAGCTGAGTTCGTATATCTGCAGTTAGTAGTTCGTTTGTTTGTATTCGTGAATCGTCTGCAGTTCTGTTCCTGTTTATTCGCCGAATATTATCAGCAGTCCAGTTTCTTCGTGAGTTCCTGCTGTTCGAGTTCCTGTCCAGTTTCGTGAGTTTCCTGCAGTTCGAGTTCTACAAGTTCCAGTCCGGGGTGTCTGCAGTTCGTTCGTTTCCTGTCCGTTCATCTCAGTTCCTGTCCGTTGCTGTCTACAATTCGTCAGTGGTGTGAAGTGTACCCCATAGTAAAAAGTAAGTCCCATTCGTTAATTTAAAAGTAGTGTAAAAAAATCTGTGAAAATGGTGGATGTAGGAAGTGCTTCCACATTTGGTACAAATGTTGGCAATTCATTCATTAGCTTAGATACCGCCGCAAGGTTAATTAAAGAATTTGATGGAACAAAACGAGAATTAGTAACAGAATTTATTGATAATTGTAAATTAGCTATGTCCTCAGTAAAAGAAGTAGATAAATAAATAAATAAATATAAATATATCATCACGGCATATTACCCATTTCTGGGTGTGCCAGTATCTACAACACATGTAGACATCGGTAATGATGACGATATATTTTACCGTGTGGGCGCTTACCAGGCGTCACCTCACGGGCACTCATAGCTGGTGTGGAGAGTGCACCACAGGGGTCACTTTTGTGCCATTTAAAATTGGAAATATTTGGCGCCGGTCGGGATCGAACCCGGTTCCCCCAGGTTCGCGACCAGACACTCAGGCACGCGGCCACGGGAAAAGAAGTAGATAAAGGTATATTATTCAAAATTATTCAGACAAAATTAACAGGCAAAGCACGTAATATGATAAAATATAGAAATTTTGCAACATTTGAAAATTTTAGCGATCATTTAGAAGAAGTATATTCAGAAAAAAGATCTGTAGCACATTGGCAGTTAGAATTAAATAGTACTCGCCAAAACAAAAATGAGGATGTTGGATTGTACGCAAACAAAATAGAAAAATACTTATCAAATCTGATTGATGCTTCTACAGTAGGTAAAACTGAAGAAGAGTCCCAAATTATTATTCAGGTATTAAGTGATCAGGCATTAAATATATTTAAACAAAATTTACAAGAACCATTACGCACACAAGTAAAAGCTAGAAATCCACAAAATTTAGAAATTGCTATCGATGAAGCTAGAAATGAAGAGAGAGAATTATTAAGTAATTCGCAAGCTATGAAATACTTCAGTTATAAGGTTTCAATACCTCCTGAAGAAAGAAAGAAAATTTGTTATAAATGTGGTAAACCGGGACATTTAGCTAGGGAATATTTTTCTCAGAAATATCGAGATCATAACGCCAGTACGTCTAGTTCGAATTCGTTTAGTTCATTTAAAAATAATAATTATAGAGCAATGCCATTCGTAAAATCGAATATGAATTCAAAAAATAGTTCAGATAATCGTGACATAGAATGTTTTTATTGTAAGAAAAAGGGACATAGAATTGCTGATTGTTATAAGCGACAAGCGAATGAAAATAAGAAAAATAATGTTGTGAAAGAAAATCAAAATTCGAATTCAAAAAACGCGAATGCGTCTCTGGTCAAATAAGTACCGGGGACTGCCGCTATCAGACTCGGATGAAAAATTCAGATAATAATATAGAAGAACAGAGTCGTACTGAGGAATATTCGTTGAAAACTAATAGTACTGAAGTAAATAATATTAACAGTTATGTAGAATTGGAATTAGGAATTACAAATAAGAAAGTTAGATTACTTGTTGACACTGGAGCACAGGTAAATTTATTAAAAATTAGTGCCGTTCGTGAAAATGTAAACTTAGAAAATAAAGTGATAAAAATTCGAGGATTAACGGAACATCCAGTACAAACTTTAGGTATGGTAAACGAAAATTTTGAAAATGAAAATATAATAATTCCATTTCACGTAGTTAGAGATACGTTTCCGATAGATTGTGACGGAATATTAGGAAATTCGTTTATGCGTGAATTAGCAATTACAATCGACCACAAAAATCAGAAACTTCGTTGTGACAGATTCGAATGGAATCTAATAGATAACACAGATAAGAAAACAATAATAATTCCTGCTCGTAGTGAAAAAATAGTATTGGTTAAAACAGATGACAAACATGAGGGAATTTGTAAAAATTTTAAGTTATCAGAAAATTTATTATTAGGAAGTTGTTTAACAAAACCTGATAAAGGTAAATGTCCAGTAACAATTATTAATATTTCTGAAAATAATGTAGAAGTAGAAATTCCAACAGCTAAACTAGAACCAACAGAAATAATTCAAAATTCACTTCATAAAATACAATTTGATGCAGATAGAATAAAAACCTTGAAAGAAAATATCGCGACAGAACATTTAAATGAAGAAGAACGCAATTCATTGTTAGACATTTGCGCGTCATTCAGTGATGTCTTTTTTTTGCCCTCTGATAAGTTAGGATGTACGTCAGCAGTAAGCCACTCTATTCCTTTGAAGAAAGACACAGGCCCTATTAACGTTCGTCCTTATCGTCTGCCAGTAAGTCAAAAGTCTGAGATAAATAAACAGATGGGAGAAATGCTACATCAAGACATTATTCAGACAAGCAAATCGCCTTATAACTTTCCATTGTTAGTTGTTCCCAAGAAATCAGTTGACGGTGAAAAAAAATATCGGGTTGTTGTTGACTTTCGTCAACTTAATGATAAAACAATCGGTGATGCATTTCCGTTGCCGAATATCTCTGAGATATTGGATCAGTTGGGTCAAAGTAAATACTTTACAACTTTAGATTTGCAAAGTGGTTATCATCAGATACTCATGAATTCGGAAGACATGGAAAAAACTGCTTTTTCATCGGATTATGGACACTTCGAATTTAAAAAATTACCTTTCGGTTTAAAAGGAGCACCAGCGACCTTTCAGCGCTTAATGAACACTGTATTAAGTGGCTTGCAAGGGTTAAAATGTTTTGTATATCTCGATGATATTGTAATTTATGCCAAAAATTTAGAAGAACACGCTTCAAAATTAAGTGATGTACTTGAAAGATTACGACACTATAATTTGAAACTAAATCCGAACAAATGTCAATTTTTACGCAAAGAAGTAAATTATTTAGGTCATGTAATTACGGACCAAGGTATTAAGGCAGATCCTAGTAAAATTGATGCTGTACAAAATTTTCCTCGACCAACTAACGTTACGGAAATTAAATCATTTTTAGGATTAGTAGGTACTATCGTCGTTTTATTCCAAAATTTGCAGATATATCCAAACCATTAACTTTATTATTGAGGAAAGACATAAAATTTCAATGGTCAGATTTGTGTGAAGAATCTTTTAATAAATTGAAAACAGTACTAGTTAGTTCGCCAATCTTGCAGTATCTTGATCTTGAAAAGCCCTTTGTCCTGACAACAGACGCGAGTAATATAGCCTTAGGTGCTGTACTTTCGCAGGGTGTTATTGGAAGTGATTTACCAATAGCATACGCTAGCAGAACCTTAAATAAAGCAGAACAGAATTATAGTACCACCGAGAAAGAGTTATTAGCCATATGTTGGGCTACGAAAAATTTTCGGCACTATTTGTATGGTCGTGAATTCACTATAGTTACGGATCACCGACCATTACTTTGGCTTTTTAATGTAAAAGACCCAGGTAGTAGATTAATGAGGTTTAGATTAAAATTAGAAGAATATAATTAAAAAAATTGTACATAAAGCGGGGAAAAATAATTGTAACGCCGACGCTTTAAGTCGTATACGCATTAGTACAGAAGAAAAAAGTAACGAGAATGAAACAAATATTAGTTTTGCTGAATTTAAAGAAATTAGTCAAAAACAATTAATACATAATTCAAATGTTATAGAGATAGAAGGAAATTTATTAAATACAAGTCCAGATTACGCTATTCTACATTGCGTTTCTCGTGATCTAAAATTAGGAAAAGGTATAGCGAAACTTTTAAAAGAAACATACAAAATTACATTTGACAATGATAAAAATTATAATTTCTGTGAAGTTCCATTTCAGACAGAAGATAATAGACTAATATTAAATTTGATAACTAAAGATAGGTATTTCGATAATCAAACATATGAAAATCTATGGCAAAGTTTAATTAACTTAAGGACATATTGTGTAGGAAATAATTTGAATAAATTAAGCATGCCGATTCTATCATGTGGAATAAATAAATTAGATTGGACAATAGTTCGAATGATGATTAGATACATTTTTAAAGGTACGCAAATTGATATTTCAATATATCACAATAATATTAAATATGATGCTGAGCAAAAGAAACAAATATTATCTGAATATCATGATAAGCCAGCCGGAGGACATGAAGGTGTCAATAGAACTTATAAACGAATAAAAATAAAGCATTGGTGGAAACATATGAAACGTGACATCAAAGAATATATCAAAAATTGTCCTAATTGTCAAAAAAATAAATTAGCAAAGTTAAAAATCTGATGTGGCCAACACATGACCTCCCGCCAATTCCATGTTTAAAATAGCAGTGAGTTTTAAGTAAAGTATCATTACCGGTTAATCGTTTGTAAATAAAATCTAATTTGTTGTCCAATAAATAGAAAAGTCTGTAATACGAAATTTTGGATTGTTTTATTGTTTTTTCTCAAAAATTTGTTAGAGCTCCAAATTAAGTACTACATCCGATTTATCATATATGGTTAAAATCTAATATGTTGTTTCAAATTATATATGAGTTTTAAATACCAAATTTGAGAAGTTTTGGATCATATTTTAATAGGCTTTAAGGAAAAATCGTCACACATGTACATTCTTATAAAAATCAGCATCATCTTCTAGGTGCTCTAAAACGCAATCTTTGTAAATTCTTCGCCGTACATAATCCATTTCGTAAATGTGTCGTTGTAAATTAATATTAATTTATAGTGCTGCAAAAATAGCAATTAGCAAATTTAAATCAGATCATCCTGTTCATCTAACATTTATGTATGATGGAAAATATATTATTTTTACAAACCTTAATAAAATATTTTACTATTATATTCTCATTAACACGGTTTTATTATTAATTTTAATATAATTACTGCCTGTCAGTGACATTTGTTTAAATATGTCAAACCTGTCATTAAAATTATGATTTTGTTTGACGCACAGGCTAGCTGATATATGGAAATAAATTATATTATATATTCATATTTAAAGTTATTTAGAGTTATTTACTAAATGTTATTATCGTAGAATTGAAGATTAAACCATTATATTCCATTTTAATTAGTAAAAATTGCTAAAAAATTATATTCAATGAATTTTTTACAAGAAAAACTGTTAAAAGCTTGTATAAATGATACTTCCGGTTATCCGATATACACTAAAAACTAATGAGCTCTTCCCATATTGGTATAGAATGAGTATACAAAATTTCAAATTTTTCTGATTGATAGTATTTGAGTAATCGTGTCCACATGATCCACACACACACACAGACACACACACAGACACACACACAGACACACACACATACATACCTACAGACATCATTGTAAAAATGTTAAAATCGGATTCTGGGGACATCAAAACGTGCTTATTATATAAAATCTCTGTATGCTATTTTTAGCACGATCCCTATACCTCCCTTACCTAGGGTAGCGGGAGGTAAAAAAGGCTCCATTAGAAATTACCACTACGTCACGAAATTGTTTTGAAAAGATATTTATAGACATTGTCGGACCTTTACCATTATCGGAAAACGGTAACAAGTATATACTTACAGTTCAAGATGATTTGACAAAATATAGCGAAGCCTACCCTGTACCGAATCAAGAGGCTAGTACCGTGGCTCAAGCTTTAGTTACACAGTTTATTTGTCGTTTCGGAGCACCTGAAATTATTGTTTCCGATCAAGGAACAAATTTCCTAAGTAATTTATTTGAAGGGATGTGTAAACTATTCCAAATTAAAAAGATAAAACTACAAGTTTCCATCCGCAAAGCAATGGTAGTTTAGACAGGAGTTACAGGACATTAGCAGAGTATTTGCGCCATTATGTAAAGACTGATCAGTCAGATTGGGATTACTGGTTACCATTTTGGATGCTTACCTACAACACAACACCTCATACTGCAACAAATTTTACTCCCTTTAGTTTAGTTTTTGCTAAAGAAGCGAATATACCATCAGCATTAGAACGCGAACCGGAACCTCGATATATGTACGATAATTACATTGATGATATAAAATATAAATTACAGACTTTGAGAAAATTAGCTCGTGAACATTTAGTAGATCGCAAGGAAAAATTTAGTCAAAATCACAATGAAAAATCTACAAAAGTAAAATTTAAAATAGGGGAAAAAGTTCTTTTGGATAATCGAACTATAACACCAGGGAGAAGTAAAAAACTAAAATCTTTATGGAATGGTCCTTATAAAATAGTTTCACAAAATTCAAACGTAAATTATACGATTAAAGTAGATAGAAAATTAGTTCGAGTTCATGCAAATAGATTAAAAAAGTACCATGAAAATTGATAAAGTACAATATTCTAAAATCTAAATATTTTTACAGGATGCATTATATTGGTATAATCTCTTGGATAATAGCAATCGCTGTTATTGCTATGAGTCAGCAGATTCCTCCGTATGAAGCCACTCCGTTTGATAATTCAGTTGGTATTTATTTCCAAAAATTAGGATTGGTACAATTGTATAATAATGAATGGAAGTTAATTGTTTATTTAGATATGAAGGAACATTATAAAAATGCAGAAAGTTTACAAACTTATTATGAAATGACTTCGAGAATTTGTAACAAGCAAAATTTAAAATCAGATCAGTTATGCGATAACTTTATGAAAATAGCAGCTAAAATGACATGATTTAAATGAGAAAAATAAAATTATTTATGATTTCGTAGGTCATGAAACTACTTACCGGAAAAAGAGAGGTTTAATAGATTTAGTAGGAAAAGTTTCAAAATTCTTGTTTGGCACACTTGACGAAGATGATGCCGACTATTATAATTTAAAAATTGAAGAATTCAGTAAAAATGTACATGATTTAGTTAAGCTAATAAAAGAACAGTCCACTGTAGTACGATCAACAATACAAAATTTTAATACAACAATATCTAATTTGGATTATAATGAGAAAATTTTAGGTGACAGTTTAAGATCTCTTAAATTATTTATTACCAATGAAACAAAAATTCTGAATACGGTCCAGTTTCACACGCAGCTTGAGGAGCACATATCTATATTCACTTTGTTAATAGAGCAGTATGAAGATAAGATAAATTCTTTAATAAATGCATTGTTGTTCGCTGAGAAATGTCAGTTACATCCATCCATAATTACACCGTCTAGGTTGGTGACTGAGTTGCAAAACATTGTATCATACTTGCCATCAAACACAGCTTTCGTGGTACCATTATCAATTAAAACAGTCCATACTTTGTTAAAAACAGTGAATGTGGTAGTGTATTATAAGAACAATTATCTAGTTTATGTAATCAATATACCTTTAATACATATTAATCGCTATGATATTTTTCAAATGTATCCATTACCTGTAATGTTAAGTCAACAAAAATTCATATTTATTCAGCCTAGCGCTAAGTATTTAGCTATAGATAAAATAAAACAGAATTATTTTCTAATTTCAGAAATAGATTTCTTGATGTGTAAGGCATATAATAATGTTTATTATGTTTGTAAACAAACACAAGCTATCTATTTGTCGCATCACATGAAATATGTGAAGTAAAAGTATTTCAGCTTAGTCCGAAATTGCCAGAAAGTTGTGACAAGAGAATAATACAATTAGAGTTTAGCATTTGGACACATATATTAAATTCAAACTCTTGGATCTATGTACTACCAGAAAAAGAAAGTTTAACCATATCATGTAAAGATAATAAAGAAATTTATGATTTAAAAATATCCGGTACTGGTAGATTAGGATTAAATGAGAGTTGTAAAGCTTATTCCAAAAATGTAATCCTTATGGCCAGAAAAGTATATTCTTCGGAAATTATAATGGGTTTTGCCCCACCTTTAGATATTAAATTAGATTGCTGTGAAGAATTAACACAGAAACATATAAATTTGAGTAATATTAATTTGAATCCAAATTTTAAGTCCATTCATACTAATTTAGAAGATTTGAATTTAGCCAGTCATAAATTATCCCAAATAAATGAATTAGCTGAACAAATAGAGAAAAATATAAATAGGGATACTTCACATAGTTATTATTCATTCATAGTTTGTGTTATAGGTATATGTGTAATATTGTATTGTATAAATTGTTGTTGTAAACGATGTTTCGGGAAAACAGCTTGTGGATGTTGTGCAGGTGTTTGTATTAAAATAAGTCAAAATTTTAACTCTGAAAGAAGAGAAAGAACTTCTGGTCCTTTAGTTCATTTTACTACTCGTTCACAACCTGTAGATCTGATAACTGAAAATGTATCTTCTGAAAGTAGCGAAGCAAGAACAACCTTTTGGCCTACAAGTACTTCCAAAATTTGTGAAAGGAGATCATCTAAAATGTAAAATTTTCCTTATAGTCAAATTTTTTTAGGGGGGAGGAATGTTGTAAACCGTTTTGAACTATATATTCTAATGTAAATAGGAATGAACTATATATTCCAAGTCTTTGTATAGAAAGTGCGATCCTTGCACTATGTAATCAAATAATGTAGTGGGAGAGATGCAAAAGGGTTTTCTCTGCTCCGTTACCGGGCAGTGAGTTAGAGTTAGTCAGTAGAGAGTAGTAAGTTAAGTAGACAGCAATAGTTAAGCAATAATTAAGCAATAGTCAATAGCAATAAGCAATAGTCAATCAGCAATAGCAATAAGCAATAGTCGATAATCAATATTCATAATTGTATTATTTCAACATTAATAAACTAATAGGTAATACAAGATACACTTAATAATTTAACAACCCTTAAAACACAACCCGACGTGAGAACCCTAACACGTTACAACATCTCTCTCAGAGCACAAATTTATTCAGTTCTGTTAGATCAGAACATACTCTAATTTTTCCATTCGGCTTCTGTGCTAAGACCATCGGCGCACACCATTCCGTTGGCTCATCGACCCGTTCTATAACGTCTTCTTTAACCATACGCTCTAACTCGTGCTTCGTTGCTTCCATTAGATTGAACGGCACTCGTCTTGGCGTTGCTATTGAATACGGTACTGCATCGGGCAATAGTCGTATTTTATGTTGATAACTTTTCAGTTTTCCCAAACCTTTAAATAATTTCGGGTAGCGATGCATCATTTTCTCGGCTTGTTCATTTATCAAGGTTCCTACGCTGTCTACATATTTCAAATTTAACTTCTTGCCATTCCAATATACCATCTTGAGAGCTAACAATACTGGCCTACCTAACAGGCTTTCGGTAGTGTCAACTACGAAATATTTTATTTCTTTTTTTATATTGTTAAATATAGTACTTGCTGTAGTCTGCCCTGATACTTTTAGTTTTCTTGACTCATCCTGTCCTGGGCCTAATAATGTCACATTTGCATTTTGTAGTGTGCACTTATGTTTTAGATATTTACTATAGTTCTTCATGGCCATTATATTGTCATCGGCGCCAGTGTCTACTTTAAATGGAATTATTTCACCACAAATGTTTATTTTTACACGCCACGGACTATTTTGTTTAGTCACACTTTCTATTTTTGTCACCTCGTAGACACTGTGTGTACTGTCACTGCTTTCTTCAGCTTCAACTTCTTTTTCTTTCGTTATCTCTCTTGTATGTCGCGTTCTTGTTTTGCACTTCGCAGCAAAATGTCCTTTAATCCCGCATTTATTGCACTTTTGTCCGAAGGCTGGGCATTTCGTTATTGGATGACTTACTTTTTTGTTGCACCTTTGACATTCTTTTTCGTCTGTGTATTTTCTTTTCTTATACTCGTCTTTATTTCTTTCGTTGTATCTTTGCTTCTTTATTGGCTGTTCCCATTTTCTGTTGCTCGCTTTCTTGGTTACTTTATCTACGAAACTGTTGTTACCTCTAAGCTCTCGGTTTTGCTCTCTGACGGATTCACTTTGTATAATTTTCTCCACTGCTTTCTCTAGAGTCAGTTTCTCATCGAGCTGTAGCATTTCTGACAGACGGTGGTCTTGCAGGCCTACTACTAATCTATCTCGTACTAGTTCGTCCGTTAAGCTTCCATAGTTGCAGGTTTTTGCCATTTCTACGATGCTAGCAACGAAATCAGCTGCTAATTCGCCCTCATTTTGCACTCGTAAATTAAATTTTGCTCTTTCGTATATTATATTCGATTTCTTTACGTAGTAATCGTCGAAAATTTTCTTTGCGTCATCATAACTCGTAATATCTGCTTCTTTCTTTTTCAACGTGTCCAACACTCGTGACACTTCTTGACCCATGTGCAAAAATAAATTTGTCACTTGTACTCGAGGAGGAAGAGAACTTAATTCGCACGCTTCTCGATATCTTTCATAATGGATTATCCATCGCGACCAATCTTGTTGACGGAAAGTAAATCTTTCTGGTGCTGGCACTGATCCGGTGAAATTTTTCGTCTGCGTAACTTGTTGTGATGACGCTTGAATTACGAACCTCGCTAGAGTGTCTCTCAACTCTTGTACTTCTTTTTTCAATGATTCTGGGTCCATTATCTTTACTAATTGTAGTTCGACTGCACGTTATTTTTTTTCCTTATACGAGTTTTTGGTTTTAACCAATCAAAGGGCAGAATTTATATCCCTATCTAAACCAACGCTATTTTCTTACGTGAAATGAAGTATAGTTCGCGCCGAAAAAAGTGAACATAAAATAATAATAGAAAAATTGATAAATTAATTTTTAAAGAACATAAATATCGTGAGTATTTTTAACGTGAAACATTGGGTTTGTCATATCCATGGTTACGACATTTGATTGACAGCAATGTATTTGACCGTTCCATTTAAAATGAAACATAGGGAACGAATCTGACAGAAGTATTATATTTAAATATTGTAAGAAATTTAGCGGAGTCAGAAAACCACTCGAGAGCACTAAACATATTTCGGGCACAAGGTGCACACAGTATTTTTTCTACATCTAAATTTCATTTTTAGAAAGCAGGTATAATTATTTAAACAAAATTAACCTCTAATGACATTTTGTCAAAATGACAGATAACCGTTGAATTTTCCTATAAGTATTTGATTGACAGCAATGTATTCACGTTCTCTCACATTTCCGAGAGCTCCGGTTGCTGCTCTATAGTACGGACAGTTCCTACAGGACACAATCTCCTTGCTGAATACGGAGCGGTTTGTTACAAAAACCGGCATAAAAATCGGATCATCTGAATGTATTTATATAAAACAATAATATTATGTTACTAGCAGTTGAAACAGGTATTACACGCCTCGGCCGCAAATTATGAGCTCAACACAAAAAGAATGTTCAACTCCGAGTGACATATACTATTTTTTCTTCAAGCATTCCGAAGTAAACTTGATGTATATAAAATGTAAATATGTCATTTCAGAGATTTCTTCTGCCATTTTGTACAATAAAATTTGACTGAACTTCGCAATACAACTGTCATTCGTCAGAGCTGCTGTTTTAGGTGTTGCCACCAGTGGTATATAAAACAATTAACATTATACTAATAACAAAATAATTAACATCTATATCGTGTATGTAGTTGCAAAATATGAACATTATAATACGCTTGAAGAAAAAAATATTTTCTTATATCAAATATAAAATACCTACCTATGTTGCCCGATTACACCAAATCGGGCCCCGCGCTTGAACACACATTATGTACTTAAATATTGTATTAAGAAAAAATATTTAAAAATATATAGTTATATACATAATATATCGTGTTTCAACATTCATGGAACGTATAAATTCTATATTACAACAAAAAAAGAAACCGGAAACGTCTATATTTTTAATTATTATTTTTTTATTTAACTCTACGGCAATATTTAAAATTCATGTTTCTATACTCTATTGGCTGAAACGAGAGAAAGTGGAACTAATTCTTGAACAGAGACAAGTCATTCTATTGGTCAAAAGAGGATAATTTTGGAGCAGAACCAAAAGAATGACTTGTTTTTGTTCAGGAATTAGTTCCACATTTTCTCGTTTCAGCGATTGTTATTTGAAATACGCACGGCAACATTTAACTCTTTATTGCAACACTGCAGTACTGCTTCCGCCATCTCTAGTAGCGCGTATTCTACAAAAAATAAATAATATAAGTAGGCGTTGTTACTATAACCATAAAACACTACGTCGGTGAAATGTTAAATGAACTATGTATTTCCATTTAATTCCGTAAATTATGAATGTGAACCAAGTTTGATCATTTGTATTGCACATACAGTAGTATATTTTTATTTAAGACAACGCACTTGATTGTGACATTTCTAGACCAAGGTAACTATATTTATATTATTACAACATACCTATACATGAAAGGTGATGAAATAATTAAATGGCAATGTAATAAACTTATCTAGACTTGACCTAGGACTGTTTTCATAATAAACTTTATCATCCCTTAAAATTTTATTTAAAGTTTTGTTCGTTTTCATAATATGACTATATGTATAACTTTATCGAGCTTGTGTTATCTCTGTCAATCGTTTATAAATTATTTAAGAGAAAAATAAAAAATAATAGTTATAGAAATATTAATTCCACAACATGAAAAGCAAAAACACATTTTTTTGCGCAACTAATCATTTTCATTATTGTAATCAAATTTTCTTTTTGTAATCAAGCTTTTCTTTGTTGTAATCAAAGCCTTGTAAGGAATATAATCAACAGAGGAACTTATTATTATAATAAATTTACTATATACAAAGTAGGCATTTGCGCTCGCTTTTGTCAACGCAAAATGTCACTTTGCCGCTCATTCGCGACAAAGTGGAGAAAACGCTCGCTGTCCGAATTTCTAACTATAAAATGCATCTCCACAAGTCAATCTGACTTATAATTGCTCTGTCGCTATATTACATAAACAAAATGCCGTACTGCTAAAATCTGTTTAAAACCTGCAAATTGATTTCTGGTGACTTAAAAACTGCCAAAGCTGTCAAATTCTTCCAACATATCTTATTTTGGAATGTTTTAAAACTAATTTCTGGCCGAATTAAAAGCTGTTTAAAATTATCAAATTGATTTCTGGTGACTTAAAAACTGCCAAAGTTGTCAAATTCATCCAACATATCTTCTTTTAGAATGTTTTGAAACTAATTGCTGGGAGACTTAAAAGCTGTTTAAAACTATCAAATTCATATCTGGTGACTTAAAAACTGCCAAAGCTGACAAAATCTCCCAACAAATATTCTTTTGGAATGTTTTAAAACTAATTTCTGGGAGACTTAAAAGCTGTTTAAAACTGTGAAATCGATTTCTGGTGACTTAAAACTGCCAAAGCTATGAAATTCTTCCAACATATCTTCCTTTGGAATGTTTTGAAACTAATTTTTGGGAGACTTAAAAGCTATTGATAAATGTCACTTGCCTACATTCTTAATGGCAACGTTTAGTCAGGACTGCTTTGTCGGTATATTACATAACCAAACAAAATGCCGTACTGCTGTGTAAAGGAATACAAAAATAAAATATGGCATTCATTTACTGAAACGAAAGTAAAAAAGTGCTTAGGTTAGATTATAACAATAGCTCAAGAAGAATGGATAATAACAATAAATTAAAATTTAAAAATATAATCGTTATTTATTTTTGTTATGGTGGACGACCCCATTGGGTTGACTGTAGCAAAAATCTTGTGTGTGTTTCGAGCGCAAGTGGACATGTCTTCGTTTTTCCATATATTTTTTGAAGAGTCTTACGTTTCCAAGTTGCAACGAAATCGCTGGGAAATTTAAGTAAGCATTTCCCCAACTCCACGGACAAAACCGCACGGTACGAAATCCAACGTAACTCATCAAAAGAAACTAAGTAGAACTTGACAAAAATACAATTCGAGTAAATACACCGCTAAATAAGTACAACAAAGATAGTGAAATGCTTATCTCATCTTCCACTAGCGAGGAACGAACACTAGAGACTAATACTCCATTTTCCATCATGGAAAAAATCACAAGTTAACGCAAAAAAAAACGTGTACAACCAAAAAAACGTCTGATCTCTCCCAATGTCCAACCGGGAAGCCAAAAGAATCATCTCGCCAACGCCTATTCAGTGTGCACAATCATAGACACAAAAAAAATAATTACCACGTCGCATGAAAACTATCCTATTCTAATTTTAAAAAATTAAATAAATGCAGAAAATGAGATAATCCAACATCGCATGACTTTTAAAATATCTATCCAAATTTAAACAATTTAAATAAATAAAGTTATTGAAAGTTGGTTACTTTTATTTGTTACTAAAAACTCTCAATATCAACTGTCAGTGAACAACTGTTTATCACTTTTAACCAACAAGATAATAACAACAATACAATGTAATTATAAAGAGAAAATTGATTTAAAAAAAATGAATAAAAGTCAGTCTTGAGGTAAGGTATAGTAACTATAGTTTACGTAAGTCAAATGCCAAAATTTTTAGGTGTAGAAAGGATAGCTTGCAACGGGAATTTAAACAGGATGACAGTAATAAAATAGGCGTAGCAACTACGATTTTGTTACAATATACATAAAATATCTTGTGGAATACATAAATTTCATATACTTTCTTACATGTACTACGTATATTGTTAGAATATTAATAAAAGTATATATTTTCAGTAATATTTTACGTATATACGTTGATGGACATGCGAAATACTTGTGAGTCAGATGTGCGCAGTATGTACATGAGATATACGAAACTTGATTTTTTTAAAATTTTTGTAATTATATTAAATTAAATTAAAATGATTATACAAAAATGTATTGTTTTACTTTGATGATATGTTAATTCATATACATATTCCTGGACCAAGAATGTTGTTGAATTTTCCTACTATGTCAAATTTCGTTAGTGTAATCTAAGTCCCGTGACTTTCGAACAGCTGATATGCTTGCCGTTGTCAAAGCCGATTATTTAACATTAATTACGATCATTATTAATTATTAAAATTAACTGTAATTAGTTTTGATGTAATCTTTGAATATAAATCAAAACATTTATTATTTATAAAATTTGTTAAAACTTAAATTCTAAATAATAACATAATATACCAGCGATATCTTTGTGTTAAAATTGTTTAACTTAAGATGTGGAAGTATAGTGCAGTACTTTCGCATATCCAGAGACACAATAAGAACACGAAAATAATTACTAGCTCATCATTTAGCTCAGATCTATTTTCAAATTCAATCTTTAAAGCGATAGATGTTCGTGGCGTATGTTATTGTCTAGGTTAGATATGGCTTGCTATGAATATTATATCTCTTAGGGCCAATCTTACCATCTCTGGTTAAAATTTTAACTACCATTTAAATAAACAAAATCGAAACGAAATGAACTGTCAAATGAAAAATTTATAATTGCTGTCAATAATCCGATTCAATATTGTTTATTTAACTTGATATGAACTAAAAGATTATTTTCTGTTTTAAAAAGTTGCATTTTTCTAGTTGTTGCTTTGTGAATACAACTTTTCCTTCGGTACATAGTACGCAGACGCATTTGTGGTTGGGGTATGTTGTGACGATTGTGACACTACGTATCATTTATTTGAAAATTTTGTAAGCAATTATTATAGTGTTTTCTTTAAATTTCATATTTAAGAGCACTGGAACTTCTGAATATCTTCTTAAAGGTAACAATTTGTATTTCATATAATGCAGGTGCATAAAGCACATAACCTTGTTTTTTCAGAGTTTCTTGTACATTCAGTAAATAAGAACGCCTAAAAGATGTAGAAAACGTAGCCGTTTAAATAGTAATAGTTACCGTAAAATTCAAAATAACGTAAAATCTATTTTAGATGTTATGAAAAAAAAAAAACCGTTGCTGTTGATGACGCAATGGTCGTAGAGGCAGTTTTAGATACTCCAAAAGGCATAGATGTAGTGTCACAAAGATCTAATAAATATATAAATACAAATTTAGGGTATATTCCAAAAATAAAATATAATAACCAAAACCATGGTTTCGGTTACTGACTGGTTCTAGTCACGTGACTATTATTATTGAAACAGTTTGGTTTTATTCGCGGGTGATTTGCGGTAACTCTAAAATTTTCTTTCAAAACATTACGTCTATCGTCTTTCATGATCCTAAATTATGGAGTGAGAAATTAAAATACATACGATACAAACCGTAGAAAATAGATGCAAACATCAAAGAGTCAATAAATAGTATCTAACCACAATAACCTATAAAATCTGACATCTTATGAAAAAGGACAGAAGATGTTACCGGCAAAACCGAAGAAAAATCACGGTTGCGCTGGTGCTCTTCGGTTGTAACCATTTTAACCGGTACCATGTTTCATAAATGCACAATTTTTACCATTTGATATTATTGCAACACTTTTGGTTAACCACGGTTAAAATTTGTTATTTTTGGAATATACCCTTTTAATAACCAACACTAATATTTATCAATATAAACAAATCATATAAACTTAGCGACATGTGGGCTGTTGTCAACTTCACTGCAGAAAACACAGTTGAAGCTGTTCCTATTAAATGGATAATTAGAAGCAGCCAAGAATGTTTTTGGCCATCAAAAACTATGTCCAGAAACAGAATTAAACTTGCCATTCCACACTGTGATAAACCAAATACTGATTGGGAGATATTTAAAATAAGGATATTGGGAGAATATGGTAAATATAAATGTGATAAAAGTTAATATTCTGATAATCTAACTTATTTATAAATTTCAGATAATTTAAGCAAAGCTTTAAGAAAAGCATCTAAAGCAACAATTACCACAGATTTATCGTCAGCTCATAGCTGTCCTTGGTAAACCTCGGTCATCTAACTCAGCGCTCGGCTGTAATAGAGCATCTCCATGCTTAATATGTAATATATTTTATAGTAGACTCATGGTTTCTTTATGCATTTTTCTAGAAGCTGTTAGGATGAATGCAAGAACTGAAAATGCACAAGAAGACGAGATAATTAGTCAAATAAAAGGATGGCTTGTTAGATCATGTGACCGAATGTTACAAAATGAAAAGTAAGTGCACCAATCAATGTACTTATTGCAGTTGTTATATAAGATATTCTTTCAGAAAAAAAAACATGGAAAATACAGGCCAGCCTTAATAGTGTGCGAATTTATTGTATATTATTAAAAAAACAGAATTGTACTATATTTTATAGAATAAATTTTCTTTTTTATATTTATAATTAACATTTTATTACATAACTTCCGACACCCCACAAAACGTGCAAATGAAGTGCAATATCAGGTTAAAAGTAGTTTATATTTATATTAGCAAAACATGCTACGTATATAAAGGTACATTCTATGTATATGTAAATGGCACATCGTATGGATATAAAAAGAACATGCAAGTGGTTCCAATTTACATGTACATAAGATGTTCAGAAAACATCCATAATGATATTTATGGATATTCTATGAATGTTATTATTTGAAATGACCATATACATAATATATTCCCTAGATATGATTGTGCTGTGTGGGTAGTTACACCGGTCAGATTTCAAATGTATGTAACTGACACATAAATGTCACTGTCATAAACTGATCATTTCAAATTAATAATGGTGACATTTCCAGAAGAAAATAGTAAAGATAAATAGTATATGAAAAGGGACTTCATATGGTTTGCAACATTAGTAAATATATAGGCATGTATTTAACTTAATAAAAATTAAATAGCGGGAGGTTTTGGGTTGACCACATTCCATTTTTTAAAGTTTAACAGAACGTCGAAGTGCCGCCTAGGCCTTTGGGCCCCTATGTTACGACACCTATTTACATTGCTGATTGCCAGAGATAAAACAATGGTAGTCAAATACTCTCTAATTATCCTTAATCACTGGTCATACTAGTTGCCATTAATTTTAAATAAAGGAAAAACTTTGAGTTGTTCAATTAATTTCTTTTTCTAAAAATATTATTATTCTCTGCAACCCTTTTTAATACATTTCGGTGTAAGGGTGCCGGGCGCACCGAGCCGCAGTGTGATAAATTTTTGTTGCTGAGCGTTCACCCATCCAACACATCGCTGCTGTATAGCCTGCTCTGACGTGCCGATCACAAAGCTGACACTCTAACCACACTGCCGTACTGCCGGTTAAAAATATAAAATGTTTAAATGTTAAGTTCAAACCAATTATTACATTTATTTTTAAATATTATCTGCTTTCTCTGACAAATTTTAACATTGTAACTTTTTTTTTCATAAGATGTCCAATCCCAGACTAGATCGAGATACAGGCAGAAAATACCAAAGTGGCAGTACGAAAAGAAAATTATGTAAATTAAAAAAAATTGCTGCTGAAAAGCAAAAAGGCGCTTTGCATAAATTCATAAAATTCACATCGAAAATGAAGATATAAATCACGAAAGTGAAAATAGTCGTAAAAATGAAAATTTTATAAAAACAGTTACCTCCAGAAAAGATGTTCAGGATATTAAGATGAATAAAGAACATAATACAGAAAAAAAAGCATTTAGAAGAAGGAAACAATGATAATGATATGGAATTAATTCAGTGTGATGTACCTGAGAATAAAGATATCACTAATAAAGAACTATTTTATAATCTAGAAAAAACAAATTCACAAGATGGAAACGATTTTATGGAAATAACTCAGTATGATGCACATGAGAATCAAAACATGGATAATAAAGAACTAGTGAACATAACGGATGACCCTGCTACTTGGCCGAAAAGAATTAGCCCGAAAATAATAGAATATTTATATTTATATCATTCCTGGATAATATATTCTGATAAAAAGGATAAAATAATTGGAATAATACTACCTTTTTAGTTTAAGTTCTGTATTGCCGGGGATGCATATATTGTCTAGAAATTGTATACATAAAAAAGGTAACATTTACATACTTTTCTTGTTACCTTGGTTACTTGTTGTTTTTGTTTTTTTCACATTTTTATGTCAATTTCCCCTCAAGGAGGCACCAGTTTATGGTGCCGAAACGTTGGGTTTTAATAATAAATAAATAAATAAATAAATAAATAAATAAATAAATAAATAAATAAATACAGAACTTGAACTAAAAAGGTAGTATTATTCCAATTATTAATATGAGTTCTGAAACATATTTTAAACCATTTGCAGTCGAGAATCTCGTCTTGCAGTTCCCAACCGCTGAATGTTGGTTTTAGTATTTGCAGGTGGTATGGTAGGTATTTGCAGATGAGCGTTTGTCTATATATTTGCAATATATGCAGATCGAAGTATGTAGTTGTTGCTGCAACTCTCGATTGCAGAGTGGCAACGTCGACCCATCAAAGTTTTTACATTTTCGGTTCAACTGTTCCTCGGTGTTAGAGCAATTGTATGTTTTTTTCGAACCATACATCTAGCAAACATAATTCTCTGCCACCGGCATAAATGTATCGATATTCTCTACAGTACATTGTGACACTGAGTAGAACGCTTCAGTGTATGTTTCATTTTTAATTAATAAATTGTAAAGTCGATTCTTTCCTTTACGGTAAAACGCAGGATTAAAGTCGCACCCTGTAAACACATCATGAAACGCTGGCAAAGCATCGCTCACTTTTGAACCTATGGAATTGTATAGTTTTGTCATATTAAAAAATCTTTCATTACTGCCGTACATCCGCACCTTAACATGTTTCATATTTCCAAGCATTATAATCATGATGTCAGTGTCGGAACATCTGATAACAATATTAGAATCTTCAGCAGCCTTACAAGCATGGAATACAATTTTTGTGTCGGCTTCTTCGTGGGCACTAGTAGAGCACGCGCTTTTTTATTACCCATAAAGGGTGCGAAGTCGTTACTTTCCCAGTGATTTATAAAATACTGCACAAGAGCTTCTTTAAAATTCAAATTTTTAACTCCGCAGCAAAATCAGCAAGACGGTCTTGGTCTGGAACTCTTATATTATATTGCCGACCTCGATAAACACCTCGCAACTTATGTTCGTTATCTTTGATCGATGGCGATGGATACCTATCGAAAGTAAGAACGATTGTTTTTGCCGAAGTGGATGTTATAATTTGGAGAAGTTGCTTGGAAACGTTGACATAAGTCGCAGGTACATTCTTCATGAGATGCAGCAGGAAATAAGCATCGAAAATAATGACATTAGTTGTTAATGGCTCGTCATGTATGACTTTCTTTCCGAACATATTTAGAGAGCACTTTTGGCCGTTTTACAAATGGTACTATCGAGGTGACAAAATGCAAGAGATACCGGTGTGAGCGGAAAGGTTAATCCTTTACTATATCCAATGTAATATTTAGCGAAATGTCTAACAATTTGCCAAAGAAATCCCGTTGCAACCGAACTTCTTGTAATCTAGATGAAACTTTCATACTTATTTTTTTTTTCGTTTTGATGGAAGTATAAACTTTATTTTTTTAATGCTTTTTTCGAATCTACGTTGATCTTCGGCACACTCGCTTATAAATTTGTCTCTAAGATCATTACCGGACTTTTCAACATTTAACATGAAATCTGCAGCTTCGTGATTTGCCGCTTGACCAGACGATATGTTACATAAACATTCAGCGTTTAAGTCATTAGAAAAAGGATTAAAATTTTGCAATATATTCGAAAGTATCTAATAAAACTGCATTTTTTTAAAAAAAATATTTGTCTGCAACTCTGCTGTAGTATCCTGCTTTTTTCGTATATCGCAATCTTCCAATAAGCGAGTAGTAACTTTTGTTCGAATGCTATGACTTTTGCACCACTGCTGACGTGCTGATATGGAGTTTGTCATGTAAATTACTCCAGTTAACGCATTAGCTGCGTCGGCGTTAATCGTCAGTTCCAGCGTGAAATCTATGGGCTGGCGAGAAAAAGATTTATCAGTACGTTTAATCCCTAAAGAACATTTGGAGAGATCAGCAATTAATCCAGGTTGACTTTCATCAATTAAGAGCAAACGCTCAGTATACAATGTTAGAAAACGCGTATAATTTTGTTGATTGAATACGAAAAACAAATTTGTTATCTTTGGTAAAACAGTGAAAATTTGCAAATTAGAAGTTCGAATGCTTCAGTTTACCATGAAATAATAATTGATTAACTCAACATAAGTCAGGTAATATTGCGCAGTTTTACCATGAATGCCTGCTAGAGTTTTTTTTTTTTCGAATTTTTTATAATTGTCAAATAATTCTTCCCATTTTTCATCGCGAATTTGTGGATTAACAGACTTATGTTTTACAAACTCTTTCAATTTGCTTATCATATCATCGGTTATTTCAATTTTTTCTGTATCTAAAAACTTTTGCATTTGTAAAATAATATTGAAGGATCTACTTTGAAGAAAATAAAATTCGAATTGCTAGAGCCACAATCGGATGCAATCTTTTACGATTGAAGTTCTTTCCATTCAATAAACCATTTACTGAACCGCTAGCTAACATATCAGTCAACCATTACATTACTTATACCGCAGTTATCTATAAATTTTCCAATGGCTTTAAAATATGCTATCATTACGTGAAAGGTGCCAATATAAATAAATAAGCGATCAAATGTAGGCGATTCAGTGCATTGAATTTGTAATGCTACTTTGGCAATTGCGAGATCATATGAGACTTGTATATACTTATCTCCACATTTGTCAGCGACTTTGACACTCTGGTTCATGGTTTCTAATACAACGCGATTATCGTTTGGTGATTGATTGTCGTTAAATACGAAATTCTTTGTTTATGTGACTGATCTTCAATTATTATACAATTAAAACCAACCCACATTGGCGCATTAGGAATTTTAAGCAAGTATCTAGCTACCCAAGCGAGATCAAGATTTATAAGTTCTGTAAGATCTGAACTTTCATCGCGCAACGGAGATTCGAGCGGTAATAATGTTTTTATTAATTTAGGCTTTTTGGGATATGGTTATAATTGGAAAAGATATAGCATCGAAAGTACGTCGTCTTCGTTTCCTAGAACATTCAGTTATCTGTTCATTTTCGATTGAATGATCTACATTATTTGCATTATTTACATTGCATGGTTCTATATTTTGATAAATTATACCGACGGTGTCGTGTAATGTATCTTTACCGGATGGTGTATCAACGAAACGATCAAAATTATTGAAAGCTAGACCAGTACATAAATTCGATGTTTGTAATATATCTTGAGGGCAGATATCCGAACGGTTAGTGCTTGCGAATATTGCTTTGGTTAATAAGCCTTCTACTATTGAATTGCTACAACAATGACCATACTTATTTAAAATTGTGACAATTTTTTTACTATTTGTTAATGCTTTAATAGTCATTCCTAAAGTTATATGCTTCGAAGTTTTGATTTTTCCATTAGAAGCACAAAAAATAAATCCTGAGACATCGACTTAGCTAGTCTTTTGCAATTATTACTGCGCTGACGTCTATAATTGCCACCACTAAACAATATTTAAAAAAAAAACTTAGGTCTTCAGGCACCTCACATTCTTCTTTTATTAAATAGGTGGCAGTTATTTGTTCAGGCAATTTCTGCGTTTCTAAACAATTTATTTTTCTTCTTAAGGACAACGCCGCTTTTACATATAACTCTCGCTCCTCAATTGCATGTAATTCATCACCCATAACTGCAATCCCCTTGTAAGGCTTACTAATTATTTTATTATTTAGGGTAATTATCGCTTGTTCACGTGGAAATTGTTTCAATATTTTTTCTTCCAAGTGGCGCGTCGCTATAGAAGAATCAGGTGCATTCGAGTGACATTTTAATTCATTTATGTACATAAGTTTTAAAAATTCATACGTACAAATTTGCTTTTTTAGAACAACTTTCTCACGAATATAATCTTTTATAGCAGAGAAAGCGTCATTACTGATATCTCGTTAACATGCCACTGAGATTTTTGGCGTTGCATAGCTAAATGTGCATTATAATTATTTTTATAACTTAATAAACAAATGTTATATCTCAAAGTAACATTAATTGATTGCAATCTATCTAGGTAATTGTTGCAAAAAATCGTAATCATTTGCTTCCGTTGCATACGATCTAATTTTTTCAATATTGTCTTTTTTAGATGAATAAAAAAGATTCTGAAAACGACCTTTAACTTTTTTTCGGTAAATACATTTATTGTGGCTCGTTTCATTCCGCGAAGAATCTTTTTCCTGGCGATCAGATTCAATTTCTTCGTTGTACTCATCTTCAGGCATACATTCCTCACTGAAAAAATATAACATTTTCTAGAAAATTATTTATTCATTATACAAAGCCATAAATAATCCTATATATGGTCGTTCCTTTTGCATGATTAGTCATTTTCATTCATGTAATCAAATTTTCTTTGTTATAATCTAGCATATTATTTTATTTTGACTCGCAATATAGGCAATAATCACAGCATAAAATGATCCAGTCTCATATAAATTAGCTAGAAACTTTAATAACTTGCTATTGATGACGTAAATCGGTTGATTACGTGGAACGACCATAACAACTATAACTTACATGTTAAAGTAAATATTTTACGTACGATTATTTGTTTTTATTAAATCTATTATGTTTTGTTTCCATTTAGCTATTTAGGGACGTAACCGATGCTGTTGGACAAGAGCTACATTTAATGAGACTGTTATTCATATATTTTATTTCAGTTTATCGCTAGATTTCAGTGAGTCGGCATCGTAGTGATTTTGTTTGTGTAGTGTTGTGAGGAGTCGGAGTTCTATACCATTGAGTTGAGCCAATTGTTGTCTCTTACTGCGTCCACAGATCCTTTTTCCTATACCTAGTGTGTTTGGTTGACCAATGTGTTGTCCATCTGTGTATGCCGTAGTCTTTCCCAGTAAGTGCCGGTATAGATACGGATTGGAGAGACAGCCAAGCACGCGGCCAATGAAGCACGGCCCGCTAGCCCTCGTGCCAACGGTGCACTGCCTGCCATCTTTAGTGTGTTGCTCAGGAGTTGCCCAACGTTTCGCTAACACTCCACGATTGCGGACGGAGCGTGGATTTCAGCTTGGCTTTCAATCCATGCTCCCGAGAGTCCCAGGTGTGCAATCGCAGGGAGAGTGTTTAGCTTGGTTCTTGTACTCTGATTGGTGCTGCCTCTTGTAAGGCGACTCTTAGAGGGGTATGCTGTTGCATACGTGTGTTATTTTCTCGTATGACTTCTCAATGATTTCCTTGTGATGTTGTGGGTGTGGTGGATGCGTGTACCCCCTTTTTGAGTGTTCGGGTTCGGCCAGACGACGGTCATCCGTATTTATATACTGTGGCATTATTATTATTTATTTTTGTGGAATATACAAGTATAGGTGATAAATGTTTTAATATTCTTATTTTCAACGCTAACTTTTAATCATTTTTAATATTTCAGAAGTGGGATCAGAACATTTTTAACTTTCAGCTTTTTGGGATCTCAACAGCACAAATTTAGGAAAAGTGCTGGTATTTGTTACGTTTATGTTTAGTTGGATTACAAAACTGGAACAACAATACAACATGGCGTTACCTAACAATAGTCCTCAGTATGTAGGTTCACTTAGAAGCCCATCACCGGATGAACCCATGTTGCAATACTATAATGAGAAACTGGCGCTACTCAACGCATGTGACATTATTGGAGAAAGAGCTCTCTCATCCATCATAGGAGGAATTCTTGACGAGAACATCCAAACCGCTGCTTTTTCCAGAGATTGCAAGAAGCCAGAGTCTCTTTTATTATTCTTGAAGACGATCAAGGATAAATTAGCGACACGAAGCCTTTCTACTCCCCTTAAACGCGATTTACATCGCACTTTTCAGAAGAATAAGATGCCTTACTATACTACGCACCAACACAAAGATGAAATGGCAAACGTTCGTTATTTTACTTGTGGAAAATTGGGACATACACGCTCACATTGTGGCAACAAACGGCAACGTGTATCAAATTACGTTGGACGAAATGGAGGAGATTTCAGTGACAATAGGAACCAGCAACCACAACAACGTCAACATCAGCGTGTTCAACGTCAACAACAGCCACAACCACAACTCCCAGAAAGGAACATTTTAACAACTTCTGCGGAGGTAAGTGGAAATTGTAAATTCTTTTTGGTTGTCAAAGTAAAGGGAATGGGAGTCAAAGCGTACGTCGATAGAACTACAGAACAACTAGAATTACCATTCAACAAAAAACAAGACAGTTATACTGCGTGGTTTCTGGAATGGATGTGTGAAGACTTTAGGTGAAACTGAAGTTCAGAAGTTAACAATCGACAAAGTAGAGTTAAATGTAGAATTTAACATAGTACCAGACACAGTTCAATCCATACCCATCATTGTTGGACAGCCTTTCATAGAATCACCGGAAGTAGTTGTGTACAAGGACTCAAATCGGCTAAGATTTTTCAGGAAAAACGACTCACCATTCAGTGAAATCGAAGCGACACCCCGTAACAAGGTAAACCTTCGGGCCAAACATGCAACCGTTATACGTCCAGGATATGTAGGACATGTGATCTGCTATGTCGAGGATAAAGGAGAACTATTTGTTGATTTAAGCGTACGAACACCTGAAGGAAACGAGCACGTTTTCCCGCGAACGATTGTAGTGGCAGACAAGGATATGGAATGTGTTCTACCAGTCGTCAACTTATCAGATGCGGATTTAACATTTCAGAAGGATAAAATTGTAGCAAGAGGATGGAAGTGTCAAGCTAATAATACAGAAGCGCATAAAAATAAAGGAATTGAATTTACGGAGGATGAACTACAAATGGGAACGGATGTAAGTAAGGATCAACGAGAACAACTGATATGTCTGCTGAAGGAATATAGAGATTGTTTTGCGAAAACTGTGAAGGATATTCGATGCACGAATGCGACCGAAGTGGAGATTTTACTGACTGATGACACACCCATCACTTACAGGCCTTATAGATTGTCAATTCCAGAAAGAAAACAGGTTCAAGGAATGGTACAAGAGCTTCTGGATGGCGGTATTATAAGCGAATCAACTTCACCCTTTTCAGCATCGATTCTACTAGTGAAGAAAAAGAATGGAGAAGCGCGAATGTGTATCGACTATAGGCATTTAAACAAAGTAACAGTGAAGGACAGATATCCCTTACCAAGAATTGGATCGATTTCAAGGAGCAAAGTACTTCACTACTTTAGATATGACGTCAGGATACTACTAGATACCTATAGCGGAGAGCTCGAAGTACAAAACTGCATTCGTAACACCAGACGGGCATTACGAGTTTAATCGGCTTCCTTTTGGTTTATCTAATGGACCATCAGTTTTTCAGAGGCTGGTTAACAAATTTCTAGGATCATGTCGTAACACCATCGCCATGGCTTATCTAGATGACATCATATGCCCATCATCATCATTTACAGAGGGAATTCAGCGAGTGAAGACACTGTTTGAAATCTTTAGGACAAACAACTTGACACTGAATATGAAGAAATGTTTCTTTTTTCAGAGCAGCATCAATTATTTAGGATTCCAGATTGATCGAGACGGAGTTCGACCTGGAAAGGAAAAAATAAAAGCTGTCACCGGATTTCAGGCGCCAAGGAATGTGCATCAAGGAAGACAGTTTGTAGGACTTACAAGTTATTTTCGACACTTTATTAAAGATTACGCTAAGATTGTGCGACCGATTACTAATTTAACGAGAAAGGATACACCGTGGAATTGGGAAGCAAAGAACAGAAAGCATTTGAAGAACTAAAAGAAAAGCTTACGGAACGACCACTTTTGCGACTCTATAATCCGAATGCCGAAACAGAGGTGCACACCGACGCCAGCAAGATAGGTTTAGGAGGAACCCTGCTGCAGAAATTGGACACAGGTAAATATCACCCAGTTGCTTATTTCAGTCGACAAACTTCACCAACGGAAATGAAGTATCACTCGTATGAGCTGAAGACTTTAGCAGTAGTCGAAACGTTGAAGAAATTTAGAGTTTACCTGCTGGGAATACATTTTAAATTAGTAACAGACTGTAATGCACTGCGAACTGCTAGCACTAAAAAGAATTTAGTACTATTGGAAGATGGTGGCTGGAACTGCAGGAATATTCATTCGATATAGAATATCGCCCAGGATTACGGATGGCTCACGTCGATGCGCTAAGTCGAAACTCCGTGTCAGGAGAAGGACTTTCTGCAGAACTTGGAATTTTTCATATCGAACAAGCTGACTGGATACTCACAGGACAAATGACAGACGAAAAATTGAAAATTATTAAGGACATATTAAGTAAACCACCGGAAACAAACTACGAAAGGAATATTTATAAGAACTACTGTTTAAGGAACGAACGAGTTTATCGAATTACCGCGACTGGAATCCAGTGGGTTGTACCTAGAGGACAACGACTGCAAATAGTACGTTCCTGTCATGATGATTTTGGACATTTTGGACTGGGCAAAACTCGGAAGAAAATTTGCGAAACTTACTGGTTTCCTGGAATGAGAAAATTCGTGAAGAAGTACATTGACTCGTGTATCAGATGTCTTTACCACAAATAACCGAGAGGAAAGCAACCAGGACTATTGAATCCAATTGAGAAAGTACCGATCCATTTTTTGAGAAAAGCAGATCTGGAAACGCTCATGTTATAGTTATCGTCGATGGATTCACGAAATATGTCAATCTGAAAGCGGTAAGAAACACAAAAACGAAATATGTTATCAAGTTTCTAGACCAACTACATCAGACATTTGGAATTCCGACGAGATTAGTTTCTGATCGAGGAACAGCCTTTACATCTAAGCAGTTCACGAACTATTGCCGGGAAAAGGGCGCCAAACACATAATGAATGCAGTTGCCACACCACGCGCTAATGGACAGTTTATTACGAACCGTGATGGTGGAGTAATAAAATGTCCTCACCAGGATGAGGCTGCCGGCTTCTCAGGGAGAAGGGATGGTTCGAATGAATGGGCGCCACGTGATCGGACAAGCTGCCCTCACCCTCTAGACCACGGTAGTATGAAGAACAAACAAAAAAGCTAAAATGTTCAACGCAAACAAAAACCTGCATAAACGGTTGAGATGAAAAAAAAATGGGTACTTCGTATAAATAAAACCAACATATAAATTTAATTAAAATTAATGTATATTGCCGAAAAGAAAATATGGCCACAGAATATACAGAACATAATACAATAATAAAATAAAACGCAGGACAACGGATGTTCGCGACGCCAACAAACAAAAAAAAAAGAGAGAGAGAGGATTATAGGAAGGGGCGAAGACAGGGTGGAAGCGCGGACACCGGCGACTATATTTCCCGCAAGCTTACGGACTAAACCCTAGAAACCTTGGGTACTACAAGGGCCCTAACTACCGGATCTGGCCAGTCGGTTCACAAAAAAAAATGGCGGGAGTAATCTCGTAGAACCGTTGTGAAATACGGAGCAGGCGCAAGTGTACAAAAAAAATAACGATGAACAGGGAGGATAATAAAATAAACTAAGGGCGTCGACCCACAAACATCCACGTTCACACAAAAATAAATTACAAAGAAAAACCCAAAAAAAAGGGCCATCTGAAGGCTGGTTCGCACAAGAACAAAATTGTGCAGCAAACAATATATATATATATATATATATATATATATATATATATATATATATAGTCCGAAGACTCTAACGATGAATTAACAGTCCAACGATGAAGGACCAAACGCAATAAAAAAATCTAATCTCAGCCACACCCACTTGTCTCACACACTTAGCTGTTTTCTTTGTCCCTCGCACGTGTCCCGCAGGCGGACTGGTGGAACGCAGAGGACGTGGACAGCGGGGCCAGATGTACAGGCTTTCGGGGCACGAAGTAGGCTGGACTCAGGATCAACAAGCCGGAAGTCTCAACTCCAGAGGCGACGTTCGCTCGGTAGCGCGTAAACTCCCCTTAACGGGCTTTCCGGGTGAGAACGAATCCCAAAATCTCACGCGCGGAAAAAAAATATCGCCGATAAACTTTTATTCTTTTTATTATCAAATCCGATGCGCAAAAATTAATCGCCACGCGACAAAAAAAAATAAAACGACGCCCAAAAACTATGACTTACGTTTGCCAAAGTACACCCGTATCTGCCTGTTACCCCTTGCTGGGTTTTGCAATTTTTTTAATTTTTGACAAACAAAGTGCATTGCGCATAGAAAGAGATGTGAAAGAAAAAGATAAGAAAAAGATCGGATATCGCGCCAAAATGCATTTAAAACTGAGAGAAGGAAAGAACAACGAAGAAGATGAAAGATGCAGAAGTAACGAGAGAGGGAGAGAGACGAACGTTGAACGACACGAAGAAGGTCGGAAACATACGACTGCGGCCGAAGAACACGCGCGCACAACACAACACAAATACATGCAGAACGAAAAACGTAAAATTTACTATTACAGAGAAGAATAATAAGAGACACGAATAAAAAGTCACTAAAACAATAACAAACTGACACTACGGAATAACCTCAAATAACAATAAAATGATAACAACAAATACATTAAAGAAATAGATTAAGGATAAGGTATGAAATTAGAAAATAGGATAAATAGACGGTAGGTAGCTAATAGTTTGTTTGTAGGTATAAAAAAAAGGAACGAAAATGAGAGCAGAATAAGGAAAAGATACACAAAATAACATAAGACAAATAGGCATGTAACAAATTCCCCCTTCACCTCATTGAGGGAAAATTAGAAGAATTTTTCCTCATGAAACCGAAATACAACATACACGTAAACAAAAAGACATAATAACAATATATGAAATTGTTCGTCAATGTCCGAAAGCGTGTCGTCAACAGAAGGGCCTGGTTTAAGATCCTTTACATGCCAGATTCCTCGTTCTTTACCGTTGTGATCGCCAAGTTCGTAGGTAGTACTCGATATTTTCTTTCTTATCAGGAATGGTCCAACATACTTAGGCGTGAGTTTTTTTGTGAAGTGATCGGCCGCATTGGACAGTGCAAAATTTCCTCGCCAAACAGTTTTACCTATACCATAATTAACTTCACGACGACGTAAGTTGTATTGAGTACGACTTTGTTCATAGGCTTTATCCAAGCGTTTACGTACATCAGTATATAGTTTTTGAAATCCAGCAGGGCGCTGTTTCGCAATGTTTTCACGGTCGTACTCAATATGTCCTCGTTCGTCGATTGCACCTGGCCTAAATTCATTTCCGGAGAGGATGTGCTCACCCCCAAAATTAATAAAATACGGCGTATGACCAGTGGCTTCATGGACAAGTGTACGTATGGCGCATGTGACAGATGGTAATTATTTATTCCAACCTCGCTGATTTTCCTTAACATAAGATGATAACATTGTTTTTAGGACGCGATTTACTCTCAGTTGGGTTGTTTTGTGGATGATATAGAGCGTTATACATACATCAGTGCCACGTTATACCGATTACAGAGATTCCGAAACTGTCTGCTTTTAAATTGCACACCATTGTCGCAGATTACATATTGCGGTACGCCAAAAAGTAAAAATACATTTTCCTCGAGATACCAGACAATATCAGGAGCGGTAGCTTCACGGAGAGGGAAAGTTAACGCGAATTTACTATAGTAATCAGCGACAACAAATATATAACGATTGCCTTGCGAAGAACGCGGAACAGGGCCTATCAAATCCATACTCAATAGTTGGAAAGGACGGAAAATTTTTGCTCGAGAACCCATAAAGCCTGGTGGTCGTAATTGTACAGCTTTTTGCCCTATACACGTGACGCAATTGTGTACATATGGCTACGTCAGCTTTCATTTTCGGCCAATAATATTTCTGCAATAATTTGTGGTAAGTTTTATTGATACCGGGGTGTCCACTGGTTGGTGCGTCATGTGCATTAAATAATAAGTTTTTCCTCTTTTCTTTAGGGATTACTTCCTTCCAACTATCGAATTCGTCATCAGCGAGCTAGGCAATTTTTGGTTGAACATGACGGTATAGTGAACCATTCTCATGAATTCTCCATTCTGGAAATTTGTGAGGCTTCGCCTGAATACGCACGCGTAATCCATTATACCACTTATCAGTGCTGTCGACATTCACATTACCCAACGATATCTCTATTGCCTCAGCAATTACTCCTCGCGATAAGCAATCAGGTACGATATGATCTTTTCCTTTACGGTGTACTATATCGAAACTGTGTTGTTGCAGCCGAACCGCCCAGCGGCACAGTCTGCCTGACGGGTCCTTAAGGTTATTGAGCCAAACTAGAGAGTAATGATCCGTTACAACCGTAAAATGGGAACCCTCTAGGTACTGACAGAGTTTCTCTAATGCCCACACAACAGCTAAACACTCTCTCTCGGTAGTCGAGTAATTTCTTTCCTGTTTACTCAGTGATCTGCTCAGGAAACAGATTACGTGCTCATTGTCGTCGATATTCTGCGTTAACACAGCTCCTAACCCATAATTACTGGCGTCTGTCTGCACGGTAAATGGCCCCGAAAAATCCGGACACACTAAAACAGGGGCTTAGATCAAGCATTCCTGCAGCAGCTTAAATGATTCTTGGCATTCCGACGTCCATTGCCATTTTTGTTTCTTCCTCAAAAGATTGCTAAGGGGGCAGCTAATCGTAGAAAAATCTTTCACAAAATGTCGATACCACGATGCCATACCTAGAAATCGCCTAACAACGGAAACGCAAGAGGGAGTGGGGATATTTAAAATAGCCTGAACTTTTTCGGGATCTACTCTCAATCCGTTCTTGTTAACAACATATCCCAAATATTTTAGCTCCAGCCTACAAAATTGGCATTTCTCCTGACTTAACGTCAATCCGGCTTTAAATAATATATCGAAAATTTTCTGTAAAATACTTATATGTTCCTCAAAATCCTCAGACAACACAATTATATCATCTAGATATACAAATACATGAGGTTCAAGATCTTGACCCAAAACTTTATCAATAAGGCTTTGCCACGTAGCCGGTGCATTGGTTAAGCCAAATGGCATTCTTTTAAAATGATAGAGACCTCTCCCAGGGATTGTGAACGCAGTATATTCCCTGCTATTTTCAGCCATAGGAATTTGTCAGTACGCTGATTTAATGTCAAGAGATGACAAATAACGGACTCCTCTTAATCGGTCGAGAATCATAGAGACGTATGGTATAGGATATGCATTCTTTTTAGTTACTCTATTTAGTTTTCTAAAATCAACACAGAGCTGTTCGATGGCTCAATAATATCATCAGCTAGCATTTGATCTAGCTCAGCATCTATGTGCTTTTGCATGTTCGGATTGACGGGATAGTAACGCTGTTTTATGGGTTTGGAGTCCGTGATAATTTCATGTTCAACCTCGGTAGTACATCCAAGCGAACTACTAATACGTTTCCACTGAGTTCTTATGAAATCTTCGAGTTTTTGCTGTTGTGTAGGTGTTAACTCTGTTTGCGATACTACAGCGGAATTAATGCTAACAGTTGCTGTTTTTGCAGAGAACTTCCATTCATCACTCTTCAAGTCTAGCACAATACCCATGAAGCACCAAAAGTCCATACCAAGAATAATAGAGCTCGCGACATTTGGTACAACAACAAAACGTATGAGCTTTAGTTTTCCCATGAGTACAACCGGAACCGTAATTGACCCAACTGATGAACACGTTTTACCATCAGCAACTTGACACGTGGGTGTATCTGTAGAATCTAGACGCAGATCAAAGTTTTTTAAAGACTCCCAACCGTCCCTACCGATTATTGAGCAGGTAGCGCCAGAATCAAGTAACCCAAGGACTTTCATACCGAAAATCGAAATTTCTAGGTAAGGACGTTGATCATTTTCTAAATGTGACAATATATAATTAACGAGAGCGGTATTTGTTTGAATTTTATAGTTGGTCGATAACTTAGAGGACGCGACACGACCACTTAGCGCCTCCCGGAAGCGTTTCCCGAACATTTCGGACAAGTACGCCTTGTGACATCAGCCTCATCGCATCGATAGCAATGTTTCCGTGGAGTTTCTTTACAATCGGCTGACCTGTGTCCAACTTTGCCGCAGTTCCAACACTTCATAGCTGAATCAGCCTTATGGTTTACTGAATTTACTCGAGCGGTATTAGAATGGCGCTCCACGCTATGATAAGCAAGATCGGGCTCCAAAGATTGGTTCGCAGCTGGTGGTGGCTTAAAACGTTGAGTGCGAATATGTATATCTTCTAGTTGCCTACAAATATCATCCAAAGAATCTAACGTTCTCTCCAATTCAAGCCCAAGTGCTTTTTATAAATAAGCTAACAAATTCCGACGAATATGTTTGACCCACTCAATATCATCTGGTACTTTGCTCAATCTGTTGAATAAACCCTCCATATCCATCCTAGAGCATAATGGCGGACGTAGATACTGCAATTATTGCTGATGAGTTAAATAAGCTCAAAAAAAGTGATATAATTGAAATAATAATAAGTGATGAAATACCTGATCGAGTAGCTGAATATGTAAGAAGATTTCTACAACAAAAGTTCAGTGGCAACTCTATAAACGAAGAAAAAGATGAATGTTTAAATAACGTGTGTATGATGAAAAAAGTTTTCTTGGCCAGCAAATAGTGCTTTTTAAAAATCTGAAAGAAAACTACGAAAATCACATAAAAGATCTCGCCGAAATTAATGATTTGCTAAAAAATAAAATGACGAACAACATAAATGACATAAATAAAACATCAAATCTCACTAAAACAGAAAACAACTACGCTAAAAAATTGAGAAGTAATGTCCCAACGTGTTCGGTAGCCACACCTGACGAGAAAGAGGACAACGAAAACAATACGGCATCTACTGGAAAAATAACAACTAATAGTATAAACAAAACTCCTGTTCCTGTCAAAAAAACTGGCAATAAGAAACCACCACCAGCATACAACACCAACGATGATAAGGATGAAGAAGCCAAGAAAGAAAACGAATGGGTCAAAGTTAAATATACAAAACCCAAACGTATACAAAATACCATTTATGGAACCCTTCAGTCAAATACTTCTCTTAAGAGTGTTGCAAAGTATGTTAACTTCCATGTTTATAGGTTATCAACAGATATTACTGAAGAAACTTTAACAAATTATCTGAAATCCAAAAATTGTACAAAAATTAGATGTATGAAACTTCAGTCAAAATATCCAGATGAATATTCCTCATTTAAAATATCTGTAGCTGTTGATGAAGCAGATATAATAAAAAACCCAGACACATGGCCTCAGTATACATGCATTAATCCTTTTTTAGCGAGACTAGACAGAAGCAAAACAAAAATTTAGTGGACTACAATAATTTCAACGTAGTTCATTTTAATATACAGTCTATTCGAAATAAAAGTCATATACTTGAACACTATTTACACTGTTTGAATTTCAATTGTAGCGTATTATGTTTCACAGAACATTGGCTTTGTGATTATGAAATAATTAATTTTAAAATTAGTTAATATAATGTAGCATCTGTTCAATGTCGACAGAAAGGCTATGGAGGAACTATGATTCTAATAAAAGATTCTTATGAATTTGTTAATATTAAAAACATAAAAGAATTTTCTGAAAAAGGCGTTTGCGAATTAACTGGTATTAAAATCACAGCATTCAATATAATTATTATATGTATATATAGACCACCTAAAGGTAATTTTAACATTTTCATGAATATTTTGGAGAAAGTTTGTGAATCCATAACTACAAGTGCTAAACTTGTACTTTGTGGCGATTTTAACATTGCTTTTAATACAAATTCAATTGAGAATCAAATATTTACTGAATTTCTCATTTCACAAGGCTTAAATATAACAATTTTTGAAAATACTAGACGTCATAATTGCCTTGATAATATTATTATAAACGATAATATCTATAATAATATTGCGTATGACACACAACTGTTACACACATATTTATCTGACCACTCTGGACAGTTGCTTGCATTAAAATGACCCACATCTGCTCCAAAATTTTCTTCAAAATTAATAAGACCTATTACCATGTCAGGATTAAATTTATTTTATAATTACATGAACAATATTGACTGGAGTTTCGTGAATGATGATATACCCATTAATAATATTTTTGAAAAATTTATTAATATTTGTGTAGATGCTGTAAATGTCGCATTTCCTTTTAAATCCATTAAACCATATTCAAATCAGTCTCATTGGTACAGTCATATACTTTTTAATTTACGTGAAAAAAATTCAGTTTTTTTCAGATCTTAAAAGAAATATACCCGACTTACAAATAAATGACCATATAAAAGAACTCAAAAGAACATACAAGTTTGAAATATTGAAAGCAAAAAGATTTAAAAATGACAATTATATAATACATAGTAGCAATAAAGTGAAAGCCATGTGGAACATAATAAATTCAAACCGAAAAACATTTGAAAAGCAAACATCTATTACACCAGATACCTTTAACGATTTCTTCACTAACGTACCAGAAAATATTATTTCCAAACAGCCTCCATCAACTATAGATCCGTTACAGATATTAGAAAACAGGTACACTGTAAATAATTTTTCCTTTCAACTAAATGAACTTAGTTTCATTGAAGTAAGAGATATAATTAATAATCTAAGCTCTAGTAATTGTGTTGACTGTTTTAGCTTAAACAGCAAACTTATAAAATCAGTAAAGGACATTATCGTTATTGCTTTAACAAAGTTACTAAATCGAGCCATTAATCAGAATACCTTTCCTGACATTCTTAAATTATCCCGTGTCATTCCAATTTTTAAGAAGGGGGACTGCACCGATATTAATAATTTTAGACCTATATCAATTATCCCCATTATTGGTAAAATTTTTGAAATTACAATTGCAAAACAACTAAAACATATTTTGAAATAAATAACATCTTAAATAAATCCCAATTTGGATTCAGAACAAATAAATCTACGGAATTAGCTTTAATAGAATTTGTGAATTACACAATTGAAGGGAATGAGAAAGGCTTTTATACCAGCGCACTATTCTGTGATTTGACCAAAGCATTTGATTGCGTCTGCCACGATATCTTAATAGAAAAATTGAAATTATATAATGTTGAAGAAAATACCATCTTATTTTTTAAATCTTACTTTTCAGACAGACACCAATACGTAGAAATAAACGGCATTAAATCTAACTACTTGCCAATATACCACGGAGTTTTACAAGGTTCAGTCCTCGGTCCAACACTATTTATAATTTATATGAATGATATATCCTATTCCATCGCAAACACAAATCTGATCCTGTTTGCTGATGATACGACTGCTATAAATGCCGCTCAAGACCTCAATTATGTGATTGAGCTCACAGAACACATTACAAAAGATCTACAATATTGGTTCGCATCTAACAGACTCTGTATGAATGAATCCAAAACTCAACATATGATATTTTCTACAAGAGATCTTAATGCTTTCAGAAACCCTAACAGTAGTAAGTTATTAGGTTTATTCTTTGATCCCAATTTATTATGGGAAACGCATTGCAATAATCTAGCCAAAAAGTTAGCCTCGGTGCTGTACCTTTTTAAAAATTTGCGTGACACCGTCTCCGAAAGTACAATAAGAATGGCCTACCATTCATTGTTTGAAAGCGTCATATAATGTAAAATTGGGTTTACTCACGTTTTCTAGTATATATAATTTAAATAGTTTGTATTATGTCAAAAATAATCTCTGTGATTTCAAATTAAACAACGTCATACATTCATACAACACCAGGAACAATTCAAATATTCATCATCCTTATTTACGTCGTAATAAATCAAAATATAGTGTAAATTGCTATGCTATACAGCATTATAATTCCTTGCCTAACTTTATTCGTGATTTGAATATTAAGGAATTCAAAATTACAATAAAACATATACTTATGGAAAATGCGCCATTTACAACATCTGAATTTATGAAAATAATGAAAAACATGTAATTTGAAAATTGTTTATTAATTTTTCTTTTGATGTACTATCTCTCTGTTTACTGACTTGTGTAAATACTTGTATGTATAATAGCACTCAATAAATATTATTATTATTATTATTATTATTATATTCGCAATAAATAGAGCCACTTTTTCCTCCTTTCCCTGAATGCGGTTCCTGATCTCTTCCCACAAGTCCAAATCGTAATCACACGGCAAAAATGTTGACTTTAACTGCGTCACGAGTTCATCCCAAGTCGCAACGGTTTGTCTTTTTGACCTGAACCACGTCAGTGCTTGCCCGGTAAATAAGTCAATCGCGGATGCGAATAGCTGACTCTTAGAAATACCTCGTGCTACCCGCAACTCCTCGACACGCTCTAAAAAGTTCGATAAACCCGGACCGCCATTGTAATTAATGTTCCATTTATTCTTTGTGTGCTTCTGGAGTCGATTGACGCGAAACCGATAAACTTAACGATATTGACTCCAGAGCCTGCGTAAGTCGATCCTCAAAATCTGTTTTCGGGCAAGGGCTAGAGCATGCTTCAGGTTTAGCATTCTCTTTAACTGTAGCATCGTTCTCCGGCTCTTGAATATCGTCGCCTCCACCCAGCAGAGAATGTTCATGCTCCTCGAAAAGAGGAGCAGAAGCTTGTGTGGAAAATTTGAAGTGCAGTTGTCGAAGATACTGTTCGCACTTCTTTGTTAAATCTGCCAGTTTTTCTTCTTCCACTTTTTCAGAGGGAGTAATTCGACTAAGTCGTGATTTAACATGAGTAATTCGAGCTCCGATACGTGAGTACTCATTCTGAAAATTCGCGGCATCAAATTTCTCAAAAGAGTCCCGTAAATCTTGCAGTTTTCTATCACAAATCTTTAATTCTAGTTCTGGTAAGAAAGGAGTGCTTAGAATATTCGAATCACCCGCTCGTTCCGCTCTAAAATATTCTCGAAGTCGACTACGTTTTTCTTGAACTGTGCCAGTAACATTGCCACCTCTAAGTCTATTGGGATCAATTTTAATATCCATGTTTTATAAACCCGTAATGTCAATATAAACGTAACGAAATACAACTATTTATAAAAGAGAAAAAAAAAAATTATTACCTAACTAACAATACCTTAAACGATGTCCTAACTAAATAGAGAGACGGTAAGTACAATGAAATTGAGAATTAGTTTAAGAAAGAGTAAGAGATGTAGAGATAAAGAGATAGAAACAAAATTGAAAGATTTGAACAACAAAAAAAAAATGTTATACCGGAAGTGCGTGAATAACTAATGGGGGCCCCACGACGTTGGGCGCCAAATTTATTACGTACTGCGATGGTAGAGTAATAAAATGTCCTCACCAGGATGAGGCTGCCGGCTTCTCAGGGAGAAGGGGTGGTTCGAATGAATGGGCGCCACGTGATCGGACAAGCTGCCCTCACCCTCTGGACCACGGTAGTGTAAAGGACAAACAAAAAAGCTAAAATGTTCAACGCAAAAAAAACCGGCAAAAACGGTTGAGATGAAAAAAAAAATGGGCACTTCGTATAAATAAAACCAACATATAAATTTAACTAAAATTAATGTATATTGCCGAAAAGAAAATATGGCCACAGAATATACAGAACATAATACAATAATAAAATAAAACGCAGGACAACGGATGTTCGCGACGCCAACAAACAAAAAAAAAAAAAAAGAAAGAGAGAGGATTATAGGAAGGGGCGAAGACAGGGTGGAAGCGCGGACACCGGCGACTATATTTCCCGCAAGCTTACGGACTAAACCCTAGAAACCTTGGGTACTACAAGGGCCCTAACTACCGGATCTGGCCAGTCGGTTCACAAAAAAAAATGGCGGGAGTAATCTCGTAGAACCGTTGTGAAATACGGAGCAGGCGCAAGTGTACAAAAAAAATAACGATGAACAGGGAGGATAATAAAATAAACTAAGGGCGTCAACCCACAAACATCCACGTTCACACAAAAATAAATTACAAAGAAAAACCCAAAAAAAGGGCCTTCTGAAGGCTGGTTCGCACAAGAACAAAATTGTGCAGCAAACAATATATATATATATATATATAACGCAATAAAAAAATCTAATCTCAGCCACACCCACTTGTCTCACACACTTAGCTGTTTTCTTTGTCCCTCGCACGTGTCCCGCAGGCGGACTGGTGGAACGCAGAGGACGTGGACAGCGGGGCCAGATGTACAGGCTTTCGGGGCACGAAGTAGGCTGGACTCAGGATCAACAAGCCGGAAGTCTCAACTCCAGAGGCGACGTTCGCTCGGTAGCGCGTAAACTCCCCTTAACGGGCTTTCCGGGTGAGAACGAATCCCAAAATCTCACGCGCGGAAAAAAAATATCGCCGATAAACTTTTATTCCTTTTATTATCAAATCCGATGCGCAAAAATTAATCGCCACGCGACAAAAAAAAATAAAACGACGCCCAAAAACTATGACTTACGTTTGCCAAAGTACACCCGTATCTGCCTGTTACCCCTTGCTGGGTTTTGCATTTTTTTTAATTTTTGACAAACAAAGTGCATTGCGCATAGAAAGAGATGTGAAAGAAAAAGATAAGAAAAAGATCGGATATCGCGCCAAAATGCATTTAAAACTGAGAGAAGGAAAGAACAACGAAGAAGATGAAAGATGCAGAAGTAACGAGAGAGGGAGAGAGACGAACGTTGAACGACACGAAGAAGGTCGGAAACATACGACTGCGGCCGAAGAACACGCGCGCACAACACAACACAAATACATGCAGAACGAAAAACGTAAAATTTACTATTACAGAGAAGAATAATAAGAGACACGAATAAAAAGTCACTAAAACAATAACAAACTGACACTACGGAATAACCTCAAATAACAATAAAATGATAACAACAAATACATTAAAGAAATAGATTAAGGATAAGGTATGAAATTAGAAAATAGGATAAATAGACGGTAGGTAGCTAATAGTTTGTTTGTAGGTATAAAAAAAAGGAACGAAAATGAGAGCAGAATAAGGAAAAGATACACAAAATAACATAAGACAAATAGGCATGTAACAAATTCCCCCTTCACCTCATTGAGGGAAAATTAGAAGAATTTTTCCTCATGAAACCGAAATACAACATACACGTAAACAAAAAGACATAATAACAATATATGAAATTGTTCGTCAATGTCCGAAAGCGTGTCGTCAACAGAAGGGCCTGGTTTAAGATCCTTTACATGCCAGATTCCTCGTTCTTTACCGTTGTGATCGCCAAGTTCGTAGGTAGTACTCGATATTTTCTTTCTTATCAGGAATGGTCCAACATACTTAGGCGTGAGTTTTTTTGTGAAGTGATCGGCCGCATTGGACAGTGCAAAATTTCCTCGCCAAACAGTTTTACCTATACCATAATTAACTTCACGACGACGTAAGTTGTATTGAGTACGACTTTGTTCATAGGCTTTATCCAAGCGTTTACGTACATCAGTATATAGTTTTTGAAATCCAGCAGGGCGCTGTTTCGCAATGTTTTCACGGTCGTACTCAATATGTCCTCGTTCGTCGATTGCACCTGGCCTAAATTCATTTCCGGAGAGGATGTGCTCACCCCCAAAATTAATAAAATACGGCGTATGACCAGTGGCTTCATGGACAAGTGTACGTATGGCGCATGTGACAGATGGTAATTATTTATTCCAACCTCGCTGATTTTCCTTAACATAAGATGATAACATTGTTTTTAGGACGCGATTTACTCTCTCAGTTGGGTTGTTTTGTGGATGATATAGAGCGTTATACATACATCAGTGCCACGTTATACCGATTACAGAGATTCCGAAACTGTCTGCTTTTAAATTGCACACCATTGTCGCAGATTACATATTGCGGTACGCCAAAAAGTAAAAATACATTTTCCTCGAGATACCAGACAATAGCAGGAGCGGTAGCTTCACGGAGAGGGAAAGTTAACGCGAATTTACTATAGTAATCAGCGACAACAAATATATAACGATTGCCTTGCGAAGAACGCGGAACAGGGCCTATCAAATCCATACTCAATAGTTGGAAAGGACGGAAAATTTTTGCTCGAGAACCCATAAAGCCTGGTGGTCGTAATTGTACAGCTTTTTGCCCTATACACGTGACGCAATTGTGTACATATGGCTACGTCAGCTTTCATTTTCGGCCAATAATATTTCTGCAATAATTTGTGGTAAGTTTTATTGATACCGGGGTGTCCACTGGTTGGTGCGTCATGTGCATTAAATAATAAGTTTTTCCGCTTTTCTTTAGGGATTACTTCCTTCCAACTATCGAATTCGTCATCAGCGAGCTAGGCAATTTTTGGTTGAACATGACGGTATAGTGAACCATTCTCATGAATTCTCCATTCTGGAAATTTGTGAGGCTTCGCCTGAATACGCACGCGTAGTCCATTATACCACTTATCAGTGCTGTCGACATTCACATTACCCAACGATATCTCTATTGCCTCAGCAATTACTCCTCGCGATAAGCAATCAGGTACGATATGATCTTTTCCTTTACGGTGTACTATATCGAAACTGTGTTGTTGCAGCCGAACCGCCCAGCGGCACAGTCTGCCTGACGGGTCCTTAAGGTTATTGAGCCAAACTAGAGAGTAATGATCCGTTACAACCGTAAAATGGGAACCCTCTAGGTACTGACAGAGTTTCTCTAATGCCCACACAACAGCTAAACACTCTCTCTCGGTAGTCGAGTAATTTCTTTCCTGTTTACTCAGTGATCTGCTCAGGAAACAGATTACGTGCTCATTGTCGTCGATATTCTGCGTTAACACAGCTCCTAACCCATAATTACTGGCGTCTGTCTGCACGGTAAATGGCCCCGAAAAATCCGGACACACTAAAATAGGGGCTTAGATCAAGCATTCCTGCAGCAGCTTAAATGATTCTTGGCATTCCGACGTCCATTGCCATTTTTGTTTCTTCCTCAAAAGATTGCTAAGGGGGCAGCTAATCGTAGAAAAATCTTTCACAAAATGTCGATACCACGATGCCATACCTAGAAATCGCCTAACAACGGAAACGCAAGAGGGAGTGGGGATATTTAAAATAGCCTGAACTTTTTCGGGATCTACTCTCAATCCGTTCTTGTTAACAACATATCCCAAATATTTTAGCTCCAGCCTACAAAATTGGCATTTCTCCTGACTTAACGTCAATCCGGCTTTAAATAATATATCGAAAATTTTCTGTAAAATACTTATATGTTCCTCAAAATCCTCAGACAACACAATTATATCATCTAGATATACAAATACATGAGGTTCAAGATCTTGACCCAAAACTTTATCAATAAGGCTTTGCCACGTAGCCGGTGCATTGGTTAAGCCAAATGGCATTCTTTTAAAATGATAGAGACCTCTCCCAGGGATTGTGAACGCAGTATATTCCCTGCTATTTTCAGCCATAGGAATTTGTCAGTACGCTGATTTAATGTCAAGAGATGACAAATAACGGACTCCTCTTAATCGGTCGAGAATCATAGAGACGTATGGTATAGGATATGCATTCTTTTTAGTTACTCTATTTAGTTTTCTAAAATCAACACAGAGCTGTTCGATGGCTCAATAATATCATCAGCTAGCATTTGATCTAGCTCAGCATCTATGTGCTTTTGCATGTTCGGATTGACGGGATAGTAACGCTGTTTTATGGGTTTGGAGTCCGTGATAATTTCATGTTCAACCTCGGTAGTACATCCAAGCGAACTACTAATACGTTTCCACTGAGTTCTTATGAAATCTTCGAGTTTTTGCTGTTGTGTAGGTGTTAACTCTGTTTGCGATACTACAGCGGAATTAATGCTAACAGTTGCTGTTTTTGCAGAGAACTTCCATTCATCACACTCCAAGTCTAGCACAATACCCATGAAGCACCAAAAGTCCATACCAAGAATAATAGAGCTCGCGACATTTGGTACAACAACAAAACGTATGAGCTTTAGTTTTCCCATGAGTACAACCGGAACCGTAATTGACCCAACTGATGAACACGTTTTACCATCAGCAACTTGACACGTGGGTGTATCTGTAGAATCTAGACGCAGATCAAAGTTTTTTAAAGACTCCCAACCGTCCCTACCGATTATTGAGCAGGTAGCGCCAGAATCAAGTAACCCAAGGACTTTCATACCGAAAATCGAAATTTCTAGGTAAGGACGTTGATCATTTTCTAAATGTGACAATATATAATTAACGAGAGCGGTATTTGTTTGAATTTTATAGTTGGTCGATAACTTAGAGGACGCGACACGACCACTTAGCGCCTCCCGGAAGCGTTTCCCGAACATTTCGGACAAGTACGCCTTGTGACGTCAGCCTCATCGCATCGATAGCAATGTTTCCGTGGAGTTTCTTTACAATCGGCTGACCTGTGTCCAACTTTGCCGCAGTTCCAACACTTCATAGCTGAATCAGCCTTATGGTTTACTGAATTTACTCGAGCGGTATTAGAATGGCGCTCCACGCTATGATAAGCAAGATCGGGCTCCAAAGATTGGTTCGCAGCTGGTGGTGGCTTAAAACGTTGAGTGCGAATATGTATATCTTCTAGTTGCCTACAAATATCATCCAAAGAATCTAACGTTCTCTCCAATTCAAGCCCAAGTGCTTTTTGTAAATAAGCTAACAAATTCCGACGAATATGTTTGACCCACTCAATATCATCTGGTACTTTGCTCAATCTGTTGAATAAACCCTCCATATCCATCCTAGAGCATAATGGCGGACGTAGATACTGCAATTATTGCTGATGAGTTAAATAAGCTCAAAAAAAGTGATATAATTGAAATAATAATAAGTGATGAAATACCTGATCGAGTAGCTGAATATGTAAGAAGATTTCTACAACAAAAGTTCAGTGGCAACTCTATAAACGAAGAAAAAGATGAATGTTTAAATAACGTGTGTATGATGAAAAAAGTTTTCTTGGCCAGCAAATAGTGCTTTTTAAAAATCTGAAAGAAAACTACGAAAATCACATAAAAGATCTCGCCGAAATTAATGATTTGCTAAAAAATAAAATGACGAACAACATAAATGACATAAATAAAACATCAAATCTCACTAAAACAGAAAACAACTACGCTAAAAAATTGAGAAGTAATGTCCCAACGTGTTCGGTAGCCACACCTGACGAGAAAGAGGACAACGAAAACAATACGGCATCTACTGGAAAAATAACAACTAATAGTATAAACAAAACTCCTGTTCCTGTCAAAAAAACTGGCAATAAGAAACCACCACCAGCATACAACACCAACGATGATAAGGATGAAGAAGCCAAGAAAGAAAACGAATGGGTCAAAGTTAAATATACAAAACCCAAACGTATACAAAATACCATTTATGGAACCCTTCAGTCAAATACTTCTCTTAAGAGTGTTGCAAAGTATGTTAACTTCCATGTTTATAGGTTATCAACAGATATTACTGAAGAAACTTTAACAAATTATCTGAAATCCAAAAATTGTACAAAAATTAGATGTATGAAACTTCAGTCAAAATATCCAGATGAATATTCCTCATTTAAAATATCTGTAGCTGTTGATGAAGCAGATATAATAAAAAACCCAGACACATGGCCTCAGTATACATGCATTAATCCTTTTTTAGCGAGACTAGACAGAAGCAAAACAAAAATTTAGTGGACTACAATAATTTCAACGTAGTTCATTTTAATATACAGTCTATTCGAAATAAAAGTCATATACTTGAACACTATTTACACTGTTTGAATTTCAATTGTAGCGTATTATGTTTCACAGAACATTGGCTTTGTGATTATGAAATAATTAATTTTAAAATTAGTTAATATAATGTAGCATCTGTTCAATGTCGACAGAAAGGCTATGGAGGAACTATGATTCTAATAAAAGATTCTTATGAATTTGTTAATATTAAAAACATAAAAGAATTTTCTGAAGAAGGCGTTTGCGAATTAACTGGTATTAAAATCACAGCATTCAATATAATTATTATATGTATATATAGACCACCTAAAGGTAATTTTAACATTTTCATGAATATTTTGGAGAGTTTGTGAATCCATAACTACAAGTGCTAAACTTGTACTTTGTGGCGATTTTAACATTGCTTTTAATACAAATTCAATTGAGAATCAAATATTTACTGAATTTCTCATTTCACAAGGCTTAAATATAACAATTTTTGAAAATACTAGACGTCATAATTGCCTTGATAATATTATTATAAACGATAATATCTATAATAATATTGCGTATGACACACAACTGTTACACACATATTTATCTGACCACTCTGGACAGTTGCTTGCATTAAAATTACCCACATCTGCTCCAAAATTTTCTTCAAAATTAATAAGACCTATTACCATGTCAGGATTAAATTTATTTTATAATTACATGAACAATATTGACTGGAGTTTCGTGAATGATGATATACCTATTAATAATATTTTTGAAAAATTTATTAATATTTGTGTAGATGCTGTAAATGTCGCATTTCCTTTTAAATCCATTAAACCATATTCAAATCAGTCTCATTGGTACAGTCATATACTTTTTAATTTACGTGAAAAAATTCAGTTTTTTTCAAATCTTAAAAGAAATATACCCGACTTACAAATAAATGACCATATAAAAGAACTCAAAAGAACATACAAGTTTGAAATATTGAAAGCAAAAAGATTTAAAAATGACAATTATATAATACATAGTAGCAATAAAGTGAAAGCCATGTGGAACATAATAAATTCAAACCGAAAAACATTTGAAAAGCAAACATCTATTACACCAGATACCTTTAACGATTTCTTCACTAACGTACCAGAAAATATTATTTCCAAACAGCCTCCATCAACTATAGATCCGTTACAGATATTAGAAAACAGGTACACTGTAAATAATTTTTCCTTTCAACTAAATGAACTTAGTTTCATTGAAGTAAGAGATATAATTAATAATCTAAGCTCTAGTAATTGTGTTGACTGTTTTAGCTTAAACAGCAAACTTATAAAATCAGTAAAGGACATTATCGTTATTGCTTTAACAAAGTTACTAAATCGAGCCATTAATCAGAATACCTTTCCTGACATTCTTAAATTATCCCGTGTCATTCCAATTTTTAAGAAGGGGGACTGCACCGATATTAATAATTTTAGACCTATATCAATTATCCCCATTATTGGTAAAATTTTTGAAATTACAATTGTGTAAACCTAAGTCAGCACATAAATGAGATTGCGTATATTTCCAAATTGACGCACATATAAGTAAGCAATTGCTGAATAGATATTTCTTAATATTATTACAAATACCAGACCTCAATTTCTTTGCTGACTTATCTTTACGTGAATATATATAGACGACTGAACGACAGGAAGGAAGAAGCTCTAACATTGTAGCCTGTCCGTTACAGTCGCGAGTATAGACTCTATTTTGTATCTTACATATATTTATTAATAATAAAGTTATTTATATTTTTATAATCCATTGTGTAAATCAACCCTTGGGCGACCCATTTCAGAGTCAGCATCTAAGCACAGTAAGTAAATAATATTCTTTATTTCATCACTAACTAATTTGATACAAGACGTAACTGCCAAATCTGGCAAGAACCCTTTCTTTAAATTTATTTGTTTATTCGCCTCATAAAGGCGGGTTACAAATTGGTGGCAGCGGTTTTGGGAAATTCTGCCAGATCAGGGTGGCCGGTATATCTGGACCATCCACGGAGTACGAATTGTGTCAAAATAGTTCAGTCATATTATATAAATAATCATGCCGGGTGGTACTGCGGGTAGTTCTAACAGCTCTGATCCAATTAAAACAGAAACAGAATTATTGTCTTTAAAAAGTAGTGTTATTGCACAAATACCGGAATTTTCTGGTGAAAATGTAATAGAATTTTTTCGAAAAGTTTATGTGGTAACAAGTGTTAGACAGTTTTCAGACAGAGAAATAGTAGATCTCATTCGAACAAAATTAAATGGGGAAGCATTACAGTTTTATTGTGAAACCAATGAATTACAGCTTGCAAAAATTACATATATGGAATTTAGAGAACTTTTTGTTAAAAGATTTGCTAAACATAGATGTATAGAACAAATAAATAGAGAATTCAGAAATTGCAAACAAAATTTAGGGGAATCAGTACAAGAATATGCAAAAAGATTAAGGAATTTAAAATCAGAATTAATAAAGTCACAAAATGGAATTGAAAATTTTATAAATCAACAAATTTTATGCAATTTTAAAGATGGGCTAAAACATGAAATTAGAAAAGTTCTCAGGCCAATTATGGATAATAAAACTGGTCTAACATTTGATGAAGCGGTGCAAATGGCAGAGCGGGAAGAATTAGAACTAGCCTCAGACAAAAAGGGTTGTTTAGAAGTAGGGTCAGTAAATAAAGTATCACATCCATCACGAAAAATATTAAAATGCTATAAATGTGGTGAAAATGGTCATATACAAAGAGATTGCAAAAGAAATAATTCGTGTGCACGTTGTGGGAAACTAGGTCATTATGCTAAAGATTGTCGAACAAATATTAATCAAAATGGGAGCAAAAATTATAGCAGGTATAGAGGACCACCCATGGGCAGTCAAGGAAACAACAGAGGCACTATGAGAGCACAAGGAAAACGCCGAACTCAGAATTTAAACTAACATTCCCTCTCGCGAAAGCCCCGTCACGAGAGGTATCAGTCTCAGAAAAAACTTTCAAAATTAATCATATTCGTTCAGTAGTGGAATTACATAGAGATGATCCAAATTTTATTTTAGTCAAAATTAAAGACACACCTGTGAAATTATTAATAGATTCAGGGTCAAGAGTTTCAATTCTTAAGAAAAAGTTTGTTAAAGGGCATAGAGTTCAAAGAGATAATATTGGGCGTTTAAAAGCAATAACAGGTGGAACAGTGTCATATTACGGCACAAGTAAAATAAAATTCAACTGCCAAAATTATAGTTTCCGACAAAAAATGGTTATTTGCTCTGACAATCTAGATCTAGATGCAGACGGCTTATTAGGTAGAGATTTCATTCGTAAATTTGACGTGCTCGTGTCGAGAGAGAATGTAAGTTTTGAAAATATGAGTTTCAAACTATTAAGCAACGCTGACCTAGAGAGAGGTGCTAGCATAGCAAAAGTCAACGTCATTGGAGGTAATGTCGCAACACAAGCCAATAACGTCAGCGAGAAGGCGGAGCGAAACACAACTCGGCTTGATGATATCAGCGGAGTATCAAGTTACGGACAGGCGACCATTACAAGTCAAGATAAGGATGCGGGAATTCAAAATAGGAAGAATGGCGTCGCGCAACAAGAAAAATCAGTCGCACAACCCAGTGGATTGGTTAAATTGAAAAGCGCCGTGAAGATTCCTCCAAATTGCGAATTCGTGTGCCTAGCAGTCCAGGATCTGATCAATCCCGGACAAGATATTGTGGTGGAACCAGTAGAGCTGAGGATCCAGGGGGTTATGGCGGCAAGAGTCATAACAAAAGCCGAAAAAGAAGTGCCAGTGAAGTTAATGAATTTCACAAATCAAGAACTAACATTAGGGAAGAACATGTTAGTCGGCAAATCGGCCGTACTTGAGAAGAAGGGTGAAGAAAATCAATATGCACATGACGCACAGCATTCGCCGACCGGGTCAAGAGGACAAGTCGGGACAGCTGTAGGCGGGAAGAAGAAGAAGAAGAATTCTCAAGGGCAGAAAGATGAAAATCAACGGGCTCAAGACGCACAGCATTCGCCGACCGGGTCAAGAGGACAAGTCGGGACAGCTGTAGGCGGGAAGAAGAAAAAGAAGAATTCTCAAAGGAAGAGCGTGAAGAATCAAGTGGCTCAAGATACTAAAGGGCAGCATCCGTCGACCATACCAAGAAGAGAGAAACAAGTCGAGGAGCTGAAGAATAAACCGGGACAAGCCGTGTCCTCGGAAGGAAGTAAACAAGCCACGCCAGCTGTAAACAAAAAACAGCATGCAGTGTGCTCTGTGAAGGTCCAAGGGAAGAAATGCATCGAGAATCAATTCAACATGGACCATTTAGCAGAAGATGTAAAAAGTAAATTATTAAATTTACTGATAGAGTATGAAGACATCTTTCAATGGGAAGACAGTAAGCTAGGGTGTACGCATCAAGTAAAACACAGAATAATTACTGAAGATGTGCCACCTATAGCCAAAGCACCGTACCGAGTTCCGCTTAGCCAAAAGGAGCCGTTGGCTAAAGAATTGAAGAAAATGCGTGAAGCTGGAGTAATAGAACCGTCCGATTCACCATGGTCAGCACCAGTAGTCATCGTGCCGAAGAAATCCGAAAATGGTGAAAACAAAATAAGGGTGTGTATCGACTTCAGAGGGTTAAACAAGATAACGAAGAAGGACTATTTTCCTGTTGCAAACATGCAAGAAACATTGGATCAGTTGGGAAATGCAAATCTATTCACTACCCTAGATTTAGCATCTGGATATTGGCAAGTACAACTGGACGAACGAGATAAAGAGAAGACAGCATTCACAACAAATGGAGAACACTATCAATTCACAAAGATGGCGTTTGGGCTCGTAAACGCACCGAGCACATTTCAACGCCTCATGAACAGTGTGTTGTCAGGGTTAAGAGGTGAACAATGTCTAGTATACCTGGATGACGTCATCGTGTTCAATGGGAATGGAGCAGACGAACATCTGGAACGACTCAGGGAAGTTTTCAATAGACTGAGACAAGCGAATCTTAAATTGCAACCCAGTAAATGCAATTTTTTGAAAACTGAAACGAAGTATTTAGGCCATATCATAAATGGGGAGGGTTGTAAACCGGACCCAGACAAAATTTCAGTCATACAAGACTATCCAAGGCCGAAATCAGTCAAGGACATCAGAGCTTTCTGCGGCCTAGTAGGCTTCTACAGAAGATTTATTCAAGATTTCGCAAAAACATCGAAGCCACTCACGAAATTAACACAAAAAAATGAGCCGTTCAACTGGACAGAAGATTGCGAACAATCATTCGATAAATTAAGGAATGCCCTCTGCTCCGAGTCAGTGTTAGCTCATCCAGACTCCACCAAGGAATTCATCCTGTCCACAGATGCCAGTGGAAAAGCTATTAGTGCCATATTGAGTCAAAAATGCGATGGTTATGAGAGGCCGATAGCTTTTGCAAGCCGACAGTTAAACAAGGCTGAAGTAAATTACTCTACAACAGAACAAGAATGTCTTGCAGTAATTTGGGGTGTAAAACACTACAGAGTGTATCTGTATGGAAGAAAGTTCACCATCATAACCGACCATCAACCTCTCAAGTGGCTATTCTCTATCAGCACGCCACAATCACGATTAGCAAGATGGGTACTTACTCTCCAGGAATACGACTTCAAAATTGAACATAGACCGGGGAAGAAACACGTAAACGCAGATGTATTATCAAGAATACCCATAAACGCCGTAGAAGTCGAAGATACATATGAACCAATATGGGACAGGCACATCATAGCAAGTAAACAACGTCAAGATGCAACAATACAACAACTCTCCAGTAAAGAAGGTTATTTCACGGATGATGAAGGTTTAATATTCAAAGAAAAATCAAATAATGAGCGTCATCATCAACTCATAGTACCAGCGTCCATGAAATTCAAGGTAATGCACGATTACCACAATTTACCGTATGCGGGACATCAAGGGTTCGAGAAGACATATAGTCGAATCAAGAAAAATTTTTTTTGGAAATCAATGGCCAAGGACATTGAAGATTATTGCAAGAAGTGTCATTCATGCAATGAGAGGAAAACGTCTCCACATCACAAGCCTGTGCCACTACAAAAATTTAATGAAGTCAGTCGACCAATGGAAAGAGTCGTAATGGATATTGTGGGTCCGTTAACAACAAGTATGAAAGGGAACAAATCCATCCTAACGTTCCAGGACCACTTTACAAAATATCCAGAGGCATTCGCCATTCCCGACCAAAAGGCATCAACCATAGCAAGAATATTGGCTCAAGAAATTATTTCAAGACACGGGACTCCGAGACAACTGCTGACAGACCAAGGCGCAAATTTCACTTCTGAAATTTTTAGAGAAGTTTGTCAAATATTAGGCGTCGAAAAACTGCAAACGACAGCATACCGCCCACAAACAAATGGGATAATAGAACGAAGTCATCGAGTTTTCAAGGACATTCTGTCTCATTTTGTAAATCGAGATCAGACCGACTGGGATGAATGGTTACCATTCGTGCTACTAGCCTATAGAAGTAGCGTGCATAATAGTACAAACGAGACACCATTCTTCTTAATGCACGGTCGAGACATGGAGTTACCTTATGATGACATAACAAGACCTCAAGATTTACGGTATGACTATGCAGACAATTATGCGTCAGAATTAAAGCAAAGGTTGCAAATTGCTTTCGAGGCAGTAAAACAAAACATAAACAAAGCAACAGAGAAGACACATAAACAATTCAACAAAAATACAAAGTCAGCAGTCTACAAAATCGGTGACGCAGTATACTTGCATAACCCAGCCATTCATGCAGGTACGTCACGAAAACTACACAAGCCATGGACAGGGCCGTACTTCATAACGGAAATCATGGGCCCCGTAACATATAAAATCAAACAGCGAAATTCCAACAAAATTTTAACGGTACATATAAATCGTTTAAAGCCATTTAGGGATGAAAGCCTTATAAATCAAGAAACGGGAAATGAAGAGCCAAGTAGGGCAAGCACTGAAGAAGTGACTAGCACAAGTGTGAGCACAAATAAAAATACTGTTGACCAAAAAACGATGCAGAATATGATTCAAGACAGTCTGTTAATAGACAGTTTGGTGCGTCAAGCACAAAAAGACACCCCTACAACTTCTGGAGTACCCCACTACCACACCCGTAGTAAAGGCCCACCTCCACATCATCCATGGGTTCTTTCTCCAAGGCGGGTATAGAAACAGTCAACCACGAAGAAGATGGCAACAAGACGAGATGGCACATCCGGATAACAGAGAAGAGGCCACGTATAACTCTCAATTAGCTACTGAGTGCTTACTCGTGTTATGCCCCTCACAAGTTACCAATTCAAGAGGACGTAGGAGAAGAAGAGGGAATCCTATCTGGCGGAGTGGCAGAGCTAGACCAACCTGCAGATGTGTCCGGCCGAAAACATCCACTCTCCCAAAAACTCCCTACTCCCTTTGTTTTAGATAAAGAGAGCCATCGTCGCATCCATGTCCATCAAGGCAGCATCACATGCCTTCAAAGGTTTCGACTGCAGAGGTCCCTCTACCACTTACATAACAACCGAATCATCAGAGAAATCAGGCAAAATATAAGTATAACCGATTCTCCAGTTTAGGTCTTTATGTTTAATTATCAAGCATTCATAACGTATTCAAAATTATTAATGTGTTGTGTTGTTAAATAAATATTGCTTAAAATTCCAGAAAGCAACTTGTTTATGAGATGTCCCGATTTGGTTATTGTAATATCATATAATAAAGGGAAGTTCCAACGGGCATATCATAGACAAGAATTGCAGACATATGTTATGGATGTTAAGTGGAAAAGACGTGGTTGTATTTTGCCACCTGGAAGATCAGTTATATTGTTACGAATGTTGTTGTTTATGTTAAGAAGACCACAAAAAATACATCTATGATTAGGCGTCCAAGACATCTTCCATCCTATGGACCAAAGGACAACGACGAAGTCAGTAATCCAGCATCATGAGCGCTCAAATATCACATCACAATAGAGATGCTGTGATCAACTGTCGATCGTCTGAAGCCATAAATCCTCCATCAAGTTCAAGGACAGCCGTGGAAAAGCGAAGTACAGTGTTCCAAGAGGACTAATTCGTGGTCTATGTCGAGACCCATAAAGGAATTTAAGAAAAATTGTGCCCCAAAGGAAGCAAATTTTTAAAGAGGGGAGGTATGTAAACCTAAGTCAGCACATAAATGAGATTGCGTATATTTCCAAATTGACGCACATATAAGTAAGCAATTGCTGAATAGATATTTCTTAATATTATTACAAATACCAGACCTCAATTTCTTTGCTGACTTATCTTTACGTGAATATATATAGACGACTGAACGACAGGAAGGAAGAAGCTCTAACATTGTAGCCTGTCCGTTACAGTCGCGAGTATAGACTCTATTTTGTATCTTACATATATTTATTAATAATAAAGTTATTTATATTTTTATAATCCATTGTGTAAATCAACCCTTGGGCGACCCATTTCAGAGTCAGCATCTAAGCACAGTAAGTAAATAATATTCTTTATTTCATCACTAACTAATTTGATACAAGACGTAACTGCCAAATCTGGCAAGAACCCTTTCTTTAAATTTATTTGTTTATTCGCCTCATAAAGGCGGGTTACAATTGCAAAACAACTAAAACATATTTTGAAATAAATAACATCTTACATAAATCCCAATTTGGATTCAGAACAAATAAATCTACGGAATTAGCTTTAATAGAATTTGTGAATTACACAATTGAAGGGAATGAGAAAGGCTTTTATACCAGCGCACTATTCTGTGATTTGACCAAAGCATTTGATTGCGTCTGCCACGATATCTTAATAGAAAAATTGAAATTATATAATGTTGAAGAAAATACCATCTTATTTTTTAAATCTTACTTTTCAGACAGACACCAATACGTAGAAATAAACGGCATTAAATCTAACTACTTGCCAATATACCACGGAGTTTTACAAGGTTCAGTCCTCGGTCCAACACTATTTATAATTTATATGAATGATATATCCTATTCCATCGCAAACACAAATCTGATCCTGTTTGCTGATGATACGACTGCTATAAATGCCGCTCAAGACCTCAATTATGTGATTGAGCTCACAGAACACATTACAAAAGATCTACAATATTGGTTCGCATCTAACAGACTCTGTATGAATGAATCCAAAACTCAACATATGATATTTTCTACAAGAGATCTTAATGCTTTCAGAAACCCTAACAGTAGTAAGTTATTAGGTTTATTCTTTGATCCCAATTTATTATGGGAAACGCATTGCAATAATCTAGCCAAAAAGTTAGCCTCGGTGCTGTACCTTTTTAAAAATTTGCGTGACACCGTCTCCGAAAGTACAATAAGAATGGCCTACCATTCATTGTTTGAAAGCGTCATATAATGTAAAATTGGGTTTACTCACGTTTTCTAGTATATATAATTTAAATAGTTTGTATTATGTCAAAAATAATCTCTGTGATTTCAAATTAAACAACGTCATACATTCATACAACACCAGGAACAATTCAAATATTCATCATCCTTATTTACGTCGTAATAAATCAAAATATAGTGTAAATTGCTATGCTATACAGCATTATAATTCCTTGCCTAACTTTATTCGTGATTTGAATATTAAGGAATTCAAAATTACAATAAAACATATACTTATGGAAAATGCGCCATTTACAACATCTGAATTTATGAAAATAATGAAAAACATGTAATTTGAAAATTGTTTATTAATTTTTCTTTTGATGTACTATCTCTCTGTTTACTGACTTGTGTAAATACTTGTATGTATAATAGCACTCAATAAATATTATTATTATTATTATTATTATATTCGCAATAAATAGAGCCACTTTTTCCTCCTTTCCCTGAGTGCGGTTCCTGATCTCTTCCCACAAGTCCAAATCGTAATCACACGGCAAAAATGTTGACTTTAACTGCGTCACGAGTTCATCCCAAGTCGCAACGGTTTGTCTTTTTGACCTGAACCACGTCAGTGCTTGCCCGGTAAATAAGTCAATCGCGGATGCGAATAGCTGACTCTTAGAAATACCTCGTGCTACCCGCAACTCCTCGACACGCTCTAAAAAGTTCGATAAACCCGGACCGCCATTGTAATTAATGTTCCATTTATTCTTTGTGTGCTTCTGGAGTCGATTGACGCGAAACCGATAAACTTAACGATATTGACTCCAGAGCCTGCGTAAGTCGATCCTCAAAATCTGTTTTCGGGCAAGGGCTAGAGCATGCTTCAGGTTTAGCATTCTCTTTAACTGTAGCATCGTTCTCCGGCTCTTGAATATCGTCGCCTCCACCCAGCAGAGAATGTTCATGCTCCTCGAAAAGAGGAGCAGAAGCTTGTGTGGAAAATTTGAAGTGCAGTTGTCGAAGATACTGTTCGCACTTCTTTGTTAAATCTGCCAGTTTTTCTTCTTCCACTTTTTCAGAGGGAGTAATTCGACTAAGTCGTGATTTAACATGAGTAATTCGAGCTCCGATACGTGAGTACTCATTCTGAAAATTCGCGGCATCAAATTTCTCAAAAGAGTCCCGTAAATCTTGCAGTTTTCTATCACAAATCTTTAATTCTAGTTCTGGTAAGAAAGGAGTGCTTAGAATATTCGAATCACCCGCTCGTTCCGCTCTAAAATATTCTCGAAGTCGACTACGTTTTTCTTGAGCTGTGCCAGTAACATTGCCACCTCTAAGTCTATTGGGATCAATTTTAATATCCATGTTTTATAAACCCGTAATGTCAATATAAACGTAACGAAATACAACTGTTTATAAAAGAGAAAAAAAAAATTATTACCTAACTAACAATACCTTAAACGATGTCCTAACTAAATAGAGAGACGGTAAGTACAATGAAATTGAGAATTAGTTTAAGAAAGAGTAAGAGATGTAGAGATAAAGAGATAGAAACAAAATTGAAAGATTTGAACAACAAAAAAAAAATGTTTATTATACCGGAAGTGCGTGAATAACTAATGGGGGCCCCACGACGTTGGGCGCCAAATTTATTACGTACTGCGATGGTAGAGTAATAAAATGTCCTCACCAGGATGAGGCTGCCGGCTTCTCAGGGAGAAGGGGTGGTTCGAATGAATGGGCGCCACGTGATCGGACAAGCTGCCCTCACCCTCTGGACCACGGTAGTGTAAAGGACAAACAAAAAAGCTAAAATGTTCAACGCAAAAAAAACCGGCAAAAACGGTTGAGATGAAAAAAAAAATGGGCACTTCGTATAAATAAAACCAACATATAAATTTAACTAAAATTAATGTATATTGCCGAAAAGAAAATATGGCCACAGAATATACAGAACATAATACAATAATAAAATAAAACGCAGGACAACGGATGTTCGCGACGCCAACAAACAAAAAAAAAAAAGAAGAAAGAGAGAGGATTATAGGAAGGGGCGAAGACAGGGTGGAAGCGCGGACACCGGCGACTATATTTCCCGCAAGCTTACGGACTAAACCCTAGAAACCTTGGGTACTACAAGGGCCCTAACTACCGGATCTGGCCAGTCGGTTCACAAAAAAAAATGGCGGGAGTAATCTCGTAGAACCGTTGTGAAATACGGAGCAGGCGCAAGTGTACAAAAAAAATAACGATGAACAGGGAGGATAATAAAATAAACTAAGGGCGTCAACCCACAAACATCCACGTTCACACAAAAATAAATTACAAAGAAAAACCCAAAAAAAGGGCCTTCTGAAGGCTGGTTCGCACAAGAACAAAATTGTGCAGCAAACAATATATATATATATATATATATATATATATATATATATATATATATATATATATATATATATATATATATATATATATAGTCCGAAGACTCTAACGATGAATTAACAGTCCAACGATGAAGGACCAAACGCAATAAAAAAAAACCTAATCTCAGCCACACCCACTTGTCTCACACACTTAGCTGTTTTCTTTGTCCCTCGCACGTGTCCCGTAGGCGGACTGGTGGAACGCAGAGGACGTGGACAGCGGGGCCAGATGTACAGGCTTTCGGGGCACGAAGTAGGCTGGACTCAGGATCAACAAGCCGGAAGTCTCAACTCCAGAGGCGACGTTCGCTTGGTAGCGCGTAAACTCCCCTTAACGGGCTTTCCGGGTGAGAACGAATCCCAAAATCTCACGCGCGGAAAAAAAATATCGCCGATAAACTTTTATTCCTTTTATTATCAAATCCGATGCGCAAAAATTAATCGCCACGCGACAAAAAAAAAACGACGCCCAAAAACTATGACTTACGTTTGCCAAAGTACACCCGTATCTGCCTGTTACCCCTTGCTGGGTTTTACAATTTTTTTAATTTTTGACAAACAAAGTGCATTGCGCATAGAAAGAGATGTGAAAGAAAAAGATCGGATATCGCGCCAAAATGCATTTAAAACTGAGAGAAGGAAAGAATAACGAAGAAGATGAAAGATGCAGAAGTAACGAGAGAGGGAGAGGGACGAACGTTGAACGACACGAAGAAGATCGGAAACATACGACTGCGGCCGAAGAACACGCGCGCACAACACAACACAAATATATGCAGAACGAAAAACGTAAAATTTACTATTACAGAGAAGAATAATAAGAGACACGAATAAAAAGTCACTAAAACAATAACAAATTGACACTACAGGATAACCTCACATAACAATAAAATGATAACAACAACTACATTAAAGAAATAGATTAAGGATAAGGTATGAAATTAGAAAATAGAATAAATAGACGGTAGGTAGCTAACAGTTTGTTTGTAGGTATAAAAAAAGGAACGAAAATTAGAGCAGAATAAGGAAAAGATACACAAAATAACAAGACAAATAGGCACGTAACAAGTGTGAAAGAATAAACGCAACACTTCGTTCAGCTTTAGCAACTACCGCAACGGATGATTCATCTTGGGATAGAAAAATAAACGAGATCCAATTTGTTATTAATAACGCTGTGAATTCTGCAACCAAGAAAACGCCTAGCGAATTACTCTTCGGATATCGACCAAGAGCAGCATCGGACGCTATCATCAGTGTGGAAGTTCAACAAGAACGGCCTACTGTGGCTCAGTTAGAGTAAACTCGCCGGGAAACTGCAGTGAACATGTTAGAAAACCAAAAGCAACAGAAAGAAAGATACGATAAACATAGATGTATTGGACTTAAATATTGCGAAGGAGATCTAGTCTTAATTAAAAAACAAGTTACTTCAGAAGGAACTAGCAGAAAAATACTTGCTCCATATGACGGACTGTTTCAAATAAAGAAAGTTCTACCGAACGACAGATTTTTAGTAGAAGATTTGCCTGGTACAAATCGAAGTAAAAGAGGAAAATATAGTAATGTAGGATGTAATTGACAGGATGAAACCATATTTAACTGCACGTGAACAGTCGGAGTCATCAGAAAACAATAGCGCTTTGGATGATGATGCTGTAGAAATTTCGGATTGATTCCTTGAGGACGAGGAATTTGTCAGGATAGCCGAACTGTTAAAGTAAATATTTTACGTACGATTATTTTTTTTTTATTAAATCTATTATGTTTTGTTTCCATTTAGCTATTTAGGGACGTAACCGATGCTGTTGGATAAGAGCTACATTTAATGAGACTGTTATTCATGTATTTTATTTCAGTTTATCGCTAGATTTCAGTGAGGCAGCGTAGTGATTTTGTTTGTGTAGTGTTGTGAGGAGTCGGAGTTCTATAACATATATTTGAGCCAATTGTTGTCTCTTACTGCGTCTACAGATCCTTTTTCCTATACCTAGTGTGTTTAGTTGACCAATGTGTTATCTATCTGTGTATGCCGTAGTCTTTCCCAGTAAGTGCCGGTATAGATACGGATTGGAGAGACAGCCAAGCACGCGGCCAATGAAGCACGGCCCGCTAGCCCTCGTGCCAACGGTGCACTGCCTGCCATCTTTAGTGTGTTGCTCAGGAGTTGCCCAACGTTTCGCTAGTACTCCACGATTGCGGGCGGAGTGTGGATTTCAGCTTGGCTTTCAATCCATGCACCCGAGAGCCCCAGTTGTGCAATCGCAGGGAGAGTGTTTAGCTTGGTTCTTGTACTCTGATTGGTGCTGCCTCTTGTAAGGCGACTCTCAGAGGGGTATGTGTTGCATACGTGTGTTATTTTCTCGTGTGACTTCTCAATGATTTCCTTGTAATGTTGTGGGTGTGGTGGATGCGTGTACCCCCTTTTTGAGTGAGATTGCCCCCTCACTGAGTGTTTCTCATGTGCTGATTTTTTTTCCAGAAGTAATCGCGGCGTAGAGGATTTCGCGCCAACGGGTTCGGCCAGGCGACGGTCATCCGTATTTATTTACTTTGGCATTATTATTATTATTTATTTTTGTGGTATATACAAGCATAGGTAATAAATGTGTTTTAATATTCTTATTTTCAGAGCTAACTTTTAATCATTTTTAATATACAGAAATTATGATTGCTGTGAAATTCCAGGCTGCAGTTCTGATAATGTCGGAGGTTCAGGTGAATCTGCACATGTTGAAGATACATTATCGTTTTCAACATCGCTGTATTTTTTTTTTCAAAGTTTTGAATTCACTCAGGCACTTGGAATGATATCCATGATTATTGTCGACAAATGCAGGCAATCGCACATCATTTCCTTTTAAATTGAACTTTTTGCGAATATAAAGTAATTCTGCACATTTCTTGAGATTATCTTGCGTAAACAATAATATATTACTTCGATTATTCGTAGAAAATACACAAAATTGTTTTGCTGACATATTGTACTTTTCAGATAATTTTGATATTCCTTCCCTGCAAGCTTAAGAGAACACTTGCGCATAGAAAGAATCGTTTGTCTTCCTCTGTTGCGTTTTCTATTTATTGGTAACCACTAGGTTGTGTTTTTGTCCATCTATTGTCCTTTAGTCTTGCAACATGTCCGGCCCATTACCATTTTAATTTGTTTGCTACGTACATTGTATCAAAAATTTTTGTTGTTTTGCATATGTTTGTGCTTCTTATTTTGTCTGATATTCTCACGTTCATTATATTTTTTCAATCCCTCTTTGTTTTTAGTTTTTGCGATTGTTTTTAGTAGTCGCCCATTTTTGGCTACCCTATAGACCCAGGATATCGCATTTAATATTTTGTAGTGCATGTTCTAGTTCTATTAGTTTATCCTCAGTTGAAAGCGTTATTACGTTTAGTGTGGCAATAAACAGCGTATTTTTTCTTTGTTTACTCTGTTTTCTATTTGTTTTTAACTTGGGTACTGATTGTTTCTGTTCATATTTTTTTTTTTTTGCTTTGTATATTTCGTGTACCATTGTTTGTAGCTAGGGTTGTCATCAAGCAAGTATTGTTGTTATGCTGTAATTGCTATATTTTGTTTCCGTCCTCGTTGTTTTCTTGGTTAGACTCTTCGACGTCCTATTTAGTAGAATTACTATTTTTCATGTGTAGAAATTTATATATGAGATTCGAGTTTGTCTCTGAATTTCTGTTGATTTGGCTTAAAGAGTTGGATCGTTGTCTTCAGGGATCGGCAACTATTGTTGTTTGTCCCTTCCCAGTTGCTTTGTTTTTCTTTTTTTCCTGATATACTCTATCGTTTTTTTTTTTTTTTTTTTTTTTTTTTTTTTTTTTTTTTGATTCAATATTTCTATATTTCGAAGCGAGTCCCTTTTGTGATCATTTTCGTCATTCCCTTCGGAGAGATTTCTTTTCTTCGTTTTTAATTGGATATTCATTTTGTTTATATTGTTCTAGGTCACTTCTTCGCCGTTCATAATTAGTTTGTTGTTCTTGATAATTGTATGATGTTTGTTACTTCTTAAGTGTTTCATTATTGGTATGAGTATTTTTCTGTTTTCCAGTTCGTCTCTGCTTAAATCTTCTGTTATGTATATTTTAGATCCTATTAAGTTTTTTGTATTTGCGAAGATTTCATATACTTTTCTAACAGCTAAAAATGTTACTAATACTGGTCTGCATTTATTATTTGTTTTTCTACCCATTAAAAAAAGTGCACGTGCTGTTTGTCGTTTTGTGTTCCTTTATAATTTTGACCGGTTTAATTTTCTAATATAAACCTAAAACTTTTATCCTTCGACGTGAAAAATGTCCTAGTTTTTATTTATTATTGTGCTTGTTGACGTAGTTATATCGTTTTGATCTTATGATCTAATTTCATTTTCGTTAAAACGATTTTTAGTGTGTTTTGTACAAACTGTCGTTTTCTGCATTGTGCAATTATTTATTTAAAAGTGTGCAAAGTGTAAGTCCAAAAGGACGGATAATTTCATCGGCTGTGAAGGGACATGTCGCCTTTGGTTCCATCCTACATGCGCCAATTTTTCTGAGAATGAGGCACATATTTTGTCGCAGAGAATTTTTCTGAATTCATCTCCTCGAGCGTAGCCACACTCAAACATGATTTAAGCTCCGTTTTCGAAGAGAAACTTAACAATGGTCCACTATCAGCTGATGTTCTTACACATAAACCATCATATTCTCAGACACTATGCAATCGTCCCTCAGAGCCTCCTGTGATTTTACGCCCAAAAAAACGCTTCTCAGTCCACTTCTGCCACTAAATCTGATCTGTTGAAGACCGTTAATCCTGTGACAGACAACATTCAAGTAAACTCTGTCCATCATGTTAGTAACGGCGGTCTAATTATTAATACGGACCAATCTAATAAATTTTAAGAACTTATTAACAAGAATCTTTCAGAGAATTATACAGTGAAACAATTACCTTCATTAAATCCAAGAATTCGTATAGTAGGTATGTCTGAGTTGATTAGTAAAGAAAAACTCCTAGATCAATTGCGCCATCAAAATAAATCGTGCTTTGCTGACAATCACAAATGTCAAATTTTAAGTGTTTCCTACAAAGCGTAATAATAAAGTGTTTCAAGCTGTCGTCCAGGTGGATCCAGTAACTTATGATTGTATGCTGAAAAATGAGAAACTTTTTGTAGGCTTTGATCTATGCCCTGTGTACGATGCAATAGACCTACGCAGGTGTTTCAAATGCTGCGGCTTTCACCACACATCCGCTCAATGTTCCAAGTCTGAACCATGCTGTCCAAAATGAGCAGCCAACCATGAGATTAAAACCTGCAAAGCCACTGCGTCCAAATATATCAACTGCATTAAGTTTAATGATCAGCGTAAAACAAAAATTGACGTCTCTCATGAAGTGTGGGACAAAAAATGTCATGTATATCTTGAAACTCTAAAACGCTTTAAATCAAATATAATTAACCACCAATAGCAATCACAGAATGATGGTCGTACTTCGTCAACTAATCAACTCACGTTTTACTACCAAAATGTGCAAGGGCTCAACTCCAAACTCTCTTTACTTTAATCTCTAGAAGGCTCTGCGGATCACGATGTCATTGCATTCACTGATACTTGGCTCACTTCAAGTGTTCAAGATGCCGAACTTTGTTCCAACACGTTTCCGGTATATCGTAGCGACCGAAACTTCGAGGCGTGTCGTCTGTCTAAAGGAGGAGGAGTCCTGCTGCTTATCAACAAATCAGTGCAGTCTGCTAGTGTTGATTTAAGTGCGTACAGTGCTATTCTCCCCAACAATGTTGACATTGTATGTGCCAAAATTTCTACCAACTCTAAATCTCTCTAAATATTTGTTGTATACATGCCACCCGCCCTTAGTACTTCATCATATAATACTGTTTATGATTTCTTGAAAAGTTTGTCATTTATTCAAAATAATGATTTTATAATTACTGGAGACTTTAACATCCCAGAGCTAAATAGTAACTTAGAGTCCATTAAAATAAAAAATTACTAACTTTACTAAATTTTTTAGACGCCAAACAATGTAGTAATATTGTTAATGTAAATAATAGATTACTTGATGTGGTTATTTGTAAATCTAATATTAACTGTGTTTCCCATTCAAGTGACATATTGTTTAACATCGAATATAAACATCATCCTGCTCTACATATATCTTTTAATTTCAGTTTATTGAAGAGTAATAAATTGTATAATTCATTTCAAAATTATAATTTTAAAAGGGCTAACTTTACCAGTCTGTATAACTTAATTGATTAGTTTCACTGGAATTCTCTCAGTCATTTTACTGATATCAATTGTGCATGCGACTTTTTCTACAGTACTTTCTATTCTTTTTTAGATATTTGTGTTCCGAAAAAGTCAAACTGTTCAAAAAGATATCCACCTTGGTTCAATAAATATATGATTAAGTTGTTAAAGAAAAAAGATCGTATGAGAAAGTTGTCAACAAGGTATCCACATAATCAATTTTATTGTAGCCACTACCATAGATTGCGCTTGAATTTAAGACCTTAGTTAAAACTAAATACAAGGAATATGTGGAGTCTTATTAAACTTCTTTCAAGTCTGATTCAAAAAAAATTTTGGAATTTCGTAAACTCCAAAAAGAAAATGTCGACCTCTTCAACTACTATGACCCTTAATGACGCAACATTTTCCACCCCTACTGACATTTCTAATACGTTTGCCAACTTTTTCAGTTCTGTTTATACACTGTCTTCTGGTCCTCCTATCTCCAATTCCACCAATCCGTCTTATGATAATGTAGCCATCAATTACATCACCTCTGATGATATAACATTTTTTCTAAAACAACTAAAACCTACATTGTCATGTGATCCTGACCTCATCCCAAGCTTGCTTATTGGAGACTGTGCTCAACTTCTGTCAAACGCCCTGTATCATATCTTCAATTTAAGTATTAAAACTTGCACTTTTCCTGACCTTTGGAAAGTAACTCGCATCACTCCGATTTTGAAATCGGGTGATGTGTCGCCCATTGACAATTACCGATCTATTGTCATGCTGTCCAATTTCAGTAAAGTTTTTGGGAAAATTTTTTATGCCTCAATATACTCTAAAATTAAACATAATATTTCCATCTCACAGCATGGTTTTATAGAAAAGAGGTCAACAGTTACAAACTTAAGTTATTTTAGTCATGTAATCTCCTCTATTATTGATGGTAAAGGGCAAGTAGATTGCATTTATACTGACTTTGCTAAGGCGTTTGACAGAATAGATCATGGTGTCTTGATGAGTAAGCTTGAAACCTTTTCACTTTCCCTGCCCTTACGTTCCCTTCTATCATCTTACCTACATCAACGACAAATGTAAGTTCATTATAAAGGTGGTATCTCTACCTCTTTTGTTTCAACGTCGGGTGTACCTCAGGGTTCAAATTTAGGTCCTCTATTCTTTTTAATATTTATTAATGATGTCACGGATGTTATACGTTGCGATAAACTTCTCTTTGCCGATGACCTAAAAATATTTTATCCCATTTACTCTGTGCATGACTGTGATCTTCTCCAAGAAGACTTGGTACGTCTTAATCAATGGTGTTCAATTAATAAATTATATCTTAATTTAAACAAATGTACAACAATATTTTTTACACGAAAATTGACTCCATTTAATTATAGTTATTTATTTATTTATTTATTTATTTATTTATTTACTCCACTCAACAGGATTAAGAAATCCCAATTACAGAGGGAGGATAAAAAATACAAAGAATAACAATATATTTACGACATATAGAGTAGCATCAGAACAAACCAATCAATACATTAAATGATAATATGTATACATAAAAAAAGAGGAAAAACTAAACAGTACATAGTAGTTTGCAATCTTTTCAACTCATAACTTATTGATAAAATTTAATAATGTTTTGTTTAATATTATAATAAGAATCAAAAAAGATATCTATATTACTCGATTCACAGAAATCATTGCAAATTTTACACATTAAATTTACTGGTGAATTACCTTGATAATTTCTTCTACAAAAAGGTATAACGAAGGTAATATTTTGTCGCGAATTTATACGGGGAACATTAAATTGAATCTTACTGAGAATTTCAGAGTCATCTATATAATTGTGTAGTAATTTATATAAATATAATACTGACAAAATATTTCTCCTACTTTGTAAAGTATTTATACCAAATTGTTGAAGACAGATTGTATAACTAATATATTTATCGAACACTTTATGTTTTTTATACCAACAATACCTAAGAAATTTCTTTTGTATACTTTCTATTTCATTTATATGCAAATTATAATTAGGATTCCATATCTGTACACAGTACTCAAGCTTAGATCGAACATAGTAATCAAATAATTTTATAATAGTACTAACATCATTGAAAGACTTGGAACATCTTATAACGAATCCTAGATTTTTGTACGAGGACCTAATTATATCTTGTATATGTACATTAAATTTCAATTTACTATCAAAAGTAACACCTAAATCTTTAATTAGATGTATTCTAGAAAGAATAAGTCCATTCATGGAATAATTAAATTGAATCTTATTATACTTCATAGAAAATGACATAAATTTGCATTTTTCATAATTAAAATTTAAAGAAGAACTTTTTGACCAGGCAACTAAGCCATCTAAATCCTTTTGTAATTCAAAACAATCATTAATCGAATTTATAGTTCTAAATATTTTTATATCATCTGCGTATAACAAAATATTCGAGTTTTTGACATATGTAACAATATCATTAATAAATAACAAAAATAACAAAGGACCTAAGATAGATCCTTGCGGGACACCTGATGTAGCAGTGAAGGTATCAGATCTATAACCATATAGTTGTACATATAGATTGCGATGAGACAAATAAGATTCTAACAGTTCACATAAATTTTCAGAAAAGTTATAATTATTTTGAAGTTTTCTTACAAGTACTGTATGGTCAACTTTGTCAAATGCTTTTTCAAAATCTGTGTAAACCGTATCGATTTGACTTGATTTTGAAAAATTACTGGAAACATATTCAGTAAAGTTCATTAGATTACTTGTAGTAGATCTATTTTTCATGAACCCATGTTGAAACACTGAAATCTTTGAAGAAACAGATGAATAAATATGTTTGTACACTATTTTTTCAAATATCTTTGACATTGTTGACAAAATGGCGATAGGTCTATAATTTACTATACTGTTATGCTCACCAGATTTAAATATCGGACAAATTTGAGTTTGTTTTAATGTTTCCGGGAAAACGGATTTTTTTAAAGACAGGTTAAATAATATGCTTAGTGGTTTAGCTAGAATATCCTTGCAGCCCTTAAAGATATAAGACGGAATATTATCAGGACCAGGACTTGGTTTGTTTTTCAACTGATTAATTGCTAGTATAATTTCATCTTCTTCAATTTTATTTAAACATACTAAATCATCTTTACAATAGTGATGATCATATTTAGGAAGAGATTTTATTTGTGTGTTTGGTTTCGTGTACACATTTGAGAAGTATTCAGCAAATCCTTGGACTATTTCAGCTGTACCAGAAAAAACTTTATTTGCATTATGCATTAAACTTGGGATTCCTGTTGAGCGTTTTTTTGTTTTCAAGAAAGACCAAATTTTAGATGGCTCACTTTGTATTGAGCTTTCTGCATTCAATAAAAAATTTCTATATTCTAGTTTAATGTTATTTTTAATTTTAGCTCTCAAGAATTTAAATTTTTGCAGATGTACCTCATCTTTATACCTTTTATAGAGCAACCGGCTTCGTTCTTTTGCCTTGATATCATCTATAATTTGACGATTAAACCATGGTGGATACTTTGAGCGATAATTGTTTTTTTTTTTGGTATACATTGGTCAAAAATATTGTAAACAATAGTGTAAAATAATTGGTAAGCTTCATTTACATCATTTTGTTTAGTTAAAGTAGTCCAGTCTACATTTTTAAGCAAATTATACATAAGTAAGTAATCAGCAGATTTAAAATTATATTGCAAATTATTATTAACAGTTGCTTGAGAATCGTGATGGCATGACTGAGTTTCAATAGTAAGAGCTGGATGATGTGAATCTTCAAAAATTAGTGGATCTAAATCATGTGTTACTGAACAATTGACATCTGATATTACTAAATCAAGAATATTACCATTAGTGTTCAAAATTTTATTAAATTGAATAGCTTGTATGAAATTTGAAAATTGTAGAAATTCATTAATAATATTATTTTGAAAGCCATGATGAATGTAATTTGAGTACTGAGTAATGTTAAAATCACCGAGTACAAAAAAATTGTTATTTAGAATATCAGGTATTGATTCAATGCACTCATAAACATAACGTAGTTGTTCAACAGAAATGGGAGGCGGAAGATATACTACAATAACGTAGACAAACTTTACTGATATTTTAACTTTTACGCAAATTATATCTGCTTTACAATTACAATTAAGTGTAATATTTACTAACGCACTCGAAAATTTATTATTAACGGCGCATATAACTCCACCACCTTTTACTTTAGCTGACTTATCAAAATCCCTGTCTCTTCTGTAAACCATATAGTTTTCACTGAATAGTTCACCGCTGCAAACAGAATCATTTAGCCATGTCTCACTTAAACCTATAATATCATAATTTGATACAAATGTATTGTTATAAAATTCATCAGTCTTTGTTGTTAAACCACGAACATTTTGATAATAGATTAACATTGTTGTAAATATGTAATACAAACAAACTATTATAAATTAAAATATAAGTTAAAGTATAAGCAGATGATTGACAGTATAGCAAAATTAAAAATGAAATTTATAAAGAATAATAAATTATAAACCAATGATTGCTTCAAAACAGCAAAAGAGTTGAGAGAAGGTTATAAGGCGAATGAACTTTTTCTTACTTAGTGCCAAGGATAAGCAAGTTTATACAACAAATTGATATTCAAACAATAAATGTACAAAAAAGTATAAAGAAATAAATGAATTTATAAAACAAATTTGAAACACTTGAAACTGTATTTATATTACAAGAGTCGCTCTGCTTATTATCATAATAAAATAAATAGATAAGTAGCACAGTTAAATGTCAGAAATACAGTTAATTCTTTTGGGTTTATTTTCGGAATCAGTTTTAGCATAAATAATACCATCGTGCGACCAGACATTTTTAAAACCATATTTTTTGGACACTGATTTCATAATTTCAACCCTATGTTTGGTTAAATCTTCTTTAATAGTAATATTTGAGCCTTTTAATAACTTACGCGATTTTAAGACTGATTCACGAGATTTATAGGACGTAAATTTAACTATAATAGCACGAGTTATCGAAGTTTCTGAGTGACTTTTTTTACTGCCAACACGATGACATCGATCAATATCATATGGATTAATGTTAATTTTCAACTTATTTTTAAATATATCACGCACCTTTTGTTCTGTATCTTCAACACTATTCACTTTTGATTCTTCTGGTATTCCAAAAATGCGGATATTGTTTCTCCGGGAGTATTGTTCCTGTTGATCGAGTTGTAATTTTAAAATTCTGTTTTCGGCCGCCATGGTATCGATGATTTTCTCATATTCAGCACGTTGTTCTTCAAGTTTAGAGTTCACGTTCGTAAACACTGAGGCAACGAGTTTATTAACAAAGGTGTCATTTTCGAAAATTTTATTAATGCACTCCACAAGTTTCGTAGCAAATAAATCACTTTCGAACATTTTGTTAATACAATCTGTCACCATTGTGCAGAGTACACTAGTAGCATTACGCGTAGCCATAGTTACAGATTTTTGAATAATAAAAAAAAATCAAAACAAGATTTAAATAACTTTTTAAGATTTTTTTAAAATATGTGCACTTTTTAAAATATTCACAAAATCTAAGCAGAGCCACTGCGTACACGTCTACTCCATACGACAGAGCATTACTATAGTATCAATAATGTTATCATATCACGTTCAGCAACTGTACAAGATCTTGGGATAAAGTTTGACAATAAATTTGCGTTTGTTCTCCATATAGAAGACACGTACAATAAAGCCATGAGAATGCTGGGATTTGTAATTAGAAACAGTAAATCGTTCCAAAATCTTTCAGCTATTAAAAGCCTATATTATTCATTTGTTCGGGCTAAACTTGAATACTGCCATATTATCTGGAACCCTATATATGAAGTCCATCAAGATTTACTCGAGTCTGTTCAAAAGAAATTCCTAAAATAGCTTTATTACAAAGTTCATAACAGGTACCCAGTATATTCAATAACGTATCAACAGTTGTTGGTTATGTTTAATTTTAGGAGTCTTTTTGAACGTTGTGAAAATGCTCTTGTACTACACTTGTCAAAAATAATTAATTATTGTGTTAATGATCCTCGATCTCTCTCTTCCGTTCATTTTCATACTCCCATTGTCCGTACCAGAAGTAATCTTACATTTTACTTGCCCTTAGCTCGAACTAACTGTTTAATGTTGTCACCTATTCACAGAATGTGCCACGTTTATAATTCTAAATTTTCTGCTGTCGATATTTTCTCTTTTGACTTTGCAAAATTTTTCAAAATTATATGCAAAATGTAATATGTAATATCTTTGTGAAATATATACTATTTTCCTACCCTTAATTTGGGCTTAGCCTGTTGGGTAGTCGTATTAATAAATAAATAATAAATAAACAAATAAATCAAAATTAAAAAGCAGGAGGTATTGTGTTGACCACATCAGGTTTTTTATAATAGAATTTTTTATTTTTTATATTTTGCTGCATTTTTGTAAAAAAAAATGCATTATAGACTGCTATAATAAAAGTATAATATCTATAGCGAATAGCGAATTATTTTGCTTTAAAAATTGCTTCTAAAATTTGAATTGCTCACTCTAAAATATGAGTTTTGCCCATTTTAAAATTTGGACCTAGCTACTGACCTACGACAAGGTATGTTTTTTTTGTTTTTTTAATGGAAAAATCCCTATCAATAATTTATGATCTATAGGCACAATTTTATAAAACTGGAGATGGGACATTTGTAAAAAAATGGAAACGTCTTATATGTTTGACAGTTCTTCTAGTTATTTTGATGAATTTGATGAGGAAGAATACAGTGAAGATATTAGAGAAATTAGTAATATACCGATTCTAATTCACTGGAGACTTGCGAGTGTGTCAATCTAGTTTCTATTCATGACGTCAGATATTAGAAATTTAATTTTCTGTTCGCATAAACAGGGTGCAATATGTCAGGATTTTATATTGATTATATTTTTTGGATAATTTTACGTCGATTTTAAATTTAAAAATCAATGGAACAGTTTATGAGTAAGAACTTGTCTTGTTAATAGCAGCAGTAATGAAATAGTTTAAAATTTTTCGTTTTAATTCATCCTCTTCAGCCATCTAAAGTCAGGTTTACAAGATACGACTATCAACTTTTATTTTTCAATAAATTTTTCAAATAATAAAAACTTTGAGTTGAGTTGTCAAAGGCAGAGAATACGGTTGTGGCGAACGTGCGGCGATAGTCAAATTCGTTAAACGATAGATATCACGCTTTAATTCGCGGACCATATGAAATAATTAAACTCTAGTGAAACAAGGTAGTGTTGTGAATAAAGAAAGTGAAGTGAGAAGTACCTAGAAGCTCTAAATTAGAGTAAAAAAGTGTATACAGCGGTGAGACAGTAGCCAAGGACGTACATATAAACGGTAGGCAAGCGTAGTTTAGCGGCGGTAAGCTAGAACCTGCATACCAAGATAAAAATTTTAGTCAGGCCCGTACTCAGGAAAGTTGTGCAAATATGTCATCGGATAGAGATGATAAAAGTAACAAAGAAGGAAGTGATAAAATAGAATTAAGAGATTTAATGAAAATTATATTACAAATAAAGAATGATACAAAAGAGATAAAACAGGATCAGAAAGAATATAAAGAGGAACTACTACGAATGAAACAGATAAATGAACAGCTGAAGGAAGAAAACATAGAGATAAAAAAAGAATTGAACGACATGAAAGAGAGAATCGAGAGATTAGATAAAGAAAAAATCAAAAATAATTTCGTGATTGTAGGGCTAAGAACAGACTCAAGCAGCAGAAAAGACCTAAAAAACACCGGGGAAGACTTCATACACAAGAAAATTGGAGTTAAGGTACAAGTGAAGGAAGCAATAAAGATAGGAGAGAAGACATGTAAGGTACAAATGGAAAATTTTCAAGATAAACAAAAAGTAATGGCGAATAAAAAGAACCTAAGAACCTTAAAGGACAAAATCTTCATAAACAACGAACTAACAAGAAATGAGCGCGAAATACAAAAGGAAATAAAAATGTTAGCAGAGAAAAATAAAAAGGCAGGAGATATATTGAAGATAGGCTATCAGAAAATAACAATAAATGGAAAGGAATGGAAATGGGACAAAACACAAAAGAAGATGATAGAGGTCAAAGAAGAAGGAGGTACTGCATCAAAAAACTAAGGGAAAAACGAGGAAAATTGCAACAAAAAGGAAAGACGTCGCAAGTAGAGAGGATTCGCCGATTCTGCAACCTCCTCCTCCTCATCTGCAGTGATCCTTATTAACTTGATGCATAGGGATCATTTTCGCTCAACACAGGCTGTTGAGTGCCGCTTTTGCTTATAGGTGACGGCTGCAAAGGTATCGTGCGTACGTAAGCTGGCACTCGGGAAATGGATTTTGGGCTGGGGCGGTATTTTGTTAAGGCACAAATAAAATATTAAATAAATTTGTTTTAAGACGGGTTTACATAATAAAAATTAGAATAATATATGTATATATATAGAAGCATTTTATTTATATAAGGTAGAATTAAATACATAGAGTATAAAGATAAACATAGTTTACTTTGTTTACTGTATAACTTACATGTTTAGATAACAAATTAGCTGTTGAGTGCCGCTTTTGCCTATAGGTGACGGTTGCAAAGGTGTCATGCGTATGTAAGCTGGTACTCGGGTAATAGATTTTGAGCTGGGGCGGTATTTTTTTAAGGCACAAGTAATATATTAAATAAATTTGTTTTCAGACGGGTTTACATAATAAAATTTAGAATAATATATGCATATATATATATAGAAGCATTTTATTTATATAAGGTAGAATTAAATACATAGAGTATAAAGATAAACATAGTTTACTTTGTTTACTGTATAACATACATGCTTAGATAACAAATTATTTTTATTATTAATAATATTGTATTACATTGCTAAAGTGTTGTAGTTATGAACCATTGGCTGCTGATTATTCTGTAAAATAAAATACATATAAGTATATTTACTATATAAAAATGTTTATGTACTTACCTTGTCTTGGTTGAGGATGGACAACAGCACCGTGTTGAATATTCCTTCCATTGTTTGGTTGAGGATGGACAACAGCACCGTGCTGAATATTCATTCCATTGTTGAAGTAGTGTATCCATTTTATTTGCATCACCTCTTCACAAATAGGACATTCTTTATGCAACAGCCTAGGTATTTCATTTCGTGCTCGCTCAGTATATAGTTTGCAATTTGTACAACTGTATTTAATTATATACCAAGAATCCATTGCCTTTTTGTGGTTTAACTACAAACTAAATTTCTTTGTTTCTAAACTGTTAAATGTTATACGAACATTACTTGAATTACAAATTGGGCATAACATGTTAGTTACTATATGTACAGTATAATTATATTTTATAATGTCCCCAAGCTAAAGTGTTAATTCCATTGTTCATTACAAATCTTTTGTCATCATTTGAGGATAAGCACAATTTACTTTGATTTATCGTATAGATTACATGTTTAATTGATTTAAAAGTTTTTTGTTGAATGTAAAACTGCTCATTTGTAAATAATGCGTTTTTGTAATGATCGTGAGTTATTTCGTTTTTCGTTATATGTGTTTTTATACCTTTTGCTTTTTTAATTTCTGTTTCTTGTGTTTGTATTGAATACATTTTCGAACGTAAACCAACAAATTCTGTAATGATTTTACCTCCCATTTCATCTTTGAATTTTCCCAGTACAGCCTTGTTTTTTAACTCAATATTATATGGATTATTTGGTGCAAAATTTGATGTATCAAAATGGTTTATATTTTGTTTTATATCGGTATATACATCACTGGTATTTATATCATAAACAAGAGAATCCGTGTCTGTGTAGAGAAGTTTGATATCATTTTTATATTTAGGTTTTATTATATTATAATGGAAATCGTACATGTGTAATTTGGAAAGTTCTAATACAGTGAAACCTAAGTATATCGGTTTATCATACACAACTTTTAATTTATTCATTTGAATTGCAACTAAATTTTCGGAAAATATAGACAAACTATGAAAATTTGGTTTTGCAATACATTTTTCGGCACCTTGTTTTTTTCCTATGTTTTCCCAATGTGTTAATAATTTAACATCAACTCTTTTATCTACATTTTCCATAGTTTTTCCATACACAGAATTATTCATTAATTTGAAGAAATCCTTTTCAAAATTATTACTAGCTTTCATTCTTAAGTTTGTATTTAAATTTATATATGTCTTTAACCATTCAGATTGTTTAAAACTTAAAACCCTGTGTATTTTTGTTAATTCCAAACCTGATAATAATGCTTGTTGTAAATTTTGATAATGAATAATATAATTTATTTTGTTGTTTAAATTACATATTAGTTTGGACTGTTTTGAATTTGGAGGTTTTACATTTTCACAACAAAATGGTAAATCATTATGAAAATCATGTAGATAATTAGGATACTCTAAATCTACCTCTAGAATATATCCTGTATCTGAATTATTTCCTATAGCCAAAAGATTTAAATCATCAATTTCATTTTCTGATAACCATTTAAAATTACTTGTTGGTAAAGTCCTAGACATTGCATCTCCATATAAATTGTTTGCATCCAAATAAACTATATAATTACTATTTTTTTCGGAATCATAATTTGGTAAATATTTATTATTTGCTTTTGAGAACCGATGTGTACAATTTGAGATCCCACCACGAATGCCTTTTTTGACAAAATGGAGCATGTCAATATCCGTAAACAATTCAAGTTTAATTCCAGTACATTTTAGCATTGCATCCCAACTAAGACCGGGAGCAGTAAGATATTGACAAGGATCTAAATTGTATACATTTCTGCATACATTTCGAAAATTTTCAAATATATCTGCTAAAAGTAAAACATCCGTTTTCAAGTAAATATCAGAATAATCACCTAAGGTTTTGCATTTAAATGCATTCCAAACATTTAAAGCATGATTGTATTCTTCTTGAGAAATATGAGTTTTATTTAAACAGTTATAGAATAATATTTTTTCAGGTAGTTTAGTTTCAATTAATTTTTCAAAAGAATCCATATATTGGTATGGAAAAACTCCTTTTTTTGTTACTAATTTAAAATGTTCAAAATTTGGAAAAAATTTGGACATTTCTACAAATTGATTCGGTTTTAAATTTTGTGCTAAACTTTCAAGTGATTTTCCCATAAACTTAAAAGAATCTATAAATTTTAGTTTCATATATAAATTTTGGTTTTCCTTTGTTTCAACTAGAACATTTTTCGAGAAAGATATATACTTTTCTTTATTTTCTGGTATAATATTAATATTATTATTGTCAAAAGCTAAATTTTTTATAAATAAATGTGAATCATATCCGCTTAAATTATGAAAAAATACTGGTAAAAACATAGGAATTTGATAATTTAAATTACAATCGTAATGAGCAGCGCCGCGAAATTTTCCAGTGACGTGGCAATGGTCGCGGACTTTTATATCATCATTATTAAATGGTTTTTCACAAATATGGCAACATGTAGCAGAGTTGTAATTTTGATGTTCCTCTATAGTAAGTGGTTTCATTGGAATAATTATTTTTAAATATTTGTTGTAAATTTCTTTTATGTCTTTTGTAATGTTTTCAACAAATTTTGATGGTGCGTCAATACCCGTGTACATCTCAAATTTACTTAGTTCGTTATTAAACGAACATTTCATAAAATAGGCGAAACTATAAGGTTCATGTATGTGTGTTTTTTCTGTAAACGATTTATTTTTATTAGGTGAACATGAGTGGATTGGTATTTGTAATGATTCAAAATCTGCATAAATCACAAAAGGTATTTCAAGTTTTTTCTGGAAACTTTTAAATTCAAGAATATTTTCACCCTCTTTAGGTAAAATTGTAACTATTTTGCCACAATCAAAATTTTGATGTTTCTGTAAATTTTCTTCTGATGTAAAATATATTAAGCATCCATCACAAATCCATTTTGTATGTCCATGAGAATTAATTTGGCTCCCAATTAAACGAGAAAAGTGTTTTATCCATACATAATGATTTTTATTATTATCTCCCAAATATAATAAATTTATATGATTTATTTTACGATTTTTTGTATGATGTAATGGGCCAACTATGTTGTGTTTACGTTCATTGGAATTATGTTCAAGTCCAAACACATTAATCGAAATATTTTCATTTAGTTCTTCAAATTTTGGAATATCTTTAATTTTGACAGGAAAATTAATAGCAGTGAAATTTAACTCACGATCATAATTTATGTAGTGTGCTACACGTTGTGGTTGACGCTGACGATTAACTGGATGTAGAGCTGATAGTACGGCCCATTTGAAACATTGTTGGTCAGTATTTTCCACATTTATGCAAGCCTTTTTTTGTTTCACATCTTCTGGTAAATTGATGTATGACGACCCTGCTATTGGTGAATATTTATTTATATTCACTTCTAAATGATTTACACCTGATAAGGCCCAGCCGGAATCTCTCTCCTATAACAACAAAAATAGTTCAAAGTTGTGTACACAGAAATTAGTTACTAAAAATTCTTACCTGAAACTCACCGCTTTTGTTCTCTATTATGGACAGTAATGTATCGTACAAAACTGAAATATCTGTTGATTGCAGAACTTCTTCAAATTTTGTATTAAATGACTTTATTTCTTCCTTTATACTATCATCCTTTCCAATTTTTTTATACAAACAGAATAGTTCTAAATTGAATTTAATAGCATTCTGACTTTTTCGCTGCGCATCGATAAGATTTAAAACACTTTTTTTAATATTTTTTAAAAACGTTATTATATCCAATGAATTTTTATTACTAATTTTGTACGATATTATTCGTCGTTTGAATGCAGTACTTATTATTGATATTGCAGGGTCGTCTTCATTTTGTTGTTTACTTGCATTTGATTTATGCAAATTTGTTTTTAAATGAGCATTGTACTGAGTTTTTTTAATATCAACGTTACAAAATTCACAGAAAATATTATTGTCGTTTCCATGATGACTAGTTTTTACTCGTTTAATTTTTAATTGGTTATATGGGTTATTAGTATTTCCAAGTCCTCTGGAAGTTGATGGGGTTAATGTAGTTAAATTTATTTGATTTTTATTACAACTGGTTTTTATATGTCTTTTAAGATTATCATTACGTGTAAATTTTTTTTTACATTTGCTACATGAAAACATTTTTTATAATTAAGAAATTTCTCGATTATATAAATAATGAAATTTTGGTTCCTTAAAAATGAATTTGTAATTGTTTTTTAAATTGTTTTTAGCTTCTTGCGAAAAAATATCTGAACATTCAATGCAATTATATGGCGAAGAAATGTTAAACAATTTTTTTTCACAAATATGGCAATAATAGTTTTTTAAATACAAAAAATTTTGCATGTGTATAGTGTTACTGAAAATATCTGTAAGATTTTCTATACTAACAGGTACTAAATTACCATTATAGCAACCAAAACAATAAACTAAATCTCTGTTAGTATTCACCTGATAGCGGTCTTGATATTCTACACAAGCATAAGTATTATTTTCTGTTAATTTTGTAATAGCGTCCCGAATATCTTTTTGAAATTCCAAAGAAAATAAAGCAAACGACATTTGTTAGTAAAAGGAAATGTTAATTTTGCATTATCGGCTAATTATTATTTAAGCTAAAACAAAAAACATATTAGTAATTATAACAATATTATATTTAGTATTTTACCTTGTAAATTCTATTTTAACAAATTTATCAGTCGGCTCAGTTATGTTTCTTAGTCCTTTATTCGCCAAATCGTTGACTTCAGTATCCGTCAATGTCTGAAATCTCGCTGGCAAGAATACTTCGAAATTATTTATGCAAACCACAACTCGTCGGCCGTACTTCGTTTGTAGAACTCTTGCTGATTTTATTTCATAAATTTCGCCAGGTGTCAGGTCTGCAATTTTTTTGTATGTTTGTCCTGCACCGAGACTATTCAACTTGTTTAAGTCCATTTTGAATACGACTGAATTTAATTTATACTTTGCCTTCTATTTATACGAAGCAGTACCTATGTACGTATTAAAGGATTTGTAATATGCCTTTCATTTTTCATCAGCCATATATGCACTAGGTGTGTACTAAAGTAATTGCAATAATAAATTTTTCGACCCGTATTCCATGTAATAAAATTTGCATTGTAATTTGTTACATGCATTTATTCTAACTTCTATTGAAGGATTTGTAATATACCTTTCATTTTTCATCAGCCATATATGCACTAGGTGTGTACTAAAGTAATTGCAATTATAAATTTTTCGACCCGTATTCCATGTAATAAAAGTTGCATTTTAATGTAAACTAATTTATATTGCAAGAGTGTAGTAAATTTTTATCTATTTATACAAATTGTTAATGCATACACTCCTATAAAGGTGTGTGAAACTTTGTAGCAGATTTTTTTGCATTATGCATTTTTCTATCGCGTGCAGATTATATGAGATCAGGAATCATATATATACGACAGAATTGAACATACGAGTACAAGTTGATCAACTCAAGAAGATGACTTCTAATTATAAACCATACATTGTGAAGTGCGAAGAGAATTGGGACACTTGCGACGACGAATCAACGAAAATAAGGTAATTTAATTTAATTTATTTGGTAATAATTTATTCGTTCAACACATTATTCAAAATGGAACAATATTTAATGTTTAGTATTAATTTATTGCGACGCCAAATATCGTTTTTTTTGTTTTTATCATTTGTAAAGAATCACTCTTCAGAAATCACCTTCGACGTGGTAATAATGTGTTTTTTATTAACAGCAAAAGGACCACACCCTACCATGTCGAATGCAGTGAAAATTGGGATGGTTGTAACGATGAATCTTACAACCCAGAAATAAATATAGAAAATAGACTAGTATTAAGGAGACCACCCATTAATACAAAAAATACGAAAAAAGAAAATAAAAAGTTTAGGGCTGAGGAAAGAATAAGGTGGCAAAAATTAAAGGTAAAAAATATTGATAATAAGTTTTTATTTGTATATTCATTTATTATTATTTTAGGAATTAAATAAAGAAAAATAAATCAATTTTTATTATAAAAAATATACTATAATATTTATAAAGTAAAATTGTTATTTTTTTAATTTCCTTACACTTACCTACTTACTATTCCTTACTTTTATTGTAGCAACCAAAAAGAACCAAAAGGGTACACAATAAAATTTTATTGCATATTTATACTTTTCACAAAAACATCCAATTTTACTGTTATGCTAATAAGATTTATTGTACTCTATTTTACTGTGTATATGAATACATGTTCCTTACATACTTGTGGACCTAATAATAAAAATAGTAATAAATACATATTTATTATTTTATAATATTACAGTAAATATTGTTAAAAAAGAAAACCACAGCTACATGGAATTCAAATTCCCTTAATCCACTCCTGATACACCGCACGAGTTCAAGAACACTCCGAGCGCACTAGTGAAAGGTAAGCGGAGCTCGACTGGACGAGGCCCGCTGAAGGTGTACGCTCGGGCTCCGCGCGTACGTTGGATCGGATTCACTGTTAATTCACCGCTGCGAGGCGACATAGCAATTTGTTCTTGGCTGGATATTTTTTGGTTTTATCTTTATAATATATCTGATTTGTTAACATATGAATTATATTTTTTATTAAATCCTAGCCATTTGACAAAATATTTATTTCCTTTCTTATGTAGAATTTTTTCAACTAAATATATACCAGCATATTTTGTTTTTCTTATTTCATGTTCGTAAAAACCTCCTGCTATATCTTGACCGTTTTCGTCTTGCAATAAGTATGTTACTGGTAAAGTTGACTGAATTTTCCTAATTTGAAATATCTCAGTTGTCCAATTGGGTGTGTAGTTTTTGTCAAAAATTGATTTATACTTGCTTATACGGACAAAATCGCCTACTTTATACTTAGCTGGAGCGGCTACTTTAATGCGATTGTATACAGAGTTTAATAATTTTTTTTCATGCTTAAGAGATACATGACTGGGTTTCATTTTAATTGTTGAATGCCATGTATTATTGTAAGCGTTCGTAAATGTTTCAATTTTATTAATCCACTTGTACGATCCTTGTAAACTGAACTCTTTAAAAATAATAGATTTTAATGTTCGATTAAATCGTTCCACTATACTGGCTTTTTTACTACTGAATGTTGAGTAGTGATTAATATTATATTTCTGCGTTAAATTTTTAAAGTTTGAATTGTAGAATTCCGTACCATTGTCCGTTTGCAAGTTTTTTGGAACAAACCCACTTTTAAATATTTTATTCATGGCATTTGCTACTTCTTTGCCGGTTTTGGTTTTAATCGGCACCGTCCAGGCTCTTTTCGAAAAAGTATCTATAACTGTTAGAATATACTTGTACCCTTTATTCTCCCTGGCATAGGGTATCATTTCCACAAGATCTGCTTGATATAGATCGTTTAAACCTTTTATAATTACATGCCTGCGAGGAAAATTGCGACGAGCAGATTTATGTAATTCGTTTACTATATCTTTTTTACTCATTTAGCTTTAATATTTGTTTCTAGCAGCAATTCAACAGACAGTGCTGGTGCAGTTTTTTGTCCCTTTATAGGTAAAAATTTTAAAATATCGTTAGCTCGAACACGTAGACCTTTTAATTCAAGTGATTTATTATTTACTATTGCTTCAATTAACGTTCCCTCAATATTATATCGAACATTTTGAATTCGAGCATCACACGGGAACGTATAGAAAAACTGAGAATTACCATTTATTATTTTATAAATATTTCCAGTTAAATTTAATAGTAAATTTACTATAAGTAAACTGCGACTGTTTTCAATTTTATTCAAAAGTTTGTCTTCCAAAGTAAATACGTGTTGGTTTATGTGGTCAATAGATTTTTCATTTTTTTTTTCTAAATTATTAAGTACATTTGTAACATATTTTAAATTCACTGCATCACTCTCATGTTCAGGATCGGTAACAAGCCCCGTTACACGACTTACGTTTAACACTTTACTTTCAACGAAAGTTGTTTTATTTCGTATATTAGCTAGTATTTTTCTGTATAGACGGTGATGACCGTGTTTGTTAATATGACGTCCAAACTTATCGACAACCATGTTATAACTAATAATGTACTGCACAAAGGAATAAGTTTATACAATAATATTAGCTTCTCTTAAAGCCTCTTCTATTCTAATAATTTCATCATCATGCCCTGTATGTCCAGCTCGTTTAGAGCCTAATAATAATTTAAGTCTTTTAACAAGATTATTTGGGTTACTCCAATAAACATATTCTGTTCGTTTATTGGTTAAATTTAAGTTTGTTATTGAGTCTTTCAGCCCTTGTCCAATGGAGCTACGAAGTGCAGCAGCTGTACCCGCACGTGTAGTTACTTGAGGAACTATATCTTTTATTATGTTTTTATACTTCAAACCACGATCCGTTACAATTGAACCTAATCTATTATAGTGTTTACGATGTGCGTTGGTTTTTTGAATAATTTCCAAATATTTTCTCTTATCATTTTCGGTGTATATATTTGGATCCGGTAATTTCATTGTTAGAAGTTCATATAAGCCAGGCGTTCCTTCATACCAAGCCCCATCAATATTTATATCATTATGCTGAATTTCAATTATGGCATCCCCAATCATAAATTTATTATCAGGTGTTAGTCTAATTCCATATTTCTGATCAATGTCAGCACTGTCAATTGCATATAATGCTATATATTTTCCTGCTACGTCACCTAAAATTTCTTGTGATGATTTTTCCAAATCTTCCAACTCTTCCTTCGTTTGAAACTGTTGTTGTACTAATGATTTTACGGTTTGTACAGGAGGAGATGTTTCAGCAACAACATCTGTTTGTGTAAAGGACGGTACTTGTTGGCGCTTTATCTCTTTTTGGTTGCTATCTTTTGCCTCCTGTTCAAAGGGTCTTTCCTCGAAAACTTCATCTTCCAGTTCTTGATCTTCCTCGTCATCATACTCATTTTGTGACCGTATTTTCTTTCTGAACATTTTTGATTTTGTTGTAAGTGGTGGTACGGCAGGACAATCCGGTTTTATATTTTTCAATGTTTCTGACAAAGTATTTAATGGTTTAATAATAGGTTTAAAAGTGTCACTTAACATTTTTTCCGTTTCTTGTTTACCGCGTTTCAATTCCATCAACTTTTTTCGTAGAATTTGTCTTGTTTTTATTATTTCTCGCAACGTGCTTGCAGAGGCGGCTGCGTCACTCATTGTTGATTCAATTTGTTCAGAACAATAATGAGAGTAATTCGTAAAGTGACAAAACCTATATACTTGTTAAAAATTTATCAAAACCTTTTCTGAATCTGCCAAAATTGATCTCTCGATCTTTATCAATTACCACAAAACCGTACTTTTGTTGCCAGCAATTTGAACACAAATTTTTAAACTCAATGAAAGACATATCTGTATTTACGTGATCATTATATATATGACGTAAATTTAAATCATCTTGTTTAAATAAAACAATTAAATTGGCATTGTCACGGACAAGATGTTTCGCCACATGAGTATAGCTTTGAATAAGATAAAATGTATCAATTCCTTTGTGTCGTCCCATACAAAAATAATTTCGTATATGTTGTTGCGGATCGTTCACAATATCATCAAATATAAAAATGGAGTCAGGATTAGCCTTTTCTAGTGGAACAATATTTTCATTTTCTCCGTTTGCATAATAATTTATATCATTAATTTCGCTGAAAATATTTTGCAAAAGTTGATATTTTGGTTGGTGTAAAGATTTTGAATAAATGTGAATATTTTCAAATCGTAAACCGTGAGGACTTAATAGTAATGTAATCATAAGATTTGTTTTTCCGCAGTTCGATGGACCACAAATAATACATCTTATATTATTTGAAAATAACTCTCCATGTTTACTGAAACTTGTTTTATTACAATCAAAATTTATCACTTTTAAGGTACACTCTTGCGTTTCAAACTTCATTATGTCTACACAAGTATAATCACATCACAAAAGTAAATGGATAATGGGTAAATAATTATATAAATAACAAGATAAATACGGTAATCGCTTATTCAAGTTTTTATTAGTATAGTGTACAGAACTATTATCGTGTGTCATTTGTATGCAAATATGAAAGGCACATTTCGTAGGAGTAGACGTCGTGAAGCAACACGTAAGCAAAAAACACGAAAAGGTAACAACAACAATAACGTTTTTCGTGAAACAGTAAAAAATGCTAGACAAGCAGCAGCAACAGCTTTATTGCAAAATAATTATGATCAGTCAAATGAGAAACAAGTTATAAGTGCTGCCTTAAATGCGGCTCGAAGAAATGTAAAAGATCGTAAACACAAAACGTATAATTCTCCAAGGGTTATACCCGTACCTAAAACTGGAGGATTTTTACCATTTCTTATTCCATTATTTGCTGGTCTCTCGGCTCTCGGTGGTTTAGCGGGAGGTGCTGCGGGAATTGCTAAAGCTGTAAATGATGCAAAAGCCGCAAAACAACAATTACTTGAAAGTCAACGACACAATAAAACTATGGAAGCAATTGCACTTGGAAAACGAGGTGACGGTTTATATTTGGGAACATATAAAACTGGATTAGGATTATATCTCAAACCACAAATAAAAAAAAACTTCCATTAAGACCGTTAACGGACATTGATTTAAGAGAATATACCAAAAATGTACCATATTTCCGTGGGGTTTACATGCGTAACAATTTACCTGCATCTGGACCGCTAACTAATGAAGCGGCCATTGTTAATTTGGATAATGAAACCGGACCCGGCACTCACTGGGTATGTTATAAAAAACAGGGGAATAAAGTTAGTTATTTTGACAGCTTTGGAAATTTAAGGCCACCCAAAGAATTAATTCAATATTTTGGTAAAAAAGTGAAAATAAGATATAATTACCGCAGGTACCAGAAATTTAATTCATTCAATTGCGGTCACCTATGCTTACAATTTCTTTATTCTAATAATTATTAACGTTTTCGTGCTGTTATGTCGTTAACATTTATTCTATCGGATAAAAAATCTATATTGAGTGCAGATTATTCACCTCCATTAGAATTAGGTGACAACTTTAGTGGTGGTGGTGGTGGTGGTAATGAATGGGTTATCGGACTTGTTGATTTTCAAACTTATAATTCAATTCCAAATGTGGCGGATGGTAAAAATAAATTGTATTACTATGAAGGAGATAATTTGAAGTTTATAACTATACCGCCGGGATCGTACGAAATTGAAGACTTGAATGATTATATTCGTTCTGTGGTGGGTGATCCAGACCATTATGATGACCGCCGATATCAACAAAATGGAAAACTTGTCAAATTTAAATTTTCACTTCAACCTAATGTGAATACATTGAAATGTGAAATTTTATGTTCCCAAAAACTAGATTTCACAAAAGAAGATTGTATTGGACCGCTTTTGGGTTTCGGGAAAAAAATTCTTGAAGCAAACAAGCTACATGAATCCGATGATATCGTTAATATAATGAAAGTGAATACCATACAAATTGATTGTAATATTTCATCTGGATCGTATAGGAATAATACACAAGCACACATCTTACATGTTTTTTTTCCAACCGCTCCTCCCGGGTATAAAATAATCGAGGTACCAACGAATGTCATTTATTTACCAGTTAACGTTCGAATCATTGACAACATAACGATAAAAGTAGTTGATCAGCAAGGTGATATCATTGACTTTAGAGGTGAAGAAATTACAGTACGATTACATTTGAAAAAAATAGGGAATGGGAATTAATTTTAGTAATAAAAGATTAGTTGTAACTAAAGTACGAGTCACTAAGTCGTCACCGGCTAAAAAGTTAACATCTCGAAATAGAAAATTTCTTATATCACAAGGTTACAAAATTGTGCACCACAATGAATAATATTTTAAACATTGATGAAGATATTTCATTTGACGAATCCATATCTCGTGTTGAACTACATACTCATCAACCGTACATATCGACAACGTTTAATAACAGTGATGAAATTAGAATTCCTATACAGAAGCAGGATATTTTCACTCTTCCATCTCACAGTGCTATAGTGATTGAAGGTGAACTAGTGAAAAAAGATGGAACAAAAGTTGCAGAGACTTCAAAATTTGTAAACAATGGAATTGCACATTTGTTTGACGAAATACGATATGAGTTGAATGGAATTGAAATTGATAGATGTAAAAATGTAGGAATTACATCGACAATTAAAGGTTACCTATCTTTTAATGAGGGGCAAATTAATATGCTTGAAAATGCTGGTTGGACTTCATCTTCTATAATAAATAAAGATGGAAAATTCAATGTGTCTATACCGTTAAATATGATACTTGGATTTGCTGAAGATTACAGAAAAATTTTAATGAATGTAAAACAAGAACTTATTCTTATTAGATCAAAAGTGGACACTAACTCCTATATAACTCATGATGAAATTAAAGTAAATATTAAAAAAATTTATTGGCGAATGCCATATGTGTATGTAAATGATAAAACAAAATTGAATTTTCTCAAAAGACAAGAAAAGAATAAATCAATTTTAATGGCATTCCGATCATGGGATCTTGCAGAGTATCCAGTTTTACCTACAGCACAAAAACAAACTTGGAACATCAAAACATCTTCACAGCTTGAAAAACCAAGATATGCAACTTTAGCTTTTCAAACTAAAAGAAGAAATCAGGCTGGTAAAAATGCTAGCGAATTTGATCACTGTCATATATCAGACATTAAATTATTTTTAAATTCCGAAAATTATCCATATGAAAACCTAAATATTAATATAAATAATAATCAATTTGCATCGTTATATGATATGTATATAAAATTTCAACAAACCTATTATGATCTAAATACGGTTCAACCAATCTTAAATAAAACGGATTTTTTAAGTAAAGCACCACTTATCGTACTGGATTGTTCAAAACAAAATGAAACCTTGAAAACAGCTCCGGTTGATGTGCGAATCGATTTTGAATCAAATGAAAACTTCCCTGCAGAAACTACTGCTTACTGTCTTATTATCCATGATCGCATTATTGAATATAACCCTTTCACCAGTTCTATAAGAAAACTTATTTAATGCTTGGAGAGTTAGTGTGGTGATGGAGTTCATTGTGGACGTGCAAGGCTTTAATGATAATTGTGGTGATTTTATCCCGAAAGAAATCGCAGTGGTATCAAGAAATGGTGAACAAGTGTTGCATCATGTACTGAAACCTCCGTTTTCTTGGAATAATTTAAACCAGTCAAGAAGAAAAGAAGCTCAGTGGTTACTAAATCATTACCACGGATTATTTTGGAATTCTGGTTGCTGCAATTATAAAGACACTTTAGCACATATTAAGAAGATATTATCTCCAGCTTCCAAAATTTACGTTAAAGGTTTAAGGAAAAAAAAATTTCTACAAAATAAATTACAAATACATGCACCCATAGAAGATTTAGTGCAGTACCCAACTTTGAAAACTGCTAATTTGTTACACTTCTCCTGCTTTTATCACAAACCACCATATTTGTGTGCTCTCAGAAACGTGTTCACTATCAAGAATTGGCTGGATCTTGTCTTCAAAAATGGAGAATGTAAATAAAGCATTAAAATCACTTAACGAAAAAAAGTGGTTGTATTTAATGAGTAAGGAAGATATTAATAATTTACCAGTTGAAGTTTTAATTTCACATGCAGAACGTCAACTTGATGATGTATATCATTTATTAAATAAGGACTTAAAAAATAATCCTGAAATAAGAAAACGTAAACGATGTACATTACACTATAACAGTAATGTAGAAGGTGGAGATGTAATTGAAGGTAAACCACCAATGGAAAAAAAATGTATTTTATGCAATGTAAATAAAACAAATAATTAATTAACTGGTTTTTTATTTAACATATCTATATACAGTTTCCGTCCTTTACAAACATACAATAGCTCCTTAAAAGCTAAAACATGCAAATCTAAATTATTATCCAAAACAGTTTCAATACATTGTTGATCACTATAGTTTACATTTACAATTTTACAGTCATTTGCTGCAGCTAATATTTTTTCATAATATTTAATAAAATCTAAATTACTTAACATTTCCATATAATGTTGAATAACATTTTTTATACTAAACAAAGTGTAAGCAGATGTTGTATCTAGAACAACAATAAACTCATTAGTATGCCAGGAAAGAGTTAACAACTTTTTCCCTCGAACATTGTTTAATATCATATTATGGTCACTTTTCAAATTTTGATATTTTATATCATTTCCACATTCGAAATAATTAAATATTAAATCTTTAAAACCTAATAATTCATCCCATTCTGTCAAAGTAAACTGAATTCCATTGTTATTCGGTTTACTTGTTGTTAACTTTATAACTGGTGTAAAGTCACGGATTATACTTAGGCCAATACTAATCCACTTTGTTTTTGACTTGTTCAAACTATAACTTTTGGATAAAATTAAAAAATCATCCTTGTATGCGCACTCAGTAGTGTCAGTGTCGCAGAATTTTTTGAAAAAATCTGCAGACATAGATTGGGTAAAAAGATCTTGAGTAAGTGGATATTCCTCATAGTTTCCAACATCCACCTCTTCTTCTGAAACATTTTGCTTGCGAGGTAATGCCATCTAAAAGTTAATTTTATATACAAATTATGATAAAAAATTTACAAAATATACTTACTGCAATAAAAATATGTTGTTACTGTGGAAAATATAACTGAAGCACTGTAAAGTAATCACTTTTTATTCCTATTTATATTAAAAATTCAAGGTTAGTAAATAATTATTATGCAAATCCCTTTTACTTTTTAATCCACATTCTAAATAATAAATTAAATATCAAGGTTAAAAAATCTTTTAATGTGCTAATTAAATAATAATTAACTTTAACAGAATGTCTCCCCAGCCCAAAATCCATTTCCCGAGTGCCAGCTTACGTACGCACGATACCTTTGCAGCCGTCACCTATAAGCAAAAGCGGCACTCAACAGCCTGTGTTGAGCGAAAATGATCCCTATGCATCAAGTTAATAAGGATCACTGCAGATGAGGAGGAGGAGGTTGCAGAATCGGCGAATCCTCTCTACTGTCGCAAGCAAAGGAAAAGGATACGATAAGGAACAACAAAACACATATAATTAAGTACGGGATGGGCAAAATAAAAAATAGAGTAAATAAACCAGGGAAAATAATAAAATTTGGAACATGGAATGTAAAAAGTTTAACAGGAAAAGAATATGAATTAACAGAAGAACTGGCAAAAATGAATATGGATTACGTGGGTATAACAGAAACAAAGAGGAAAGGCAAAGGAATCACAAAGACACAAAATGGATATTGGATGTACTGGGTAGGAGTATCCGAAAAAGAAAACGCCAAGGCAGGGGTGGCAATTTTAATTAAAGAGGATAAGATGAAATATGTTTCGAAAGAAAACCTATTGAATGAAAGATTACTATCAATAAATGTTAAGGAAGGAGACGAAAACGAAGAATACACGCTAATTGTGGGCTATGGACCGAACGAGGACGCAAGAAAAGAAGAAAAAGATAACTTCTTTAAAGAACTACAAGAAATAGTAGACAGAAGTGAAAAGAGAGTAATAATAATGGGAGACCTTAACGGGAGGGTAGCAAATAAGAATGATGGAATAGAGTGGTGCTTAGGAAGGAATGGAGAGAATGTGACGAATACAAACGGGAAAAGAATAATAGAGTTTTGCCTAGAGAATGAGTTCAAAATCGGAAATACACACTTCAAGCACAAAGAAATACATAAAATAACAAGACAAGTTATAAGCAGAAATGAAAAATCGATTATAGATTATTTCCTAATTAACATAGACAGCTGGAATAGAGTAAAAGACATAAAAGTAAAAAGAGGACCAGAGATTGGAAGCGACCATTTCCTTGTAACAATGATACTAAAGCAAGAAGTAATCACAAAAAACGAAACCAAAAGAAAGATAGTAAATAAGAAAATAAAATGCCATGAACTTAGAAGACAAGAGATAGAAGAAAAATTTCAAAAGAACGTCAACGAAGAGTTTAAGAAAAAAGCAAAAGAAAAAGAAGGAAACATAGAAAAGAAATGGAAGAACTTCAAAAAGACAGTACTAGAGGCAGCAGAAAAAAGCTGCGGCACGACTAGAATAGTGAACAGAAACACAAACAAAACTAGATGGTGGTCGGAAAGGGTAAAAGTTACAGTGAAAGAAAAAAAGAACAAGTGGAATAAATATCTACAAACGAAAGAACCTACTGACTATGAAAAATATAAAGAACAAAGGCAAAAAGTAAAAAGAGCAATAAAGGAAGAAAAAGAAAAAGCATGGAGAGAATTTGGTGAAAAAATGAAAAACGCATACAATGAAAACCAGAAATTATTTTTTGGAACACTTAAAAATATAAGACAAAAGAAGACAGCAACAATTACGAACATTAAAGATAAGGAAGGAAAGACGATAGCAGAAGAAGACAGAATAATGGATAGATGGAGACAGTATTTCATAGAATTACTAGAGGGAAATGATACTAAAGATGAAGAACAACAAGAAAGCCATCGCACACGAACAAAGGAAACAGAAATAACACAAGAAGAAGAAATAAGCTTGAAAGAAATAATAGAAGCAATAAGAAAAACCAAAAGAGGAATAGCTCCCGGACATGACAAAATAACAGCAGACATGCTGAAAGCACTACCCGAATCAGCACTACAGGAACTTAAAGACATAATGAATGAAGCGCTAAAAGGAATAACACCAGCAGAATGGCAAATAGGTATCATAACACCAATATTTAAAAAAGGAGATAGCAGAGAGTGCCGGAACTATAGAGGAATTACCCTAATAAGCACAGTGGCCAAAATATATGCAAGAATCCTGGAGAGTAGACTAAGAATAGAGCTGGAAGAATCTTTAGAGGAAACTCAATTTGGTTTTAGACCAAATAGAGGAGTAAACGATGCGATATTCATACTAAGACAAATAGGGGAAAAGGCAATAAAAGAAGGGAGAAACGTACATGTGTGCTTCATTGATCTAGAGAAAGCGTTTGATAGAATCAATAGAGAAGACATATGGAAAACGCTAAGAAAAAGGGGAATATCAAATACGTTAATAACAGGAATTCAGAGCCTATATTCAAACACTAAGAGCTATGTAAGAGTGAAACAAGAGACCTCCAATACATTTGAAACTACAGCCGGAGTAAGGCAAGGATGCATTTTGAGCCCGCTTCTGTTTACGCTAATTCTTGACGAAGGAATAAAAGAGACAAAGAAAGAAGTAAAGAAATACTACATAGGAAATTGGAAATTGAGAAGAGTGGAAATAGCAGAATTATGCTATGCAGATGACATGGTCATCATAGCAGAAGACGAAAAAACCTTAATAAGGAATATAGAAATATATGATAAAGCGCTACAAAAATTAAACATGAAGATCAATAAAGAAAAAACGAAAACCATGATACTAGGAAGAAATGAACAACACCACACGATACAACTAAAAAATGAAAATCTACAGCAAGTCCAAAAATTTAAATACCTGGGGGCAATGATCTCAGAAGATGGAAGATTTGATGAAGAAATAAAAGAAAGAAGAACAACAGGAGGCAAAATATTCAATAGCATCAAACACAGCTTCTTAGGAAAGAAAGAAATACCGAAAGAGACCAGGGTACAAATATTTAAGAAAGTAGTGACACCTATACTCATACACGGAGCTGAAACATGGACATTAACGCAAAGACAAAAAGAAAAAATTACGGCTACCGAAATGAGATTCTTGAGAAAAATAGAGGGGAAAACAAGACTGGACAGAATTGAAAACACAACCTACAGACAAAACTTAAAAGTAAAAGCAATAGAAGATAAGATAGCAGAAGGACAGATGAGATGGTATGGGCATGTAGAAAGGATGGGAGAGGAGAGAATAGTTAAAAAAGTGTTTGAAGCAAAAATTGGAAGAAAGAAACCACGAGGACGACCAAGAAGAACGTGGCTGGAAGAAGTAAAGGAGGCAGCGCAAAGAAGAGGTCTAACTTGGGAAGAAACGAAGACAGCAACACAAGATAGAGCAGAGTGGAAAGAAATATGGAGAAGACCAACAAATCAGAACTCAACCCCCTCCCCCGCAGGCCGGGGGAACGCCTTACACCCGTGAGGGTAGAAAGGTGCAGGATTAAGTAAGTAAGTAATAAAAACTAATTCATCATTGAAAAGAGAAGAAAATGGCGGTTTCTATTTTAGTATAATAATTATAGGTTGCTATTTGAAAAATAAAAGATAGTCGTATCTTGTAAACCTGACTTTAGAAAAAATATCTACATTTGTCATCAAATAGTATATTTATAATAATAAAACTTTTATATGAGCCATTTTTTCTATCAGTTATAATAAAAAAGTTAGGGGGGGGGGGGGGTGCGTCTTCCCAGACTCATCCTGTATATCGTGAAAATTATTAAATATAAGAGAGAAATTATGCAATGATATTTGATGTAATACGTTCGGCCACTTTTGTTCGCAGAGAGCAGCACAGTAGATTAACAGTTCATAACTTTGACCTATAGATGATGCTTGTGCTACTTTGCTACTATGATTTAAAATTTCTAGTGTGCACAGACGTTCTCCGTCTACTTTCTAAGAAAACTTTCTATTTTTATCAGCTGTCTCTTTCTTACACATGCGAAATCATCTATTTTATTGAACGTTTTTTTCTAACCAGCCATGACTTCTCCGATACAATCAACCAGCTAATTTTTACAACTGCTTCTGTATAAAGACTGTTGAAAACGAACAGGGCAATAATTATTCAAAATTTTGTGATTTTTATGCTTGCATGTTCGTGGCTTGGAGTTTGTAGCAATACCAATATCGTTTGAAATTTGATAGGAGTAATCGAGGAAGTATTTAGAACACACAAAATTTGTTAATTTTATCTTTTCATGTAAAAATCTGATGCTCGAATTAATATTTTTTTCTGTTTTTTTTTTCTTCAAAAGTACCCCCTATTTCCCCACAATTAATTTTTTTTAATGGTAACCGAAAGGCCTCAGTTTAATGAGAAAAAAAATCTGTTGTGCCCAGCACAATACCTCCCGCCATGTCCATTTTATGTTATATAAGTATTGTATTGCACTTCGCTATCAAACCGTCATTTTATAACAAAAACATTACAGAACTTTACCCAAATATTGTTTTTTATTATATTTAACATGTCTTCTGCACCCCTATAATTGTAATTATATCTATTTTTCATTGTATGAGGAAGTCAGATATTCTTCCAATTCATTAACCAGATTGGCGGTATTTCTGATGGATATATGCATTTTACCTACAATTTTAAATATTTACTTAATAAAGCAATAAGAAAGATTGAATGTACTTCCCATAAAAAGCTTTCAGAATGTCACTAAAACTGTTGATTTTTGACACGGACATCTGTCATTTACAAATTATGTTATAAACATATGAATTTGTCAAATGGTTTTCAAAAAATAATATTTAGAAGATTTTTTTAAAGAAACTACTACTTCCGGTTGTCCAATTGTTACCAAAATCTAATCAGATCTTCCCACGAATGTCAGATTGAGGAAACTGCAGTTAAATATCTTTTAAGTCTTGTAGTATTTGGGAAACCGTGGGTCCAACATCCAGGCACATACACACACACACACACATATATATATATATATATATATATATATATATATATATATATATATATATAGACACACACATACGGACATCATCATAATCGGATTCTAGGGACCTTAACACGTGCTTATCCACTAAAATCTGGATATGCGAATTTTAGCATAATTCCAATACCTCTTTTAGCGAGAGCTAAACAATGTATATAGAATAATTATTTAAATCGAATCATCCTGAACATCTAATATTTATATATGATGGAAAATATATTATTTTTACAAACCTTAATTTTATTAGAATCAGTACAATCTCAACACAGTTTCTTTATTAATTTTAATGTAATTGCTTCCTGACAGTGACATTTATTTAAATATGTCAGAATTGTTATTAAAATATTATGTTTTTGTTTGACGCATACAAGATAATGTACAAAAATAAATTATTTTATAATTTTATATTTTAAGTTAAATTACTTGTGGTTGTGAGGAGGTAAATATGGTAAATATTTTCCAGTAACATAATAATGTGCCTTAAAATTGATAATAAAGTTATACTATATGCTATTATCGTAGAATTGAAGATTGTACCATTATATTCAATTTTATTAGTGAAAGTTGCTGAAAAATTATATTCAATGAATTTTTTACAAGAAAAACTGTTAAAATCTTATAAGTGATACTTCCGGTTATCTGATATGCTCTAAAAACTAATGAGCTTTTCCCACATTTATTCCCACGGCATACTTTTCGGATGAAACCATATACCGTGAGTATTTTTTAACGTGAAACCACAAAATAGACATTCATATAGAAGCGACAGTCAGAGAGAGAAACGAAAATTAGAGAGAGAAAGAGTATGCCAACAAATTTAAAGGGCTAATCGGATAAAATCGAATTATTTCGGCATATCTTCGTATCTTACGATTCTTTGTTCTTTTCATTATCTCGACGAGAAAATTTTCTGTTAGGGGTCAATAATAAAAGTATATTGAGAAACACAAATTTATTTCTAATACGAACAAACATGTTATTTTTTCAACTAACGATAGGAAAAATCGTTATCATAAAGAAAATCATTATATTTCACATATTCTGGAGGACCGGTTGTCTCAGCTTGTCACGCCCATGTATTTTAGGGTTATGGCTAATTCAAGCAAACCAAACACGTCTTCTCACTTTTGACATATGTCATTTTGTGAACTGTTTGTGAATTTTAGAAGTGGTGTTAATTTCTAATAAAATGGAAAATAAACGAAGAAGATAGAATCGGGAGGACTTGTTTGTTCATATAAAAACTTTATAAGTAGATTTAAAAAATGGAGAAAGGGAAATGTAAGTTTTTTTCGTTTCCGAAAGATACAGATATGTAAGTAATGCAAAACGACTTCCATATCATGCAAAATGTATATTCATTTAACAAATATAGGTGTAAAATGTGGCTCAAGGCCTGTGGAAGAGAAGATTTGATGGAGAAGGATATTGGGGACATATTCATCGAGTCTGACGTTTGTGTTTCCCACATCAAAGATATAGAAAATTCTGAATTGTAATGAGTTTGTAAAATTCACGTATTTGTTTAATAAAAATATAATTATCTGTTTATTTTATCTGATTTCTTTTTAATTCGTTAATAAAATTAAAATTTTAGTACTTTTGTGTTCTAATTTTTCTTTTACCATTTAAAACAATTTAAATTTCGCGCGTAAATTTGCCAACAAATTTAAAGTTCAAGGTCATAAACATCAAATCGCAACAACAATGGTGCCGACGGGGAGTGTCGCTTCTGTATGAATGCCTATTCTGTGGTGAAACATTGGGTTTATCCATGGTTACGACTCGACATTTGATTGACAGCAATGTATTTGCCCGTTCCATTAAAAATGAAACATAGAGAACGAGTTTGACATTTGATAAGACGTCAATAGAGGTTAATTTTGTTTAAAGAATTATACTTGCATTCTAAATTAAAATTAGTTGTAGAAAAAATATAATGTGGACCTTGTGCCCGAGTGGTTTTCTGACTCGGCTAAATTTTTTTATAATATTTAAATATAATACTTCTGTCAAATTCATTCCCCCTGTGTCATTTTAAATGTGACAGATAAATACATTGCTGTCAATGTCAAATCATAACTTATAGGAAAATTCAACGGTTATCTGTCATATTGACAAGATGTCATTAGAGGTTAATTTTGTTTAAATAATTAACCGGTTTTCAAAAATTAAATTTAGATATAGAAAAAATACTGTGTGGACCTTGTGCCCGAAACATGTTTAGCTCTCGAGTGGTTTTCTGACTCAGCTAAATTCCTTACAATATTTAAATATAATACTTCTGTCACATTCGTTCCCTATGTTTCATTTTAAATGGAACGGGCAAACACATTGGAATTATAGTTATTATTATGGAGTCCCGTGGCCACATGCCTGAGTGTCTGGTCGCGAATCTGGGGAACCGGGTTCGATCCCGACAGACGCCAAATATTTCGAATTTTAAATAGCACAAACATCACACATAAATGTATAGCGGATTATTTCATAATGAGATTAATTTGGTTTTGAGACTCCACGATAATATAAAAATGAATTATGTGGTAAAAAATGTAAAAAACAAAACACAAATTGTTATAGTCTGGACGATATTACTTGTCGAGCTGAAGTAATAAAGGATTTCTCTGTGGTTACAGTAAAGGTATAAAAATCATAGGCGCGCCGGAAAAAAAATCAATTTAATAAATGTGCAAACAGTACAAAAAATAATAATTTATTTATTACATTTAAAAAAATAATAATACAACAATGTCAAGTACGAAATGCAAATAATAATAAAAAAAAATACATAATATGTATTAATAATAATAATAATAATAATAATATTTATTTGCCCAACAGTATAACCATTAATAGGACAAAACTTTGACAAATATATTAGACGCATTTTATAATTAACAAATATTGAAAATATAATATAAATACATACAAGAAATAATAGTATATAGAAAATAATTTGACATTTTGAAAAAAGGTACCAATTTTAAGCAATAAAGAAGTGTTAAAGTGATACAGAATATACATCTATTTCTTTTGAAATATTGTTTGCATTCTTGCACATTGTATAAACAGGTGATTTTAACATTACGTTAGTTCTTGTGAAAGGACAGTAAAAATCATTGTTGTTTCTCGAAGCAATACGTGGTACAATTATGTTTACATATGCTAATAATTTTGAGCAGTCAATTTTATATTGCAATATGTTCGCCAGGAATATAACAGATTGATTTTCCCTTCTAGTTTCAAGTGATTGGAAGTTAAATTTTTGTAATAAGTATGTTTCATCTACTCCTCTGTTTGGATATAGTCCATCATTTTTAAATGAAAGATATTTTAAAAAGCGTCGTTGTACTGATTCTATGGCAATAATAGGTTTGTTATAAAAAGGATACCAAATTAGTGAGCCATATTCTAATTTGGATCTTACAAAGCAGTAGTACAGTGTAATTAGAGTAGATTGGTTTTTAAAGCCTTTACAATTTCGAAAAATGAAACCCAGTGTACGGTATGAAGCTTTAATAGTTTCCATAATATGTGGATTGAAAGTTAGCATGTGGTCAAATTTAATTCCCAAATCTTTGATTGTGTTTGATCTGTCGAGTATCTGATTGTCTATATGATAATTAAATAGTAGAGGAGACTTTTTTCTGTAATATGAAACAATTTTACATTTCCTAACATTAAGGTTAAGTTTATTTGATGTACACCATTCTACTATATCATTCAATACAGACTGGAGCATTTCACAATCGATATTTGCTTCGATTGTAGTATATATTTTTAGATCATCAGCAAAAAAGAGATGGCTGCAAGATATTAAATTACTCAAATCATTGATAAAATAGACGAATAGTAAAGGTCCTAGGTTCGAACCCTGTGGGATGCCAGATGTTGGTGTAAAGTACTGAGAAGAGAAACCATTGTAGGTTACAAATTGTTTTCTTTCAAACAGGTATGAAGAAAGTAGTTTAATTAAGTTTATATTGAACCCTAGATTACATAATTTGTGCAATAGTATATAGTGGTCTATTTTATCAAATGCTTTTTGGAAGTCAGTATAGATGACATCAACTTGACTTCCTTTATCGAGTACCAATGATAAGTGTTGTGTAATGAGTGCCAGGTTTGTTATTGTTGATCTCTTTTCAACAAATCCGTGTTGTTGGTCTGAGATAAAACATTTAGTTTGCTCAGTCAATTTTGCGTGTAATATAATTTCGAACACTTTAGAGAAGTTACAGAGTATAGAAATGGGTCTATAATTCTTTATATCCGATCGACTGTCTGATTTATGAATTGGACTTACTCGTGATACTTTCCAAATTTCAGGGAAGCAAGATGATTGTAGAATTTTGTTATATAACATAAGTAGAGGTTCGATAAAGGCAATAGAACAATCTTTTATTAAGAAACTTGGGACCTGATCAACTCCTGCAGTCATTTTATTTGATAATTTTTTAATAGCCTGAGTTATATCTAATTCAGTGATTTCGGTTACTGATATGCTTGGTAAAAAGTTTTTAAAGTCTGTTTGATATTGTTTGACATCATGCGGTACTGAATTATTGTAAACACTGGCAAAATATTCTGCGAAACTAGTTACAATAGCTTGAGGATCATCATACGAGTTATTATTAATATACATGCAACCTGGAATACGTGAATTATTTTTCTTTGAATGTACAAATGACCAGAATTGTTTCGAGTTGCCCTGAATCGAATTCTCTATTTGTGTAAGATAAGATCTGTAAGCATCGCTGATTTGCGATTTAATTAATATTCGTAGTCTTTTGAATTCTACCAAATCAGAAAGTTTATGAGTTTTTTTAAATTTAGTGTGAGCTGAGTACTTTCTTTTGATATTTATAATAATTTCTTTCGTAAACCAAGAAGGAAACGATCTTTTATGATTTATAAATTTATATGTGGGAACGTACTTATTAAACAATATTTCTAATATTTTATAAATTTGTTTACACATATCATCTACATCGTTACTTAAATTTAGTACCGTCCAATCAGTGGATAATATATTGTTATACAATTCAGGAAAATTTGCCTTCTTATAGTTATACATTTTTTGCTGATTGTATTTTGGGAAGTTAGGTAATTGACTTGCTGTAATATTACAATTTATTACTAAAGCAGGATGATGTTCGTCTATTTTAACTAAGCTACAATCACATTGAAATACATTGCAATTTACATTACCGAAAACGAGGTCTAGTAATCTTTGATTGTTATTTTTAATATTATTATATTGGACATAGTTGCAAAGCTCAAAATAATTTTGTAATATATTGTATTTGTTACAAGAAATGTTCTTATCAATATAAGATGGAATATTAAAATCGCCTATAAAAATAGAATTACTTTCGTTAATATTATCTAATGAACTTATAGCTTCAAAGAACAATTCAAAATCAATGATTGATACATTAGGAGGGATATAGACAACAAATATAAATGAACTAATTCCAGAGTTAACAAGTTTACATCCTACAATATCGATTGAACAACAAACATTTAGAACACTACTTAAGTTTACTTGCGTTGCATTTATTGCGCTGCTGCAGGCGATAAGGACACCACCACCTCTGCTCACAGTCATTTCTTCTAATCGTCGATCACAGCGGAAGACTGAATAGTTCACAGGAAATAATTCGGCACTACTAACGTCACTTTGTAACCATGTCTCTGTAACGCACACTATATCGTATTCGAGGTCACAAATTGATGTGTAGAATAGATTAGTTTTTGAATTTAAACCTCTTGTGTTTTGATAATATATTGCAGGTATCATGTTCTGTTTTTGGCGTTGATTTAAATCTGAGTTATTACTGTTGGGCACTAATTGTTTAAAGACACAGACACAATTTTAGGAATTCCTTGAACGTACTTTATTTTTAAGTTTTCTTCACCATTATCAAGTCTGTTTTGTAATTCTTGTTTAATGTTTTTATAATAGTTTATTTGGCGCGGGGTTTTATCTGATGAGACAGTTATGTCAGCAAAAGCAGTATTGGATTTTAATTTGCGAGCTTCACGAATAACTGCAAAAGCGTCTTTGTAAGTATTTAATAATAGCTGTTTGCCTAAGCGAAATACTTTCATATCCTGAATATTAATATTTTTATTAATGTGTTGTATTATGTTTTTTGCGGAAGTTGTGTCATTTGCAGAGTTAGATTCAGTGACACCGAAAATAATAATATTATTTTTGCGTCTTTCGCGGTCATTAATTTCAGAGATTATTTCTTCGAAATTAATATTTTCCACCTGAGTATTTTTTTGTACATCATGTTGTAATAGATTTAATTTATCGCGGATTTCGACTATAACGGCTTTCAATGAATTTAGATCGTCTCCTAGTTCAGAACAGTTTTTACAGTTCCAAGGAATGCTTTTTTTACCATTAATCAATCTGGCTTCACTTGGTGTTAACCCCATACAAGAATTTTTAAAAAGGTTTTTGCAAATACGACATGTTACAAGTAAATGAGTTTCAGTGACCCCAGAGCAACAAAAACACGCGGCACTCATATAATAATCACATTGCATAATTTATATAAGGGTTTTTCTTGTAATTTGTGTTTAAATCTTAGTCTTTAGGTTTAGATTATAATTACGTGCAGATTTTAGCTTATATTATAATGTACATTACAAGTTTACTACTAGCTACAAAATATAAATATTTGTCAATACGTTTACTTTACTAACATGTTAAATGTAATATCTGAAATAAATATTCAAAAAATTGAATCATTTGTAGATTTCTTATTGCTAGTAAGAAAATTTATGCACGGCTATGTGTAAAGAGAACTGCTTGAATATTATTGAAATATTTAAATTTACAGTGCTTCATTGATCACGTTATCTGCAAACTCACTATCATGTTTTTGTAACCTTGGAAAAATACAATATAGATAGAGATCATTGATGTGTCATAATTTTGTAATTCTATATTTTGACTGATGTTAATTTAATAAAGGATATTTTGTGACTGATAATTCAGAATCTTTATTGAACTTCAATAAAAGATATTTAAAAGGTTATGGGCCCAGGTCTACGCTTATTTTAGGTCTTAAGTGAATTATCAAAGAACAAAATGGCAGATCCAGTCGATTTACGAAATATATCAATGTTTGATGGCAGTAATTTTCAAGTGTGGAAATTCCAAAATCGTACGGTATTAGTAGCCAATGGTCTTCTGGACATAGAAATGGTAGAGAAGTTCAACCTGATTCAGATGCCGAGGATACGGTAAAAAAGGTTTGGATTAAAAATAATGCAAAAGCTATGTTCGTATTATCATTAACCGTAAGTCCAAACCAATTAGAATTCTTAATTACATGTACCACTGCCAAAAGTATGTGGGAGAAACTGTGCTCCATTCATGAACAAAAAAGTAAATCAAATAAATTGATACTTATGACAAAATTCCATGAGAATTGAATGTCAAGTGAAAATAATGTTGCACAACATATTGCAAAAGTTGAAAACTTAGCGTTTCGATTAAAAGATGTAGGCGAAGAAATTTCGGAAGTCACTTTTATGGCCAAAATCCTTGGTAGTCTTCCATATAAGTTTAATGCATTTGTTATAGCATGGGACAATGTCGATCCAGAGAGACAAACTCTCACAAACCTAACAGCTCGACTAATAAAAGAAGAAGTTAGAATGACTGTGACAGACGACTTGACAGGTGCCTTCTCGACAATGACTGTAGATAGTTCGAAGAAGACGATTCAAGAAAATGACAAAAGTCAAGTAACAGGCAAGTGAAAGGTAAAATAATTTGTTATTTTTGTAACAGAACAGGTCATTTTGCCAAACATTGTCGTGTAAAAATGGGAAAATTTAATGAACAAAATAATAAGAAAAGATATGTAAATGATAATGCACTTATCGTTGAATCTATACAGCCTACAGAATTTTTGAAACTTGACATTGCGAACGTATGGATATTAGATAGTGGAGCATCAAAACACATGACACATCACCGTGAATGGTTCAAAGAATTCAGGGCAAATAAAGGTGAAAAAGTACTGCTCGGTGATGGTGCAGAATGCCACATCGAAGGAAATGGTATGATAGAAATATTAAGGTACATAAACGGAAAATGTATTAATGGAAAAATAGAGAATGCACTAAATGTACCAAACCTGAAGAAAAATTTATTGTCAGTGGGAGCATTAATGAGCAAAAGTTATAAAGTAAATTTCGAAAAAGACAGTGTCAATATTTGCTCAAACAAAAATGTAGTTGCCCAAGGAATTCGTCTAAACAACAATTTATTTAGAATGTTGATCAAAATGAAGCGAACATTCATGGTGCACCAACTCTAAAAGATTGGCATGAAAGACTAGGCCATATTAATAAGAAATATTTAAGAGAAATGTGCAAAGGTGAAATCGTGGATGGATTTAAAACTACAGATGAAATAGACTTCTTCTGTGAAGCCTGTCAGATAGGCAAGCAACATCGGCTACCTTTTTCAAAAAATAATTGTAAAAGAGAAGGAAATGTTGGTGACTTTATTTAGTGGCGTAGTCGGACCTTTTCAAGAAACTTCACTAGGTGGATCTAGGTTCTTCGTTATGTTTAAGGACCATAAATCTGCATACCGAACTATATATTTTATGAAACACAAGTCCGATGTATTTGACACAATAAAACAATTCAACGCACTTGTTAAAACACAATTTGGTAAACCGATTAAAGTCATTCGTTTTGACAATGGATTAGAATTCTGTATCAATTCGATGACGCATTATTTAGCTGGGCAGGGAACCAAGATAGAAACAACTGCTCCCTATACTCCTGAACAAAATGCACGAGTAGAGAGAGACAATAGAATTGTAATGGAAAGCGCTCGAACCAAGCTCCAGTCAAGTGGCCTACCTCTTCGCTTATGGGCAGAAGCAGTTAACAATGCAGTGAATATTCTTAACAGAACACCATCTTCACAGGTAGAATCAACCACTCCTTTTGAAATTTGGACCGGCAGAAAACCGAACGTGTCACTTATTAGAGTTTTTGGTGGGACAGCATATGTCCACATACCAAATATCCACAGACAAAAATTAGATCCAAAGTCGAAGAAAATGGTGTATGTTGGATTTAATGGGGACTCAACAAATTTTCGACTTTTTGATCCTAAAACTAATCGTGTAACGATTTCAAGAGATGTCAACTTTGTTAAAATATCTGAAAAATCAAAAGAAATCGTAAAGATAAAACTATATTTATTCACCAGCAAGCCTATATAGAAAGAATCCTAAAACGATTTTCAATGTTTAATGCCAAATCTATTTGTGTTCCATCTGACCCACATATAATATTAGATTCTAAGGATCTTAAATTAAATAAGGATATTCCATATATATAGAAATGATATTGATAGTTTGACACTGACTGCATTCTCAGATGCTGATTATGCAGGAGATCTTAAAACACAAAGATCCACATCTGGGTATTTATTTATGTTATCAGGTGGACCTATATCGTGGAACTCAAAAAGACAACGAATAGTTTCATTAAGTACAACAGGCTGAATATATTGCGGCAAGCGAAGCTACGAAAGAACTTATTTGGCTTCGTAGATTATTACAAGATCTCGGATGTCTAAATGTTTCAGAAACAATTTTAAATGTTGATAATCAAAGCGCAATAAAACTTATTAAAAATCCCGAATATCACAAACGTACGAAACATATCCGATACCATTTTATTCGCGATGCTTATAAAAATGGTGATATTGATATTAATTATGTATCCAGTGAAAGTCAATTTGCAGATATATTCACAAAGCCACTACCAAGAGACAGATTTTTGAATCTTAGAGCCAAAATTGGTGTGGTAGAACCAGCGGCGTATTTACGGGGGGGAGGGGGTGTTCCAGGGAGTCCGACCCCCCCCCCTGAAGAAAAATCTTTTTTATTTCTAATACTATTTTATTGATGATTATTATTGTTTTTCAAAAAATTAAGTTTTTTAGGTTTCTGTTAAATATTGTTCAATATTAATGTATTATTGTTACATAATACAGAAAAGGCTGAATGGTTTGGCAATGCTTTCCATTCACAGAAACGTTGAACTGACTACGGACGAAATTATAGAGCAAAAGGCTTCCAAACCACGAAGATTAGAACTAGTCCTTCAAAGAGAAGTAGTGGTATAAAACAATAATACGAGTACATATAATACTGATTTAGTAATGATATAATATAGTAATGATTATAATATTGACTTTTTTAAGAATATATATATTTTGAGTTTTGATAAAATATTTTGTCTTCGGACCCCATTTTTCTTCTAATGTAATGAAAGGTAGGCCCTGTATAATAGTCGGCCATATTGTGTTGCGTTTATCCAAGTTAACAATCTGTTAAATATATTCTCATTCTCTTTTCTAAAATGTTGTGTGATCTGGTAATTTATTTTGGTATATGAATGGGGGAAAACAGGCAGCTTCACATCCCTTGAAAAAATGTAATTTTCAATTATGAGGCATTTGACCTGATTGAAAAAAAAAATTCGCCTGCGGCGCCTTTTTTTCTGACTTCTTTTCCTCACTATAATTTTGGACCCCTCCCAGAAGAAAATCGTAAATACACGACTGGGTAGAACAAAATAATGAAGCTTGTAAATAGTGGGAGTATTGAAATATTTAAATTTACAGTGCTTCATTGATCACGTTATCTGTAAACTCACTATCATGCTTTTGTAACCTAGGAAAAATACAATATAGATAGAGATCATTGAGGTGTCATAATTTTGTAATTATATTTTTTGACTGATGTTAATTTAATAAAGGATATTTTGTGACTGATAATTCAGAATCTTTATTGAACTTAAAAAAATAAATAATAATAAATAAAATTAAATAAAAAATATAAGTGTCATAAATCGTGCGGTTCGGAATGTTTTTCTATTGTGTTCGGCCATAAAAGGTCGTAAAATCACTATTTTACTTTTAACGCAGTACGGTATCTAAGAAAAAGTATATATTTAACATACCGCATCGTAGGAATTGTGAATCGACCTGCATTTCCTAAGGTTGTTATTGCATGGGGAAATGCTCAATAAATGTATAAATAATACAAAATATATACTATAAAAAATATATTTTTAAAATCTATTTTATAAATACTGTCCCAGGTCGTTTTATACGTTGTACCTCATCTATCTCCATTGTAACATATACCCACTGCGTCGCGCGCATTGCGCATACTTCGGCGTTGAACTTTACACTCTTTTATTACATTGTATAAACGATAAAGATATAATTTTTTCACTAAAAATAATTTTGAACCTTTGGGCAAAACTCATCCGCTGACACTTTTCTGGAGTGGGATCACGTAAAAGTGAAAACGATATTGCGATTATCGAGAAGTGAAAACGACATTCGTTTCCTTAGTGATCACGTAAAATTAGTCACTCACTACGTTTTCAACTTCGGTTATTTCCGTAAAGTGACTACGTTTTGTGAAAACGATATCGTTTACAGACTAATGTTTTTGTATTAAATAGTAGTTTTGACAGATAATTTATATGAATGTCATTAAAATTTTTAATCTAATGTCAAAAAGTATTATTCTCGCCCATCGTTTTTATTTCGTTATAATAGCAATGCTGTAAGAATTGAAGAAGGATACAAGTTAAATTATCACTTAGTTACAGATGCCATGTATCATCTAATTTTTTCCTTTTGATATTCCAGAAGCAAAATTTATGAAGTAAACAAAAATATTTCTAAATATAAAATTAAAACTTCAAGAGACCTTTTAAGATTGCAAGTATACAAGATTGTTATTTTAAAGTAATCTAGTTTTTATTAAGTTTTGTATTTCAAGTAAATAAACTATGGGCCACATTTAAATAACGGCGCACAACTTTCGACGGGCTGCAGAAAATGATCAATTCACAAATTTTAATTTTATGGAAAAACTACAAAATATTAATCACAAAACACAAGCTAGAATCGTTATATTTGATGTTTCGCAGAATACAATATTATTAAAATATTAATAAAATTTTCTTTCTTGGATTTATTCTTGTAATCAATCAAAATATGCTTTGTTGTAATCAACACTTTTACAGTTATTGGAATATCAATATTGCCCGAAAATATTTCTTTTGGGTAGTTCTTACACTAAATTTTAATAGTAAATCAGGGAAATTTCAGTAGAAATAAGAAAATATCTAATCACCAAGATTTCTATTTTCTATCATAGATTTCAAAAGAGTAAAAATATATAGTAAATCATAATCATTTGGTTCTTCGCAACATGCTTAGGTAATAAAATATTCATGAATTTTTTTCTTAGATTCATTCTTGTAAACAATTTTCATTTTATAATTATCGTATTTTATCACAATTATTTCATTTTCGCCTTACTAAATAAAATAATAAAATATACCTTTCAAATTTAAAATATTAATTTATTTTTTAATCATTTATAATGACATTTCTTTCATTCTTTCCAAAACGTCAAATTCAACTCACTGCTCACTACATTCTTTTATCTAAGTGCAAGTAAATAAGAAAAGGATATACCTATACCCAAATGTATAAAATAAAAAGAGATGTAAGAAACGACTATCGTTTTCACATGCTTTGAGAGTGTCGACTAGAATTCACATTTTTTTCAGTCTAAAACGATATCGTTTTCGGTTTTCACTATTTACGTGATCGCATTTTCACTTGTCGACAGTCGCAATATCGTTTTCACAGTTACGTGATCCCACTCCTGAAATCTCAATAAAACGTAATGGTCTCCGCTTGGTACATTTTTTACTACAAATATTTTGCGCAATGTAATATTTTATTTATTTATTCCATTGTTTTAACAAATATGTAAAAAAATTAACATACGATTACTTTGCTGATACATTCAGCTTTATTGCATACAAAAACTATTTCAATATCTTCATTAGTTATCGAGATACGATGACATATAAATGAAAAAGATGGGAAAAAATATTTTCTGAAAAAATGGAATTCCAATTGCAATTCCAAATCCATTTAACAGTATCATAGATCGATAGAGCAGAAAATTTTACATCGATTATATGTATTTTTTTACTGCCCGTTAACAAATCAATGGCTCGTAGTATGATCACGGTTTTAACTAAAACCCTGTTTTAAGAAATGTCAAATTTCTTTATTTAATAACAATAATAAATAATATCAAATTTATCAAAATATGATTTTAAAGCAGAACATAGTTTGTATTCAAACAAATATTTTTTAAAAAATCGTTTTTTAAACAAACGGGTGAAATTAAATATTTAAATTTGAATTTGACATTTCTAAAAACAGTGTTTTAGTTAAAACCGTGATCATACTACGAGCCAATGTATTCATATGCCTAACCACGGCCTAACAAACCGACCATATGCGATTTTTAAGTTTGGGTTTGTTTTATTTCTTTACTATACAAATCAACAATAGTAAAAAAAGAAACATTCCCGATATTATTAAAGAATAATCTTGTTCATTACCGTCTAACAAATTCATGGCTAAAATATATTTGTAACCTAAAATCTGAAGTGATAACTGGTGAAACGTTAAATAACAAGCAGTGACAAGTCGCGTGACAGATTCCATTCCATATGTATGATTCCTCTATATACTTTATACTCACTGATATAAGGTAAGTCTTGTGCTTTTTCCTGAATCTTTAACAAAAATTCAACACTATAATTTATTTAACACAAAATTAAAAAATTATTTAATAGAAAAATCCTTTTATAATTTAGAATAATTTTTCAATACCAATGACTAAGGAAAATGACTGTATGTCGTACGTCCTTCCCAATCCTCATTCGTATAATTGTAATTCTTGACATTTTCCATATGTATTTATTATATCGCTGGAAATAAAGTATTATTATTACTGTGCTGTTTTCACATTAGAACTTTAAAACACAGGGGTCTTTGGACTTGATGATTCGTTGATGTTCACGCTAGATGTTTAAATCGCCAGTGCCGTCATCTATTATTATAAATTATTCTTCAAGTTGGTATCATAAAAGTTACCAATTTTACTGTCGTGTCATTTCTCATTTCTGGGGTGGGATTCTGTCACTCGTCTGTTATCAAACCAAACGGTACCGTTATCACTATGGTTACGTAGAAGATCACATTTCATTTGACAAGTATAAAGTAAGCATATCAATCATCTTATAAAAAATACGTTTTTATAGTGATAACGGTACCTTTTGATAATGGACGAGTTACAGAATCCCACCCTTGGTCTGGTGTGTGTTACATTCATATCGTACAGTGCACATTATATAGGTACTGTCATTACTGTGATTGCGTAATACGCAGATAGAAGTTATTTTCAGCCTTTAGATATTAATGATATTAGTTTTCTAATATTTTTTCTTCGTTCACGTTCATTATTTTTTAATCTTCCATATATTTCGATTAAATTTTGAATTGCCAATGAACAAACATTTATATTTAATACACTCATTTCTACACATAACCTCCAAACCATACACTGACAATTACCGAAAATTTAGAATATGTTGGCAACGAAAACCACGTGACCGCACTTTAAGACGTAAATTTCTGTCTTAAAGACAAGGGCACTTAAAGTGTATACGTGCATAAACACAGTAACTTTTTAAGTCTTCCTCACTTTAACACCCGATCTTAAAGTTCTAATGTATTATATTATAGGAATAATTAAAAATAGATAGATTAATTCAAAAATCACATTTTATTTTTATGAATTCGTTCTTTATCGTTATATTCGAATTTTTGGTCTTTTGATAGCTGAGGAGGATGAATTAAAAAGAAAAATTTTGAACTATTTTATTACTGCTGCTATTAACAAGACAAGTTGTTCTTACTCATAAACTGTTCCATTGATTTTTAAATAAAAAATCGACGTAAAGTTATCCGAAAAATATAATCAATATAAAATCTTGTCATAGTGCACCCTGTCTATGGCAACATAGAAAATTAAATTCCTAAAATCTGACGTCATGAATAGAAACTAGATTGACACACTCTCAAGTCTCCAGTGAATTAGAATCGGCCTGCTGGTATATAACTAATTTCTCTAATAATATCTTCATTGTATTCTTCCTCATCAAATTCATCAAAATAACTAGAAGAACTATCAAAAATATAAGACGTTAAGCGAGATATTAATTCTTAAAGTTTGATTTTGTTGTGTCACGTAATAGTGAGGTACTAGTTGTACAGTACCAGTGTTGACGAAGTATTGAAAAAGGTAGGAAATAAAATATATTTCATTACAATCTTACATACTATTACAAAAAGAAACTGAAGAAAATTACAGGATAATTAATCTAAGTAATTGATTTCATATTTTTCATTGAACTATAAAAACATTTTGGCGTTCTCAACTATTGGTATCGTAAGTTGACTTGTAAGTTTTATTTTGAAATGTTTTGAATGAGTTGGGGGTTGGAGTTCATTTATTACGTTTATTGCTTTGTTTCTTCTGTTCGAGTTTTATTAATATTATTTCTTAAAGAAATACTTCTGTTTTGCCTAATTCTTTGTGGTAAGTACACATTCAAATCATTTATATAGTCTGATAAAATTTTATTGCATATCTTAACAGTCATTTTGTATTTAATGAAATACAAATATTTTAAAAATAATTCTTGTCACAGTAACTTTTATATTTTATTATAGTACCTATATAGATATCAAATGACGACAAACAAGCAAGCAGCCACACAAGCACCTGACACAGCGAGTAACACAAAAATATAGAACACCCTGCAGCTGTGCTACGAACACTCCCGAACGATTCGAAGTGCACCCGAGTATGTACGTACTTAAGATGCGGTGTGTTACCACATTCAAACATGAGGTGCATTCTTTTTACACACAATCTCAGTTCAACTCAGCTCACCTCAGTTGTCTCAGTAATTTTGACAGTTCTATTTGTCCCAACTGAGATGAGATGAAGTGAGGCGGATTCCTCCCCCCTTGCCGATAGTGAGCTACCTAGGGGGGTGATGCTTGTTGAGTGTCTCACCTCAGTTGAGGAGTGGGGGTCTTTTTTCAATGTTATTTTTTATTTAAAAATGAATATTGAAGAAAATGTTAATGTTGATGATTTAATATTGATAAGTGAAATTGTATTTCTTTAATTCTAAATTTAATAAATAAATGGAATTGTTTTATGATGTTATTTGCAATGAAAATTCGTACGATGTAGATTTATTCTTTGACATTTCATTGTCTTAGCGGGTCCACCTTGACAGATATTTAAAATAAATTCGAAAAAAAAAATGAAAATGTCAACATACTGATAAATAAAACATATGATAAACAGAGAAAGATAATAGGTATTCCGTTCTTTCTCTAAATTGTGTTCTATTTGTTAAGCAACTATCTCAGCTCACCTCACTTCAATCTCATCTCATTTTGAGAACAAGTGAGGTGAGATATTGGTAAAAAGAATGCAGCTATGGAGTAGGGATTTCAACTTATTTTCCATTGATAGTACAACTAGTACGTCATCATAATTTCAATGCTTTATATCTTTTGCAACAATGTTTTTTTTTTTTGTTTTGTTCCTCTTGTTTACCTACCTTAATATTTTTAATAAATTTTTAATATTGGCAATCATGAGAGAATACCCTACTCAAATTTTAGAAGCATTTTTAAAGTAAAATAATTCGCTATAGATATTGGGTGGGATTCTGTAACTCGTCCGATAATAAACGGTACCGTTAACAAACGGTACCTTGTTATCGGACCTACCGTTTAGTTGCGATTCTGTAACACCCTCCGTTACTAGATCCCGAAAGCTAACGGTACCGTTAACAATATTAAGAAATAGGTATCGGCAACAGTGTAATTTTGCGTTATTCGTTTGTCGTTATATGTCAATTGCACATTTTCCGAAAGGTGATATTGAAATGGATAATTTGATATTATTGAGACAAATTCGGAGAAGAGAAAATAAAAATCTTCGGTTGGAGAGGAAACTATTGCGAGATAGGAGTAATCCGTTCCAAATATCTACTGCAAGATTTATCGAGCTCTTCAGATTTCCGCAAGTATAGGTCCAAGAGATAATAAACATGCTTGAGTCATTCCTTAACACAGGAATAAAGAAAACAGCTGTACCCATATATACAAAAGTACTAGTAGCATTAAATTTTTATGCGACTGGTTCATACCAAAGAAGTGTCGGTGAAGATTTTCATTTGGTAGTTAGTCAAACCATGGTGTCACGTATTTTAAAAGAAGTTACGTACACAATTGAAGAACATTTATTACCCCAATGGGTAAAATTCCCGAATGCTGAAGAGCAGAACTTAATTATTTTCTAATTCTCTAATTATATTTTTCTTAAATGTAGATTTATGGTACGAACAAGATTTCCGGGCATTATAGGAGCGATTGACTGCACGCATATTAAAATTTTACGTCCGTCATTTGAAGATCACAATTATTACAATTGGAAGGGATATTATTCGAAAAATGTTCAAATTGTTAGCTAATATTAAAGATAGCTACGTAATATTCAATTAAAACATATTTCATTTCTAGATTTGTGATGCTTCATTAAAAATATTAAACATTAACGCTCGTCATGCAGGTAGTACACACGATAGTCATATGGCGTCATTCAATTATTAGAGACTATTTAGAAAGGCAATACCATGTTGGCTTAAGAGGTTCTTGGCTTCTGGGTACATTTTCTGCTAAAAAAATTATGAATATAAATAACTATAAATATATTGTATATAGGAGATTCCGGTTACCCTTTAGAACCCTGGCTAATGACTCCCATTCTGGATGCAGCACCGGGTTCTGCAGAAGATAGGTATACCAATTGCCATGTAAGAGCTCGCGCAGTCGTAGAACGTATGATTGGAGTCCTTAAAAGTGTATTTAGATGTCTCGGTGGAGACAGACAACTAAGATATTCACCAAGAACAGCGGGCGCCATTATAAACTCACGTGCAGTTCTACACAACATGAGAATACATTTAAAATTGGACAACCCGAATGTACCGAATGTAAATGGTGATCAAAATCTCGTCCTACAACATGGTCCAATGAATAATAATCTTTTGGATGAGGGGCGTAGTGTACGAAACTCTATAGTACGACATATGTAAAAAAAAAAAAATAGTAATATTAGTTATATTAAACTGAAATAACAATAGTTTTACTTACTTTAAATAATTATTTACTATATTATGTGCTGCTGCTCCGCTTTTCTTTTAGTTTTAACCTAGCTCGGGTCTCGAGCCACATGGGTTAAGCTTTACTAGACATGCGCAGAGGCTAAATAAAGTTGATGTACTGTCATTCTTTGCTTGTAAATAGTGCGACCAGCGATATGTGCCCCTGGCCTCGACTTGGGAGGCGTGGTCTATCATTAAGAGTACATTCAGAGACAAGTTTTCTATACAAATTTTAACGGTTCATGTATGAAATGGATTTAATTAGAACACAAATAAAATACATAAACATTTCTTTATGGCATTTATTATATACATATTATATATTATACCTTCTCCATAATTATAATTCATTTATTAGTATGCCTGCCGCCGCCGCCACTACACGTGTACTTCTATTCTATATGTACTTACGCGTTCGCGGCAAAATTCTCAAATATTATTGGTTGAGTATTTACGCCAGCGCGTGCCTTCCAAATCAAGGCCAGGGGCACATATTGCTTGGTCGTACAATATTTTGACTGAGATCCGAAGTGTTTTCTTTATTTTACTAGACAAATTACGCGCTGCTCGAAATTGTTCTTAAAATATGTTTATTTGCACAACTCCAATGGCCAGACCCCTTCTTGCCTAACTCTAATTTCTGTGTAAATATTCGAAAGTACTCCTATAGATTGCGCGCGTATATTTAAATTTTCAGCTTTCAAACAACTGTGCTTAAGAGGAAGGTTCAGAAAGGTTAAGTTCGCATAGTTCTATTCACAGTTCTATTTACAAACATAAACACTGCAGCATTGTGGCAAGTTGGGATGAAATTATGGCAGTTTGTAGTTTATGCGGTCTTTATGGACATTTGAACAAATTAATGAGCATATTTCGAAAACAAATAATCAAAGCACATGTAAAAGAAAAAAATGGTTATGTTTTGTTTATGTTTTAATATATATATATATTTTTTTTTATAACAGAAAATTCAAAACAACAGACATGAGATGGAGTTCAGAAAATATAAAATTATGATTGACTACGAAAACAGAAAAGAATAGTTCTTCACCACTAAAAAATAATAAAATGTTGTGGGGTAAAAATTCAACTTCAAATATTATTTATGTATATTTGTAATGGCATTTGCAATGTTATTTAAACATTTATTTTGTTCATGAACTGCTGCCACTAAATCATTTAAAGTGGAATGTATATTTTCTAAAATAGCCGTCTGTTTCTCTTGATTTTGAATAATTATATCATCGTTTAATTTAATTTTTTTTCGTGGTGTCTCTTCAGCGGGTGGAATTTCAATCACAATAGGTGGAAAAGGATCCTATTAAATTAAAAACAAATTATTTATTTTTTCCCACGTAAATATACAAATGAAAGAACTATATTTACGTTTTGTGGATGGTACTGTTCCTGTGGAAAAGGAGTTTCTGGATTTGGGAATGTTGGTATGAGAAAGGGTTCAATATTGTTGGACTCCAGGAACTGGAAACCTGCCTCTGGAGTTTCTCCATCTCCCTCCACTGCACTAGCACCAATTAAAGACAGTAATCTCTCTTCCATTGGTGTTATATTTATTGTGCATGAAGTTCCTCCACTAGTTTTTTTCATATTGGACGCTTTTTGTCCACATTTACGTTTTACAGTGGTTTTCCAATCACTGAACGTCTAAATAATATAGGAATATTCAAGGATGAGGATATGGACAATATAAAAAACTAACATTTTTCTATGTGTATAACATATATTTCATTAAAATTGTGCTACCTATAATACTAGTATATTATAAATACATACATACACACATCATGAGACCGTATTTAATTGTAAAAAAAATCATTGAACTTTCATTATACTCGTAATTAGACACGGGCAAATATGCAATCTAGTTGTCTTTGAAAACATATGTTAGGGGTTCCTGTTTATTGAAAGTTTTAAGTCCATTTTATTTTGCGATATATGTATATTATATATCGAACTTAAAATTAGTGTATTTTACTTTAGGTAGTAGACAAAAGCTCTAATTCTTAGTAGTTAACTTCATTAATAAATATATAGTTTGAACAAGTTTTGGAGGTAATTTGAGTACATGATACATGACAAAAATATTACATAAAAAGATACCTATATGTTTTCAAAAACAGTCTGTACACGTTATTTACCGTGTTTTGTAAAGGAAAATTATCAGTACCTAATGCAAAGAAAAAATATTAAGGGGTTAATTAGCACACTTAACTATTTACTCATCCTGATACTAGAATATAATAAATAAGTTAATAATTACGGATTGCCACTGGTTTGGTGTCTTCGTCGGACCTACTTCGGCATTTAATACGTCTGTAAGCTCTTGCCACTGACGTTTCATCGTTTCTTTGGCATTCAACCCACCAACTTTATTTAATGCCAAATCCTTGTGGTCCTCCATAAACGTAATCAGTTTTTCAAACTGTACGGCTGTTGTTCGGCCACTGCGTTTAACATTTGTAGACACTATAAACAATGTATTAATTTAGTAATATACAATCATAGAAATATTATTTCAATATAAAATAAAAATATACTCGTATATTAATATTAGTTTATGTTCACTGACTGACAATTTTGTATAATTTTTAAAAACTAATAAAAGTATTATTGTTTAACCACTCGTATAAGCTTAAAAATTACTTACTGTCTGGCAATACTTCAATAAATAGTAGAAGAGACGAAAGTTTCCACGTGACGTGAATCCCAAAATGGCGTCTTACCTACCGAAAACGCGCTTACCGGCAAGTACCGATTACCGAACATCCGTTTAGTAAACGGTAGGTGTTATCGGAAGATGCCGCTAGGTATCGGGAGATAAAAGTTACAGAATCCCATTTAACCCTAGGTACCGATACTTATCGGATAATACCGTTACTAGCTACAGTTAAGAGTTACAGAATCCCAACCATTATACTTTTATTACAGCAGTCTATAATGCATTTTTTTACAAAAATAGAGCAAAATATATAAACTATAAGAAATTCTATTATAAAAAATCTGATGTGGTCAACACAATACCTCCCGCTTTTTAATTTTAACTAATATAAATACATACTTACATATTTACTAATCCTGCAAACTATATTAAGTTCCTTTGCATATATATCTATTGCTTTACATGAGCCATTTCGTTAATGTGTAGTTGTAAACCAATATTTGACATTTTGGTAACGAGTACTTATTCACAGCTGTTTGATTTTTAATGCTGCAAACATATCAAATATATATCTGATTATTTTGTACATATGATATTTATGTATTATCGAAAATATATTATTTTTACTAACCTTAATTTCATTAGACATTTGTAACATTTGTTTAAATATACTAAAATTATTTTTAAAATATTATGTTTTTGTTTGACGCATAGGCAAGATGATGTACAAAAATAAATTATTATTAATTATTAATTAAAAAACCAATTATTATTTAAAGTTATTTCACGTTATTTACTAAATGCTATTATCGTAGAATTGAAGATTGTACCATTATATCCAATTTTTATTAGTAAAAGTTGCTAAAAAATTATATTCAATGATTTTTTTACAAGAAAAATTATTAAAAGCTTTTATAAATGATACGTCCGGTTATCTGATATACACTAAAAACTAATGAGCTTTTCCCAAATTAGTATAAAATGGGTATACAAAATTTCAAATTTTTCTGATTGATAGTATTTGAGTAATCGTGTCCACAAGATCCACACACACACACACACATACACCACATACACACACACACACTCACACACACTCATACTCACACACATACATACCCACAGACATCATTGTAAAAATATTATAATCGGATTTTGACATCAAAACGTGCTTATTCACTAAAATCTCTACAGTATGTCCCCGGATTGAGTTTACAAAAGGAAAAAAAAAATTAAATTTGATTTTACGAAAAAATGCCAAAAGAAGAAAATGTTTTGCTTGAATAAAACGCATGTTTCAGTTCATTTAATTAATGCAATGTTCTTTTATTATAACGTTTTTTCGTATTTTTTTCCTCCTAATACCGCAGTTATTGCAATGAATCTAACTTTATTTTAATTAGCCTTGAAATATTGACAAATGATTATTAATTCTAATTACAAATAAAAAGAAATAGCGAAAATCAAAATACTTTTTTATTTTATTCAAATAACTCTCTTTTTTTCTTGTTTTAAAGTTAACATTTCTTTAATAAATTCTCTATTTTGAATAATACCTACCTTCTTACTTTATGATAATAAGAATTACTTTTGGCATTTAATCATTTGTCAATATTTCAAAGCTAACTACTAAAATAATGTTAAATTCGATGTAATAACTATATTATTAGAAGGAAAAAATACGAAAAAACGTTATAATAAAAGAACCTTGGATTAATTAAAAGTTTTAATAACTAAAACATACGTTTTAATTCAAGCAAAAAAAATTCTTTTTTGGCATTTTTTCGTAAAATCAAATATAAGTTTTTTTTTTCCTTTTGTAAACTCAATCCGGGGACAGACTGTATATGTTATTTTTAGCATGATCCTCAAACCTCCCTTACCTAGGGTAGCGGGATGTAAAAACGGTACTTAGAAAAACACTAGGATTTTCTTTACAGTGGCAAACTTTTTCTGCCAGAGTGGGCAATGCCCATTCTGACCCCCCTCTGGATATGGGCCTGCCTTGGCCCGTGCATTATCTTTTCATGTTTTTCTCTTAAAATTATCATAAAAAAAATTAGTTCTGCAAGGGTCCGCTTTTCTGTATTATTTATAGCATTGAACTTTTGAGTTATTTTTCCCCATGCATCATTTTTAATGTTTGAAATTTACAGCGTCTGTTTTTTATTTTATTTTCTATAATAATGACATTTTCTGTACAACAAAAATATTTTCCTTTCTTTTCTTCTTCATCTGAGTAAAAAATCTCGACCATAAAATGTATACAATATACAATGTAAACAATTATCAAGTTTGATATTTATAATTTTTATACAAATATTATAGGTGGCTATGCGAAAATAAACAAAATGTAACAGTATAAAACAATTAAATTAATGTCAAAAAGTATACATTTGTCTGTTGTTAATTTAATGCATTTTGTAAACAAAAGAAAAAAAAGAAAAGAACGAATTAATGCATATGATTCTAATAAATGGTGAATCGACTGGAATCATTAGAAGAGCAAAAACAATGTACCGGGAGCGGTTTCCTAGACGTCGGCAACCGAGTTTAAAAACACTGAGAATTTATACCCGATTTTGAGAAAGAAGTTCAGTTACAAAACCAAAACGAAATAGGTACATCTAATGTCATAATAAATGAAGAAACGGAAATTTTGGTTTTGGCTTCTGTTTATGAAAATCCCCATGTCAGTACTAGGAATTTATCAAATTTAATTCATATTAGTCAAACTTCTGCATCCAGAATTTTAAGAAAACATAAATTTCATCCTTATCATGTCAATCTTACACACGAATTGCACGGTGAAAATTTTAATAATAGAGTTCGATTTTGCAATTGGGCGATAGAAAATATTAGAAAAAATCCGCTGCTATTAACCTTTATTTCATTTACAGTAGAGGCTATTTTGAAACGCAATGGTTGCGTTAATAGGCATAATAAGCATTATTATGCAATTGAAAATCCTCACTGGATGCGGAATGTCGATAGCCAGAGGGAATGGTCCTTTAATGTTTGGGATGGCATAATAGGAGATTTTGTTGTATGTCCACATTTTTTTTGAAGAACCATTGATTGGAGACGATTATTTAATTTTTTTAATTATGATCCTCCCGGAATTATTGGAAGATATTCCATTAAATGTCCGCCAAAATTTGATATTCTAACATGACGGAGCGCCACCACATTATGCCAGTAATGTTCGGAATTATTTAAATAATGTGCAGTATTAATAAAAATAAGTAAATGCTTATACTGACAGTTTTATAAGTAAGAACTTATATCCGTATTAATAAAGTTTTAGTAGAAACTAATGCTATAAGAATATATTTATTTGGCAAAAGTATGTACTTATACTTGTAATCAAAATAAGTAATTACTTAAAACTGTATTAATAAAATGGAGTTCATTCTTATAGAATTAAGTATTTACTTATAAATTTATAAGTATGATATTTATCATGTTTATGGAGGACTGAACTAAAATTTCAAAAATTATATTGATTTAAAAAATATGATCTACGCCGTACGAATCTGTAAATGTTATAAAATTCGGCTATCAGAACATTTTCTTGGCGTTATCAATAAATCCAGGGATGGTGCTCTGTGTTCGTTTATTAAATGAAAATATTTTTAAGAAATGTTTGCCGACCTTGGTAACATTAAAAAAAGCCAAAAAGTTGTATTACATATAGCATCTGGTTTTCAGGTTGGTCTTGGTGAAGATAGCACTTCTTTCATTAATATTTTTGTCCTTGACGCTGCTTTCAAAACTAAACATTTTTAAAATTTCAAAAACTTATGTATATAGAACTGAATTTTAGATTAGTTTGTTAATTTTCAACAACTTTAAACCCGTATGTCACAATATGTAATTTTGCTCAGAAGTATGGACATAATTATATACTGATTTTTATAGACGGTCGCATACATAAATTTTTATCAGGACTTTTTCCTGTCCATAAAATTATTAAACAATAGTAGTGAGCAAGTATTAATTCTCATATAATATTATCAAGAACAAAGAACATCCATAAATTTATAGCCAGAATTATGTGCACAGTGGCATACTTCCGTATACATAAAATTCTGTTGTAGAATTGTAGAACGTGACAAACGAACTTTAAATAAATATAAGAGTGAACTGTCAACAAATGTCAAAATTAATTTTTTTTACAAACACACGGCTTACTATTGTATTTCATACGTAAGTACATACTTATAAGTAAGTATTTACTTTAAGTAACAGCATCTGATTATTAATACGAAAATAAGTATTTACTTGCAATTATTGTTGATACTGAGAAGTAAATGCTAGTACTTATAAGTACGTACTTATAAGTATTTACTTCTTTTTACCACCCAATCAGTGGAGGGAATGAAGGATAAGACGAGGTGGACATATTTAATGGCCAGCAAGATCTCCTGACCTTACACCTATGGATTTTTTTTCTTTGGGGATACGTCAAGGATCTTGTCTACCAGAAGATACCTACAGATGGAGAAGACATGAAAGAGCGTATTCGAAATGCTTTCCAGAATATTTCGCGAAACATGCTGGCTAATGTTCGAACACATCACGTTCAACATTTGAATTTTTGTATTACAGAACATGACTGTTATTGAATTTGTTGTTTTAGTTAAGTTGTATAACATGGCAACATTTTGTTTATTTTCACCTATAATGAATACAGTATAAAAATTATTTATATTTCTCAATTTTCTTATTTTTCTCGATTTTTTTTCAAATACATTAATAAAAACTAATACATCGTTGAAAAGACAGAAAAAAAATGGCGGTTTCTATTTTAGTAGAATAATTATAGGTTGCCATTTAAAAAATAAAAGTTGATAAACCCGACTTTATAAAAAAAATATCTACATCTGCCATCGAATAGCATATCTAAAATAATAAAACTTTTATATGAGCCATTTTTTTCTATTACTTATAATAAAAAAGTTAAATGAACATTGAGTATGCAGTCTATATATTCTATATAAATTAGGAAAGAGTGAAAAGATAATGTCAGCCACCGGGATTTGAACCCAGAACCACTGTCTTGCTGGGACAACGCTCTACCAATTGAGCTATGGCGGACTCCTCCCATTGGCTCACACTATCTTCCACAAATATTACACTGAAAATGATTCTCTTTATGAGAATACTTTAGCGTTAGCGTCACGTATTGATGTGGGGTTATGGGTAACCACAACATTTAAACATCAGTGACTTGTCATAATTTAATGTGCCGATAGATGCATGATTAAATTATGACAAGTCACGGATGTTTAAATGTAGTGGTCACCCATAACCCCACATCAATACGTGACGCTAACGCTAAAGTATTCTCATAAAGAGAATCATTTTCAGTCAAACATTTGTGGAAGATAGTGTGAGCCGGTGTGAGTGAACGGGAGGAGTCCGCCATAGCTCAATTGGTAGAGCGTTGTCCCGGCAAGACAGTGGTTCTGGGTTCAAATCCCGGTGGCTGACATTGTCTTTTCACTCTTTCCTAATTTATTAACAAAATTATTACAAATAAAATATTCAAAAACTCCTATCACACTTCACCTTGTACCATACTAGAATATTATATTACAAATCCCTTTTTGATTCCTACAACAAAACCGTGGTAACAATATGACGTAAGTCTCTAAACTGAATTACAATATTAGTAATATAATGGAAGAAACACCGCAAATAATTAACAAATAAAAGGAGAAAAATAAGAAAAGAAGAGTAACGGATGTAGGTATATAATTCGTTAGAAAAATTAACTTCATCAAAAATGTCAAACGAATTAGCTAAATTAAAAATAAAATATGCCAAAGAAAAAATAGACAAAATTAGGCATGAAACTCTTTACTTGAAACGAAAACATTTGTTGGAGGATAAGAAAATTGAAAATTAAATTAAATTACAGGAAACACAAATAGAACAAGAAAAAATAAAATTAGATTCAATGAATAAACAAAATTCATTAATTTAGTTGTTTATTATAATAATTCTAATGGAATTCTTGTTTCTCAGGGTTATCGCTCAAACGCAGCTGTAGACACGTGTTTCGCTCTTATTAGAGCTCATCAGTACAGCATAGCTAGTTAATATGTGGACATTAACTAGAGGTAGTAATCGAAAAAAAACCAACACAGTGTAACAGCACTAGTAAGTATAACTAGCTATACTGTACTGATGAGCTCTAATAAGAGCGAAACACGTGTCTACAGCTGCGTTTGAGCGATAACCCTGAGAAAAAAGAATTCCTTACAAATTTTGCGCTCGAGAAATATTATATTTTTTAGTATTTACTTTTGGGGGTCCAAGTAACGGGTCTGGTGGGTGGTTATAAATCACCGCCGCTGCGACGTTGTGTTGATCCACAAGTGTGTGGAGATGCTGACCGAGGCAACATGGGTGTATTTGGCTGCTTACTAGTGCTGTTACACTGTGTTGGTTTTTTTTTCGATTACTACCTCTAGTTAATGTCCACCTATTAACTAGCTATGCTGTACTGATGAGCTCTAATAAGAGCGAAACACGTGTCTACAGCTGCGTTTGAGCGATAACCCTGAGAAAAAAGAATTCCTTACAAATTTTGCGCTCGAGAAATATTATATTTTTTAATAATTCTAATGTTTATGAAATACCAAAAAGATGCACCTAACGACGGAAGGTATTACAGTACAATTTCGATAATATGCAGGGGCGGATGGGTAACTAAAAACCGGCCTGGAAAAATCATTTTCGCGGCCCATACCTATATATAAATTAGGTGTTTGACGTATGGATAAACTGCTAGATTAAATTTATTTTAAAAAAATCTGTTGTGGCCAGCACAAAACCTTCCGTCAATTCGATGTATTTTGTACATATCCTATACCATAATTTCCTTGAAAAAGATTCTATATATCCTGTATAGTTGTAACAAGAACACACTATTTTTTACATATCCATACTGAAAGTTCCTTTGAAAATATTCTAAAATCTAATAAAATTTTAATACGAATACGACGTACATTATGTATTGCAGTTATAACTTCCTCGTGCTTCAACTTTGCCCTATTTTATTAGAAGTCGCTGTTTCTTACTCTTCTCTTCTACTCATTCCTGTCTAAAGCACATTCGTGACACAGTTCTTCCTCTCTCAAATCTTCTGCTATACAGTCCTTCCATCTTTTCTTCCCACTGGCGAGGGACACTCTGTCACTTATATCACTTTCAAATCATATATTTTCCACTTTGGTTTTGCACTTGCCACTGACATGTGTCAATTAGATTTTTTTGAATATGTGTATCTGTTGTTTTCATAATTTTTGCAATGCTGACTGATTTTCGAAAGTTAATCTCTCTTAATCTCTCTATGACTCTATATCTATTGAATATGAAGGAAAATGTATAATCGAACCGTATAGAGAATAAGATATTCTTTCTATTGATAATCACATAAAATGTCGAAAATGATATTTAACTGCGATTTTTCAAGAAAAACTGTTAAGAACTTCAAATAAGGGTACTTCCGGTTGACCAATTATAACCAAAATCTAATCAGCTCTTCATATGGTTGTAAAGAAGAGGAATATGAAAGAATCATAATTTTTAGAATTGTAGTTTTGGAGTTATCGTCGGAGAAAAATTCGTCACACACACACACACACGGACACACACACAGACACACACACATACACACACACAGACACACACACAGACACACACACGGACACACACACACACATACAGACATCATCTTAAAAATAGTACATTCGTATTGTAGGGACCCTAAAACGTGCTTATTCATTAAAAACTCACCACCGAATTTTTTGACCAAAAACAATACCTTCCTTTTGACGGAAGGTAAAAATTCACGGTGCAGTCACTCAGATGTTATTTTTTTTCTGTCTAAACGGTAACAGATATTATAAATTAAATAGAGAGAGAGAGAAAAGTTTACTATTGAATGTATCTTTCTGAAAAAAAATAATTTTGTTATTGGCGTGGCCATTAAAAAGTTACGGTCTAAACAATGTTGGGACAAGTAAGTTTCATACACTAGTGGTTCACAAATAATAACAATTATCACATTAAAAGATGACTTATAACCATATGAACTGTCATACCAAATTTCATCCAAATCGAATAAAGCGTTCTGTTATTATAAGCAAAAATAATTTTTTTTCGAAGAACTTTAAAGCAGAATTCTGGCTAAATGGTACACTTTCCGGTAGAAGCAAGTTTAGTTAAATCGTCTTATTTTAGCCTCAGGAATCTGTGGTTAAGCCATGTCCCCCTATTTGGGAGACAAATACTATCAATCAGAAAATTTTGAAATTTTGTATATCAATTCTATGCTAACATGGGAAAAGCTTATTAGTTTTTAATGTATATCGGATAACCAGAAGTATCACTTATACAAGCTTTTAGCCGTTTTTCTTCAAAAAAAAAAATCAATAAATATAATTTTTCAGCAACTTTTACCAATAAAAATTGAACATAATGGTTCAATCTTCAATTTACTATAATAGCATTTAGTAAATAGCTTTTAATAGTTATTTATGTATTAAGACCGTAAGGAGGCTTTTATGGCCTGCGACGGGATTTTGAGCCCGAGGCGTAAGCCGAGGGAAAAAACACGTCAAAGGCCATAAAAGCAAGTTAAGCACGTGATACATACAAAACTTTATGCACGGACGAAAATTTTCAAATTATGAGTGTTAGAAAAATTATATCGAAAAGAATTTGTCCTCGTACATCCAGTATCTAGTGTTGTTATGAAAACGAAGAACAACAGTTTATTGTTTGTTTATTAGTTATGTCATTTGAGTTTTATTTTGTGTATCTCCATGCTTTCCATATAAATATCACAAAATTAATTTTCATTTTTCATTAAAGAATATAAAAAATTTCGATTTGTAATAAAAGCTTTTCATGTTGCCTGTTTAAATTGTTTATTTTGAAGGTTATAATTTAGTTTGACGTTTCATTAGAGCCCGGCGGACTATAAAGAGGCCCGCGGGCTATAAAATGACGTTTATGTCAAATAAAATCGTGTATAATTGTCAAATTACGATACGTCCGTGCATAAATAAATTAAAATATGAATTTATAAAATAATTTATTTTTATATATCATCTTGCCTGTATTATAATACTAACTTTAATAACAATTTTGACATATTTAAACAAATGTGATTTAATGAGGGTTGATAACAGTGTTTCGAACAAATAAGTTGTACAATTTCATTAACAATTTTTTTATCAGTATTTTATATAATAAATTGCAAATAGTACATAAGTAAAGATTGAAATAGACTTTTGCAAACTACACCTCGTGCACAACAGCTAAAATTTTCAGCAAACTGATTATTTAAACACAAATAACCTTACTTTTCGCACGTTCCATAAAGCATGTCTGAATTGAAAGAAATTTTAGCAAAGCTAAATAAACTAGATATTATTGAAGCCAAAGTAGATGCAACTAAAACCAGAAGTTGATAAAATTAATACCACTTTGGCAGAAATAGACGCTAAATACTATAATTTGCAAACAATAGTCTCACAACAGCAAGCGATTATTGAAAAGCTAGAAAGAGAATCGAAGAAAAGAAATTTAGTTTTTACTAGAATACCTGAGGAGGAAACACCTAATAAAGATTTAGAGGATAAAATCATAGAACTAATTAACAATAACCTTTGCCTGGATATTGCGAAGGAGCATATAGAAGATGCTTATAGACTTGGCGTAAAACAAAACGGATACAACAAACCGATACCAGTTTCACTCTGTTCCAAGAAAATTAAAGAGAAAATTCTGGCAAATAAGAAAAAAATTAAAGGCAGTCATATCTTTGTAAACCATGATTTGACTACATCCCAACAGTGAGAAAGAAAAGAGCTTCTGAAAATTAGAAAAGAGAAGAAAGAAGAAGGGCTAAAAGTCAAACTAGTAGGGAATAAATTAATTTTCGAGGATGCTCCAACGAACAACGAGAAAAGGACAAGAAGCAGTAAGTCTTCTGAAGACTCACCTGTAAAACCGCCGTCGAAAAATAGAAAAAACTCTATTCAAGAGTATTCTAGACCCATCGAGATGCGGAAGCCAAATGAAAACTTTTTTCGTGGAGAAACAAAATCTGCACCTAGTTCCTAACAGGGCGGCATCTTCTCAGAATACACATAAGTAGCTGTAATTCTGTTTATGACAATTTTAATATAATGTTCTGAAATTTAAGTGGTTATAATAATCTTTATAACTTACATGCGGAAACCATAAGTAAATTACAAAAAGCTGATATAATTTGCTTGGTCGAAACTTGGTTAACTTAGCAAACAGAAATATTACCTAGCTTTTTAAAACCATACGAAAATAATATATTCCGAGTTCCAGCTACAAAAGATAAAAGTAAAGAACGTGCCGGTGGGGCCTTAATTATATTATGCAAGAATAATTATTTTTCTCTTAGAAACATTATTGACTCAAGTATTCATTGGTTATTCTTGCATTTATGTATGAAGTCTGATAACTACTTAAATGGAACTTTTTATTTAAAACCGTCCTTAGAAAATAATATTTTACTGCAATTACTTGAAGACTCAATTGATTCTGTCTTAGGTAGCCTTACATTGGACACCAAAATCATCATGCTTAGAGACTTCAATGCAAAAGTCGGGCAATTAAATCAGTGTTTGTATGGCATTATTAGTAACCCAAGAATCTTCGAACACAGCATCTCTAATCATGAGGATGTCGACTATAGAGGGAGAAGATTTACTGACATGGAATCTCAAGGTTTATATATGTTAAATGGTAGGACATTAGATGATCATCCTGGTGCGTATACGTTTTTTTAGTCATCATGGTAAAAGCACAATTGATCTCGTATGGACTGATTTAATGACAATTGAATCCGTTTTAAATTTTGAAATAATACCAACTGTCGGGGCGACAGGTCATAATATTTGTTTTTTATCTCCCATAAAGGGCGGTAAGCAGGGACAAGGAAATATAGAATCAAATAGTGAATCTGAGTTTAGAATCAAGTTTCAATTTTGCGAATATACGGCTACGTCTTTTTCTAAATTGATGTGCGATTCATCTTCTATTTACTTCAATAGCTCTGATGTCTCAAAGTTAAATGATAATTTACTCAATACAATTAAAGAAGCAGCAACAGCAACCGGTATGCTGAAAGTAAAAAGATACAATAACCAGGCTTTTTATAGTTCCAAAAATAACAAACCATGGTTTAATGAACAATGCTTTAACTTAAAGAAACAAACCAGAAAATTTTTAACATTATATAGAAAAGAACCTTCAGAAACTAATATTACAAACTTCTTAGACAGCAAACATAAATATTTAAAATTAATTAATGAATGTAAAAAAGAATATCAATTAATTATTGCCAGCACTTTAGGCCAAGTAAAAAATAATTCTCAATTTTGGGAAGTAGTTAATAAATTAAAACCTAAGCGCGCTGCCCCAAATAGTATAAATAATGAGACCTGGGAAAACTATTATAGAAACTTGTATCCAAAAAAGACTAACGAAATTTCACAATTTTATGATTGTTTTAATCCAAATTTTGATCTGGAATTCACTATGGAAGAACTATTGACAAGCATAAATAATTTGAAAACTGATAAAGCTCCGGGTATAGACGATATAAATAACAATTTGTATAAAAAATTACCAACTAATTGGTCGCACTACATTGTACATTTATTTAATAAAATTTAGCAAGAGGAAACTATAACTATACCTCAATCTTGGACTCATATACAGTTGCACATGTTGCACAAAAAGGGGGATTTAGAAAATCCAGACAACTACCGGGGTATTGCACTAATTAACTCAATAACCAAATTATTTCATTTCGTTTAAATATTTTTTTGAAAAATAACAATATTTTCATGGACAGCCAAATGGGGTTTAGAAAAAATCGTAGTACAGTAGAAGCTGTTTTCTGTTTGATATCAGTAATCCATTTACAATTAAGGCTACCCAAAAGCTCAGTATACGCGATTTTTATAGACTTTAAACGCGCCTTCGACTCTGTGAATCATACTATACTGTGGCAAAAACTTTATGAATCTGGAGTGAGCTCTAAATTAATACGTATACTGCAAAATTTTTATGGTAAGGCTAAAATGACTACAGCTACTACTAATACAGTGGAACCGAGGTATGTTAACTTGACATTATTGGTTATGCAAGGGGAAATTCTATCCCCAGCACTTTTTTCTTTGTATGTGAATGATTAGAAAATTTCTTTCGTATGGAAGGTGCTACTGGCTTGAATATCGACGGTCATAGTGATCTTTAGCTCATTGCATATGCAGATGACGTAGTTTTGTTATGTAATTCGGCTATTGATGTTCAAAGGAAGCTTAAAATTTTAGTTAGAAAAGTATTACGATATAAACCAACTTAAAGTTAATACTGAAAAAACCAAGTTTCTCCCATTTTATAAAGGTCGCCTGAAAGCGGGACTACCTACCTTCAAATACATTACGGAAGCTATTGAGGTGGTCAAACATTTTTGTTATTTGGGTATTATTCTTACCAGCTCTGGTAAATTTCTAGAAGCTACAAATAATGCATTAAAGAAAGCGGCTACCGCCATCGGTACATTCCACAATATTATGTCTAAAAGAAAATCAAGGGGCTGGTCAGGCAAAAGTAAGTTAATGAAAACAATCATTAATGCTACAGCTTTATACGCAGTAGAAATTTGGGGGCTTAGATATAGTGATAAGTTAGAAAATATACAACTTAAATTTATCAAACAAATGTTGCAATGTCCAAGAAATACCCCTGGACCATTACTTAGGAAGGAAACAGGGACAGCTCATATAAAGATAGAAATAATAAAGCGAAATATAAATTGGTGGTCGAGAATTTTGATGATGGAAAATACACGTATGACAAAAATCATATGCAATAGATTATTTCACTTAGATCAGTCCGCGTCAAACAAACAAGAGTTTAACTGGGTTTTTCAATTTAAATCTTTACTTTCTGAAGTAAATTTTGACAGAATTTGGCAAAATCAATTTATCAATAAGAAAGAAATACCGGAACTACTTTCGCAAATAGCATTAATTTTACAACAAAAGGACGAGGTTTCAATAACTTCTTCAAAATTTAATGATTATTACAAAGACATTGCCCTAATCGGTCACGAGGTAAATGATTTAGATTTGAATATTTCTTTTAATAAAATATCTGATGTGGACACCACATGATTTTCTTGTACGCCTGTTACACTATACATATTTCTTTAATAATTAAAACATGTTTTATAACAGACCCAATCATAAAATTGCACGTATTTGACATAATTTGACATTGACAATTTTTTATTTTTTTGTTATTTGTCCTAATTCATAGCAAACTTAATTACAGAAACCAAAAAGTACATAATTTTTAAATTTACATATCTCGCTTATACAAAGAGTTAATTTAATCATACCACATGATTTTCTTGTACGCCTGTTACACTATACATATTTCTTTAATAATTAAAACATGTTTTATAACAGACCCAATCATAAAATTGCACGTATTTGACATAATTTGACATTGACAATTTTTTATTTTTTTGTTATTTGTCCTAATTCATAGCAAACTTAATTACAGAAACCAAAAAGTACATAATTTTTAAATTTACATATCTCGCTTATACAAAGAGTTAATTTAATCATACTTGATGTTTTCGACGCAGAATTCATTTCTCTAAAACTTTTATTTGAAGTATTTATTTCTAAAATCAAAATAACACCAGAAAAACGGATAACTGCTTCAAGTAAAGTATCACTTCCGGTTATACTATTTTAACCAAAATTTATTATGTTATTCCCATTGATATAAAAGTATAATATACCAAATTTGAAAAGTTTTGTATTATATTTTAATATAGTTTTTCATTAAAATCTATTATAGGCTTCAAGTAAAGTACCACTTCCGGGTAGACCATTTTAACTAAAATGTATTATGTTATTTCCATTGATATAAAAGTCATATACCAAATTTGAAAAGTTTTGGATTATATTTTAACATAGTTTTACATTATAATCTTTTATAGGCTTCAAGTAAAGTACTACTGCTGAAAGTTATGTAATGACCAAAAAAGGAGATGCACAACTAGATGTTATAACAGTCCTAAATACAAAATTTTAACTTTCTACGGCTTCCCGTTTTTCAGTTATGCGAGATACGTACAATACGTACGTACAGACGTTACGACGAAATTAGTCAAAATAGATTCAGGGATGGTCAAAATGGATATTTCCATTGAAATCTGGAAATCGAAATTTTTCGAGATTACAATACATAATTCCTATACTTCATACAAGGAAGTAAAAAAGAGTGATAGCACAAATTAGACTAAATAGTAAATATAGGATGAGTTTCACAATAAATAATATAAAATATTACTTGGACCCGAAAAGCAATTGTATGATCTGTAATTGTCAAACCGTAGAGAATTTGTACCACTTCCTTGTTATATACCCTATTTACATACCATACCGCCAAACTTATTTATCTGAGTACTTACATTCTATAAATGAAATAAATTTTTACAATATTTTTGTTAATTTAAATGAAACAAAAATAGACAATATCTTCTACTTTATAGTCGGAGCACTCAGTATCCGTAGCTTTTGTTTAAACATTTAAACTATTAGTTTCCAAGCATGATCTCTTTCTAGGTGTATAATGCACGATTACACCCCTGACGCTTAGAGTTTAAGCATGACCTTTAGTATTCCTTGAATTGACAACTTCGTAACGTCAAATGAGTAATTTAACATTTTATATTTTCTTTTTCTTTCTTCTAAGTCTTGCTTGAAGTTTGGGTGTAAGTGGTGCAATTTTGGGCATAAGCGTAAGTTTAAAATATCTAGGTTTCCAACTGTATAGTTATTATTTTATAGTTTATAATTTAAAGTTATTCGTCTCAAAATATTCTCTGTTCAGATTCAGATTCCTCTTAACAGAGCTGTTCACTACGTGAAACTAAATCCTGGATACGCCAGGCCCACCCTGTAAGAGTATAGAGGACAAAACACTAAAAGCCGGCCTATGCACCTTGACACGGCGCACATAGAAACATAAAAATTTGTTTAACGTCCAATGGATTCCCAAACATTTTAATGGAAATCTAGCTTGGGTGACTTTTTAACATGGGATTCTACCACTTATTTTATGTCGATAGCGAGTCAATGAGGTCTGGATAATCTTTTTTCATTTCAATCTAGGTTTAGTCTTTACTGTTATGTTTCGTAAATCTTCTCTGTTTGTTTTTTAATTTTGATTTTGTTTTTTTGCCATTTCTTCCCACCATTCCTCTCCATGTCCTGTCGCCGTAAAGTCTTCATTTAATGTTGTTTGATAGGTGTAACAAGGCCTGCCTTTCATCTTTCTACCTTCTACTTTTAAGTTCAGCAATTACTTTAGTCGGTGTCCTTTTTCTCTTCTTTTTATGTGTGCCCAATATCTTATTCCTTGTGTTATAACGTTTTTAACTATTGTTCTTCCTTCTAACAATTGTTCAATCGTTTTGTTTTCATTATAGTCACTGCTGGCTCGGTGGAGAAACTTTACTATCCTTTCTTCCATGTTTGTAAGTGATCTTCTGTTTCTTTTTGTTAATCGTTGTTTTGACGGAGTATAAGGCGATGAGTGCTATGACTGTAATCTGGTAGTCTTCTAATTTATTTTGTTTTCTTTTGCAAATTTTTTAATACACCTTGACATTTGGTATGTTTTTTTGATCCTCTCTGCTGTTGTCTCTGGTCTATTTAGTGATTCTGCGATTGTGCTTCCCAGATATCTCATTCGCTCAACTTTCATGAAATTAATTCCATTTATCTGTATGTAGTTTTCGTCGTGTATATTTTCTACATTGAGTGGATCTCTTACCATTATGTTACTTTTTGCGTGTTCATTTGCATGCCTATTGTTTTTGCGATTGGTAGAAATTCTTGTAAGAATTCCTCTAAATCAGTTTTGTTTTCCGCGAGGATGATTATGTCATCGACATATGCTTGAATGTATGGGAGCTGGATTTTATTGCTGTTTTGGTTTAGTTTGAATTTGTTATTTATTTCTTCTACCGTTCCAATTATGTGGTGCAGTACCGTTACAAACAGTGTGGGAGATATTGGGCATCCTTGTTTCACTCCTCTTGTTTTCTCCTTCATCCCTGCCCGCTGACCGTACCATTGGATGGCTGTGTTTTCGGTTAAACATGTCTTTATTATTCTATTTATGAAATTATGAGGAACTTTTTTGTATTTTAGGGTCTGAATTATAGTTTCGTGTTTCACTGAGTCGAACGCTTTTGATATGTCTATCGATAGTATGTATAAGGGTTTAGCTACTTGCCAATATTCTTCCATTATTCTTCGTACTGCGTATATATGGTCTTCTGTTGATCTATCCTGTATAAAAGCTGTTTGATAAGGTGGGATCTCTGGGAGAGTTTCCTTGAGTTTTTGAAGTAGGAATTACATAACGTGATGCGCCGGTAGTCGTTTGCTTCTTTCGGATTCTTTTTCTTTGGAATAGGAATTTGCAGAGTTTCATTCCATTTCTCGGGGACCGTATTTTTAATCCAGGCTTCGTTAAGAAGTATTGTTATTTCCTGATAGAGTTCTGTAAGACCTTGTTTAATTAATTCAGCTTCCATTATGTCTGTCCTTGGTGCTCTGTTATTCCGTAGACTATCTATATAGGAGGTTATGTATTCTATTGTTGGGGGACTGCTAAGTGGCCATTGATCTACCTCCTTTACCTATTCTATTCTGCTATCTTCACTGCTTTCGTGTACTATCTACTCCCTTTTCCTCATTGAGATATATCTAGTGCGTTTATTGTTGTTGCTCCTTCTGTACTGTTTCAGGAAGTTGTATGTTATTCTGGATCATTCTTGTGGTATATAATTATTCATCTGCTCGAAGAATTGAGCGCATTTCCTCTTTTCGTGATCCTTATTGGCTTTCTTTAGTGTTTTGATTGCTTCCGTCAGTTGGATTTTTATGACTTTGTCTTCTTTCTTTTTGTTTAATCTAAATTTTGCTTTCTGGACTTTGGCCATTGCTCTTCTCCTATTAGGGGTCATTGGTGAAGTTAATTTGTTAAGTGTAACTCTAGCCGCTGTTTATATAGTATTCATTATTTCTGTATTCGTAAGGGCGGTTGTCTTTTCGGTTAGTTTTTGTATGTCTGTTTTCAGTTTTTCCTTATATTTTTCGTTGTCCGCTTCATTTCTCAGTCGTTTTACGTTACATTTCCTGTTATCTACTACGCGTATGTGTCTCTTGATTGTATATCCATTATGAGTGTCTGTGATAATTTTTGCTATCATCATTTTGTGATCTGTTCTTACTTTTTCTTACCATTTCGCATGGATGTGTTTTGTTACTATGCGATTTTGGTTGTTGCCCGTTAATATGTAGTGTATTTGTGATCTTGATGTCCCATTGATAGCATAGATTTTTAAGTTCGGGTCCTCCTTCGTTACTCCAGCCATGGTACAGGTTTTGCCCGATGTATTGGTGGTCTCTTTCAGAGAAGTCCTTTTTCCCAATGTGTGCGTTAAAGTCGCCTCCCATGATTATAGGTTGGTGTTTTTCTGTTTCTAGCGTTTTAGAAAGGAGTTCGTAGTCGCATGTAGTCTTTTGTCGCTCGGAACGTATACTGACATTATCGTGCATTTGATATTATTGTGGTGTAGGGTGGCTCGACACAGGTCCTCAGATAGTGCTTGGAAGTTCATGATTTTTATATTGCTCGATTTTCTTAGTAGAATTGCTGTTCCCGGTATTTGTTTTTGACATTTCCGCTATGGTGCCAAAAATAGTTCTGTGTGTTCGTTGTTCCGGTTATTAGTTTAGTTTCTTGTAGGTACGCCACATCAATCTTCTCTTTCAGAAGAATATCGTCAATGGATTCTCTTTTCTTCCTATTGTTTGCTCCTCTTATATTCCATGAAGCGAAGATCATTCCCTTTTCCTCGTATGCATCTAAGGGGATGCATTGATCTTATATGTATGGTGAATCTTTGGTTGGAATGCAACTATCGTAATGATTTCTTGTTTGCCTGTATAGAATTCTAATGGTGTGTTCTGTTGCGGTATCGTTTGGTTGAATGCTGATTTTTTGTCCAAGTTCCTGGTGCATTTCGATTGTTACTCCGAAGTGTTCTGCTAGAGCTACAATTGATTCATGACCTCCCCAAAATCCCGGTGTGCCTATGTCGTGGAAGTGTGCTTCTATCTGTCTTTCTATATTTGGGTTTCCGTGACTGTCTTTGATGTGTGCATATCTTGTTGGTAGTTCTAATATATTCCCTATTAACACATTTGTGTAGTTGTTTAAATTGTTTTTAATGTACTGTGCAGCTGCCTTCCTCGTCTCCAGAGTTTGAGACTTATGCTGTTGAGATGTTATGGAGTACCCAAATAACTGGTGTGTGGTGGCTGGTCCCCTGGGATCGGCCAGTAATAAATGGTGCCTTCGTTGGTTTTAACGCAATTCATGATTGGTTATGTGTAGATGGTGATATTGTTCTAGGAGCCGTGTGTCCAATGGTCCAGCGGGTTAGTCGTTTTAGATACGAAGGTTGTGTATGTGCTACATCCTTTGTCGTGATCGGTGCGATGAATAATGTTCCAAATGCTTTCCGTGATCGATGCTAAGTTTTTTATGCGTCAATAGAGTTTAGATGATCAGTTTCTCTTAATAGCCAGGTAGGAAATGAGTTCCAAGAAATTTGTTGTGGTTATGAAATCATTAAGATTACCAAATCCTTTAATTATGCTGATAATTGCTTGTATAGTTGTAATTATGTAATTATATTGATTAATGATCATCGGCATTTAAAGTATGTTAAACCTAAAAGTACAGTTAAGGTTGAAAGGGAAAATTATTCCTGAAAGAGAATGTAATTATTACTTAAATTATCACTTAGGAGGAGTTGCGGATGAGATGAATTTGGTTAATAGGTTGCATGAGCAGTACATATACATACATGTACACATACATGCACATACATACACACATATATTATATACATACATACATACATACATACATACATACATACATACATACATACATACATATATATATAATAATAATAATAATAATAATAATAATAATAATAATAATAATAATAATAATAATAATAATAATAATAATAGACTTTATTGCACCATAAAAGTACAAATGGGGTAAAATTCAGCTAAAGCTGGTTTTCAACTCCCCCAAAGAAAATATAAATATAGATACATAAAAATTAATAATTAATAGCAGTGGTTAATTAATAAAGAAACGAAATGTGGTATTTGCGAATAAAATTGAATTGAAGGAACATAAATTACAAAAACTAATATTGAGATCACAGGTCAGGTACAGGTATTGATAATTTAGTCAGACATAATTTAGTCATATAATAAAAAAAAAAAAATAATAACAAGAACACAAGTTTACGTAGATAAAGCAAATTAAAATAGATGAAATTGACCTTGACCTCAATAAACAATCAAAATGTCAAATATGGAATGAAATGAAATGTGTGTGAAGATGAATAAAATTTAAAAAACATACATATAATAAAATTTAAGAAATAAATATAATAAAATTAAAAAACATACGTAATAAAAGCTACTTGTAATAAAATGAACTCGAATAAAATAAAAGTTAGTAATTAAGCAGCAGTCAAACTACACAGCTTCACACACTAACTTCACATTTGTTTATACATAAATTCCACACAGTAAATCACAAAGATGATAATAGTTAAGACAATGAATTAAAATTAATAAAATCATAGTTACATAATAAAATAATAAATAAATATATAGTTAAAACAAGAAGGGCACAGAGGTACGTAAATAAATTAATTGAAAAAATAACCTTGACCTCATTAAATTTGAATTTGTAGGTGTTTGGCTCTACAATCATTGACAAATTCTTCTACAGAGTAATATTCTTTATAGATGAATATATTTTTTAAAAGTTTTAATGCATTTGTTTTTGAACATTGCTTTAATTCATTGGGTAGTAAGTTATAAAGTTTTATGCCCATGTATTCGCTTGTTTTTTCAAATGTAGAAGTTTTATGAGCAGGTACGTTTATGTTAATATGTTTTTGTCTTGTATCATAAGATGAAGTACACATATCCAAGTTGCTTAGGTTATCGAAAGTATATTTAAGGATTTGTAGTATGTATACACTTGGCAAAGTTAGTATTTTAAGTTGATTGAAAGTGCCTCTACATGATTGGCGAGGGGACATATTCAACATTATACGTATGGCTCGTTTTTGTATATAAAATACTTCCTGCAATAAGGATGACGACCCCCAAATGGTAATCCCGTATGTGGCAACCGAGTGAAAAAATGCAAAATACTAAGTACGAGTCACATGTGCTTCAAGGTAAGGTGTTAACATTCGCAAAACATAACAGCACTTGTTTAACTTACTTGTTATAGCTTTAGATTGGGAAGACCATTTGGTGTCCTCATCCAGCAGGATACCAAGACAGCTTAAAGTATCTGTACGAGAGATGCTTACCTCTGATGTATTACACTCAATAATTGTACTAGGATTTAGATAAAACTGTATGTAGTTTGACTTGTTTAAATTAAGACAAAGGTTATTATCATTACACCAATTTGAAATATTAGTTATTATATCATTGAGAGCTGTAACACTAAAATTAGATTTTGGGCAGGACATCAGAAAGTAAGCATCATCTGCATAGAGAGTGCAGACTGCATTATCAATATTTATGGGCAGGTCATTAACATATACAAGGAACAGTAGGGGTCCTAGGACAGACCCTTGGGATACACCTCGCTGAATTAGCCCTTTTTCAGACAAGTGTACTGAGTTGGTTGATTGGTTGTTGATTTTAACGGACTGGTATCTCTCCAACAGGTATGATTCGAACCATGAAGCTGCCACACCACGCACACCATAATGTTCCAGTTTTTGGATGAGAATATTGTGACAGACACAGTCAAATGCTTTCGATAAGTCAGTGGAGACACAGAAAACACACATTTTTTTATCTAGGTCACTAACAATTTTATTGTAGATACAAGATACCGCACTCACTGTAGATTTATTTTCCGTAAACCCGTGTTGATATTGAGTTAAAATTTTATTATGATTTAAATACACTATAAGTCTATCATACATCAATCGTTCAAGTATTTTTGAAAATGTTGTCAACAAGGAGATGGGTCTGTAGTTCTCAGTGTTTTCCGGATCACCTTTTTTATATAATGGTACTACAATTGAGTATTTAAAAGCCCTTGGAAAAATTCCATTTTCTAGGGATGAATTAAAAATGACAACGAGTGGTTCAACAATGAGAGTTGCACATTTTTTAATTATAGAACTTGGTATCCCATCACTTCCATATGAATACGAATTTTTTAGATTATTGATGACCTTGATGACTTCATCTTCAGTGATTGGCCGTAGAAAAAAAGAGTTTAGTGCCGATGTATTCTTTGGAGTGTAATTAGATACTGAAGAGTTATTATGTTTTAAGAATTGATCATTTAAATCATTTGCAAGTGAAGCGGGATCTGTTGATGGTAAGTGATGTGCTCTACATTTTCCTTTGATGTCGTCTATAATTTTCCAAGTTGCTTTTGATTTGTTACTTGAATTTGAGATATAATTAGACACACTTTTCCGTTTAGCAAGTTTTATTGTTTCGCTTAAAATTTTGCTATATTTCTTAAAATGTAATTTATTAGCAAGAGTATTATTTTATTTTAATCCTTTCCTTAACTTATTTTTTGTTCTACAAGAGATGCGGATACCTTTCGTTATCCACTGGACATTGCGCTGACTAGATTTGATGTTTGTTAGAGGAAACGATTTTTCATATGCGGATGTGAATTTACTCAGAAACAATTCAGTGGAAAGATTTGCGTCTGATTCTTGTTTTACGTCATTCCATGATGTACCTTCAAGTTTACTATAAAACTCTGACAAATTTTTCTGTGAGTATATTCGCCTACGTATTAGAGTTTCATTAGATTTTATTACTTTTTCAACATTAATATTGCAGAAAATACCCTCATGGTCTGAGAGAGGATTACTCACCACATTATACCTATATATGCCATGGATGTTTGTAGTTGTACCTATATTGTCTATGCATGTAGATGAAGTAGATGTGATACGTGTAGGTGCGTTTATATTTATGTACAGATCGAACGACGATAACAATGATAAAAGTTTTTGTTTGGTTGGTAAATAGCATCTAAAATATGTTCAAGAAGTTTCAAAAAGTTCTGGAAATTTCCACTTGGTGATCTGTAAAACACCAGAACAAATAAAGATGTTAGGCATTTAAGTTTTATGACCGAGAACTCAAAGTCTTTCTCATGGATAAGTGTATTGAACGATGATATTTCCACAAATTCCAGATTTTGTTTAATTAGAATGCAGGTGCCTCCACGTATATGCTGTTTCCTGCAGTAGATAGATGCAGTTATATAATCTGGAAATCTAAATGCATTTATTTCTTCACAGTTTAGCCAGTGTTCAGTAAGCAGAATAATATCTGGATGATAATTATAAGATACAAAAAAGGTTTCGAGCTCAAGCATTTTACTTCGCATTCCTTGTATATTAAGGTAAAATAAATTAATATTGGAATTTTGATTGGCCACGAAAATTATAAGGTTTTCCGGACGTCGACGCTGAAACGTTATTACCGGAATTGGAAGCTGCTGTATTTGACAATTTTATATTATTGTTCATTGTTGCCTGTGAAGAATTTTTGTCTGGAGTTAAGCTGTTGACCAATGAGGCCATTCTTAGCAAGGAGGAATTAGCTGAGGCGATATCCTTACCCAAGGCAGTAGTAACAAGCTCAGTATCACAGTCAGTATCACTCAGAGATTCGGTAGAATTTAAAGTTGGTAAAGTGTCGCAAGTGTATAGTTTTCCATTAATTTGGAGTTTAAGATTTTTTTGTTTCACATTGTATCCTAATTTTTTTGCCTCTTTCTTGTATTCATTTAGGTTTTTATTAATTTCTTGTTCTTGAGTGGTGAGATCATTGTTAATGTATATATTAGAGCCTTTTAATTTATATAAGTTTTTCATAATTTTAACTTTTGTGTCGTATTTTATGAATTTTACTATTACTGGTCTTGATTTTTTTGATTCGATGAGTTTGCTGCCGAGTCTCCTTATTTGACTAATATCATTAGAATTTATATCTAATGAAAGTTTGCTAGTTAAAATATTTAAAATAATGGCCAGCAAATCTTCATTTTCTTGCTCTAATAGACCAGTAATAATAATATTATTAGCTTTTATTTCTTTTTCCAAAGTGTTTAATTTCGTTTTGAGTATTTTATTTTCGTTTTTAAGATATTAGTAAGAATGTTTTGTGAGAATGAAGAGACAGCTGAACTTTTATGTGGACGAGAAGAATGAAGTATGTTTGTACAGGAGTGTGTAGCGAAAGATGATTGTTGCGTAACTATTATTGTGGTCCGGATGCGGTTATTCGCTACCGAAAATCGGTCACAATAATATGTTCTTGAATGAATGTTATGATGATTTTGGGCAAGGCGGAAGAAGAATGTTTTTAAAGAGTTAAGTGATTCTGTGGAGCTCTTGCTTTCATCCCTTTTCTTATTATTTTCGGGTTTTTGCTAACCCACTAAGTGGGAAATGCGTGATTTTATGTATGTATGTATGTAAGATATTTTAATTCTGTTGTAGTGTCGGCAGTGAAATTCTGTAATGTAGTATCAATTCCATTAAATTTATCATTTATCTTATTGAATTCAGTTTGCAGGTATTTCATTATATCTTGATTGGTTACTTCTTCTTTGCCTGCCATGTTAGACATACAAAAAGCGCGACAGATATGTTAAAAGGGTTGCCGAGTTATAATGCAAACTTCCAAAGTTGTTGCAATAATGAAGTGACGTATATATGCAGAAACTTGTTTAATTAAATTTAAGCAATTTTGACTTAAGTATCACAGATATATATTTGGAAAAGTTAAAATAAGACACAAACAACAAATATTATCACAGGTAAAATCACTTATTAACATCCACTCGACTGTTAGCTACAGTATGTTCCACAATTACACATTTAAAAGTTGAAATAAACCACAGAAAAAAACACAATAAAATTTTAAGTAAAAATGCACGTGTTGCTTACAACCACTCAAAAAACTTAGGTCATCCATACATACATACATACATACACACACTTACACAATACACATTCACAAGTAATAAGAAACAAAAATTGTACCAAAGTACAGCATACGCAAGTTTTAATACACCAGAGAAACTTGCTACGTGAATTGCATCTGATGCCTTGGAATAAAATTTTGGTAATTACTGATACCGAATTCTATTTTACGTTAGATGGTGGTGATTTAGCAGGATGAAAGTTATTTTTACAAACAAGGCAATCATGATCGAAACAAGGAATTTAGATGAAGAAGCTAGCAAATAACAAAGGACAGGATAGTATTCTTTTTCAGATAGTAAATCTAAATTGAATATTAGAACAAAATGAACACTTCACAGTAACATAAGAGGATTGAAACGATTGTCATTAAATTCAACTTCATAGTAATTAAAAACAATTAAAATTAATATTGCAGGTTACTTTATCTACTTAGTCCTTTTAAGGACTAACACACTACACATTTTCACTTCACCTCACTATGCTTCACTTCACTATTATATTATTAATAATATAATGAAATTACCCAATCACTGTGGAGCTCAGTTAAACACGTCCGTCTCCTAACGTAGTTGTAACAAGACTCCTATTCATCTCAAAATATTCCCTGTTATATATTTAATATTTTTCAAAGTATTTATGTTTAAAATTTAATGTGTATAGTTTTTTTTTTTGCAATTTTGCCCTCATTATTTTCCTTCATACATAAATATTATATGTACAGGACGATCTGATTTAATTTTTCTATGATTGCAGCACTACATATTAGCCCAGCACTATAAATCAATATTAATGTACAACTACACATTTACGAAATGGATCATGTACGGTACGACGAAGAATTTACACAGATTGCGTTTTAGAGTACATGGAAATTGATGCTGATTTTTATAATGTGTGTGTGATGATTTTTCCTTAAAATCTATTAAAATATTATCCAAAACTTCTCAAATTTGGTATTTAAAACTCATATATAATTTGAAACAACATATTAGATTTTGACCATATATAATAACTCGGATGTGGTACTTAATTTGGAGCTCTAACAGATTATTGAGGAAAAAACAATAAAACATAATCCAAAATTTCGTATTACCGACTTTTCTATATATTGGACAACAAACTAGATTTTCTTTACAAACGATCAACCGGAACTGATATTTTAGTTAAAGCTCACTGTTATTTTAAATATGGAATTGGCGGGAGGTCATGTGCTGGCCACATCAGATTTTTAAATTATACATACTTGAAGGGATTAATAAAACATGAATTAAATTTATTACAAAATAAGTTTTTTATTAATAAACAAAAATAGTAGTACAAAAACGTATTTACAATAATTAAACTAAAAATATAACTTTTATTTTTTCAAATGGGGTCATTTACCGTATTTTTTTACTTTTTCTTCTGAAAGTTCAACTTCATATACAGTATTTGGTCTCTGTCCGATTTAAAAATTATTTGTAATAACAGAGAAATTAATTTTTTAAAGTTGTATCTGTTATTTGAATTCCTTTCTGATGACGTAAAATTCACGGAATGACATTAATCAACCACATCTTAACATATTTGCTTGAAATCGTGTCGAAATGGATCCTTAGACTTATTAAAACAACCAGGTACAAAACAAATACATATTGCAGACAGTAGCGGCTCGTCCAGGGTGGCAGAGGGGGCAGTGCCCCCTCAGATTTTTTTACATCAATATATTATAGATTAATTATTATAAAAGTATCAATTTGATCCTACAGTTAGCATTAAACAATGTACTGTTAAATTGAAATTAGCGCTGTGCCGCTCAACAGCGCAATATGCATCAAATTCTGCTTGAGGGGGCATTATACTCCGCGATACGTCCCAAACTTGTGCAGTAACTAGTGCAGCGCTCACCAGTGATGCACAAGTGAGACGTGCGTCGGGTCACGCAGCACACAGAGGCGGCAAGCCCCCCCCCCTGGCCATCTATAATACTGATTTCTTTACTTATGTTCTATAGCAAATTACCCGTGCTAACGGGTACACTATATTTTCAGTATTCTTATTATTTTCTTATTCTTATGAAAATATGAAATCTATTTACCGGTTTGTTCGCATTTAAACATTGGATTTATTATTTAAATAATAAATATGTATATATTATATTTATAATAAATTCTATGATATTGATGATTAATATGGAGTTATACAGAATTAATTTGTATGAAACAAATTAATAATTTAAAGTTAAAGTAAACATTCTGTAAAACTGATATAACAACATACATAAAGTATTTTAAAAAAAAAATATTTACGAATTTTAATAAATAAATATGCATGTATTTAAAAAAATCATCAAGAGTTTTTTTTAACAAAATTGATATTTTAATTTCCAAATGAATGTTTTGCTTATTTTTCAAGCTTGTAAATTAATTCATAAAAATAATCCCAATATCTGAGTGAGAGAGCCAAAGAGGTGGCAAGCCCACGTTGTGATTCGGAAAGAATCGCACGTACTCGGAGCACTTCGTACCTAGCGTTTCGCGTAGTAAGAGCAAGTCTCACAAAGCACCTCAGTCTCAGGTCTGTCGCATATAACTTGCGTTACTCAAAGCTTGAATGTGTGGTACTGTAATATTACAATTTTACTACTTATTCTTATCTTGTTACTTCTACTTCCTTCTATTGTATTTTCTATCTATTTTTTTATCGTTATCTCTTGTTTTTGGAGGTCTTCTTCTAGTTTTTTCTATTGTATTTATATTCTTGTTGATAATTAATATTAAAATTGTTAGTAAGCAAATCGGATTTCTAAATAAAGTTCCATGACCACAAATTAATTTGCCCCCCCGCTCAAAAATACCACGAACCGCCACTGATTGCAGACCTTATAAAACACTGGCGAGAAGAGCACAGTTCTATTTCTTCAAAATAAATAAACTAAGCTCTCTTTTACAGCGGAGTTACTGAACACCTGTCTCCCAAACGTCAAAACTAATTATGCTATCTCTATGTCTATGATAGGGACGTCACAGCTTTCAAGGACATTGTATAAAGGACGAAAATAACAGTTTTCAGAAATTAATTAAATATATTAAGAAATTTATTTGTGTCTAAGAACCTGTAACCGTATATATGATATCCCCAGTTTTTTTGTATTCAGTACGTTGTACCTATTTTGTGTTACACTGTGCAATATATAGAGGAAATGTGCTTTATTTTGAAACAATTTTTTTTAAGAAAAGCTGAATGTGGTTTCAAGTACGTTGAGTAACCACAAACTGTTGCGCCCTAAATTTTGCGCTTATCATTCGTTTGTGTTCAGTTTGTGCTTCACTGTGCAGTAGTTAATGTTAATGTAATATTATTATTAAACATTTTATTTAAAATAATTTTACTGCGGTTACAGGTACGCTGAGTAACCACAATCTGTTTTGCCCTAATTTTTGCGCTTATCATTCGTTTGTGTTCAGTTTGTGCTTGACTATGCAGTAGTTAATATTAATGTATTATTATTAAATATTTTATTTGTAATAATCTTACTGTGGTTACAGGTATGCTGAGTAACCACAATCTGTTGTGCCCTAAATTTTGCGCTTTTCATCCGTTTGTGTTCAGTTTGTGCTTCATTGTGCAGTAGTTAATATTAATGTAATATTATTATTAAACATTTTATTTAAAATAATCTTACTGTGGTTACAGGTAGAAAGTTTTATACTAATTTGATTAAAATAATATTATAATAAGAGTGCTACGGATGGAAAAAATGAATACATGTTTTTTTTATTACATAGAATTAAAATGCTTTCACAGAAAAAGTGAATATTTTATTTTAATTGATCATAAACGTCACCGCAAACAAAATATTCATGTATTTCTTTCAAGGCATTCTAATCCTATGTAAACAAAATGACACCTATTCAGTTTTTCCATTCTGGGCAGAATTAAATTTTCTAACGAATGACCAAATAAAGAATATATGATCTCATTTAAAATAAAAAAAGTTAGGTCCTTTATTTTGATAACTACTGGTTGAAAAAAATATTGTTTCTTTTTTTAAAATTTATCGTGTTAAATAGAAAATATTTGCCCATTTAATCGTCTTTGTCGTTTTTGAGATAGCAATAGAGTACCAGTTCAAATGAACATCCTGTATATATATACAGTGTGTTTGAAAAAGTGGTTACACCCATTTATCTGGCTTATTATTGTAGATACGCTTATTGCTTATAGGACATAATTTATTCAATACAATATCTGCAATTATATTATATGAAAAGTGTAATTCTGGGACTTCCGGTATAACCGGAAGTGATATCAACTTTGTAAATTTAAATACAACCTATACAAGTTTTTTTATAAATTTAGATTGTATTTTTTATTCCCTTTACGACCATACCAACTTTCTTAGTATTTACCATATTCATTTGTTAAAAATAAATACTTTATTTTGCTCAAATTTTATCATTAATGGATGTAATTTAATATGTGAGGAGGCTACGACAGCAATTGTTTTCATGATAATATGAAATTCAAAATTTGCAAGTAATAAAATCTTTATTCAATATGTCCCCCATTTAAATTATTACATTTTAAAATACGTTTTCTTAATTCTCGCATAACATTATTAAGCTCTCTTCTGTCAATTTTTTGCACCGCTTCACGAATTCTGTTTTTTAATTCTTTGATGTTGTTCGGTTTATTGAAGTAAACCAAATTTTTAATACGTCCCCAAAAATATATCGAGAAAACAATTGCTGTCGTAGCCTTCTCACATATTAAATTACATCCATTAATGATAAAATTTGGGCAAAAGAAAGTATTTATTTTTAACAAATGAATATGGTAAATACTAAGAAATTTGGTATGGTCGTAAAGAGAATAAAAAATACAATCGAAATTTATAAAAAACTTGTATAGGTTGTATTTAAATTTACAAAGTTGATATCACTTCCGGTTATACCGGAAGTCCCAGAATTACACATTTCATATAATATAATCGCAGATATTGTATTGAATAAATTATGTCCTATAAGCAATAAGCGTATCTGCAATAATAAGCCAGATAAATGGGTGTAACCACTTTTTCAAACACACTGTATATATATATATATATATATATATATATATATATATATATATATATATATATTGTGACGATAGGCCCTTTCGTCCATTAAAGGTTTTCCGTCCTTTTGTAAACCTGTAGTAGCACCGTCACAGTTAGATTGTTTAGGAACGTATATTCAACAATATACGTTGTTTATTTATTGTTTATGTATTGTTTAATCTGAAAAGTAAGATGTATTTGTAATATTGGTAAAATATTTAATGAAATACGTACCTGTAAAAGACAATATCCGACCGTCATGATGTGAACAGACAATAAACACATTTGCTCAAGTCACCATAACCACACTTGTTGTTGTTTTAGCTACAAGTAAATGTATTTTATGTAAAAATAGCATTGTGGATATTTGTAATTTAACTTACCGTAGTGTTGTGAAACAATGTAACTCTCGTTTACACATTTGATTACATTATTGTGTTTGTTTACTTCTAGAATATTCTGACATTAGTAACCTTGCAAACTTTGAAGAGTCGTGATTCACAACATGCCCGTGCATGGCGCACCGCACATGTGAATGAAATTGTGTTTTATTTCAAACAATATTTGTAAATTGTTTGAAGTTGTAAAATGGATTTAGGGTAAAGAAATGCGACCAGAGAATTTATGTAAATTTTATAAAAATATTATTTATCACTTGAGACAGTAGCGACCCCCTGTACTAAGTAAAATCATCCCCGCCGCAATTTTAATGAGAAGTACCGTTAGATTGGGTTTATAAGCCGCTGCAGAGCTCCATGAAGCCAGAGCGGGCTTCGCCCGTTCTCAGAGTCGTGCAGGCTAGGATTCTGAATAGGTCCTCCTAAACGCCTCTAGAGAGAAGAGAGTCCTGAAAAAGGCTCCTTCGAACCGCCGAGAAGTTGAGTGCTGTGTGTCAGCCGCCGTCCGTTAGAAGAATCCGCCGCGTGTAAAGGCTGAGTCCGCCGTGTACATCGCGCCGCTGATTGCCCGCTAGATAAATTGTGAGTTTTTCTAAAGTAGTAAATTGCAATAAGTGTACTTACCGTGGTACCTCTGGTCACAGTTCTGCAAAGAAGGGTGATGTGTTTGTTTATTTATAAACTGTGTGTCTTTGTTTTACATATCTTCTATGTTACAATGTATTTATTTAAACTACACGTCTTTTTCTGTTGCCCTCACCTCCACTAGGCTATCCAAAGGCACGCTCCTTTTGTACCGCTGTAAAAATGGCGCCCGAGCATACCGTTAATACCCAGGATTTAAAGGAGCACAATGATATATATATATATATATATATATATATATATATATATTTCACGAAAATCTTTTCAGAGCTTCAAGTAAAGTATCACTTCAGGTTTATCAATTTTAGCATAAATCGAATATGTTGTTTTCATTAACATCAAAGTCTTACTAAAATTAAGAAGTTTCGGTCGAATTTTTGGACCGAAAACAATACCTTCCCTATCTATAATAGGCGGGAGGTAAAAATAAATAGACAAAACCCTTCGCGGGAGGGTGTAGAACAACTCACCAAAGTTTCATCATCATTGGATGAATAGTATAGGAAAGCATAAAGAACATACATACAAACTTACATTCATTTATTCATACAGGTGATCACGGGAGAATGAACCAGCAATTTTCGCCGCTATTAAGCGAAATCTTCAAATAAGAAAATTTATTATAGATAATATGGGCAATAAGATATCGTTGCAAAGAAGCGTTCTATTACTGCCGGTTCCGGAGTATGTAATACCAACTTTGAAATATCAAATGGGACATACTATATTTTATTATATTTTTGAAAAGTACACAAAATTTACTTTTTAATGGCATTAAACAATTGGTATATTATATTATTAAAAAATCAAAGTATGAGAGATTTTATTGTATGTATATACTTATATATTTAAATATTGTGTGAGGCATTGTTCTTCACAAGTTACTTATTCCTTATTTAAATCTAAAAGTCTTTCATTTTATTGAATTAATTATTGCATATACAGTCATACAAAAAAGTCTCCGTACGACAATAGTTTCAATCAATTTTAGGAAAAATAGCAGTCTGAAACCCTATACATATTTTTAATCCAAAATAAATGCATAATATTACGTTATTATATACAATCTGATGTAACCACGCCGTACCACCCGCTATTTAACTTTTATTAATTTATAAAGGTAAGCTTTACGGGCCATAGAGAATTTTAAATAACGAAAAAAGAATTTAAAATATACTATGGTGCATAGAGCATATCTACGATTAAAACTATAAAATTCGACCACTAATAATTATTGTCAACGTTTTATTAATTTAAATACACACCTACATATTTACTCATGTTGGAAATTGTATTGTTTCTTGGCATTCTTATAAATATAAATATTGTTTTCTTACAAATTAATAAGTGAAAGATTCACAATAAAATATAAAAATAATTACCGCTGTTATCTGTAGCAGATACTGTTTTTTATTACTATTTTCCATGTGAAACGTTACTGTTATTAATTTGAAATGACAGTGACATTTATTTGCCAGTTACATTCATTTGAGGAATTGTGTTTATCTTTAAAACATAGGCTTCGAGATTTATAATATATATTATCTCATAAATTTATCTGTAAAATATATAGAAACAGTATCAGTGCATACCTGTAGAGAATTTAATAGTCTTTAATACATAAAAAACAAAAGAAATGGCACTTAAAGGTATTTTCGATAAAAATTATTTTGTGCTACCAAATAAATAAATAAATAAATAAATAAATAAATATATCATCACGGCATATTACTCATTACTGGGTGTGCCAGGATCTACAACACATGTAGACATCGGTAATCATGACGATATATTTTACCGTGTGGACGCTTACCAGGCGTCACCTCACGGTCACTCATAGCTGGTGTGGAGAGTGCACCCGGTTCCCCCAGGTTCGCGACCAGACACTCAGGCACGCAGCCACGGGGCCCAGTAAAGTCCTATTTCCGGTTATCCGATTTAGACCAAAATGTAAGGCATAGAGGAGGACACATTTTGGCATAACCACTATTATTTTAAAACCAGTGGTACTCAACTTATGGATCAATGTTATATTTATTTAAATGGCATTATATGTTTTTTATTAACTTATTAAATAAGGAATTTTCTTCAGAATTGAAAAATTAAATAATATCATTTCTATTTCAAAAATTTTGAGTAGGCTAAGCAAACATTCAACTATTAAAATAAAATAAAATTATCTGTCATTTTCGTTTATCATTGGCCGCGTTCAGCACCTCTCATCGCTGGCATAGCTGACCACCGAAGTTCGCTGAAGACAATGGATGGACGAATGTGATTGGTCCAGCAATTGCATTCGGCAATCATCGGTGCTCAGCGGTGCTCATCGCGGTGCCCATTGTTACAAATTATTAAATTTGTTATTCGAAATGTTTCAAAATTCGTTATTTTTTTATTTCGAATGATTATTATTTGGCGTTCTTTAATTAGGATAACTTTTTGCAAATAAATTGCATGCTTGAAATACATTTGATAGGAAAGAAAAAAAAAGGTAATGAAAATTACTTCGTACAACGAAGAAAAAATACAGAACTTTACCCAAATATTGTTTTTATTGTATTCAACATGTCTTCTGCACACATACAATTCTAATTATATCTATTTTTCATTGTATGAGCAAGTTCCTAAATGTAAGAGATTCGTCAAATTCATTAACTAGATTGACGGTATTTCTGATGGATATATGCATTTTACCTACAATTTTAAATATTTAATTAATGAAACAATAAGAAATATTAAATGTACTTCCCAGAAAAGGCTTTCAGGATTTCACTAAAACTGTTGATTTTTGATACTGACATTTGTCATTTACAAACTATGTTACAAACATTTGAATTAGTCAACTGGTTTCCTTAGTGCCTTAGCCTCTGCGATGTATTATATACATTAGATTATTCTGATTATTCTATATATTACAGTGCCTTTATCTCTAAATCTATACATGATATAATAAAATTTTTAAGTGTATTAGATGGAGAATTTTATGTTCTTCAATATTTGTAATAACAAAATTTCCAAAAAAATATATTTAGAAGATTTTTTTTTAAAGAAACTATAACTTCCAGTTGTCCAACTGGAAACTGCAGTTAAATATTTTTTAAGTCGTATAGTATTTGAGAAACCGTGGTTCCAACATTCACACACACACACACACACACACACACACACACACACATACACACACGCACACACATACACACACGGACATCATCGTAAAAATGTTATAATCGGATTATAGGGACCTTAAAACGAGCTTATCCATTAAAATCTAGATGTGCGATTTTTAACATGATTTCAATACCTCTCTTAGCGAGAGGTAAAAAGTCTCCCCAGAATAACCAAAAACATTAAAATAATAAATCAATTATTTATGTTTCATAAAGAAATACGTATATAATATTTTGAAGGATGACCTTTGGTTTTTTTCAGCAGTAACTGAGCGACAAGACATTGATTCCATCAAATTTGTCGTCACCGAGAGCATTATATTCTGTCATGCTTCTTGTAATTAATTTAATTTTCGTTTTTGGTTTTATTGATTTATATTATTGTTTCTTTTAAGAATTTTTCACACTTTTTCAAACTGGTCCGGAGACTGGAGTATGATAAGCTAATTTTTGATACATTATACAATAGCCATTCTCTTAGAAGACGAGACGTATTTGCCAGATTGTTTACATGCATATACTTAAAATTTTCCGCTAAACCTTATTTTTGGTCATTTTGATTTAAATTTACTTTTAAAGTATGGAGGTAATCTTTGCTATCCATAACGAAATATACCAGTAAAAATAATGCTCTCTTCGCCGTATTCAAATGTTACTATTAAATGCCTTAAATTATAGGTTTTCTAAAAAAATACCTTTTATCTAATCTATATGCAATAAACTTACTTACGTTACTAAAAAACCTAATTAAGAATTAAACGTAGAAAATTTACAGCATTTAAAATAACAGTTAATACGGTTTATAACAGCATCATATTTTAGTCTAGACTCTAGACTGAATACAACGATATCCAAATGTATTACCCTAATATTACAAAATATTTGAGAAAAGTAAATGAAAATTATGCTGATTTAATTTAAATCGGATTGTAATAAGTATGTTTTGAAGAAAACAACTGAATATTTTGTTTAATGTTAATTTTAATTTAAAGTCAAAACAAATTTTTCATATACTTTCTCAGAGATAAAATTAATTTTATTCACGAAGGAAAGCGAATTGAGCACAAACGAACGATAAGCGCAAAATTTATGGCACAACAGATTGTGGTAACTCAGCGTACCTACCTGTAACCACAGTAAGATTATTATAAATAAAATATTTAATAATAGTATTACATTAATATTAACTACTGCACAGTGAAGCACAAACTGAACACAATGGTTACTCAGCGTACTGGTAACCACAGTAAGATTATTTGAAATATAATGTTTAATAATAATATTTCATTGTTAACTACTGCACAGTGAAGCACAAACTGAACACAAACGAATGATAAGTGCAAAATTTAGGGCACAACAAATTGCGGTTACTCAACGTACTTGGAACCACATTCAGCTTTTTTTAAAAAAAATTGTTTCAAAATAAAGCACATTTCATTTTATGCATTGCGCAGTGCAACACAAAATAGGTACAACGTACTGAATACAAAAAAACTGGGGATATCATGTATACGGTTATAGGTTCTTGGACACAATTTATTTGAATGGATTTCTAGTATTTTCTATCATTATTTAAATGTGAACTAATGAATTTTATTAATATAAACACTAAATTCGTTTATGGTAAATGCCCCCATTTTATGAAATAATATCTGCTAGTCTGCTTTATTTATTCTCCAATTAATGTTTTTTTAAGGAGTTTACTTTGATTAGTAACCGTGTTGATAATTTCATCGCAGTCAATTGTTTCCAGAATGTCCTTCTCACAAGCTATTAACATACACGCTTCTAAGCGATTATCTGACAGGGTAGCTCGTAATCTGTTCTTTATGAATTTCAGTTTGGAAAACGATTTTTCACGGGCTACTTGGTTAATTGATAAGGTTAATATATATTTATAAGCGTAACCAAGCACAGAATATGTCTCACTATACAAATTATATTGTTTAATAAATTGATAACAATTTCCGCAATTTTGACAACTATTACAAATTTTTATGGATTTTATATCTACGTTTTCATCTACATTCATTTTTTTGTTCTCTGATTTATCTGAACTAACTAAAAACATTTTATCATTGGCAGATTCCTTAAAATTTTCCCAATTAGTGGCCAAATTCAAAAGTTCTTCCTGTAGACTTTCTTTTGTGCATTCATTGTAATAATGTTTAACTAATTCGGAAATTTTCGCTGAACTATTAGGTGGCAATCCTTTACGTACTTTTTCAAAATTTATTAGGGATAAAAATGACATATCATTATATAGTTGACCATTTTTTTCAAATCTTTTCTCCATACTTTGAATTAAACCTCATTTCCACTGATTGTCTTAATGCATAAGAGCTATAATTAATGACTAAGCGCAATGCGTAAAATATTTTTATCATATGGCAACTGTTATTACCGTTTCCAGTTATGCATAAGGCTTAATGCTTAAGAACTAAGAGCAATGCGTAAGAACAAAAATTTTCAAACTCCATGGTTTAAGGCTTAATGCCTAAGCGTAATTGTGAGATAGATATATGTAAATTTCATTTATCTACTTTTGTAATCTGAACTATCAAGTGGCAACTGTCAGTCTCTTTCTAGTTCATAATTTTTGTCTTTATCTTTCTTCGGTATGGATACAGACAATTATGTTTATGAAATATTAAAAAAGAGAAGCATGCTGCAATGGTAGCAGGAATATTTGTTTTGAAGTCTGCTTGTGTAATAAGCAAAAAGAAAAAACGTCAGCATCGTTGGTGGGTTCATCCTATAAACCAAAAAAGGTTTGAACAGGGAGACTGGGAAAATCTTATACAGGAGATGAGGCTATACGACGAAATGCTCTTCTTTAATTACACTCGCCTTAACATTCATCAATTTGATAAACAAAATAGTCAGAAACAATACATTTCGAGTATCTGTTTCACCAGGTGCTAGCTTAGCGATAACTTTACGGTAAGTTAAATAAATAGTTAATAAATAATTATTACTCTGGAATTTGAAATTTGTTTTAGTATTCTTTCAACCAGTGATTCATTGCCTTCAATTGCATATTCATTTCGAATTGGAAAGGCTACTGCTTGTAATATTATAAGAGAGATCTACCAAGTAATTTGGGAAATATTATCACCAATATACCTAAAGTTTCCGTCACGAAAGGAGCACTGGGAAAAAATTGCTTTGGAATTCGAAACAGAATGGAATCTGCCCCACTGCATAGGTGCAATAGACATTTACAGAATTGACGTCGCATGCAAGAGAGAGATAGAAGATCATCCTTCCAAACAAACCTCCCCTCGTTGTCTTACGTCCCGCTCTCTGATTCTATCTGTCATTATGTTTCCATTTGTGATTCAGTGTTACCCTAATTCTTTGTGAATTGTTCGTTGTGTTCAATAAAAATGAGTTTAAAACTACAAGATGTGCGTGGGGCAACTTTGTTTGTTTGATAATATTGAAGATTATTCGATTATTCAACTAAAAAGATGGCTGGAGTGTGGAAGTCTATGGCTGATGACAGATCTTTGTTTGGACGTGGTAACCATAACAACCTTTAGTTCTATGCTTTGCCGCAAGATGCGCTCTTGCAAATTGCAATTGTGTAAGTGTCTATTGACGGGAAACACTACGTGATACAAGCACCGAGAAATACGGGTTCACAATATTATAATTATATATATATATATATATATATATATATATATATATAATTACTATAGTTTTATTTGGTATTTGCGATGCGAATTACAAATTCATTTATATAGACATCGGTGCATATGGATCACAAAGTTACGGTGGAGTGCTACGTGAATCAAATTTTGGAAACAAATTATTGAACAACAAACTTAATTTACCTTTAAAAATTAATATTACTGGTAAGGATATTTGTGCACCGTATTTCTTCGTAGGAGATGAAGTATTTCCGGTTAGTAAAAATTTGTTCCCTCTGTACGGTGGTACACAATTAAGTCGCGATAAACAGATTTTTAAGTATCGCTTATCGCGTGCTCGTCGTTGTATAGAAAATACTTTCGGAATTTTAGTATCGCGTTTTCGAATTTTTCATCGTGGTATTAATGCAAACCCGGAGACAGTAGATTTAATTATTAAAGCCGCTGTTGTTTTACATAATTTTATAAAAGTGAAAGAACTGATGGACAGCATAAATATTGCCCAAAAAGTTATGTAGATACATGTGATACTTCAGGAAATATAATTCCCGGAGAATGGCACAAAGGTATGCCTAATGATCCTGCATTGCAAAACATTCGCCATTTAAAAAGAAAACTTGGAACAACAAATGCAAGTGCAATTGCTGAAAAATATCTGAATGATTTAAAGGATTATTTAATTAGTCCTGCGATTGCAGTATCATGGCAGAATAACATAATTTAAGAAAACACTTTGTATTTGTTAATAAACTTAGTAGTATTTAATTAAAAATATTAACTATTACATTTTTATTCATTTACTAAATTATCTTCAAGTTCATCTAAATCATGTATAATTTTTCTTTAAAATTTTCTTCTTTCTGGAACTGGAAGATTATTCAATCTCACCATGAGATATGAACAAAAACTTTTAGAATGAATGTCCAAAGTTGCTTGCTCTATATGTATTGTTATCGTTTCTACCTTCCGTTTCTTTCTTCTTCCGAAATAACCAGCGCTTTTTGGGTAACTTGGAATTGTTGTGGCTGTGGATGACAATATTGTTTCCGGTAACGGGACTGGAGATACCAATTCTTCTAGTAAAACAGTCTCTTGAATTTCGCATTCTGGTGACACAATAGAATTATCTGTTATTAGTTCTCCATTATCTTGTAATATATGCGATGTCGGGGACTCATTTTCCAAACAAGAAAACCCTTTTTCTGTAGCAGATCGCGCTGAATTGATGGTGATGTCTTCTGTTGCCTCAGAAATCTTGATAGATGAGAAAGTTCTGTAAATAAATATATTTAATTTAAAATTCACTATTACTTTATTGGCTTTCTGTTATCACATTATCTAAAAATTTCAGCATATCTTTGTAAATCCATTTTTCTTTTATTGGATGCGCCAGCTCCAGTTTTAGATGCAAGATTTTCCTTTCTTTTTTCTCTTTGATATTTCGTCCTCACTGCTTTAAATAAATCTCTGCTTCTTTGCCTAGATATATGTACACATTATATGAAAATTAAATTAAATTGAATTAATTATATTTTATAAAGTTGTAATTTTACCATCTATATTGTCCCTAATAGCTTTTTTCATAGCTGTTTGCTTAAATTCTGCAGATCTTCGGTCCCACAGATATTTATTTTCGAATACTAAGGCAATTCATATTTCTTCCATTCTGTTAAAAATGAAGTCAAGTCACGATGACAGTTGAACCGATAATACCGATTGTTCCACAGATCATTATCACTACATTGTTCTGTCGAATTAATCACTAAATAAAGTAGCTGGAATCACTAAGCATTAATCATTATGACAATCGGTGGAAATGAGGCTTTACGGTATCTAAAATTCTGTTGAATGTTTCTACTTCAAATTTTCTTCTTTCGTCTTTTATTGGATCGTCATCGCACAGTTCTCTGGGCATTCTTTTCTTTTTTCTTAATCTTCTTTGAGGGAAAGTATTTTGAATATGTATGTCTCCAATTTCAGTGTATAAATTATTTTCTTCATGGTTTAAACAATTTGTTGCACATATCGTCGCGTTCAAGGCAAAACGACACAAGCGCCATTTACATAATAAGCCAGGAGACACAAATAACTGTCTGCGCTTTTATACAAATATATTTTTAATGTCTTAACTGCATTAAAAGTAAGCAGATTTTTTAAAACACTTACTTTGACATCAATAACTCGGGCCATTTCACTCTGCATTCACCCATAAGAAACTACGTAGAAATGGAGCATATGCCATTTTAAGCCTGCGTAATAAAATTGTGATTGTCGCTTGCGCAACTTCAAAGTGAAATATCTACTTAAATAAATTTTTCGTACTTATGCCACTGTGTTTAATAGATGGAGGTTACGCCAATCTATCGAAAGGTACCAAAATCGCAAATTACGATTTTTTGGCGCTTAGGCCGTTTTGCCTTGAACGCGACGATATTATGAAAGACTGTGCAGTTATTTCTATATTTTCTATATCTAATCGTATAGATTTTAATTCATTCATTGCACATATGACTATTTCATGACACTTCAAATCTAGTCCAGCAGTTTGCAGATATCTGGACAAAGGCCCAATAGTTTTAAAATTTTTAGTAAAAATATGAACTTTTAAAATGGTATCGTATTTCAAGAAACATTCTAGCTTATTTAAAGCTTTTACTCGGATATCTGGAGACACTATCTCCGAATTTTTAATGAAATTTAAAGACAATAGTAAATCTACGTACATAGAAGATTCTGGGGAATTAAAATATCCAAGATTTTTTGCAAGTGCAGCTTCTTTCGCCCACCATCTAGTTTCTCCAATCATTTGGAGTTTTCTGTGTCTTGGGTCATTCGAAATAGTTTGCCAGATATCCATTCTTTTGTATGACTTTAAAAAAGGCAGCAATTGTATTAAGTAAAGTAAATAATGATGCGACACTTATGGTTACATTTGTTGTGTCACAACTAGATTTAACACATGACTATAACACCAAACATGAATTTATGCAGGTGTAGCCTCCTCCATCCATGCTGAAAATCCGTTATACGTACCCTGCATATTTGCAACACCATCCGTAGCATTTGAAATGCATTTTTTTTTATCTCAATATTATTTGTGTTAAATTCATCTTTTACAAGTTAAAACATGCCTTGTCCGGATACATTCGTACAATTATTACAGAAAACAACCGTTCGTAAATCCAATTATATATCTCAAAATTATAGTACATTGATCTTTTACACTAATGTCTTGAGTCGTGTATATCTGCACAGAAAATATTTTTGCTTCATGTATCTCATTTACTGTAGGTCTTTTAGTAAGCTGTGAAATCAACTACTAAATTAAATATCGTTTTCGAAATTAATGTTAAAAATCCAGAATGATGTTTGTTTCCTGCTTCGTGTGATTTTTTACTTTTTGCTATAACGTCATCTAAATGATCTTTTAATATAAGATCATATTTACCTAATAAAATTATCTATGAGTTCTAAAAATTTCCGTGATCAACGTTAAACTCATTCAAAGAATTTGCTGCCTCATTTTTGCTTCCTTGGTAACTTAAACCTCGTTTTCCTATAACTTTAACAACATCATTTACCCGCTCCAGAATTCTACGTTTTTTCTTAATTTGTTCTTTTTGTAATTTTTTTTGATTATAAAATAAAAATGAAGTAATATCTTTTTTATTAGTACATTTAAAATGTAAATGAACGGCCCTATTATGAATTTTACTAGTTTCATGTTCAACAATATATTGGTAAACATGTTTCCAATCATTCATGCCGTTTGTAAATGCATTATTGTCTACTTCGCTTGTATATTCCACGCATACAGTACAAAATAATGCAGATTGTGTAATATTATAAGTTAACCAATTTCTATTGGAGCCATTTTCGCGATAAAATGCTTTGCGACCCTTAAAAAAACTAACATCTGATGGCTGAATCGGATGATACTTGAAGAAAATAACAAAATCACCCTGTAATTTGGGTCGTATAAAATAAATAATGATTTTCAAATTATCTGCAACTGCAGTTCCAAAATCAGATTGCAGATTTATCTTCGCCTGTACTTTCAACTTCGTTCATAAAAATATTAATTTCTTTTCCTGCATTTATTTCAGGATTTTTGGTTTATAAATTTAGTTAACTACTACTTGGCTCTGGCTGATTGTAAATAGTTTTTGTTGAACTTTTATAGAACAAATTTGTTAATTTTGCACATTTTTTGGCTTCAACAACCATTGTCTTCTTCCTTTTTTGTCTTAATTTCTCAGTGCCTCCATTTTTCTTCTTTTGGCTATCCATTGCACAGCAAAATCCCTATTTAAATTATAAAAAATATATTATCAAATCTTAAATTAACAACTTATAAAGCAACTTACCTTGAAACGCACAGAAAATATTCGTGTCTATATCTACGTAGTATAGTATACTATACTACAAGTAGGGAACAAGTAAGCAAGGGGGATTCTGGACCAAACTCGATGGCATGTGTCCATTCGCAGCTACCATGGGGGTGGATTCTTAGCCTTGGTTTTAGGGGTAGTTTAAGGGTAGTTCTTGTAGTTTAGGGATAGTTCTTGTGGAACCCTTGTTAGTTCTTCAGCAGCCTCTGGGGGATAGATTTTTTGAGATGGTAGATTTTTTAGTGTTTTTTTTTTGTGGAGGTTTGTTGGCAATCCTGTGAGTTTGGGTTAGCAGCCGTGTGGGGTGGAGTGTGTGTTTTCGCTTTGATTGGTTAGTGAGTGGGTTTGATGGGGGGTTGAGTTAGTGTTTAATTTAGTGCCATGGCTGTGGCCTGGTAGCAGCAGCAGTTGTTTTTGTTACAGCAGCAGCATTAGTTTGTTGTAATGTGGAATGAGAGTAGAGAGGATTCGCCGATTCTGCAAAATCCAAAATTGTGGATGGCGTTTTGGGGCTGATTTTTATTAACTTTTATTAACCAGGTTAGAGTTTAAAGTCCAGTTTGTGGTGGGAACATGAAAGATACACGTAATTGACGGTACGTGGCTGATTTTTATTAACTTTGCGCATTCGGATTATTTTTGTTTAATCAGGCAAGAGTATAATACCCTGTTTGTGGACTGAAAGTGAAAGACACAAGTAATAAATTAAATAAATTTGTTTTAAGACTGGTTTATGTAGTAAAAATTAAAATAACAAATATAAACATAGTTACGGTATAATTTAAGTTATATTTTTGAATGAGTTACATAGTAAAAAAGTAAAGTATCCTATAAATATTTTATTTTACGAGATTAGATATAAAAATATTAATTAATAATTATTTATTATTTGTAGTTAAACAAAGTTTAATAATTGCCAAGAAAACAACACACAAAAAAATTGATAGGCTCGCGAATAACAGCCCTACTTCCTCGCTGCTACGAACTGATTGGTAACGAACGTTCAGCGTTTAGCTTAGCCGGACACACCCAGCTTAACTCCTTTCCCTTTCGTTCTGTTCGCGTGCGCGGCATACTTGACCTCGCGGACAGCGGATAGTAGCAGGGTCGGACTTGAATTTGAATTCTACCTAGTGGTGTTATATACAATATTTACTGTAGCATTATAAAATAATAAGTATGTATTTATTAAATGCGTGTTTTGTATAACTGTCTCTAAAATATTCTAGTAAGATTAATTTGATTCAATCTCTATGAACATATACCATATTGAGTACTGTATGATTTCTTATATTAAATATTGGGTTGATTCTCCACCAACCAAATCTTCGGTTTATACTTATTTGTATACTATAATAATAAAAAAAAAAAAAATTACATATCTTCATTGTCAGGTCCACAAAGAAAGCATTCTTCTGGTTTTTCATATATAGCAAGAGGTAATCCGCAAATGTAGCAATCCGCACACATTTGTAGTAGGTTTGGTATGCCATAATGTGGAGTTGAGTGCATGACAAACTCCATTCGTGCATGTTCAGTATAACAACCCCAAAAATTTTCGTGTAAGTCATGAATTTGATTGGAACAATCTCTGTGAATGTAAACCATATCGAAAGCTGTATGATTCCTCATATTGTATATAGGGTTTCTTCCCCACGGACCATCTAATCGGTTTATACTTATTTGTTTGATGTAATAAGAAATACACACTTTTATATTATCTTTAAAGTGATCTCTTAACTGTCGTGATTTTAATGCTTTATCTTAACTTGAAGTTACTGGCATGTTGAACTATTTGCTTCGATTAGAAATAGAAATCTTGTATATATAGTAGACCCCTTTTTCTATAGAATGTTATATATACTGTTGCAAATGGAATAGAGTACCGATTTTGCGTCATATTTTGTAAAAGGTTATCACTTTTCACAGTATGTATCGGATTCGAACAAAATACGGCACGCAGTGAATGTGTCGATACACATAAGCACAAGTACAAGTAATTTATGTACCGTGGTTATAAAGCATATAGAAGTAATTTTATGCAATGTGATTACAAAATCACATTGCATTTCCTAGAATTGCAAGGTTGCATTATGCAGGTTTTGTACTTTCTAACCAGTATAAATAGTACCTATGCAGTTCGTATATCTCAGTACAGTATTCACCATGGATTTGTATAAACTGAATAAAATTAGCTCAGGTAAAACTTTTAAGAAAATTAGTGATATTACACCCGACACGGTGTATGAAATCAAATCGGCCAATATAATAGAGACGAAAGGGAACAGTCTACACTGCCAAAAACCGTACCGCGGAAAAGCCATCTACCGAAAAGCCACAGTGTCGAAATGTCATAGTGCCGACACTTACCCCCTCCACCATGGCCATAGCGTCGAAATCTTCAATATCCACACTGCCGAAATGTCATAGTGCCGACCTTTGAATATATACATCTGGAAGTAGCTACCAACAAAAATCGTGTACCAAAGAAGATTGACAAGGATGGAGATACAATTGAGACCAATCCATTTTCCCCTTAGTAAAATAACCTTCGCACACTTTTCCGGCGCGCTCGTGTGGTGCTCGTGGTTTTCCGTTCCGCCTCGTTGAAAACGGGAGTATCAATTACCAGGAGATCTCTGTCCAACTAATGCTTATACATAATTCTATCCTTCTCAATCTACTTTGAGCCAACGAAGTCTTAAGGAACATATAGTGTACGCTCAAAGGTGCTGACACTTACTCCCTCCACAATGTTCATAGCGTCTACATTGAAATGTCCGTAGCGCCAACATTGGAATGTGCGTAGTGCCGACACTGGTGCAATGTCAATATCGTCGAAATGTCATAGTGCCGACACTTGACTGTTCATAGCGCCGACAACATACCCCCTCCACATTGCTAGTAGTGTAGACCAGATAAATGTTCATAGTAGGTAAGAGCCGGCCAAAATCAATACAATATTTATGTAATAGATGGTACAGGTATCGCTTTTCTAAACACGTTTCTCGTTCTTTCTTGTAATATCAATATATAATTTATGAATTAAATATTTATTATGTGTAAATACTGAAAGGCAGTTAATCTTTTCAGCACATAAAAATTTATAAATATGTTAAAATAACTTTTCTAGATAATAAGCAGTTTAATAATTAATAAAAACTACGTAAATTGTACTTTAAGGTTTAAGGCCACATAAATTTTTAAAAATGCTATTTGGTTTATTCCCACGGATGTGCATTTACGCGTAAAAAAATATTTTTTACGTTTACGTGTTAAAAATGCGTAAAAAATGTTAAATAAGTTAAAAAACGTAGATAATGTATAATTTTAGTTCTTCATAACGACACTAGATGACTTGTTGTTTACAAATGTCACATTACAGTAACTTTCCTTAACCCTATCAAAAATATATTCTAAGACGACTGAAACTATGACATTTCGACACTGTGGCTATTCGGCAGTATGGCTTCTCGGCGGTACGGTTTTCGACAGTACCTACGACATATACTCAGACGAAATTTGGTAGGCGTGTGGTTCTGTGTATAAGCAACTTTGAAGTGTTTTTACCCGCCCGTTTTTCAGATCACACCTCAAATGAAGTGGATGATTTAAAGAATCATACAGTTCAAAATATAACAACCGCAACGGACAAGTTTACAAAGCTAGAATTTACTAGGTAAAATATTAAATAAAATATTGTTCAAATTTCTAATAATTTTTGTTTTATATTAAATAATTAAACTATATAATAATAGTTTTATATAAAATATGGATAGCTATAAACGTATATTTAAACAAGAACCAATGAACAAATTTTCGTTTCGATTATTTTAAAAATATACATTTTTATTTTATAATTGATCGTAAATAAAATTAATTTTTGCAAATATGTTTTAATGTACCGAATATAAAAAAAATTACAATTAAACATAACCTGCAAAGACATGTAAAATATACGTGTAACAAAACGAATTCATTAATATTATATAAGTTCTGTAACAAGACTCATACTTTGCGTGCACATAAAAAACATATGGATACTTTTCATAGAAAAGAAATAAATTTAAACAATTCGACCCCATCAACTTCTTCGGGATATGGAATTAATAACACAAATAATCAGTTAAGTAAAAATAAAAGAGTAAAAACTGACACCCCTGAAAACGATAACATTTTGTGTACATTTTGTGATATTTATATTTAAAAAATCAGTACAATGCTCATTTGAAGACAAATTTGCATAAAATAAATGCAACTAAACAACAAGAAGAGTACAACCCTGAACTATCAATAAACAAACAAAACGAAGAATAATATCGTACAAAATTAGTAATAAAGACTCATTGGATATAATAACGATTTTGAAAAATATTTAAAAAAGTGTTTTAAATCTTATTAACGTTCAGAGACAAAATCATAATGCTATTAAATTAAATTTAGAACTTTTTTGTCTCTATAAAAAAATTGGAAAAGATGATAACATAAAGGAAGAAATAAAGTCATTTAATACCAAATTCGAAGAAGTTTTATAGTCAACAGATATTTCAACTTTGTACGATACATTATTGTCCGTAATAGAGAACAAAAGCAGCAAGTTTCAGGTAAAATATTTAGTAACTAATTTCTATATATATATATATATATATATATATATATATATATATATATATATATATATATATATATATATACAAAACTTTTAACTATTTTTGTTATAGGAGAGAGATTCGGGATGGTCGTTAGCTGGTGTCAATTATTTAGAAGTTAATATAAATAAATATTCACCAATAGCAGGATCCTCGTACATCGATTTGCCACAAGACGTGAAACGAAAGAAAGCTTGCATAAATGTGGAAAATATCGATCAACAATGTTTCAAATGGGCCGTACTCTCAGCTCTACATCCAGTTAATCGTCAGCACCAGCCACAACGTGTAGTACACTATGTAAATTATGAATGTGAGTTAAATTTTACTGATATTAATTTTCCTGTCAAAATTAAAGATATTTTAAAATTTGAAGAATTAAATGAAAACATATCAATTAATGTGTTTGGACTTGAAAACAATTCCAAGGAATGGAAACACAACATTGTTGGCCCGTTGCATCACACGAAAACTCGTAAAATAAATCATATAAACTTATTATATTTAGGAGATAATAAAAATCATTATGTGTGGATAAAACACTTTTCTTGTTTAACTGGAACCCAAATTAATTCTCAAGGACATAGAACATGGATCTGTGTTGGATGTTTAATATATTTTCCGTCAGAAGAAAATTTACAAAAACATCAAAATTTCGATTGTGGAAAAATATTTACAATTTTACCACAAGAGAGTGAAAATATTCTCGAATTTAAAATTTCCAGAAAAAACTTGAAGTACCTTTTGTTATTTATGCAGATTTTGAGTCTTTACAAAAACCAATCCACACATGTTCACCCAATAAAAACCAATCGTTTACAGAAAAAAAACACACATACATGAACCCTATAGTTTTGCTTGTTTTATGAAATGTTCATTTAACGATGAATTAAGTAAATTTAAAATGTATTGATGCACCATCAAAATCTGTTGAAAACATTACAGAAGATATAGAAGAAATTTACAATAAATATTTAAAAATAATTATTCCAATGAAACCACTTACGATAGAGGAACATCAAAATTCTAATTCCGCTTCATATTGTCATATTTGTGAAAAACCATTTAATAATGATGATATAAGGGTCCGTGACCATTGCCACATCACTGAAAAATTTCGCGGCACTGCTCATTACGATTGTAATTTAAATTTTCAAATTCCAAATATTTGGCCAATATTTTTTCATAATTTAAGTGGATATGATTCACATTTATTTATAAAAAAATGGCTTTTGATAATAATAACAACATTAATATTATACCAGAAAACAAAGAAAAGTATATCTTTCTCAAAAAATATTCTAGTTGAAACAAAGGAAAACCAAAATTTATATATGAAACTAAAATTTATAGATTCCTTTAAATTTATGGGAAAATCACTTGAGAGTTTAGCACAAAATTTAAAACCTAATCAATTTGTAGAAATGTCCAAATTTTTTCCAAACATTGAACATTTTAAATTAGTAACAAAAAAAGGAGTTTTTCCATACCAATATACGGATTCGTTTGAAAAATTAATTGAAACTAAACTACCTGAAAAAATATTATTCTATAATAGTTTAAATAAAACTCATATTTCTCAAGAAGAATACAATCATACTTTAAATGTTTGGAATGTATTTAAGTGCAAAACCTTTGGTGATTATTCTGATATTTACTTGAAAACAGATGTTTTACTTTTAGCAGATATATTTGAAAATTTTCGAAATATATGCAGAAATGTATACAATTTAGATCCTTGTCAATATCTTACTGCTCCCGGTCTTAGTTGGGATGCAATGTTAAAATGTACTGGAATTAAACTTGAATTGTTTACGGATATTGATATGTTACATTTTGTCAGAAAAGGCATTCGCGGTGGGATCTCAAATTGTACACATCGATTCTCAAAAGCAAATAATAAATATTTACCAAATTATGATTCTGAAAAAAATAGTAATCATATAGTTTATTTGGATGCAAACAATTTATATGGATATGCAATGTCTAGGACTTTACCAACGGGTAATTTTAAATGCTTTTCATAAAATGAAATTAATGATTTAAATCTCTTGGCTATACGAAATAATTCAGATACAGGATATATTCTAGAAGTAGATTTAGAGTATCCTAAATATTTACATGATTTTCATAAAGGTTTACCGTTTTGCTGTGAAAATGTAAAACCTCGAAATTCAAAACAGTCCAAACTAATATGTAACTTAAACAACAAAAATAATTATATTATTCATTATCAAAATTTACAGCAAGCATTATTATCAGGTTTGGAATTAACAAAAATACACAGGGTTTTAAGTTTTAAACAATCTGGATGGTTAAAGACGTATATAAATTTAAATACAAATTTAAGAATGAAGGCTAGTAATAATTTTGAAAAGGATTACTTCAAATTAATGAATAATTCTGTATATGGAAAAACTATGGAAAATGTAGATAAAAGAGTTGATGTAAAATTATTAACACATTGGGAAAATATAGGAAAAAAAAAACAAGGTGCCGAAAAATTTATTGCAAAACCAAATTTTCATAGTTTGTCTATATTTTCCGAAAATTTAGTTGCAATTCAAATGAATAAATTAAAAGTCGTGTATGATAAACCAATATACTTAGGTTTCACTGTATTAGAACTTTCCAAATTACACATGTATGATTTTCATTATAATATAATAAAACCTAAGTATAAAAATGATATCAAACTTCTGTACACAGACACTGATTCTCTTGTTTATGATATAAATACCAGTGATGTATATGCCGATATAAAACAAAATATAAACCATTGTGATACATCAAATTTTGCACAAAATAATCCTTATAATAGCTTTGTTCGATGACATGTACTAGGCCTCCCTAGTGTCAACTTTCTTACACTAACATGTTTTATGAGAAACGGGCAGCTTCTGGCAGGCTGTTCGATGACAAAAATTTTAAGAACTAGTGCTCATGTAAGACTAGGTCACCACACAATTGGGGTCATAATAGTTTGTGTTATTATTTGCATATATTGCAGAATAAGTAATATCAATATTAAAGTGTCATAAGTGGGTTATTACTCAATTGTTTGATGACTTAGCATTACAGTAATATAAAAGACTGTATAGACGATGGGAGTTAGAGTGTGTCCAAGAGAGAGTGTCCAGAGACCAGAGATATAGAAGACCCATCCTCCATACAGTCGGTAAAGCAACCATCATTCATCAAGTGTAAATATATATCATTCAATTATACTAGTCAATAAACTTATGTATAATAATAATTAATATTATTATTACAACCCTTATTCTTCCACAAGAAGTAGGAACATTTATTAGAGTTTATTATCTATTATTTTGCAGTTACTAAATTGTACCACCAGTCTGGCAAGAACTCACTTATAAATATTATTTGCAATTCGCCCCTTAAAAGGCGGGTTACACTCACGTTTCTGACCTGACTCGCGAGGTGGTATAGAAAGTGCAGACTAGGAGTGGGGGTAACTAAATATTGTTCGGTAGACATTTTAATTCTATTCTATCTACACATCTGTTTATTAACCTAAAATTTTACACATTGAGAAATTAAAATAATGGATTCAGATATAGTATATTGTCTTTGTTTTGTTATATAAAGAATTAATATATCTGTCTCTCAATCTGATGAAGAATCAAGTGAAGATTGATCTTCGTCAGAATCGTTTATTAGTTCAAACACTATGCTCTTTAAAACAGACATTTCTGCAGTCACTTCTTTGCAGCACTATGACATTTCGGCAGTGTGGATATTGAAGATTTCGACGCTATGGCCATGGTGGAGAGGGTAAGTGTCGGCACTATGACATTTCGACACTGTGGCTTTTCGGTAGATGGCTTTTCCGCGGACCGGTTTTCGGCAGTGTGGACTGTTCCCTTTCGTCTCTATTATATTGGCCGATTTGATTTCATACACCGTGTCGGGTGTAATATCACTAATTTTCTTAAAAGTTTTACCTGAGCCAATTTTATTCAGTTTATACAAATCCATGGTGAATACTGTACTGAGATATACGAACTGCATAGGTACTATTTATACTGGTTAGAAAGTACAAAACCTGCATAATGCAACCTTGCAATTCTAGGAAATGCAATGTGATTTTGTAATCACATTGCATAAAATTACTTCTATATGCTTTATAACCACGGTACATAAATTACTTGTACTTGTGCTTATGTGTATCGACACATTCACTGCGTGCCGTATTTTGTTCGAATCCGATACATACTGTGAAAAGTGATAACCTTTTACAAAATATGACGCAAAATCGGTACTCTATTCCATTTGCAACAGTATATATAACATTCTATAGAAAAAGGGGTCTACTATATATACAAGATTTCTATTTCTAATCGAAGCAAATAGTTCAACATGCTAGTAACTTCAAGTGTTTTCCACGATAAAGCATTAAAATCACGACAGTTAAGAGATCACTTTAAAGATAATATAAAAGTGTGTATTTCTTATTACATCAAACAAATAAGTATAAACCGATTAGATGGTCCGTGAGGAAGAAACCCTATATACAATATGAGGAATCATACAGCTTTCGATATGGTTTACATTCACAGAGATTGTTCGAATCAAATTCATGACACACGAAAAATTTGGGGTTGCTATACTGAACATGCACGAATGGAGTTTGTCATGCACTCAACTCCACATTATGGCATACCAAACCTACTACAAATGTGTGCGGATTGCTACATTTGCGGATTACCTCTTGCCATATATGCAAAACCAGAAGAATGCTTTCTTTGTGGACCTGACAATGAAAATATGTAATTTTTTTTTTATTTATTATTATAGTATACAAATAAGTATAAACCGAAGATTTGGTTGGTGGAGAATCAACCCAATATTTATTATAAGAAATCATACAGTACTCAATATGGTATATGTTCATAGAGATTGAAACAAATTAATCTTACTAGAATATTTTAGAGACAGTTATACAAAACACGCATTTAATAAATACATACTTATTATTTTATAATGCTACAGTAAATATTGTATATAACACCAGTAGGTAGAATTCAAATTCAAGTCCGACCCTGCTACTATCCGCTGTCCGCGAGGTCAAGTATGCCGCGCACGCGAACAGAACGAAAGGGAAAGGAGTTAAGCTGGGTGTGTCCGGCTAAGCTAAACGCTGAACGTTCGTTACCAATCAGTTCGTAGCAGCGAGGAAGCAGGACTGTTATTCGCCAGCCTATCAATTTGTTTGTGTGTTGTTTTTTTGGCAATTATTAAACTTTGTTTAACTACAAATAATAAATAATTATTAATTAATATTTTTGTATCTAATCTAGTAAAATAAAAAATTTATAGGATACTTTAATTTTTTACTATGTAACTCATTCAAAAATATAACTTAAATTATACCGTAACTATGTTTATATTTGTTATTTTAATTTTTACTACATAAACTAGTCTTAAAACAAATTTATTTAATTTATTACTTGTGTTTTTTACTTTCCGTCCACAAACAGGGTATTATACTCTTGCCTGGTTAAACAAAAATAATCCGAATGCGCAAAGTTAATAAAAATCAACCACGTACCGTCAATTACGTGTATCTTTCATGTTCCAACCACAAACTAGACTTTAAACTCTAACCTGGTTGAACAAAAATAATCGGGATGCGCAAAATTAATAAAAATCGACCGCATAACGTCAATTACGTGTATCTTTCACGTTTCAGCCACAAACTGGACTTTAAACTCTAACCTGGATGAGAAAAATTGATCCGGATGCGCAAAGTTAATAAAAATCAGCCCCAAAACGCCATCCACAATTGTGGATGTTGTAGAATCTTCTCTACTAATGAGAGATGTATAATTTTGTGTGTATTTGGCGAGCATACTTGCTGATAAAATTTAATTTGAAGCTGATGAGATATAATTTGACTTTAGTCCGTGAACTTATTTTGATTGATATAATTTGACCTTAGACCTTATATTAATAAATGTTGTAAACAAGAATTTTTGTTATATGTCATTTTTAATTAATAATTTCTTTTAAATGTCTAAAATTTGTTTACCTAAACAAGTTATAGACGATAACTTTATTGAACCCACATTTTTGCAAGTTTTTAATTTTTGCCAATTAAGTAATTTTTAAATGATATTTTTTTTAAATGTTTAAAATTTGTTTATATAAACAAATTATTATACAATTTTACGTTAGTACTTTGATAAACATACATTGTATTACACTTTGATAAACATACACGTGAAAGCAGTGTTGTCCCGTGGCCGTGTGCTTGAGTGTCTGGTCGCGAATCGGCTTCGATCCCGACCGGCGCCAAATATTTCCAATTTTAAATAGCACAAAAGTGACCCCTGTGGTGCACTCTCCACGGCAGCTATGAGTGCCCGTGAGGTGACGCCTGGTAAGCGCCCACACGGTAAAATATATCGTCATCATTACCGATGTCTACATGTGTTGTAGATATTGGCACACCCAGAAATGGGTAATATGCCGTGATGATATATTTATTTATTTATTTATTTTACATGTGAAAGCTGTAAGTTGTATGTTATAGATTTTTATTTAAAAATGGAGAAAAAAATTATTGCTAGTAATTTGCTATCAATTGCTTTAAAATTGTGACGAAGTCACATTGTTTCGCCATGAAATTCCAGCATGCCATCGTCCAGAGAATATCACCGTACACTGTGGGGCACCATCACAGCGTATAAATGTTTTCCAGAGACAACTGTGACACAAGAACAGAACTTGATAGTTTAAAATTGATCTTAACATGCCCTTAACCTTACCTGTAGCACATGGTGAGCACGCGGTAACAGCCGACAAAATATTCTCTAGTTTCCAGCCTGCCACTATCTTTCCGGGGTTTTCGTGGACGGCATTCACTCTGCACATCTCACGGCAACTGCAAAAGCTACAGTTCACCTCGATTTTACAACTAGAGCACGCATTCCAAATCTGTCAAGACCGCAGCGCCAAACCCAGGCGGAATAAACTAGAACTTGAGATATTTGTTAATTTCTATATTATGGTAATAATTTTTTTATATATATTATCTGTTAGTTTCAAGCAAGAAAAACTGGATTTTCGCATTTTCACTTGCGTATAGAATATTCTAGAAATATTTCAATAGCCAAGCCTCACGACCAATAAGCCGAGTCTGTTCTCCCACTCGGCCAATCAAATACGATTAAAGCCCTTCCACATAAACCGCGCGCGTTTGAACGAGAATTACCAAAATTCGGCTATAAAAGACGCAGCAGCAGCCCTAGAATTCATTCTGTCCTCTGGCTAGCTGTTCTTGTCAGAACCAGGAGTTCTATAGCCGTTCTATAGAATCAAGTTCCAGTACCAGCCCCAGAAGACAGAGCCCAGATCTTCTACAGCTGTTCTGTAGAATTCAGTCACCGAGTGTCGCTGTTTGTCAAGTCTACGTTTTACAGAGTGAATATTACTTCACGTTTGTCTTCAGAGTAAGAATATTTCACGTACTAAGTTTCTCAGAGTTAATATTTCACGTACCAAGTTTCACGGAGTAAAGATTTCACGTACTAAGTTTCACGGAGTAAATATTTCACGTACAAGTTCTCAGAGTAAATATTATTACAAGTTCTCAGAGTAAATATTATTTCAAGTTTGTGTAAAGTGTAAATAATATTTCGCGTACTAAGTTCACAAAGTTGATAATTCCGTGTTACTTGATAATAAAATTCTCAGTAGTTCAAATAATATTAGTCACAGTTTCGCATTCATTTATTAAATTGTACAAAGTGTGTAAATAAACATAGTCTTAGGGTACTGCATTTTTCACTGCACAAAAACAACCTAAGAATCCCAGCCTACACGACTAGCTATCCGCAAACCTTCCTCATCCTTCTCTCAGTTACACGGAGATACAAGATGGCGCCCGAGCAAGAATCAACCCAGACAGCAGCGATGGAGTGTGCGGATGACGTCACAATTTGGCGACCGAATAATGATGTCACAATTTGGCGATCGAACAATGACGTCACAAATTGGCGCTAGAGCAGTGTCGTTACAAAATTAAAAAATCTGTTGTGGCCAGCACAAGACCTCTCGCCATTTCCCTATTAGGCTATATAATTATTGTATTGCACTTCGCTTTCGAACCGTCGTTTTATAACAAAATATTATAGAACATTACCCAAATATTGTTTTTTATTATATTTAACATGTCTTCTGCACACATATAATTCTAATTATATCTATTTTTCATTGTATGAGGAAGTTTCTAAATGCCATAGATTGTTCCAATTCTTTAACCAGATTGGCGGTATTTCTGATGGATATATGCATTTTACCACAATTTTACCTATAATTTCAAATATTTAATTAATAAAACAATAAGAAAAAACAAATATACTTCCCAGTAAAAGCTATCAGAATGTCACTAAAACTGTTGACACTGACATGTGTCATTTACAAATTATGTTATAAACATTGGAATTTGTCAACTGGTTTCCTTAGTGCCGTAGCCTCTGCGATTAGTTCACTCTATAAATTATAGTATCTTTATCTCTAAATCTATACAAGATATAATAAAAATTTTACGTATATTAGATGGAGAATTTTATGTTCTTCAATATTTAATAAAAAAAACCTCCCAAAAATTATATTTAGAAGAATTTTTCTAAGAAACTACTACTTCCGGTTGTTCAATTGTTACCAAAACCTTTTCAGCTCTTCCAAGGAATGTCAGATTGAGGAAACTGCAGTTAAATATTTTTTAAGTCTTATAGTTTTCGAGGAATCGTGACTACAACATCCAGACATACATACATACATACATACACACACACACACATACACACATCCACACACACACACACACACACACACACACACACACACACACACACACACACACACACACACAGACATCATTTTAAAAATGTTATTATCGGATTCTAGGGACCTTAAATCGTGCTTATTCAATAAAATCTGGATATGCGAATTTTAGCATGAATCCAATACCTCTCTTAGCGAGAGGTAAAAAGCTATCAGAAGAAGAATATAAGTCATACAAATTATTAATAAAAGATACTAAAAGGGATTGTAAAAATGTAATTTATATAATTAAAAAATATGCACCTATTGCATATATATGTCATCAAATTTCTGAAGAAAATTTACGTGATATATTAATTACGAGCCCTATCCCATAAGTGTTGGCCCAGTTGCATAAAATCATTGAAATGACTTATTTAAGCAAAAAATCAAAACACCTACTAATTTATTTCCATTGAATTATAACTTAATGCCTTAAATACTGGAAATAACTGATCTACACTAACTAATGCAATGGGGAAGTTTAGCATGGTAAAAATTCTACATAACATACTATTTTCTCACAAATATAACACAAATGACTGCTGAAAATGAAATTAAAAAAAAATTATTGCTCCATTTATTTATAATTAATATTTTTTGGGTAAACTGGAAGTACGTCACAAGTCAGTTATGCGCAAACTCAGATAGAACGGTGAAATCGAACCACTTGAACGTAGGTCGTAACAAAGCGTAAAAGCGCTTCACTGGTAACCGCAACTGCGTGCGACAGTGTATATGGGACATACGTTGCGCCAAGCCTCTACCGACGTCATCACAAAATTACCTTGTGTGGATCACTACAATTTACCAATACATGAAACTCATATTGACAGTCCACCTCCATCAATTGGAAAGTGTTTTGAATGTAAAAAAAATTATGAAACTTATATAACACTAATCAATGTTTAATTACACAATATTACATAATCCGTACAATATTTGTTAAAGATGTATATTTAACAATAATTGGACATTTTGCTTTAAAGTCTAAATAGCTCAATAATTATTATCAACATTTAAATTTACATTATTTTACCCTGAATGGGAAATTAGGGGTATGGAATGTATTAATTCAAAATGCGAATTATTGTAAAACATATATTTTGCATTCAAAAAAACAGAGTACATTTACATATTACTAACAATATTTGTTAATGGATTATAATTCATTATTTTATCATGTATAATTGAATAATGAACCACTGTATTTTTTGGTACATTTTCATTTGTTTCAAATTCCAATCTTATATCAACATTACCCGATTTCAATGTCTTACTCTGATGCGAACAATCTATGACCACCAGCGGTGCTGTATTGATAATTCATGAGGTGTGAATATAGGCTCACATGCTCGGTCATAATAAGACAACTGAAATTGAGTATACATGGCCCAATGGTTATTTTTAATATTCAAATTAAGGTTATCGTAGGGGTACATATCAAAATTTAAATACAGCTTAATATTACTCAAATTACAGTGATCAAATTTACTCATGTCCTTATTATGCTTATTTTTGCGATCTGTTTGAAATCCAACAATAATGAAACGAGGTTATCGGCTACCGATATATGTGGAATTTTCCAGTGAACTTTACTTAATTCAATTTTCATATTTTCACTGGCGACACTGTTTCAATTGCATCACTTGCATATATGAGAACTAATTCTTGTTGTAAATTTAGGATATTTCTTTTAAAATCTTCACAAAATCCTAGAAGCATATTGAGAGAGATGCATACATAGAGTGTCTATTAAATGTTCTGAATTCTCATTCAACATTAGTTTTACTTATCCAGCTATTGTGTTTTTTATTATATCCAAGCCATAACAAATACCATATCTAATTATTAAATACCATATCTCTTTTTCTTTTTAGAACTTTTTCAACAAGATATACATTAGGATACTTTACTCTTTGTAATTCATATTCATAAAATCCCCCGTGTATAATTTGTCCCGACTGATCTTTAAGAATATATGTAGTAGGATTTGTTATTTGAATCGAATGTATATTAAAAATTTCATTAGATCAATTAGGAGTATAACCTTTTACAAAAGCCCCTCTATATTAGCTTATACGTACTAAATCACCTACTTTAATTTTTGCTTTTCCAACCATTTTAATATTACTGTAAACAGTGTTGAGAAGTAATTTTTCATTATTTTTACAAACATCAATAGGTTTTATATTAATAGTTCTGTGTTTTGTATTATTATACTTTTTTTGTAAGTTTAGGTAATAAACTCAACTACTTATATGTACCTTGTAAACTAAACTCTTTCCACATCATTGATTTTATGGTACGATTAACTCGCTCAACAACAGATGCCTTTTTCGTACTATAACTTGAATAATTAATATTATATTTACTCATTAAATTTTGAAAATTTTCATAATAAAATTCTTCTCCAAGATCAGTTTGTAAATATTGAGGAATTCTATCACTACTGAGCAAAATACTTTTCATAGCAGCTGAAATTTCAGAACTTGTTTTGTTTTTTATGGGCTTGGTCCACAAAATATTTGGAAAATACATCAGTAACAACTAAAATCTAGCGATAGCCTTTATTTATTCTAGCAGAAGGAATCATTTTAAACAAATTAGCTTGAAATAAGTCATCTATTTCTTTACAGCCCGATTCACAAAAAAGTTTAAGCTAATCCTCATTTTTGGATTAGTGAATTCTATTCTATTCCGGTATTTAAAATTTAATTTTCATGATATTATCAATAAAGGTAGATACTAGGAATAGATTAGACTATATTTTAAGTTATATACTGTCAAAATTAGAGTAGAATTCGCTAATCCAAAAATGAGGATTAACTTAAACCTTTTTGTGAATCGGGCTGTTTGTGATTACACGTCTTCTGTGAAAATGCACTCGCGCTGGTCTATGTAATTCTTCTACAATTTCACGTTTAATTTTCGACATAATTAACAAGTGTTTCCAAAACAATTTCCACATATAATTCACTAGTTTTTAAGCCCATAGGACTGGGATATATTGTCAATTTATCTCCCTTTACAACATGTTTATCAACTATTATTGAAATACGGGGATTTTTATTAATTCGATAGTTTATCCACTCCTTGGGAATATTTAAATTAATTTGAATTATTTTACCTGTACATGGTAAACTGTACAAAGACAAATTTGAACTATTTATTATATTATAAGTATCACCTTGTAGTTTTAATTTTAAATTAATAACAATGGTGGATTTTAAATTATTTTTCACTTTGGACAATTCTACTTGGAAATTACTTTTTAGTATATTTATTTTGTTTATATGACCTAATTCTAATTCTTTAATTTGTTGTACAAAAGGTAATAAATTTTTAGTATATTTTTTAGTTTTATGTTGCTCGATATGACGTCCGAACTTGTCAAAAAGGCCAATTCATTCACATTATCCCAGTATTCATACTCCACTCTTTTTTACCTCTCGCTAAGAGAGGTATTGGAATCATGCTAAAATTCGCATATCCAGATTTTTGTGAATAAGCACGATTTAAGGTCCCTAGAACCCGATTATAACATTTTTACGATGATGTCTGTGTGTGTGTGTGTGTGTGTGTGTGTGTGTGTGGATGTGTGTATGTGTGTGTGTGTGTGTATGTATGGATGTTGGAGGGACGATTCCTCAAAAACTATAAGACTTAAAAAATATTTAACTGCAGTTTCTTCAATCTGACATTCCTGGGAAGAGCTGAAAAGGTTTTGGTAACAATTGAACAACCGGAAGTAGTACTTTCTTAAAAAAAAATTTCTAAATATAATTTTTTGGGAGTTTTTTTTATTAAATATTGAAGAACATAAAATTCTCCATCTAATACACTTAAAATTTTTATTATATCTTGTATAGATTTAGAGATAAAGACACTATAAATTATAGAGTACACTAATAGCAGAGGCCAAGGCACTAAGGAAACCAGTTGACAAATTCCAATGTTTATAACATGACACATGTCATTGTCAAATATCAACATTTTTAGTGACATTCTGATAGCTTTTTCTGGGGAGTATATTTAATTTTTCTTATTGTTTTATTAATTAAATATTTGAAATTATAGGTAAAATTGTGGTAAAATGCATATATCCATCAGAAATGCCGCCAATCTGGTTAATGAATTGGAACAATCTCTGATATGAAAATGATATAAAATAGATATAATTAGAATTATATGTGTGCAGAAGACATGTTAAATACAATAAAAAACAATATTTGGGTAAAGTTCTGTAACATTTTGTTATAAAACGACTGTTCGAATGCGAAGTGTAATACAATACATATATAGCCTAATATGGAAATGGCGAGAGGTCTTGTGCTGGCCACAACAGATTTTTTGATTAATTTTTACCTTCCGTCACCTTTAGGTAAGGGAGGTATTGTCTTTGGTCAAAAAATTCGGTGGTGAGTTTTTAATGAATAAGCACGTTTTAATGTCCCTACAATATGATTTTACTGGTTTTACGATGATGTCTGTATGTGTGTGTGTGTGTGTGTGTGTCCGTCCGTGATAACTCCAAAACTACAATTCTAAAAATTATGATTCTTTCGTATTCCTCTACCTTACAACCCTATGAAGAGCTGATTAGATTTTGGTTATAATTGGTCAACCGGAAGTACCCTTATTTGAAGTTCTTAACAGTTTTTCTTGAAAAATCGCAGTTAAATATCATTTTCGACATTTTATGTGATTATCAATAGAAAGAATATCTTATTCTCTATACGGTTCGATTATACATTTTCCTTCATATTCAATAGATATAGAGTTATAGAGAGATTAAGAGAGATTAACTTTCGAAAATCAGTCAGCTTTGCAAAAATTATGAAAACAACAGATATATTCAAAAAAATCGAATTGGCAGATGTCAGTGGCAAGTGCAACGCCAAAGTGGAAAGTATATGATCTGAAAGTGATATAAGTGACAGAGTGTCCCTCGTCAGAGACTTGCATTTGCGGCCTCGCCTCAAGATAGGAACTTATAATGCAAGAAGTACGAGAAATGCAAAAGAGAAGATGGAAGGACTGTATAGCAGAAGATTTGAGAGAGGAAGAACTGTGTCACGAAGGTGCTTTGGACAGGAATAAGTAGAAGAGAAGAGTAATAAACAGCGACTTCTAATAAAATAGGGAAAGGTTGAAGCAGGAGGAAGTGTTAAGTGCAATACATAATGTACGTTCGTATTCGTATTAAAATTTTATTAGATTTTAGAATTTTTTCAAAGGAACTTTCAGTATGGATATGTAAAAAATAGTGTGTTCTTGTTACAATTATACAGGATATATAGAATCTTTTTCAAGGAACTTTTGGTATAGGATATGTACAAAATATATTGAATTGACGGAAGGTTTTATGCTGGCCACAACAGATTTTTTTAAATAACTTCCACCTGACACGGAACTTGGTTTTTTAGATATTGAACTTATATATCTTAAAGCTGGACTTCCAACTGACGTAGAACTTGGTCTTTTAGAAATTGAACTTATTTTTTTGAATCTGGAACAACTTTTTTCCGAGGGTCTAACATTGGGGCAATAATGGAAGTATACTTCTGAGATCTACTTCCTGCAACTTGCTCGCTGTTACTATAATTTCTGCGGGCAGCGTTCGTTCTTTTTACAATATCAACATAATTTTTTTACGATCGATCTGTGTATACCCTATTGGTTATATAAACCTGGTGTTCCGATATACTTTAGATCTTGTATAACTATATCCTTACCCACAATTTTTAACTCCGAATCACCTATAAAAAATGTATCTGTACCTTTATCATCTGTTACCATCTCTTCAACGTATTGTCGAGGTAATGGATCGTACTGGTCTAAATACTCTCTGAATGAGGGCTCCTGAGTTAAATTCAAAATATCCTCTCTAGTTAATGATGGACAATCTTCAGTCATGGATGATTGATTTTCAATAAATAATTCATCATCACCACTACCATCCTGATCCATTGATTCTGCCACTACACTCGTTTCTAAAAATTTAAGACTCAATAAAATTTTATTTTTGCCAGATATTTCCTCCTCATTCTTTACTTCTTCTTTCGGTTCACTTTTAACTTCTTGTTTTACATTGGCCATTGGTAAATGGACTGCAATATCTTTTAAAGATTTGATTATTGGTTTATACTGCGATTCTAACTCAATTTTTCTATGTAATGCACCAAGTCTAAGGTTTTTAAGCTTCTGTTTAATAATATTTCGGGTGTTAATTACATCTTTTGTTAATTTTTCATTCATTTTTAATTTGGACACAACGTCAAACTAATAATCAGTTGAATTCAATCAGTTCCTGTTCCAGATGTTTACGAAATTTACAGAGATGTAACTACTGGAAACAGCTTAAAAACAGATCGGATAGCAGATAACTAGCTGATAACCAGGAAACCAGGTCAGGTGTTTAAATTTACAGAGCTGTTACTAGTGAAAACAACTAAAAAACAGATCGGATAGCAGATAGCCAGGTCAGGTGTTTAAATTTATAGAGCTGTTACTAATGGAAACAGCTAAAAAACAGATCGGATAGCAGATAACCAGCTGATAACCAGGTAAAAAAAAAACAGATCTGATAGCTGTATAAACAACTCAAAAATAGGTGGGACTTAATTGCAATCAGTTCCTGTTCCAGATGTTTACTGTGTTATAGCTAACCACGAACTGAAGCCGCTTAGCTCGTGGCACTGTTATTTGTTACAATATGGTGATCAAATCTTAAACGATAACACCCGCTATTTATCTCGCTTTCTTTGTCAATAACTATAAACCCGTACTTATCACACCAGCAAAAAGAACAGAGGTCTTTAAACTTTTCATATGACATATCTGTATTTATGTGATCAGTAAATGCTTATTATATGCAGATGATTTTAAAATTTTTACAACAATCTCTGATAATACCGACTGTATGAATCTGCAAAAGGATTTAGACAGTATTTTTCAATGGTCGCAGAAGAATAGGCTGTACTTTAATTTAAAAAAGTGTGAAACTGTAAGCTACACTCGTAAAATTAATATAATCAAATTCAATTATGCAATGGGGGACACAATTCTTGTACGTAGTACTGCTAAAAAAGATTTGGGAGTACTGTTCAACATGAAATTAATGTTTCATTTCATTAATAATGTAATTAACTCGGCTTGTAGAACACTTGGTTTTGTTTTAAGAAGTACTTATAATTTTAAAAATATAACATGTATAAAAATTATTTTCGATTCTCTTGTACGAAGTAAGTTGGAGTATGCAAGTTTGATTTGGTCTCCGTTCTATAATTGTTATATTTTAACACTTGAGAGTGTGCAGAAATTTTTTTATAAGCATTGTTATTATCGTGTAAACTCAATTTGGCCTAATTTGGAATATGAAACATTGCTATCAATTTTTAATGTACAGCCTCTTAGAGTACGGCGAATGAAACAGCAAATTTTATTTCTGTATAAGATTGTAAATTACATAGTTACTGTCCCTGATATACTAGCAATGCTTAATTTTTATGTACAGCCATACTACTCTAGGAGTCAATTCACTTTTAATTGCAGTGTTGCTAGAACTAATTATCAACTAAATTCGCCTATATATACAATATGCTGCATTTATAATAAGTATTGTGAGGATCTGGATTTTTCTGTGTCATTGGGTACATTTAAGAATTTGTTGGAAACAATAAAGTAAATGGTAATGTTTTTGTTAATATTTTCTTTTTATCTTGTATGTTAGTCTCTCCTATATATATTTTTTGTATCTTTTGGTATATATATTATTTGGATCTACTATTTTGGGAATATTTATCTATAAATATTATGTATTTTTGGTGTAAATTTTACTTTTTATTTTATACTCTGTATCTGTTTTGATTATATATTTATTCTGTAATTGGTGATTTCCCTGTTGAATAAATAAATAAATAAATATAGGTTTTAAATTCATATCATCTTGTTTAAATAATATTAATAGGTTAACATTATCCCGTATAAGATGTTTAGGAATTCTGGGGTACGTCTGACAAATAAAAAAAATCTATAGCCTTATTGCGACCCATAGAAAAGTATTCTCTAATTACATCCTGTTTATCGCAAGCTATATCATCAAATATAAACACAGAGTTGCATTGCGCATTACACCGCTTTTCAATATCTACGTTTTCATTATATGCAAAGTAACCTATTTCTTCAATAGGTTCTAGTAACATTTCTAAATACTTATATTTAGGCTGGAATAATGATTCTGAATATGTATAGACATTCGAAAAACATAGACCATTTTTATGCTCCAAAAGTGCAATCATAACATTTGTTTTACCGCATCCAGAAGGACCTGCTATAATACATCTAACTCGGTAACAACGTACTATGACGCGGGACACTACTAGCACTAGTAAAATCATAATTTTTAACCTCAAAGTCATTACTTTGCTTTACGGTCTGCATTTTCATATAAATAAATGTGCAAGCGTTACTTCAGCACTGTTCGTCACTGACTACGGAAGAGGTAAGACGTGCGCTACTTAAACGATCATGATGAGGGTGCAAAAAATAAATCTAACGGAAGTTTGTCATTCCAACATGTAGTTAATAGAGCCCGAAAAGCAATCAATGCAAAAACTAACTCAGATATAAATAAATCTGCAAAAATCGCTTTCTATACAGTTAAAAAAATAAAGCAAAAAATTAAAAATCCAAGAGTTGTATCTGTACCGAAAACCGGAGGGTTCCTTCCGTTAATTCCAATTTTCGCCGGCTTGAGTGCTTAAGCACAGCCTTCTCTAATATACAAGCCGTGCTGTTCGAATGGCAACAGCGCAAATTCTGTACTCGGTGGTCCTACCGTCGTACTACTTGACCGCTGTACCGCCTGTATTTATAGAAAGAAACAGACATAATTAATTATGTTACACATATTTATTATGTATATTTATAATTTAGTGTACAGAAAATATACATTATTTGTATTATTTATTGCGAAAATACTACAATTATTTTTTAAATGTATCTAGTTTCCTTTTCTTATTTTTTGGACATGATACTTTATTTTTTAGTTGCTCATGTTTGCAATTATTTTTATTTTTGACATAATTGTTAAGCAATATGTTGGCAAAAACACTACTTAACATATTCATAATATGTGCATGGTCCTCACCACAAACACAAATATTGTGAAAATCGTCGGAAAAATAATCATTTTTCAGACTAAGAATGCTCAGTTCACATAATAATTTTTTTTTATGCTTACATCTAAGAAATTTATATTCTAAATCATTATCATTAATAATATATTGCAAAATAGCACACATGTGAATAAATATTATCATTACAACCTCTGTGGGAATTGACAATCCCCCTCTTTGCAAATGATTAAAATATTCATTATCCACAAAGCTGCCTTTTTCCGCTACAACTACCGATATACAAATGTTACATCGTAATTTTTTTGCCACTGCATGCGATCCATAACCAGATACATAAATTTTAACGGATTCATCAATTTCACAAATAGCTAAGAAGTGAGAATCCAGAATATTAAGGTAATCGTTTAGATCACATGCAGCTTCATGTGATCTGGAAAATGAATCTTCAGATAAATCAAAAATTTTCTGCATCTCCATTAATGTAACCGTACCATCGGCCATTTTAAAAAGATGTTTGAGGCGAATTTTTTTCTCAGCATTTATAACATCATCTAGTGACACATTATAATTGCAACCAGATAATAGACGATACTTGCCGAACCTTTTTTCTAATTTTTCTGTGGTAAATTTACCGGGTAAAACGTATGTAATTGGATAACGATTAAATGAATACTCAATTATGTCTATAAGTACAGATGTACTCTGATGTAATGCATCATAAGTTTCATTGGTCAAATGCCCATTATTATTTTTCATATTATGCCAATTTTCAAGCCAAGTTAAAAAATTTTTTAAGAAACTTAATCTAGGATCTGCGGCACTGATGAAAGGTTTTGCGAAATCGTTACGTTTAATAATACCCTTTATTGTACTGGTATTGTTAACTATATTCCACCAATTTTTAATTATTTGTAAAAAATCTCCGGTATCATGATATCCATAACTTTTTGCTGCAGCTATCGTAGTATCGTGAAAAATATTGTCAACCAAATAAACTTTTTGTCTTTCAAGATTTGATGGATAAACTGATTTAAAATTTAATTTATAAGCTTTTTTAGCAAGACTATTTTTTTCTGTATGGTAAATGTCTCTAAGATCTTTAAATTTAGCATATTTAATTACTTCATGATTTTCAAAATCAGGATAAACAAACGTGTTGCCCAAATTTTTCAAATTTAACCAGTTTCCTCGAATATTTTTAAAAATATGAACGAAATCATATAAGAGAAAGGTAGTTCTTTGTGGATTGTTAAGACTGAGAAAAGATTTAATATTTGGCGTTAAAGTTTTAAACATAACACGATTTATTCTGTGATTATCCGTAATTACACATAAAACCTCAAATCCACAATTCTCAACAAATTTTATAACATCTTTAGCAATAGGAGCCATTTGATTACCTGTAACATTATTAACTGGTACCAGTTTAACAATTTCAGAAAAATTTCCGTATGCGGAACAAATCATAAAGGCAAGAATTGTTTTGGCAATATCATCGTTATTTGTAGCTGCGCCTATTACACTTTTACTTCTGTAATCTAGACGACTAGTTATATAAATTTCGTCTATTAAAAGAACAACAACTTTTTCAGTATCAGAAAATTTTTTTGCACTATTGATTAAATAATGCTTATTGTTTATATTACTATCCGGAGATACATTAATGGAGGATGACAGACTTTGTAAATACCGTTTATTCGGAAGAAAAAGAAAGTCGCGCATCAAATTATAACAAGAAGGTGATTGACAATAAACCATAAAGGCCATAACAATAGTTGTAGTCGAGTATTTTCTCTTATTGTTAACCATTTGCGTAACTTGATCAACTATTATTTCAAGTTGTTCACTATATGGAAATTCTTCATTAACACACTTTTTCCATTGCCTTTTGTAAGTAGTCGAGACCTTTTTTTAAAAGAAAAATAGTACTCTCTTCACTTATATTATGACATGAAAGTTTATATCTTCCCAAAATATTTTCTAATTGTGACCACTTAATAACTTTGAAATCATAGGGCAAAATGCATTTTACATCATTCATTGAAAGCTCGTTTCCTCTAATAAATATTTTGCATTTCAGTTCTGTATCTATGCAAATACTATTTTCTATATTTAATCCATTTTCAAAATTACTCGAAAATGTATATAAATATAAATATGTAGCCGTTATTTTAATATTCCACTCATTCGAAATTTGAATCTTTTCAAAAATTTTATTTTTTAGTTCATCAAAATTATTTATTTTATCTGCATTTTCCAAATCATTGATTAACTGTTGAGTTCGGTGTTGTATATTTTCGCGACGTTTTTCTGGATCAGTTCTATGCGAATTAATATTTTTAGTTAAATATGCAGGCAAATTTGGAAAAATGGACGGTACTGCATTTTCCACCAGCTTTGGTTGTCTAAGCAACAATTGTTGACATGTTCCATCACTTTTGTTCAAGAGTTTATCGTATTTTATAATATCTCTTTGTGAAAAATGTTTTGGACACACTACTGATGTAGACGTAGGCTTCCACTATTTTCGTGGAATGGCTTTAATCCATTTTTTGTATAACTCATGATTCTTCGGAAAACTAAACGTTGTTTGATAACCCTCTGTCTTCAATTGGGAACTGTAGTTGGATTTACAACCTGGTACACAGCAGTGACGAGGCATTTAGCTATAAAATAATACCATAAGATGGAGTAAAACTAACAGAAATTAAGGTTATTTTCCTTAATATTTTTCACTATTAATATGTAACTATTTTAGTATTAGACAGTGTAGATCAAAGTATGTATTTTACGATCAACAAAGATTACTTTACACGTTTTATCTAATTCTGAAGGAAATAAAATGCTTTAGAAGCTTGTTATTGTGAATGTGTTATTAAATGTTATGTTTTTCACTGTTAATTTATGTTATTTAATTAAAACTTATTTTCTTATAGTAATACAGCATCATTGGGTATCATAAAATTGAGCAAACTCTTACCTTTTTGGGTTTTATTCATAAAAATATAAGAATGCAGTGCAATTTCAATGAGTCGCGCGCGCATTTTGCTTCGACAGTGGGACTCTGAACAGCGTTGTCAAGTTTCAGCAGCACGGCTTGTACATTAGAGAAGGCTGTGGCTTAAGGCTGCGTTTATGTTGGAGCTGCGATAAACGATAAGAGCAGCGATATTAGCGAAGCAGTGCGAATGAATGTATAGATTTAAATGTAGGTGTTTACATTGAAGCAGCGCGCAAAGCTACACTTGGGAGCTGAGCAGCGATAAGAGCGTCGAGAACGAATTGAATGTATTTCTACGCTCTCATCAAGGCAAGACAAGTGATGCAGCGACATCTCGATTTTTTTATATTACATAAATATTATACAAAATAAAATATTTGTCGGTATAAATAAATATTTTAATTGCCTCTTCATTTACATTCATATTTATTTATTAATTTTTGATTTTTTGTTTTTTAGTACGAAGAAAATCCTATACCATTCAAACACCAGACTTAGTAAAATAATATTTTAATCAGTAGTACCCGTTTAATATATTCATGTTGCTTGTAATGGTAATTTAGTTACTATTTCTATTTATAAATTCGAGACTCTTGAATCGAGACCGAGAGAAAGTAAGGAAAATATTATGAGACAAGATGCAGAGAAATCTCGTCCTCGTAAATTCGAGACGAGACGAGAGTGGATTGTCAAAAGTTATATGTTATTTACAATAGGATTGTGTTGTGACACAAGTAAGTTTTAAATAAATCACGAATATTTTGTGCAACCAGAGTTGGTCTACTATTATTAGTTGTGGTATTTGATTTTTTTGGAATATTTAATGTATCTTTTAAATGATGTTCAATACCTTCCATGTCAATGATTGTGTTATGTAGGACACAAATAGCTTTAATAATATTGTCAACAACATTTATATCAGTTTCTATCGCTTTGTTTAAAATTCTCCATTTTGAAGAAATAATTCCGAATGCACACTCAACAGTTCTTCGCGCTCTTGATAATTTGGAATTAAAGTATTCTTTCTCCGCGTCTTGCTGTTGTCTACTGTAAGGTTTCAATAAATTACTTGAGAGCGGGTAAGCTTCATCTCCTATAAATACGTAAGGTATAGTAATTTGAGAATTCGGCAAGGTTGTGTTACTTGGAATATTTAGATGTCCATCTGATAAATATAAAAATAAAGCAAAAGAAAGATAGATTTTATTCGCTTTTATCGCTGCTCTTATCGTCGCTCTTATAGCTTTTATCGCAGCTCCAACACATTCACACCCTTAGGTGCACTTGGAAGTGGACGGCGGATATTGCAAAAGCTGTTCACGACGCGCAAGCTGACAGAGAACAATCTCAACGCCATAATAAAATGATCGAAGCCATCGCCATGGGTAAAGGTCTCTACTTAAAACCATATGGAAAAGGACTTGGGCGGCTGTATTTAAAAAAAAACTTCTCATAGAATTACCATCGCGGGCATTAAGTAATATTGATCTTCTAAAATATGCAAAAGAACTGAAAATTCCATTTTTTAGAGGGGTATTTATGAGAAACAATTTGCCTATAAAAATAAATCGTAACGAATGCGCCATTGTTAATTTGGATAACAGTAACGGATCGGGGTCGCACTGGGTTGCTTATAAAAAACGTAATAATATAGTTATATATTTTGACAGTTATGGAAACCTAGCGCCACCAAAGGAACTAATCAGTAATTTTGGAAACAGGTGTTCAATACACTACAATTACAGTAAATATCAACCTGATAATAATGTTAAATGTGGTCATTTATGTTTAGCATTTCTATACAAAAAAATATAATTACCCTTCCGTATTGATTGTACCATCATGTCATACACATTTACGCTTTTCGGTAATAAATCAATTATAACTAAAACCTTTTATCTACCGATTGTACTCGACGATAATTCGGAATATGTTCTTGGTTTAATAAGTTTTGAAGTTTATAATACTGTACCAAATATTGAAAATAATAAATTTTATATTGGTAATCATACAATTACTATTCCAGAAAGTTCTTACGAAATTGAAGATATGAATAATTTTTTAAACACAAAATTAAACATAGTAGTAAATAATAATAATAATACTCTTAAGTGTGAAATTGAAATCAATAAGGAGATAAATTTTATACCAAAGGATTCAATCGGTAATATTCTAGAGTTTAAACCTCGTCAATTAGAGGCTAATAAATCACATGAATCTGACAATCCAGTTTCTATAATTAAAGTGAAGGCGGTGTGTATTGAGTGTAATGTAACTACAAATTTTTAGTCAAATAGTAAAAATGTACATATAATTCATGAATTTTTCCCGCGCGTACCGCCAGGATTCAAAATTATAGAGGCTCGAAATCAAATAATCTCTTTACCACTTAACACGCGAATAATAGATACTTTAACCTTTAACCCGGCAAATAGTTGACCAAGACGGAAAGTTGATTAATTTCAGAGGCGAAGTCATTACGGTAAGACTACATCTTAAAAAACAATATGGGAATCAGTTTTAATCATACTGCTCGCAAGTATATAAATACCGCTAGAAACTATAATTTCATCATTCGAAAAAGGGTGTTGAAGGATTAGCACCTATTAATTATCAGTTTCTAAAATCACTTGGGTTTAAAGTTCAATCTGGATAACAATAAAAGAAAAAGCGGATAAAAGCAATTATTATTATTATTATTTAAATTGGAGTTTGTTATAAATTAAAAAAAAAAATCATCAAAATGAACGGTAATGTACTGAACGTGTCAGACAAAGCTTTATTTGATGATTCAATCAGTCATACTGAAAAGCAACGTATCAACCGTATACTTCCACAACTTTAAACAATAATGATGAAATCCGCATTCCAATACAGCAACAAGACTTGTATACCCTACCGTGGAATAGTTTAATATTGAGGGTTAACTCTTCACGCATGATAATAAAGTATCAAGCACTGCTAAATTAATTAACAATGCATGCTAATTAGTGAAATTCGATATGAAATTGGAGGAATAGTAATAGATCGAGTTCGAAATCTAGGAATAACTTCAACGATGAAGGGTTACGTCTCTTACAATATAAATGAGAGTAAACGTTAACGTTTACAAAATGCTGGATGGTCACCTTTGGTTGATACAAAACAAATAATTGATAGTAACGGCAATTTTAATATACGTATCCCTCTCAATATGCTCTTAAGACTTTGTAAAGATTTTAAAAAAATATCTTAAATTTACAACAAGAATTAGTTCTCAAAATTTATTACCTTTTGTACAACAAATTAAAGAATTAGAATTAGGTTATATAAAAAAATAAACTACAAGGTGATACTTATAATATAATAAATAGTTCAAATTTGTATTTTTACAGTTTACCGTGTACAGGTAAAATAATTCAAATTAATTTAAATATTCCCAAGGAGCGGCTAAACTATCAAATTAATAAAAATCCCCGTATTTCAATAATAGTTGATAAACATGTCGTAAAGGGGAATAAATTGACAATATATCCTAGTCCAATGGGCTTAAAAACTAGTGAATTATATATGGAAATTGTTTTGGAAACACCTGTTAATTATTTCGAAAATTAAACGTGAAATTGTAGAAGAATTACATAGACCAGCGCGAGTGCATTTTCACAAAAGACATGTAATCACAAAAGGAATAGATGACTTATTTCAAACTGATTTGGTTGAAATAATTCCTTATGCTAGAATAAATAAAGGCTATCGCTACATTTTAGTTGTTATTGATGTATTTTCCAAATTTTTGTGGACCAAGCCCGTAAAAAACAAAACAGGTTCTGTAATTTCAGCTGCTATGAAAAGTATTTTGCTTAGTAGTGATAGAATTCCTCAATATTTACAAACTGATCTTGGAGAATAATTTTATAATCAAAATTTTCAAAATTTGATGAGTAAATATAATATTAATTATTCAAGTTATATTACGAAAAATGCATTTGTTGTTGAGCGAGTTAATCGTACCATAAAATCAATGATATGGAAAGAGTTTAGTTTACAAGGTACATATAAGTGGTTGAGTTTATTACCTAAACTTACAAAAAAGTATAATAATACAAAACACAGAACTATTAATATAAAACCTATTGATGTTTGTAAAAATAATGATATTTAATTCCCAACACTGTTTACAGTAATATTAAAATGGTTGGAAAAGCAAAATTTAAAGTAGGTGATTTAATGCGTATAAGCAAATATAGAGGGGCTTTTGTGAAAGGTTATACTCCTAATTGGTCTATTGAAATTTTTAATATACATTCGATTCAAATAACAAATCCTACTACATATATTCTTAAAGATCAGTCGGGACAAATTATAAAAGGGGAATTTTATGAATATGAATTACAAAGAGTAAAGTATCCTAATGTATATCTTGTTCTAAAAAGAAAGGGAGATATGGTATTTATTAAATGGCTTGGATTCGATAATAAACACAATAGCTGGATAAGTAAAACTAATGTTGAATGAGAATTCAGAACATTTAATAGACACTTTATGTATGCATCTCTCTCAATATACTCTTAGGATTTTGTGAAGATTTTAAAAAAAATATCCTAAATTTACAACAAGAATTAATTCTCAGACGAAGCAGCACTGATGTGAATGCAATTGACAACAGCGTCGCCAGTGAAAATATGAAAATTGAATTAAGTAAAGTTCACTGGAAAATTCCACATATATCGGTAGCCGATGCTGAACGACTAATGATTATGAAGTATATAGAGGAGAGCAAAAACACGTCACTCCTGGTCAAACAAAGGTACAACACAATTAGAAACACCTCGTTTCATTATTGTTGGATTTCAAACAGATCGCAAAAATAAGCATAATATGGACATGAGTAAATTTGATCACTGTAATTTGAGTAATATTAAGCTGCATTTAAATTCTGATATGTACCTTTACGATAACCTTAATTTGAATATTAAAAATAACCATTGGGCCATGTATACTCAATTTCAGTTGTCTTATTATGAACGACTATGTGGGCCTATATTCACACCTCATGAATTATCAATACAGCACCGCTGGTGGTCATAGATTGTTCGCATCAGAGTGAGACATTGAAATCGGATAATGTTGATATAAGATTGGAATTTGAAACAAATGAAATGTACCAGAAAATACAGCTGCTTATTGTTTAATTACACATGATAAAATAATTAATTATAATCCATTAACAAATATTGTTAGTAATATGTAAATGTACTGTTTTTTTTTTCGAATGCAAAATAAATGTTTTACAATAATTCGCATTTTGAATAAATACATTCCATACCCCTAATTTCCCATTCAGGGTAAAATAATGTAAATTAAAATTTTGATAATTATTGAGCTATTTAGACTTTTAAGCAAAATGTCCAGTTGTTAAATATACACCTTTAACAAATATTGTACGGATGATGTAATATTGTGTAATTAAATAAAACAATATTCACACAAAAAATGTTTTATTTTTATAACTGTTACAAGTACAAAATATTCCTTATTTTTAGTCTTTCATATCGCTTTGAGACGCTTGAGGCCATCCCCACCACCCCTTTAAATAAGAGAAAGGTCAGCCATTTTGTATTACGTCACTGTGCCCAATTTGTAATGCCAGTAATGTTCATACAACATTTAAAAATTTAGATACAAACAAATTGGGTTGTGTAGTTAAACAATAAAAACGGTAATAATGAATTCTTGGTATATTGTTAAGTATAAGTGATGTTGTCCATCCTCAACCAAGACAATGTAAGTATATAAACTAGATATAATACAATTATGTTTATCAGAGTGTAATACAATGTATGTTTATCAGAGTACTAACTTAAAGTTGTATAATAATTTGTTTATATAAACAAATTTTAAACATTTAAAAAATTATCATTTAAAAATTACTTAATTAGCAACGGTTATCGTTTATAACTTGTTTACATAAACAAATTTTAAACATTTAAAAAAATTATCATTAAAAAATTACTTAATTGGCAAAAATTACTAAATTTGCAAAAATGTGGGTTTAATAAAGTTATCGTCTATTACTTGTCTACGTAAACAAGTTTTAAATATTTGAAAGAAAAGCTCTATAAAGCTGGCTCAGCATTTTCATCTCACAACAATAAACATTGTTCTACCATTTAAAGCTCATTTATTGCTAATTTATTGCTCATGTAAAAAATTTATTGCTCTAGCCGTTTTGGAGAAAATTGATGTGAGCTAGCTTAAAGACAAGCTAGCTCACAACCAAAAATTAAAAAAATAAACATGTCACAAGATAGAATACGATCAGATATAATTTATTGCTCTAATTAAAAATTTATTGCTTGCAAATAAACAAGTTTTTAGATACATGCAATGTATACAAGCCGTTTGGGCATACTTAATGAATATCTGACTTCAAAAACAGTTTGTCTGAGATAATTATACTGTCCGCAGGTCACATGTTAGTTTAAAACAATATACACGTGTGTGAGCTACAGCAACAAAATTATTTTAACCGTGCATTTAGCTAAAATTCGATATTTGGAAATATTTCGCATTAAAAATTATCTGTCGTCCTAGAGCCTTTCAAAAACTGTTTTTCCATGAAAATTATACTTTCTCACAGGTCATATAATAGGATACAACAATTTACACGTGTGTGAATTGGAGCAGCAAATTATTTTAGCCGTGAATTTAGCTTAAACTCGAATTTTGAACATGTTTCGCATTAAAAATTATCTGTCGTCCTAGAGCCTTGCAAAAACTGTTTTCCATAGAAATTATACTTTCTCGCAGGACACATATTAGGTTACAACAATTTACACGTATGTGAGCTGGAGCAATAAATTATTTTAGCCGCGCATTTAAACTTAGAAATTTAATAGTGGTCCTCGCGCACACAGACACACCCATACACACATCATTATAAAAATAATAAAAATCGTGTTCTTGGTACCGTAATTTGTATTTATTTACTGAAAACTTACAACTGAACATATAGACCAAGAATAATACCTGCCTTGCCATTGATAGGCAGGAGGGAAATGCAATACAAAATAATATTAATTGAATGGCATGCCGTATAACTCCTCATTTAGTGCAACTAACTCCTTCGTGGCTAAATATATTATTTTTGTAGACTAGGTACTTCTAATATTCTCTCGACTTTTGCTGTGTTTTGCAACAATGTGTGTTTGTGGGACTTGTGCTATGCATGTGCATTACTAGTTACTAGTTTTCGTATTCTTTCGACTATTGCTGTGTGAATTACTAGTTCCTTGTTAAATAAAGTGTTGTAAATTTATCTTCGTACGTTTATTTCATAAAAATGAGTATTTTGCCAGGAAGGCCATCAAAATTTACTGCAGAAGATTTTTGTAGTTGTATTTAATTACGCCAGAAGGAAAAATCACATCAAAATATCATGCAATTTGAAATCACATTGCAAAATGTTATCGGCGTGGCCATTAAAAAGTTACGGTCTAATCAATGTTGGGACACCTAAGTTTAATACACTAATAATAACAAGTATCATCTTAGAAGATGACTTCTGAAAAAAAATAATTTTATGTTATCGGCGTGGCCATTAAAAAGTTACGGTCTAATCAATGTTGGAACACCGAAGTTTAATACACTAATAATAAGTATCATCTTAGAAGATGACTTATAACCATATGAACTGTCGTACCAAATTTCATCGAAATCGTATAAAGCGTTCTGGTATTATAAGCAAAATTAATTTTTTTCGAAGAACTTTCAAGCAGAATTCTGGCTATATGGTACACTTTCCGGTAGAAGCAAGTTTAGTTAAATCGTCGTATTTTTAAAATAAAAAACCTCCCAACAGGATTAAATCCCAATTACAGGGCAGGTTTACATACACAAACATCCATGCCTTAGTGGGATTCGAACCCAGAACCCCAAGCGCACTCATGACTAAGAGGCATTGCTCTAACCATTGAGCCACCGGTACCGACAGGAATCTGTGGTTAAGCCATTCCCCCTATTTAAGACACACCTGTATATATATATATATATACAGATGTCTCAGGACGAGCTTACGCTATCTATATTTTAAATACTATTTAATATAATTTAACGAAATTTGGTATCTAGGGGTTATCCAATACTTATCCGTATTAATAAAATAATTATACCCAGATTACATGTTTTTCTAATTTACTGAAATTCTATCAACTTTTAACATAGGACATGTTACATAAAGTACCCTTATTTTTTGTCATAGAACACATTTATGTAACAAAAAAGGGGGGGTTCCATTTAAAAATATTGTCTTTTTTGAAGTTTGTCAACTGTAATTTTGGTGTAACGTACCCGTCATATTTTTATAAATAATCGAGGATTCTTCTATGGATAATGTAGCTCCTTTATAAAAAGCTTTTTTCAGATTATAAAAATTCGATCTCGTTCCCGATATACAGAGTTTTGAAAATGTGCCGGATTTCAGACAAAAAATCAAAAAAAGTTGAATAACGCCGGAAGTAGTTGATCATGAGTAAAATGTTTTTATTGCTTGATATGTAAAATTTTCCGCTGCATTCAATGGGAAAATAAAATATAGCGAATTCCATTTAAAATAAGAAAATTGAGGTCAATTCCCGGTCAAACCGGAAGTGCTACTGCTTTGAAAATATTTTAGTTAAAACGGGCATGTTGGATAACCCCTAGATACCAAATTTCGTTAAATTATATTAAATAGTATTTAAAATATAGATAGCGTAAGCTCGTCCTGAGACATCTGTATATATATATATATATATATATATATATATATATATATATATATATATATATATATATATATATATATATATATATATATATACAGGTGTGTCTTAAATAGGGGGAATGGCTTAACCACAGATTCCTGTCGGTACCGGTGGCTCAATGGTTAGAGCAATGCCTCTTAGTCATGAGTGCGCTTGGGGTTCTGGGTTCGAATCCCACTAAGGCATGGATGTTTGTGTATGTAAACCTGCCCTGTAATTGGGATTTAATCCTGTTGGGAGGTTTTTTATTTTAAAAATACGACGATTTAACTAAACTTGCTTCTACCGGAAAGTGTACCATATAGCCAGAATTCTGCTTGAAAGTTCTTCGAAAAAAATTAATTTTGCTTATAATACCAGAACGCTTTATACGATTTCGATGAAATTTGGTACGACAGTTCATATGGTTATAAGTCATCTTCTAAGATGATACTTATTATTAGTGTATTAAACTTCGGTGTTCCAACATTGATTAGACCGTAACTTTTTAATGGCCACGCCGATAACATAAAATTATTTTTTTTCAGAAGTCATCTTCTAAGATGATACTTGTTATTATTAGTGTATTAAACTTAGGTGTCCCAACATTGATTAGACCGTAACTTTTTAATGGCCACGCCGATAACATTTTGCAATGTGATTTCAAATTGCATGATATTTTGATGTGATTTTTCCTTCTGGCGTAATTAAATACAACTACAAAAATCTTCTGCAGTAAATTTTGATGGCCTTCCTGGCAAAATACTCATTTTTATGAAATAAACGTACGAAGATAAATTTACAACACTTTATTTAACAAGGAACTAGTAATTCACACAGCAATAGTCGAAAGAATACGAAAACTAGTAACTAGTAATGCACATGCATAGCACAAGTCCCACAAACACACATTGTTGCAAAACACAGCAAAAGTCGAGAGAATATTAGAAGTACCTAGTCTACAAAAATAATATATTTAGCCACGAAGGAGTTAGTTGCACTAAATGAGGAGTTATACGGCATGCCATTCAATTAATATTATTTTGTATTGCATTTCCCTCCTGCCTATCAATGGCAAGGCAGGTATTATTCTTGGTCTATATGTTCAGTTGTAAGTTTTCAGTAAATAAATACAAATTACGGTACCAAGAACACGATTTTTATTATTTTTATAATGATGTGTGTATGGGTGTGTCTGTGTGCGCGAGGACCACTATTAAATTTCTAAGTTTAAATGCGCGGCTAAAATAATTTATTGCTCCACCTCACACGCGTGTAAATTGTTGTAAACTAATACGTAACCTACGAAAAAGTATAATTTCCGTAGAAAAACAGTTTTTGAAGGGCTCTAGAACGACAGATAAAAGAATTTATTGCTCCAGCTCACACAAGTGTACATTGTTGTAACCTAATATGTGCCCTGCGAGAAAGTATAAATTCCATGGAAAAACAGTTTGTGAAAGGCTCTAGGACAACAGAATTTTTAATGCGAAATTTGTCCAAAATTCGAATTTAAGCTAAATACACTGCTAAAATAATTTATTGCTCCCGCTCACATACGTGTAAATTGTTGTAACCTAATATGTGTCCTGCTAGAAAGTATAATTTCCATGGAAAAACAGTTTTTGCAAGGCTCTAGGACGACAGATAATTTTTAATGCGAAATATGTCCAAAATTCGAGTTTAAGCTAAATACACTGCTAAAATAATTTATTGCTCCAGCTCACACACGTGTAAATTGTTGTAACCTAATATGTGCCCTGCGAGAAAGTATAATTTTCAAGGAAAAACAGTTTTTGAAAGGCTTTAGGACGACAGATAATTTTTAATGCGAAATATGTTCAAAATTCGAGTTTAAGCTAAATACACTGCTAAAATAATTTATTGCTCCCGCTCACATACGTGTAAATTGTTGTAACCTAATATGTGTCCTGCTAGAAAGTATAATTTCCATGGAAAAACAGTTTTTGCAAGGCTCTAGGACGACAGATAATTTTTAATGCGAAATATGTCCAAATTCGAGTTTAAGCTAAATACACTGCTAAAATAATTTATTGCTCCGGCTCACACACGTGTAAATTGTTGTAATCTAATATGTGTCCTGCGAGAAAGTATAATTTTCATGGAAAAACAGTTTTTGAAAGGCTTTAGGACGACAGATAATTTTTAATGCGAAATATTTCCAAAATTCGAGTTTAATATAAATTCACGGCTAAAATAATTTATTGCTCCAGCTCACACACGTGTAAATTGTTGTAACCTAATATGCGTCCTGCTAGAAAGTATAATTTCCATGGAAAAACAGTTTTTGCATGGCTCTAGGACGACAGATAATTTTTAATGCGAAATATGTCCAAATTCGAGTTTAAGCTAAATACACTGCTAAAATAATTTATTGCTCCCGCTCACATACGTGTAAATTGTTGTAACCTAATATGTGTCCTGCTAGAAAGTATAATTTCCATGGAAAAACAGTTTTTGAAAGGCTTTAGGACGACAGATAATTTTTAATGCGAAATATGTTCAAAATTCGAGTTTAAGCTAAATACACTGCTAAAATAATTTATTGCTCCCGCTCACATACGTGTAAATTGTTGTAACCTAATATGTGTCCTGCTAGAAAGTATAATTTCCATGGAAAAACAGTTTTTGCAAGGCTCTAGGACGACAGATAATTTTTAATGCGAAATATGTCCAAATTCGAGTTTAAGCTAAATACCCTGCTAAAATAATTTATTGCTCCGGCTCACACACGTGTAAATTGTTGTAATCTAATATGTGTCCTGCGAGAAAGTATAATTTTCATGGAAAAACAGTTTTTGAAAGGCTTTAGGACGACAGATAATTTTTAATGCGAAATATTTCCAAAATTCGAGTTTAATCTAAATTCACGGCTAAAATAATTTATTGCTCCAGCTCACACACGTGTAAATTGTTGTAACCTAATATGTGTCCTGCTAGAAAGTATAATTTCCATGGAAAAACAGTTTTTGCAAGGCTCTAGGACGACAGATAATTTTTAATGCGAAATATGTCCAAAATTCGAGTTTAATCTAAATACACTGCTAAAATAATTTATTGCTCCAGCTCACACACGTGTAAATTGTTGTAACCTAATATGTGTCCTGCGATAAAGTATAATTTTCATGGAAAAACAGTTTTTGAAAGGCTTTAGGACGACAGATAATTTTTAATGCGAAATATGTTCAAAATTCGAGTTTAAGCTCAATACACTGCTAAAATAATTTATTGCTCCCGCACACATACGTGTAAATTGTTGTAACCTAATATGTGTCCTGCTAGAAAGTATAATTTCCATGGAAAAAGAGTTTTTGCAAGGCTCTAGGATGACAGATAATTTTTAATGCGAAATATGTACAAATTCGAGTTTAAGCTAAATTCACGGCTAAAATAATTTATTGCTCCAGCTCACACACGTGTAAATTATTGTAACCCAATATGTGTCCTGCGAGAAAGTATAATTTTCATGGAAAAACAGTTTTTGCAAGGTTCTGGAACGACAGATAATTTTTAATGCGAAATATGTCCAAAATTCGAGTTTAAGCTAAATACACTGCTAAAATAAATTATTGCTCCGGCTCACACAAGTTTAAATTGTTGTAACCTAATATGTGATCTGCGAGAATGTATAATTTACATGGAAAAACAGTTTTTAAAAGGCTCTAGGACGACAGTTAATTATTAATGCGAAATATGTCCAATATTCGAGTTTGAGCTAAATTCACGGCTAAAATAATTTATTGCTCCGGCTCACACAAGTTTAAATTATTGTAACCTAATATGTGATCTGCGAGAATGTATAATTTCCATGGAAAAACAGTTTTTGAAAGGCTTTAGGACGACAAATAATTTTTAATGCGAAATATGTCCAAAATTCGAGTTTAAGCTAAATTCACGGCTAAAATAATTTATTGCTCCGGCTCACACAAGTTTAAATTATTGTAACCTAATATGTGATCTGCGAGAATGTATAATTTCCATGGAAAAACAGTTTTTGAAAGGCTTTAGGACGACAAATAATTTTTAATGCGAAACATGTTCAAAATTCGAGTTTAAGCTAAATACACGGCTAAACTAATTTATTGCTCCGGCTCACACACGTGTAAATTGTTGTAACCTAATATGTGTCCTGCGAGAAAGTATAATTTCCATGGAAAAACAGTTTTTGCAAGGCTCTAGAACGACAGATAATTGGACGTAGTTATGCAAATAGGAACCAACCCACAACAAGTGAGTTTTGAGTAAATTACGTTTTAAGTTTAAAGCTTGAGACTGCTTTATACAATTACACGTATTTTTGCAGTTTATACAGTTATGTTGTTCGAATGTCTAAATATCACGGCTTTCTGTCTATATAAAGAATTTTAGAATTTAATCAGTGAATTTTGAAAAAAAAATTAAAATGTGGCATGGTTCCATTTTGCAAAATACAATATAAGCCCAAAAATAAAAGTAAATTTGGTTTCCATATCTTTATTCTATAAAAATATGAACAATATTCATAAACAAATGAAATACAATATATAGTATATGGTATAATTATTACAAACAAAAGTAATTGAAACATTACTCATATTTTTATAGTAAAATCGATTGTAACTCCAAATCTGTCAATATCATCTACTTCGTCCTTATCAGCAAACAGTTCATTATAAAACGAAAGACAATCATTTCGTATAAGATATAAAATAGATTTTATATCATTTAGTTTAGATATCAGAATCCGTTGAAGATTCGTTCAAACCATCTGGTTGATAATCATTTGGATACGCATCGGAGTCATCAAACAGAACATCAATAAATTTAAAAAGTTTAGAACTCGAACTAGGAGGCGATGAATAAATAATGGGTGCGTGATCTAAATCAATGCAGAATATTTTTGAATTAATTTCTCAAAATTAACGCATTTAATTTTAACCATATACCTATAGAACAAGAACGGAGATTTAGATTTACATCCCCAGTCGTTGAAGAATAATTATTAAAAGTTGTATGACCTGAATCAAAACAATATATTAGCAATAAAAATACTCAAAAAAACCACAACAACACTTTTACTATTCTAAAACCAGAATGTATACTGATAAAACAAACTACTTGCACAGAGTATCACTGGATACTAAAAGGACCCATCCCTAATAACATTAATTCCTAAATTTGCAAAAAAGAACCAAGCTATCTGGTTCTGTTTTGTAAAACTATATATATTCATTTTAAGATTGTGGTTTGGTTCAGTAGGATTTTCTATTAACACGTAACAGTTATGACTTGGTTCTATTTTCCACAACATAAAATGGACATTTAACAATCTAAATTTGACTCAAATTCAATTTGTGCTTCATTGTGGGATGGTTCCTTTTTGCATAACTACGTCCAATTTATAATGCGAAATATGTCCAAAATTCGAGTTTAAGCTAAATACACTGCTAAAATAATTTATTGCTCCAGCTCACACACGTGTAAATTGTTGTAACCTAATATGTGTCCTGCGAGAAAGTATAATTTTCATGGAAAAACAGTTTTTGAAAGGCTTTAGGACGACAGATAATTTTTAATGCAAAATATGTCCAAAATTCAAGTTTAAGCTAAATACACTGCTAAAATAAATTATTGCTCCAGCTCACACACGTGTAAATTGTTGTAACCTAATATGTGATCTGCGAGAATGTATAATTTCCATGGAAAAACAGTTTTTGCAAGGATCTAGGACGACAGATAATTTTTAATGCGAAATATGTCCAAATTCGAGTTTAAGCTAAATACACTGCTAAAATAATTCATTGCTCCAGCTCACACACGTGTAAATTGTTGTAACCTAATATGTGCCCTGCGAGAAAGTATAATTTTCATGGAAAAACAGTTTTTGAAAGGCTTTAGTACGACAGATAATTTTTAATGCGAAATATGTCCAAATTCGAGTTTAAGCTAAATACACTGCTAAAATAATTCATTGCTCCAGCTCACACACGTGTAAATTGTTGTAACCTAATATGTGCCCTGCGAGAAAGTATAATTTTCATGGAAAAACAGTTTTTGAAAGGCTTTAGGACGACAGTTAATTATTCATGCGAAATATGTCCAAAATTCGAGTTTAATCTAAATTCACGGCTAAAATAATTTATTGCTCCAGCTCACACACGTGTAAATTGTTGTAACCTAATATGTGTCCTGCGAGAAAGTATAATTTTCATGGAAAAACAGTTTTTGAAAGGCTTTAGGACGACAGTTAATTATTAATGCGAAATATGTCCAAAATTCGAGTTTAATCTAAATTCACGGCTAAAATAATTTATTGCTCCAGCTCACACTCGTATAAATTGTTGTAACCTAATATGTGTCCTGCTAGAAAGTATAATTTCCATGGAAAAACAGTTTTTGCAAGGCTCTAGGACGACAGAAAATTTTTAATGCGAAATATGTCCAAAATTCGAGTTTAATCTAAATTCACGGCTAAAATAATTTATTGCTCCAGCTCACACACGTGTAAATTATTGTAACCTAATATGTGTCCTGCGAGAAAGTATAATTTTCATGGAAAAACAGTTTTTGCAAGGTTCTAGAACGACAGATAATTTTTAATGCGAAATATGTCCAAAATTCGAGTTTAAGCTAAATACACTGCTAAAATAAATTATTGCTCCGGCTCACACAAGTTTAAATTGTTGTAACCTAATATGTGATCTGCGAGAATGTATAATTTCCATGGAAAAACAGTTTTTGAAAGGCTCTAGGACGACAGTTAATTATTAATGCGAAATATGTCCAATATTCGAGTTTGAGCTAAATTCACGGTTAAAATAATTTATTGCTCCGGCTCACACACGTTTAAATTATTGTAACCTAATATGTGATCTGCGAGAATGTATAATTTCCATGGAAAAACAGTTTTTGAAAGGCTTTAGGACGACAAATAATTTTTAATGCGAAACATGTTCAAAATTCGAGTTTAAGCTAAATACACGGCTAAAATAATTTATTGCTCCGGCTCACACACGTGTAAATTGTTGTAACCTAATATGTGTCCTGCGAGAAAGTATAATTTCCATGGAAAAACAGTTTTTGCAAGGCTCTAGAACGACAGATAATTTTTAATGTGAAATATGTCCAAAATTCGAGTTTAAGCTAAATACACTGCTAAAATAATTTATTGCTCCAGCTCACACACGTGTAAATTATTGTAACCTAATATGTGTCCTGCGAGAAAGTATAATTTTCATGGAAAAACAGTTTTTGAAAGGCTTTAGGACGACAAATAATTTTTAATGCGAAATATTTCTAAATATCGAATTTTAGCTAAATGCACGGTTAAAATAATTTATTGCTGTAGCTCACACAGGTGTATATTGTTTTAAACTAACATGTGACCTGCGGGACAGTATAATTATCTTAGACAAACTGTTTTTGAAGTCAGATATTTATTAAGTATGCCCAAACGACTTGTATACATTGCATGTATCTAAAAACTTGTTTATTTGCAAGCAATAAATTTTTAATTAGAGCAATAAATTATATCTGATCGTATTCTATCTTGTGACATGTTTATTTTTTTAATTTTTGGTTGTGAGCTAGCTTGTCTTTAAGCTAGCTCACATCAATTTTCTCCAAAACGGCTAGAGCAATAAATTTTTTACATGAGCAATAAATTAGCAATAAATGAGCTTTAAATAGTAGAACAATGTTTATTGTTGTGAGATGAAAATGCTGAGCCAGCTTTATAGAGCTTAAAAAAAATTATCAATTAAAAATTACTTAATTAACAAAAATTCTTGTTTACAACATTTATCAATATAAGGTCTAAGGTCAAATTATATCAATCAAAATAAGTTCACGGACTAAGGTCAAATTATATCTCTTATCAGCTTCAAATTAAATTTTAGCAGCAAGTTTGCTCGCCAAATACACACAAAATTATACATCTCTCTAATTCCACATTATAACAAATTAATACTGCTGGAAAAAAGGGATTTTTTCACTTAAAATAGAAAAATTCAGGGATTTTTCCTGCAGTTTGAAAAGAACACTAAATATGTATATTTATCATATATTATATTTATATTATTAATTCTAATTCATTTAGTTTTTAATCTAATAACATTTAGTTATATGTTTTCAATTACGCGCCAATGAGCCGGCGCAATTACATGATTTGAGCACGAGCACGTCATCGTCCATCGTTATTTATTCGCCTCCATCGTTCGCCATCGCCATGTTTTTCTATATTTTCTATTTAGCAACTAAAATAACTCTGTATATTTTAATTATGAGACTGATTATATAAATATAATATTCTAGATTCTAATTCATGTGTAGAAATTTTATTTTGCAATGTTCCAAACTTATTATTATTAAAATACGGCACATCCGGCTGCACCGACCTAAACGGCAATTCTTACAGTTCAGATAATTTTATTGTCCATCACTAACGCTTTACGTAAAACTTCGCTTTATTTTCCATTTTTTTGTTCATTAGTTAGTGGTATGATTTTTGTTTAATTGAACCCTTCGATCACTGACTATTACATTTGTTGTAATTGAAACAGGGATTTTTTGTGATAAAAAGGGATTTTTTTGTGGATTTTGCGGGATTTTTTAAAGCGGAAGGTTGGCAACAATGGTGCCAATCTGCTTCGTCACAGATATCGGTAATGAAGATGACATATTTGTACTGTGCGGGCGTTTAGTAGGCGTCACCTCACGGCCACTCATTTCTGGTGTGAAGAGTATACGATAGGGGTCACTTTTGTGCCATTTAAAATTCGAAATATTTGGCGTCGGTCGGGATCGAACCCGGTTCCCCAGGTTCGTGACCAGACATTAGGCACGCGACCACGGGATCCTATAAAATAAAACAATTTTATTTTTATGTACAGAATATCTCATTTTAGATGTTTTTTAAGGCATCTCGAAGAAAATTAACGATAAAACAAAACTATTTCCAGATTCCAGGGTCAATTTTTTGAGAAAGTTTAATAGCCACCACAGGAATTATGAATCTTCTTTTCTTTCTCAGCTACATGCAGTCAAAAACTCGTTTTTTTGTTAATTTCGAAAATATTTCATATCGTATTTATTGTGGTAGCAAAATATAATTTAGACAATTTTTTTACCGTTATATGAGTAGAATAAAATGGAGTAATTATATTTTTTAGAAACTTTCGAGATATAACACAATCAAACTTATGATTTTTAAATGGAAACCTAATATGACCTATTTTTCATAAGCTTTATAATGATACATAGCAAGTCTACATTCTTTTGTTTTAAACAAGAGTAATACATGAATTATTATTTTTTTTTTTTTTTTGGTGGTGAAAAAATTGTAAATTAAGAAACAAATGAAAAAAATTATTACAGATCATTTTTTGCTTATTATATTCGAACCGTGCGGGAGGTAACCAGGCGTCACCTGACGGGCACTCAGTGCTGGCGTGGAGAGTGTACCACAGGTGTCATCAAATATTCTATTAGTAATAATAATAATAATAATAATAATAATAATAAAAAACTCTCGGTAGGTATATTTTTTTATTCATTATTTGATCAAGTTTCAAGTTGACGACACTCACAGTCTAACACAAAACTATAATAAATATTATCGCAGATTTCTTTTGTAATTTTTGAATCGCTATTGTACTGCTTTTCTCAGATGTTCTTGCAGTAATATGCAATTGTAAACAATTTCAAGTCTCGTCTCGACAAGACCAATGTAGTCGAGACTTAGTCAAGACCAAGACAAGACCGACATCAAGTCTCATCTAGTCTCGTTCTGTGGCAACACTACGAAGAAAGAATTTGTGAAAAATTTAAAGACACCGCAAGGATTTGAACCCCGCACCTCCTCATATCTAGTGAGTTGGAGTTGGAGTGTGCGAGTGCATTCTCCTAATCGGAGTAGATGAACATACAGTGCGATCATTGCGCTATAAATTTTATTGTAAACTTTAGCCGTCACTGATAGATTGATAATAATTATTTGCGATCCTACTTAAAGTTTTTGAACATAGAAATGGGCTTTTTTGGTCCCGTAAGTCCATTTCTATGTTCAAAAACTTTAGGTTGGATCGTAAATAATTATTAACAATATATCAGTGACTGCTAAAATTCACAATAATATTTCTAGCGTAATGATCGCGTTGTGTTCATCTACTCCGATTAGCAGAGTGCACTCGCCTACTAGATAAAGCATCTCACTAGATATGAGGAAGTCCGGGATCTACGGTGGCTGATTCTTTCTTCGTGTAGGTATTTAAAATCTCCATAGTCCCTAAGCCCATTTCTTTATTTAAAAACTTTAAGTAGGATTGCAAATAACTTTATTTATTTAAACAATATTTATCTCACTATACAGGGCGTTTCAAGACTAATGTTACAAACTTTAACAGCTTATTCCTAAGGTCATTTTAAGCAAAAAATGTTATATAAACATAGGTCCTATCTCTTCTACTTACCAAAACACAAGAGGTTAAAGTTTTATAAAAAAAATCAAATTTTTGTAATCAAGATACTTCTGAAAAAGATAAGTTTTATTGAAAAGTCAAACTTTATTTGTCATAATTATTTTTATTTTATTTTATTTTTATTTTATTTTATTTTAACACAAATGGGAGAACCAACAGCTCAAAAGAGACCAAATAAAGGTTCTCGCTTATTAAGTAATACAACTTGAAATAATATAGCAAACAGAGTAATACAACTTAAAATAATATAGCAAACAGAACATTAAAATTAACGTGTATTCTCACTCTTCCGATGACCCCCTTCCTCCTCTTCATGTTTACAATAATAATTCTATCATATTAACCTCTGTTTCTCCAGAAAATATTCTAACTGCTTTAAAGAAAATTAAACCTACTCTTGTTTCTGGCCCAGATCTTGTTCCTAATATAATTATAAAAGACTGTGCTGTGCCCTTTTCTCTAGCTCTCTCTCATATATTTAATCTCTCCTTAAAGCTAACACTTTTCCGGCAGTGTGGAAAGTCGCTCGCATCACTCCCAACCCCAAAACTGGTGATCCTTCCCAAATTTCCAACTATAGACCTATTGCTGTCCTGTCCGCTTTCAGTAAAATATTCGAATCGATAATCTACTCTACAATTTATACCAGTATTCATAATCTTATTTCTTTCTCCCAACATGGTTTTGTCCAACGTAGATCCACCTTCACTAATCTATGTTCCTTCTCTTACTACATCTCAGATGCCCTTGACAGACATGGCCAAGTTGACGTAATATTTACTGATTTTGCCAAGGCATTTGATTGCATTGACCACAGAATTATCATTCATAAACTTTCTGCTTTCGCTCTTTCTGACGCCTTGATTCAATTAATTTTGTCATACCTTGAAAACAGATCTTTTTATGTTCAAATTCGTGGTCATTCTTCTAAATTTTACCAGTAACATCAGGTGTACTACAGGGTCCAATTTAGGGTCCCTCCTCTTCTTAATGTTTATAAATGACACTTCAGAATCCATCTCAAATAACAACCTTCTGTTTGCAGATGACATGAAATTTTTTAATGTAATTGATAATATCAATGACTGTATTTTATTGCAAATAGCTTTAGATAACCTAACTAATTGGTGCTCTAGCAATAAACTTCTTTCAAATATTTCGAAATGTAAAATAATGTCATTTACAAGAAAGCTTACAATAATTGTAGGTAGATAATGCTGAGTTTTTAATTCATCAGCAGATAAGGATGATATTTACTTATTTGAATTCTATTTTAAAACACGTAATTTGAAACCTAATTTGTAAAATGAAAAATAAATTTTAATAACGCAGTAACAAATAAATACCTATATTTTAATTGAAATAGTACAAGATATAAAGGTTTTATTTAATAATAAACTGGAAATGCAATGAAAAATTTTATTATAAAAGTTATAGAAAACAATAAAAGAAAGTAACTCATTAAGCAAATTTTGTACATTAATACAGGTGGTTATTCAGATCAAGTAATACACAAACACAAAGAGTAACACAACAAATCATAAATAAATCAGCTAACGTTTATTTAACAAATAAGTATAAATTCCATTCACATACTTATCTCCGATAATTAATATATTTTATTCAATTTTGACGTTTTAAACTGTCATTATTAACTCCATAGCAACAACTATAAGTAATACTTTTTTCACATGTGAATTAAATTTTTTTAAATCACACTCACAAAATTTTAACTCACTCTACAACAAATAATGCATTTAAAATAACATCAGGTACGAAAATAACACTCACCATAATATTTATCAGACATTACCAGCCATTTTCATTATTTTTCACGGCACAAATGACAGACAATAAAGCATTTTAAATATGTATATAACTTGACATATATCAGCAACGATTGTCGACGCTCAGCCTACTAACTGATCAGTTTTTTGTTTTGTCAAAATTAAATATTATAATGGTTTTTATCATTATTTCGTCAAAATTGAATAAAATATTGTACAAACCACTTGAGCTAAGGTAATGTTTATTCACTCGAAGAAATTAACTTACTCGCCCTTACGGGCTCGTGAGCTAAACTTTCTTCTAATGAATAAACATTACCTTAGCTCACATGGTGTGTAAGTATTTATTAATCACTTTACAAATATTGGATATTGTCAGTTAACAATTTTATTTAATTTTCGTATTTTTGATCTGTGAGAATCGGAATTAGGTGCAGGTGATTTTCGTTTATGTTTTTCATTTTTCGTTGATGTTATTTGGATATTTTTAAAATTTAATCTTATAATTGTTCGCAACTTACAAAATGCTTTAATAATTTCTACGGGCATATCTTGTTTTTTATAAATTTGTGCTGCTAATTTTTTTACTACGCCTGGCTCTTTTTTAAATGAATCACCATGAAAACTTTCAAAATAAGCATTCCATCTTATAATTTTTTTATGCCATTCAGGTGTTGGTTTAATAAGACCACCATATGATAGTTGTTGAACCCATGAAGGCAAATTTGTGGAGAGTTCATCATTAATTTTATATGTGTAAGTACCAAGATTTGGTAAAATATTCATAAATTCTTTAGCTAAATATCCAGCTATGTATTCTAATGCATCTGCGGTTATTTCAGGAGTATTTTTATTTAAAATACTAGATTCAGAACAAGAAGATGAAAATGAACTGCCACTGAATAAACTGTGTTGTTCTTCCTGGCTATGGTCTAGTGGAATATGAATATTAGCCGTTTCAAAAATAGTTGCAGCTACAAAATCTTCAGGAAGCTGATCAACAGTGTTGACTTGAGCATCCAAAACTCCTGGATTTTTCCCAAGAATTATCATTCGCATCCTCTGAATAGCATGTAGAGGACTAGGATGTTCGTTTGGACCTCTACTTCTTATTTGAAAAAAGAAATTTTCTAGGCAGTCCTGATTTAATTTATGAGTACAAATATATTGAATAAGAAATTTTGATTTCATGTCTTCAAATAACATTTTCAAGGATTTTATAGACATAATCATTCCTTTTTGAAAAATTTGCAAAGTATTTTTGCCCTCTGCACGCATTGTTGTAATAATTTCCAACATATGGTTCAAATGTTGATTCTGTTCTTCTAAATGAGTACCATAGGCACTCTTTGAAGGAACTTTACCATGTTTGACATAGCTATTAAATAAATCAAACCAATTATTAATATTACAAATAAAATGACCTGTATCTTCTGCCAATTTTTTATTTGTTCCTGGTTTATATCTTAAAAGTGCTGTACCAACAGTATTAGACAAAAGCTGAGCGGCCAATCTTACATTTTGACGTTTTGTTTTTTCACACTTTATATGTTTTTCAGATATCTTGAAACAAATATTTACTTCCTTATTTGTAATGCCGACTAAATGTTCCAGGGGAGTTTTATTAATTTTTGTATTATCCTGAAAAGTAAATCCATAATCTAAGAGCCAATTCCGTATCAATTTTAATAAGTGCGGAGCATCCGCAAACATGAAAATATTTTCATTTATTTCAGGATGTTCGAAATATGATTTATTTTCATTAACTCCATGTTGTGACCATAATCCAACATTCCCCCCTCCGCAATCACTAACACAGGCAACCACATTATAAGAAATTTTATGTAGCTCTGTTATTATTTGCAATAATATATCTTTTGTCCAGTGGCGTAGCTAGAACCCTTGTTGGGGGCGCTCGAGCGCCCCCAAAATTCCATTAAGCGCCTGCAATAATTTGAAAACTAAAAATTTAATTTTAATTATTTATTGTTTGTTTCATGGTACAAGTAGGTACTTATATTCTTCTATTTTTTATATCATGAAAATTAGTTTTTTTTTGTACCCAGTATATATTTAGCTTAGATATCTTTTATAGGTAAGTATTTATTAAATGCTGAGCGCCTGCAAATTTCCAATCTTGTCTACGCTACTGCTTTTGTCATTCTTTGGTCAAATGCAACATAAAGTGATTGTTTCCAGTTTGCAAATAAACCGCGCGCCATTACAACTTGCATCTGATTATGTGGTCCGACTATTTGATCAGCAGCTACATCATATTCTAAAATTGATTTTATTTTTACTTCATCAAACAACAAAACCACGGTTTTCTCCATTTCAGTGAATTTTTCTCCGGCTAAATTTAGCAAGGTAAAAATATCTTTTAATACACCTTGCCTTAAATTTATTCGGGATGCCCATCTTCTTAATGAAGATAAACCCGGTAATGGATAATGTAATTTATTTCTGAAATATAAATAACATTTTTTACTGAAAAACGTATTGTAAATGCTACCGCAATTTCTTCTGAGGTCCAGTTAACTCTTTTCTTTTTATTTAAAAGTGTTGATATTTGATTATCTGTTAAAATTTTCTTTAATATATTTAAATCTGGCCTTTCTTCACCTAATTTTTTTGAACATTTTTTTCTGTAATAATGCAGTTTATCATTTAGTAACTTTATTCTCTTTTACTGCATATTTTAAAATTATTATAATTTTTGTCAAGTTCATTATATTTTTTTAGGAGTTCATTATATTTCAATTCTGCTGACACATTTATATTTGTAGGAAGTAAATGTGGTTCATTGCTAATCTGTGAAGTTGAGGGCTGTGGTTCATTATCTACCGATGTGGTACTTTTTAAAATATTTTCTATTTCGATTTTTCTCTGCCGTTTCAATAATCTTTCTTGTCTATCAGTTACTTCAAGTTCACTGTCTGATTTTTTTAGAGGTAAATGTATTGTTGTCACGGCTGTTTTCTTTAATTTCTTTCTTACTGGCAAACCTAAATAAAATAATTTGTTTTTATTGTTTTAATATTATATTTATTCATTGTTACCTAGTAGTTCATTTTGTAAATCTCTTTCATAATCGTTGGTAGTGAAATGTATTGAGCAAATTTGACTGATGTTTGGATTCCATTTATCTACCCTTTTACAACGTTGAATCCATTCATTTCGTATTGTTTTAGCTACGAAGTCGGAATCTTTCGGGAAATTATGAAAAACAATATCTTTTCCATCTGCTTTACTTGCAATTTTACTGTTATTGCAACCAAACACAGCACATCTGCGACCAGGCATAATTCAAAAGTGAATATAATTCGACTTCTATTAACACTAACAGTGATGTCGACCGTCTAGACATCGAGAAAGGTCCGCCGCTGACGTCACAGAAGGATGAATAGTGGTGGGGATACACTAACATTGCAGTATAGGGAATGATCAATCCTATACAGTTTACCATCCTTGAGTAGAGATGACCAATCTGTAGATATGATACCAGTGACCTCTATATACAAAATGGACCGGCGGCTTGAATAACTTGCGTGTATCCACCGAGAATACCACCCGCCTGACTGGTGGGGTGTCTATCTCTCTCTAACTTTCGTGTATAGTTAGACCAAGCAGATATGCGAAAATGTATTTAAGCTTTCTTCTTCATGTTCATCGTTAATTCGTTGTACTGGTACTAGCTGACGCATGCGTACTTCTCACTGTTAGAAAGAGATAGCCACCCCACCATGACAGTTAAGTGGATACAGCTCACGCCGTTGTAAAGAGATAGGAGTCGCCGGTCCATTTTGTATATAGAGGTCACTGTATGATACATTGATACAGTGCAGGATAGTTAGCTTTACTGAAGTTATAAGTTTTGTTTTTCTTGTTAACGGGAAAATTTATATTATTTTTGATGTTTATTTCAAATGATATTTCTAATGATGGATGATAGTTATCTAATTTTACTAATCTAACCTCATATTCGTTTATATTACAGTTGATGTTGCCTATAACCAGGTCTAATATTCTATTATTAACATTATAAATATTATTAAACTGCAGGTAATTTTGTGACACAAGAAAATTATTTATATTTCGTACCTTTTGACATGAAGAATCATTATTTACAAAATTAGGTATATTAAAATCACCAAAAAATAGAACATTCCTATTGAAAATTTTATCAAACAAACTAACTAAGTGCTTCAAGGAATTGTTCTAGTTTTTCCAACTTAATTTGAAGCGTTATGTAAACAACAAATACGAACACATTCGATTTGGCATTATTAATTTTGCAGCCTACAATATCTATTGACTTGGAGACTTGTAATAAATGAGATACGTCAACTTCCACAGCGCTGATGGCCAGATTGTTGCAGGCAATGAGTACACCTCTTCCTCTACTGACACCAAGTTCATCTTTCCTCCGATCACATCGAAAAACTGTATATGATGATGGGAATAATTCGGCATTGTTTACATCATTAGATAACCACGTTTCAGTTACTGTTATTATGTCAAATTCACTTGCACACGTTGCTCTGTAGAATTCATCACACCCCCTAACGTTTTGATAAAACACCATAAAATTAGATATACAACTGTTGGGCTTTACTAGTTTAAATTATCTGTAACAATGGACGGAATACCGTTTATATCTTTTAATTTTATATTTGTTTCGCCCTTGTCAATTCAACTTTTTAGCTCGTCCTTAATAGTTTTTAAATATTCAAGTTGACGCAGTGTTTTATCTGTTGTTATAAATATTTTACTGTAGTCTGAATTACTTTTAATTTTTTTCGCATTACGAATAGTTGTATTCACGTCTTTAGAGGATTTTAATTGAATTTTTGTAGGGCGAATTTTATTATTATCTGGTTTACCGAGTCTGAATATTTTAACTTCATCCACGTTTATATCCGGATTTACTACTTGTAAGATATTCTTAACATGAGTTAAATCATTGTTGTTATCAGATTCCTTTAAACCATAGATAATTAAATTGTTTTTACGTTTTTCTCGTTCACTGATTTCCGATATAATTAGTTCCATATTTAATGTTTCAGGGCGTCGATTTTGTAACTAGAAAGCGATACTGAATACGATTCATTACCTACGCGTCATGCTGAATCCGCCATTTTTGCTCAAAATCGGAGGAATAAGCCTATTCAGCTGGTCGAGACCAGATGAATAAGATATTCAGCACAGTGAAGTTGTTTGTGAATTGTGAGAAGTTCGAAGTTTAATTTGTTTTTGGTATATTGTGTAAGTATATATTTTTAAATAATACAAAACTATAATAAAAGCAGAGCTGGGCAGTAACTAGTTACTTTAGGAACTTAGTTACTAACTAGTTACTTTTACGTAACTTGTAACGTACTTAATTACTTTTTAAAATATGGTAACTGTAACTGTAACTTAACTTGCTGCGGAAAAGTAGTTGGTAACTTTACGGTTTTTAGTTACTAGTTACTTGAGTAACTTAAGTTACTTAAAGTAACTCAGAAATTAGAATGTAACTTAAGTTAGCTAAAGTAACTTAAAAAGTGGAATGTAACTTAGTCATAAACAGTAACGGAGGGGATTAAAATTTCTAAGAAATATTTTGTTGGGGCTGATGCCTTTTTTAGAAACACTAACTAAAACTGTTTTGTTTTAAATAAATGTCTGTCCAGAGTGGGAGTGCTGAGTGCAGCATCGCGCATTCCCTCTGTAATGTGTAACTTTTATTTTAATACATAATTAAATACAATATTATTGTTGATTGATTTCAAGCCATAATAGATAATAAAATAAGTAATTATATTCATTAATAATAGAGTTTTTGTACGGTAAACAGAAAAACTAAAAATAACACATTATTTTAACTTTTAATTCTAGAATTAAAAAGTCACTAAATGTTAAATTTGATTTATAAAATATATTATTTTCAAATGTTTTCCTCGCTTACAAATGTTACGTTTTAATAAATTATAATTAAACTGCCACTAAATCATCAAAATTATTCCAATTTTCAGGTTATACAAAAAATAGTGTATTTTGTTCGTTGTTCCAAGGGTTGCAAGACTTCAATTCGTCTCATTTTTGCAAATTCCCTGCTCACAAGATAAAAGTTTTATATTATATTATAGGTCCGCAGGGCCTTTTTATCAGATTTTTGGGCGCTAGATATTTGAATGTGCGCGGCCCATGTGAGCGCGGGGTCTCAGATTGAAAATCGACGACTGATCCGAGGTTTCCAATAAATTAATCATTATCCACTAATAAGTCTAGGAAATAATGTCTGCATGTTTTATACATTATAATGGTCGTGTCATGTTAGAAAGAAAGTAGATTCTATATATTTTGGTATAAGAAATCAAAATTGAAAAATAAATTAATAAATTTTAAAAAAATCACAGCAACCGGGCCCTGCGGGCCCCTTGTCAAAGCGAGCCCTAGGCCGTGGCCTCGTGGGCCTAGGGGGTAATAAAGCCCTGTAGGCTGTAGGTCTGTTAACATTAACAATAATAATCTGATTGGGTGTTGCCAAGCAATAACGTCAAAATTTAGGTTAACGTAGTTAGTGCAAAAACTCCCGGGTATGTACACTACACAATAACTAAGTCAACAGTCTAAGTCTACACTTCACGCCATTAAAAGTAGTTAGAAAGTAACTCAAGGTAACTAAGTTACTTTTAATGAGTAACTAGTAAATAACTTAGTTCTTTCACCAAAGTAACTGGAACTTAAGTAACTTAGTTACTTTTTTTTGGAGGTAACTGCAACTGTAACTAGTTACATTTTAAAAGTAACTTGCCCAGCTCTGAATAAAAGTGGTCTATAATATTATTTTTGTAGAAAATGGCTTTTGCGGTATTATGGTATTATGAAGAATATCATCACAGAGAAAATATTAGACTTCTACGAGCAGAAAGGAGGAGGTTACGGGATTCAATGAACCCTTATGAACTTCCAGAAAATGAGTTTTTAAATACATTTCCGTAAGTTATGAAATTTATATTGGGAGAAATGAAACGACCACCGATGCCAAAAGTACTCGAGCTGAATTGATGAGACTAGTTCCGGTTCGCTCAGTTTAAAAACGTATATAACACGTATAAAAACATTTCTTGCTCAGATAAGTCCACTAAGACATGAATTACTAAATTCCTTATCTAACTTAGCTCGAATTCTATAAGAACTAACTTTAATTTGTATCCTCCGAAATCTCTCCTCTGGCATAGTTATTTTCAACTCTTCCTAAAGAAAATTGATTTGAAGAGATGTACCTACTAATTAATTATTTTGCGCTTTAATTTTATTTCATAATAAATGGTACTTTTTAGTTATAACAAACAAAATCTTTCTATTCCAGATTAAATAAAGATGCTGTGAGAGCATACACAGACGAACTAAGACCTTATTTAAGGCCGCATCGTAGGAATACATCAATTCCATTGGAAATTCGAGTAACTAAATACACACTTCCATATATTTTTACATATTTTGTTATTTTTTTTTTCTTTAGATTTTTTGCGCATTAAATTTTTTTGCCACCGGCTCTTATCAAAAAGTCATTGGACAAAATTTTGTCACAAATATGAGCCAAACAATGGTTTCCAACATTATTGATGAAATTGTTTCTGCCAGGATTCAAATAAATAGATGGATTTGGTTCCCCAGAAATAATGTTGAAAAAGGAATTATAAAAGTGAGGTAAATTTATACTATCTATTTAATTATGAAGGGCCGGTTTTATGAACAATTTTAATGGACACTTGAAATTTAGTTCCCAAGTAAATTTAATAAATGCATCGCGATTTTTTGACAGCAATGATTTTTATGTTATGACAATATGAAAATTGACATGTATTTGTTCAATTTACTTGGGAACTAAATTTTAAGTGGTGATCGAGGTGGTGATTACATTTGTTTATGTACTAAATTTTGTTTGTATTCATTATAGTCTAATATTGATTTTTTCATTTGTAGCTTTTATAGAAAATTTCATTTAAGCAATATTATCGGTGCCGTCGATGGTACCCATGTTACAATAATTAAACCAAAAACTGGGGAAAATGTTTTGAGGAGAAGAAACTTTAAAGAAAAAGATTTTATTAATAGAAAAGGATATCACAGTATCAATATTCAAATAGTAATTATCACATTTTCTTATTTATAATAAGAATTTTATTTATTATTTATATTTAGATTTGTGATTCTGAAAGAAGAATACTTAGTGTAAACGTCTCGTTTCCTGGTCGAAGTTATGACTCCTTCATTTGGACAAATAGCAGAATTTCAGAGTTGTTACGAGCAAATTACGAAAATGGTGAAGAAAGTTAACTCCTTGGTAAGATATATATATATATATATATATATATATATATATATATATATATATATATATATATATATATAATATGGGGCCCGTGGCCTCGTGCCTGAGTGTCTGGTCGCGAACCTGGGGGTACCGGGTTCGATCCCGACCGACACCAAATATTTCGAATTTTAAATGGCACAAAAGTGACCCCTGTGGTGCACTCTCCACGCCAACAATGAGTGCCCGTGAGGTGACGCCTGGTAATCGCCCGCACGGTACAAATATGTCATCATCATTACCGATATCTGCGATAAAGCAGACTGGCACACCCAGAAATGGGTAATATGCCGTGATGATATATATATATATATATATATATATATATATATATATATATATAATAATAATAATAATAATAATAAATTTTACTCATTTTTCCAGGTGATTCTGGATATCCTCAATTACCCTATCTTTTAACGCCAGTAGCGAATCCAGCACCAAATTCCCCAGAAGAGCGATATAATAGTGCTCATATTGTAGGGAGATGCACAATAGAAAGATGCATAGGAACCTTGAAAGGGAGGTTCAGGTATTTATTAAAACACAGAACCCTTCACTACGAACCACATAAGGCATCTAGAATAATTTTAACGTGTTGTATGCTGCACAATATTGCCTTATAGTATAATTCCCATATAGATAGATTAATGTATGTACTTTTAATAATACTTACCAACCTGTAATATTAAAATTTAAAATATTTCAGATATGACAAAATAGATGAGGAAGAAGGAGCTCATCATCAGTTTGCTGATAGAATTTTACGTGCAGAAGGTCAGCAACGTCGGAGGCAATATAACACAACATTTTGTGTAATATTAAACTTTATTTATATATTTTTTGTAATATAAAAAAATTATAAAAAATTGCTTATAACAAAAATAAAACATGTTCTTATTGTACATAACCATTACATATTGCAAAAATAAAACTTTCAACTTTGCGCAAGGGCATGATAAAAAAAACTAAATATGTCCATAAATTTAAATTCATGTTATGGGTTTAGAAACATTAAAAATTCTGGCAATTTATTTTTATCTGCAATTCTGTCGAGACTATTACTTATTTTTGCACAACCTTCTTTTACATTTCTGGCTAATTCACAAATAGCCGCAGCCACATTATTATGAACACTCATGAATTCTTTCATGACATCATCAGGATCGTCAGCTCTTCTTAACCTTCTCCGTTTTCTCTTTCTTCCTTGTACTGTAAAAAAAAAAAACATTTCTATATAACAGTTTTAAAGCATATACTATTTATTTACCCGCCGAGGAGCTTTCTTCAAGATTTGTTGCTTCTTACGACTTACGGGAAACAACTGATTGCTCCATGCAGTAATCATGATCAGTCTAAGAATTATATACATATACAAATAATGTTTCAAATAATAATATTTCACTTACCAAACTATCATAAGCAACTTCCTGATCTTCCTCCATATCGGAAACAATATTCGAAGAATTAAACTGCTGACATGTTTCTGTTGCTAACACTGCCTTCGTTATATTTGTTACTCTTTCTATTCCAGCTTCTTCCACATTTATTCCACCTATTATTTCTGGAGACATAAGAGCAACAATTCTTTCTTCCCATGGCGTTAATGGTGGTGTATCTATTGGTGGACCACCACCGGTTCCACGACGATGTCGGGCAATAGCAGCAGCTTTAGATTTCGTTTTATTTTTATTATCTTTCCAGCTCTACAATAGATTAAAATTTAGTCAACAAAATAGATAAAATTACTATTACAATTCATAGTCTCTTACTTTTAACCATTCCTTTGGTTCTCTGTGAACACCATTTACACATGAATTAAGATTCACAGATATATCATTAAGTAGTTTATATTTTTTATCACGTCCCTGGGCACAGTTAAATGTCAAAGAAGTAATATACCCATGTGTTTCCATGAAACTTATCATTATTTCTTTCTGCTCGTTCGTTAAGTGTTTACGCTTTTTCTACAATATTAACTGCGTAACATACATGATAATTTATATATTACGAATATATACCTGTTTTTCCATTATTTTCAAGATACAAAACACTATTAACTCTTTAAACGTACTCAACGTCACTTTTAAACTGAAGTGCAAGAATTGTGAGTAAACAAATACACGTGTAAAATCCTGAACAGCGCATGTGCGAAGAAAATCTCCGCTGAATATGTAAAGGCATAAACAACTTAGAAAACGTCAGGATGATTAAAAATTCAAAATGGTTGCTATTCAGCACCCCGCCATATTTAATTTCTATTCATTATCGCTTTCTAGTTATAAAATAGACGCCCAGGTGACGAATTTATATTAATAAGATTATTTAAATTATTAACAATATCACGAATTTTTACTATTTCAGCCTTTAATGATTTAATATCATTTCCGAGTTCCCGACATGGAATACATGCCCAGGATACTCCCTTCTTAATATTAACTGCTTGAGAATTCGTTGCAGATAAACCAACACATGAATTTTTGAATATTTTATTACATGTGCCGCATGTCACTGTTGAGTATTTCTAACAGCGGCTGAGCAACACGCACACTGTGACGTCATTTCACAAGACCTTGGCGGCAACCGCAACGACACTTAAGTAACTTGTTAGTTACTGCAAAATTAGGATTTTTTCACTTAAAGAGTTTGGCACAGTTTTTGATTGAAAACAGACGATATTAAATCACTATAGTTATATTAACACTGATCACTAGATAGATCAAATGTGATAAACACTATGATATAAAATGTACACTTATAAATTGGCAAAAACCCAGTGTAAAATACAATTTTTATGGACCGTTCAACACGCGTCTATTGACTATCATACAGTTTAACCATAATTTCATAATACACTAAACTTAAAACTTTCATAGTTCCTTATGTTTTTTCTTTAACTGGTAGTATTTCTTCTAAATTTCATTCAGCTTTCATTGCTATTATTTAAAAATTCCTACATAGGTATGTATACGATACATATCAATGATTAAGTGTAAATTACCAATCAATCATAAAACGATAGTTATTTAATTTTTTAAAAAAAATTGCTATCAAGCTATTTTAAATCATACGTTAAATTTTCTGTGGCAATAAAACAAATGCTACCGTATTCAATTTTATTATCTGTTAGGGCACTTCTCTTCATAGCCACTATCCAATTTTTCCTTCTTTTTACAGTTACGGGGATAATTCGTCCTCTACAATCTTTTTTCGACAGAAACCTATAAAATGACAAATCATCCCAAGTACCACTTTTCTTAAAACACCCAACAACACAAAATTGAGGCATTTTAATACATATACCCGAGCATATACCCATATGTCAAAATGGTTTGTTGGTCCACCAGGCAGTCACTTTTAAATGTCCGTGACTAAAGTCACTAGATATATAAAGTACCGCAATTCATTGTACCAATGTGTTAGAGAGAGAAGAACGTTTTTTGGACACAATATGGCGGACTCAGACCAATCAGGGTCTAGTTGCTGTGCCTATAAAAGTCACTATACCTGGGGACTTTAGCGTCAAGGCTGTCATCATGTCAAACTACCTGAAGAAAATTAACCTTAATTGTACTTATTTTTTATTATTTTGTTTATAATTTTGATCAGTTGTTTTCTATTTATATGTATGTATATTATAAAAATTATGAACATAAAATCAACATTAATTAATTACCTTCATAGATTTATTTCACTGCCGATTATTTTTCGTTGGATAGTAGAAATCATATTACAAGAACACTTTGTTGTAAAACGATTTAGCAATTGCATCCATAAACCAATACTGGGGACATTTAGTTTGCGGTTACCTACCCCTAATAAATGATAGCAGCAGGCAAGGACAGGGTCGGTTCCTTTATATTAAGAATTATTTGAAAGAAAATATTTCACGATATTTTTATATTAGATTTAAATGTTATTACAAAAACAAGTACAAACGATAAATTTTAATGTCACTGTATTATAAATTACCTACCAAAAACTTCTTTTATTTTCGTGGAATTAAGTAATTATATAATAGGCTTACATCTCTGTACATAATACGAAACAGTACGAGTGGCAGTGACTCGTTTTCCACTTTTAGAAGTTTAGTAAATTAAGGAGATTAAAGAAAAACCTGAATTTTAAAACTTTTGGGAATAATAATTTTAAATCTGTAATAGTTTTTAAAAGATTAATAAAATGACCGTTAATAGAGAACAAGTATAAATTTTATGCATGAAGAACAATTTTCACTAGTTTTTCGTTACATGATATTAAGTGCAAGTGATAAATACAAGTATATATATATGTGGCGTCCTTGGAATCATGAAATATTTTCTTTCAAATAATTCTTAATATAAAGGAACCGACCCTGCCCTTACCTGCTGGTATCATTTATTAGGGGTAGGTAACCGCAAACTAAATGTCCCCATTGTTGGTTTATGGATGCAATTGCTAAATCGTTTTACGACAAAGTGTTCTTGCAATATGATTTCTACTATAATAACGCACTCGTTTCATGATAATCCATTTTAAATTTGGCGCCGAAGCTTGACACAATATGGCGGCCAATTGCGGTACTTTATATATCTAGTGACCATTGACGTATTATAACTAACGTAGACCCAGCACGCAGCCTTTGTTGTGATGTTAGAGCCAGAGTTGAGGGGCAAGGGAGTGGCCCAGTCTGTATTGCGGGTCTGCTTTCATTGAACAACTTATTTGAAATAAATTGAAGTCATCGCTTGGCCTGACATAAATGAAGCAATATATTCATTTTTTCCCTAGACACTAATTCACAAACAATCAAACAAAGATCACGCATTGAGGTTTGCACTTCTCATACTTGTAAACAAAACTATGCAGACCCGCGATACAGACTGTGCCACTCCCCTGCGTCCCACCCGTCTCACCTTTAGCTCTTAACATCACAACAAACTGTGCAGCAGCAAAGGCCGCGCTGGGTTTACGTTAGTTATAATACGTCAATGCTAGTGACTTTATCCGTGATGTCACGTGCACGCTTCCTATAGACATTGATGTTATATACTACGTAGTATATTTTATATACTACGTAGTATATAAAATCAATGCTATAGAGTTCACCACATTAGTGTGGTTAAGATTCACGTTTGGCGCGAAACCCTAAATCAAATCAAAATGTATGAAGTTTTTACGGAAGCGCATTTTCAATTCATATTATTAAAACTATTCTGTTTCTTAAGTACAATTTTCAGTTTCTTACTAACTTTTACAACACTCTTTGCTTTCTGTACAGTAAAAGTATGAACAAAATAATAAGTTAAGCATAATTTTATTTTAAGGAAAGTAGATAACTTATGTCGTAACTTGGTGCAATTACTATTGACTACAGTGACAGATCAACTGAATTTGTAGGTTATTTTGGATTTCACGTTGTTTGTCTTTAAAGTTATAATATAAAGAGGTTAGAAGTTTTTTTTTTTTTCGTTTTCGATGTTTGCGATGTCTGAAAGGGTTATTACGCTATCCGTAATAAATAATTTCTTTGCTGACGATCTAAATTGTGTTGACAGCTGACAAACAAGAAAATGCATGTGCAAGTCAAGATTAAATAAAATCGAAAACAGCTACGACCTACGTTTTAATGAATTTGCACTTCCTGTTGGTGTTTTAGATATTTATACGACATAAATAGATAGATAATACATTAGAGATTTGTATTTATAAAGTTTAATAGATAAGATTTGCATTTTAAAGTACTTTTGAACATGTAAATAGCATATTTTTGTTCACGTATGAATAACATGGGCGTATAAATCGGCAGAGGCGGCTAGGTATCCAAAGTCCTAAAGTTCATTCATCAACATATTCAATTCTCACTTCGTTCAATTTCATAAGGCTGGATACACACATGTACAAAATATCGTAACAGAACACCGTCGCGTAACATTTTTCTGCTACGCGTCGACGTTAACGTTTATTTTTTGTCTGACCGTAACGTAACCTCGCCACGAAACAAATACTCCAACATTTTCCCGTTCCATGTCAGTTGTTTGTCTGTGTTTAAGATGGAAGTTGCTGCTGCAGCATATATACTAATTGATTATTTACTACGTAAAAAAACGAAGACAAAGACGATGGTGGTGTACACAACTATATGCAAATAGAATTGCTTATGGTGCGGATCATTTACTCAGTGATCTTAAATTTCAAACAGTTAGTGGTTTATACAAAAATTTTACAAGAATGTCACCTACGGATTTCGAATACCTAATAAATTTAATTGGTTCGAAAATAATGCGCAGACACATACTGGAGGAAGGCCATTCCTGTACAACAAAGATTAGCAGTGACAATTCGATTTTTAGCGACCGGTGATTCGTTTACGAGTCTCCAATATCTATTCAAAATATCTAAGCAAGCCATAAGCAATATAGTGCCAGATGTGTGCGAAGCTCTCATAAAGGGTGTTTAGAAAATAATAAATATTTTGGTTAATTCTTCATTTTATTTTGTTAATAGTTTTAAGATTTTTATTTCTACTGTTGGCAACATTTTATTTAAACTTTATATGAGTGTATTGACTAGAGTGTTGGTGAATAAACTTGTAAAACCCATACAGTCCACTGTGATTTATTTCAATCAAAAAAAATTCATAATCATAACGAAGGGGTTAAAAGAAAATATACAAGTAAGTAAATAGTTTTATTTATTTGCACATATTAACAATGCATGTCTGACATATGTATCTACATGTGGTACATTTAAAGATAGTTCTGGTTCTGATGTTCCGAAAGTATCGCATGGAACGTTAGTAAATGAGAGCTGATCGGGAAGTGATGTACTGGAATTATTTGAGTCAGTTAGAGCTGGGGATGATGCTGATGTATAATGGAGAGATGGAGATGGTGAAAGTGTGCTCGTATAGCGCGGGGATGGCACTTGTGTGTATTGCGATATATGGAGTCGTGTGAATTGATGATACGCGGGCGGTTGATAAATATGTTGCGATGAAATTTTGTAAGAGGATGACTGAGTCTGTGTATGCGTAGGATATGATTGCATGTATGTTTGAGGATATGACTGAGGAGAAATGAACGAAGATGTAACTGGAGCGTTGTAGTGTCCTCTATCAGCTTTAAAAAGAATATTCATGATATCTTGTTGTACTATATTTTGTACCTCAGGGGAATATTTTTGTATTTTTGAAGACACCAGGTCTCCAAAAATTTTGCCACTCATTCTGAACTTTTGCAGAAACAGGCACTGTAGAGGCGTTTGATAAAATACGGAAAGCTTCATCTAGTCTTTCAACGTAAATATCCTTTTTCTTTCTTTTTGGAGTAAATAGAGGGGATGAAGACTTTTTGGAATAAGCACTTTGTGCATGATCAGGAAGAACAAGTTTTGCTTGACTGTGCTCCGAAGGTAGTTGGTCTTCCTGCGCAGCATGAACATCTTCATTATTTAAAACTTCTTTGTTTGAAGTTTCGTCAGCATTTTCAGAGACATTCCCTTCATTTGCTTCAGTGTCTTCTTCATCTGAAATCTTTAATAAAATACATAAGATTTTAGAAAAACTTTTTATTAAAGAGTCTCTGTTTCAGATACAAACACCAGAGAAATGGTTACAAGTTGAAAAACATTTTAGAGAAATATGGAATTTTCCACATTGCCTAGGCGCCATTGACGGGAAACACGTCATTTTGCAAGCCCCCTTTAATACAGGAAGCGAATTCTTTAACTACAAGTTAACATTTAGTATTGTACTGTTTGCTTTGGTTGATGGCATAGACAAGGAAAGATATATACTAGACCGAGTTTACAATGTTAGGAGTTTGTGCCAAATAGAATCGATGGGCGCCATAACGAGACGCTAATAGAAAGGCGGTAAATTTAAAAATATTAAAAATATGTTTTCTGAAACTAACAAAATAGAGACATATGTATACCGTAAAGGCTGAAAACAATCAAATTCAATAATAAAATATATTTGTACATGAAACAAGTAGCGAAACAAGCTTTGTAAACCAACACTAACCAAAGAAATAAACTTGAAAACTCTCACTAACAGAAATGACAGATTGCTGGGCTGCCAACATAAATAAATAAAATTCAGTACAACTGAAGAAAATATTTATTATAATTATTGTAAAAATAATGTAAATTAAATATTGTTCGTTCTTTGTATTGGGCGACTGAGCTTTATTATTTTGAAATGAAGAAATGATGTAAAATACGTAATTTAAGTTACTGCATAGTTACTTTTTTTCATTATGTTGTAGAATTTACACTAGAATTAGCGTCTCGATATTTGTTCAATTCGGCACAAAGCTGGACATTGCCGCCATGATGGAAGCTCGGTCTAGTATATATCTTTCTTTGTCTATGGTTGATGGTCAGTATCATAGACAAGGAAAGATATATACTAGACCGAGTTTACAATGTTAGGAGTTTGTGCCAAATAGAATCGATGGGCGCCATAACGAGACGCTAATAGAAAGGCGGGAAATTTAAAAATAGGAAAAATATGTTTTCTGTAACTAACAAAATATAGACATATGTATACCGTAAAGACTGAAAACAATCAAATTCAATAATAAAATATATTTGTACATAAAACAAATAGCGAAACAAGCTTTGTAAACAAATACTAACCAAACAAATAAAATTGAAAAACTCTCACTAACAGAAATGACAGATTGCTGGGCTGCCAACATAAATAAATAAAATTCACTAAACTGAAGAAAATACTTATTATAATTATTGTAAAAATAATGTAAATTAAATATTGTTCGTACTTTTTATTGGGCGACTGAGCTTTATTATTCTGAAATGAAGAAATGATTTAAAATACGTAATTTAAGTTACTGCATAGTTACTTTTTTTCATTATGTTGTAGAATTTACACTAGAATTAGCGTCTCGATATTTATTCAATTCGGCACAAAGCTGGACATTGCCGCCATGATGGAAGCTCGGTCTAGTATATATCTTTCTTTGTCTATGGTCAGTATTCGCGACTAAAATTAACTCGTAGCCACCTACCAAGGAAAATCGGAAATTCTCAAAAACATACTCAGCTTACAGCTGATTCAGCCAGATAGTGCTAGATGAATTGATTTATTGGTTGTAAATACATGCATATAGGTATTCTGCAGTTTTTGTTCGGTAAATAATTGAACTGATTTTTATTTATAATATTTACATTTTGTTAAATGTACTATTATTTAAAACTTTCACTATTCACTAATATATTTTTAGCGACCTAACCTGTATCATTGTTTTAAGGTGGAACAACGATTAATTAAATTAAATGAAACAATGAATTCACCTAGAAAGTCTCGAAAAGCGGATAACACTAATTGTTGTGTATACGGTTGTTCTTCTAAGAAAAGTAAAGACAAAAATCTTGGTTTTCATTTATTCCCAAGAGCGGGAGAGAAAAAGGTTAAAATTTAAAATAAATTAGGACAAACAGAACAAAATAAACATCGTCCACCTTTTCTTGCTTTACATGAACATAAAAAAGAAAAAAAAATTATATTATTTTCATACGCTAAAACAGTGGCGTAACTAGAAGTTCAGTCGCCGGGTAGCAAAACTTGTACTAGCGCCTATTAATATTTAATAAATCTAAATTCGATGCAAACAAGCACACATGGCTTAACATATATATATATATATATATATATATATATATATATATATATATATATATATATACAGAATGTAACAAATTTATTATTTATGTACAATAAAATAATAACGATTTTTTATAACATTTGTTCAAAATGATCACCTATAGCAAGCAAACAGGCACGACAACGATCTGCTAATGCATTGGTCGCTACGTAACAGCCTGACATTGCTCGGGAGATATGGTTTCGCAAACTTGAATAATTTTTCTGCGTAGAGTGTCCAAATTATCTATCGGTTCATCATAAACTCTTTCTTTTATGGCACCCCAAGCAAAAAAGTCTAAAGGTGTTAGATCGGACGAACGGACTGGCCATGGTACAGGTCCTCTCCGATAAATCCACCGTTGTGGATAGTGTAAATTTAACCACTCTCTTGGTTGTCTCCCATAATGTGCAGGGCAGCCATCTAACTGTAGCCAACAGTTTCTTTTTACTGCTAATGTAACTTCTTCCATTAAATCATTCAAATCATTATTTAGAAAATTGTAGAACCTCTGAATTTAAACGATCTGGCAAAAAGAAAGAGCCTATTAAAATATTTTCAATAATACCTAGCCAAACATTACATTGAAATTCGTAGTGAAAATTTTTCTGTTTAATTGCATGATTATTTTCATGTGATAAATAATAGTTATTATTTTATTGTACATAAATAATAAATTTGTTTGAGTTCATCGATAATTTTCATTTTTGTCCTGACCTCAGTGCAAGCAAACTAAATTTTGTATTGAAATTAGGTAATAGCCAAATTATTTACCTATAATTAAACTAATTATTATGTCATAACTTAATAAGATAATATTTGATATCTTGATATAAAGTTGATTTTTTAAAGTAGCGCTGCTCCAATAAGTAAAACATGAATATCTCTGAAACAAAGCATTTACGGACATTTGCTCAAATGAACTTGTCACCTTATTTTTACCTGTTTAATCAATGGTTCAAGTTATGTCGTTTAAATCTGGGACACCTGTATATCATTTAAGCATTTGCACTTTTTTCACATTTATGAGCTTTTTACAGCCGGTAGGCGCCTATAGCACCTTAGCGCCGGGTTGCGACGCAACCCCTGCAACCCCTGTAGTTACACCACTGCGCTAAAATACCAGTGATCTCATGCGGATCTGACATTAGAGCACTAATTTATAAGACCAGTGCAAAAATATAACATTTTTCCTCGGTCGTATTTGTAATACCGCATAAAACCACCAAACCACTATTTATGACTTCTTCTCCTTCCAAAAAATTTCTTGAGGCATTCGTGGCTTAATAAGAAAATAATTCATGATTATCTGGAAATAAAATTGTTATGACATGTATAATCAAATAATAAACCATAAAGCTAAAAAACACATTAAATAACAAATTATGATTAACGCCGTACAAAACAGATGTTTTATCATATACGGACATTTGCAGCTGTCATTCAAAGAGTATGTTTTTGAGCGGCCATGTTGAAAAGCACACTAGCGCTGCGGTGGTAATTTTAGTCGCGAATTGGGCTTCCAAAATTACAATGCGCCACTTGTGGCAGATTTCTGAACTGAGTGAAGTGTACATGTACAAAGGAGGTTGTTTTATTCAGGGATTGTATTTACTTGTATACGAATTTTAATACGCTTTTATCTTCGGCTATTATTGTTTTATTCTTAGTAGGATCTGAATTACTGCTAAAATAACACAATAACAGGTAAGTTTTTGATTTTTAAAAAATTAATGAAGAAATTAGGAGATATGCAATTTATAGGTTAAAGTTACGATTGAGTTTTCTCCGAAAATATTTACCACATAATATTATGTGGCCACTATTTATTACTTGCTGGCCTTCCACCATATTTCTAGATGATACACTACAATTCCCAAATCTACAAATAGTATCTAAATCTAAGCAAAGAAAATTGTTCATTATGAAAGAAAAACAATTAAATAAAAGTAAAGCTATGTAGATAGAAATTGATATATGTACAACTACGGCAATGAAATACAATCTAAATAAAGGAAATCAAATGTTTTTTTTATTAAAAAAAAAACGAATATACTGTTAATTAAAATGACCGGTAGTAAATTCAGCTGTTTTTTAATCACCCCAATGTATTTCTAAATGGTAGTCATGGTAATTAGTTAGTCAGGGTGACTAAAATTTTGAGTAAATACTACCGGTCATTATGACTAAAATACTCTTAACCTACAAATACTTACTAAAATTAACCCTCTTAACTAAAATATTATTAAAACTATCACTAAATTGTTACTACAAGAAAGATCAAACTCAATTCTACCGAAATTAACAAAAAAAAAAAAAAAAAAAAAAAAAAAAACACTATACTAAATCCGAAATTAAATTAAAAACTACGAAAATTAGTCTCACACCAATTATTGTACTCTTATGAAAGCCAGCGAAAAATGTACCATTCGTTTGAATTTTGACGTTTGACGTCAGTGCCATCTCTTGATAATTTGGAAGCCCAATAACTTTTTATATGCGGATGCTGGACGTCCATGGCAAGACCAATATGCTTAAATAGAAATTTAATAGTTATTTACATTCGAGTGCGTGTAAGTTGTATTTTACAGCGCAACAGCTTTGTTTAAGGCACGAGCCCGTAAGGCGAGTGCCTTATTAGCTGGAGCGCTGTAAAATACTTCACGCACGAGAATTGTATCAAACTTTTTGGCCGACGATAATGAAAATCACTTTTTTTAATGAGATAGGTTGTACTTCTGAAAAGGGTTAGTTTAAAATACTGGGGTTAAGTCAATTTCCAAATTTGATTTTACTTGCCTTCATTAAAGTACTTCTAGCGAAAATTTATTTGTAATAATAGACGTTGTTTATGACTGATAATATATTTATTTGCTCATATTTTCATACGTAATATAACAAGTGATATGATTATCATCGATGATATTTTCGAGTGAAACCGAGTTGCAGATTTTACGAGTCCGAAGGACGAGTGAAATGTGCTACTTCGGTTTCACGAGCAATATCTTCGATTATTAATCATATCACGAGCTTATATTTAATGAGAGAATATAATGAATTTTTGTTAAAATTAACTGTCAATGTTGTAAAAATCCCTTAGTAACGAATGTAAATAAGGTGATAATTTCTTTGTTTTTTATCATCGCTGTGATAGACATGTAACTAGGGAAATTCTGAATGTTGATTGGCGGAATATATGTCACGTGACTAATGAATTATATTCTCTTCTTAATAAATACTAGGTAGGTGTCGATATTTGACATTTCAGCAATGTTCGCCTCGCGTATTTGACAGGTATATCGATCGGTGACTATGTCGGTAACGGCGGATTTTTACAATAATGACAGATGTCGCTGCCGTGATGTTGGTTTTAAAGTGTTGGTTTATATAAATTAATTTTAAATATAGGAAATATTAAAGTAAAAAAATAACTTATGTAGTAGTACCTTTTTACATGAACTTTATTAAAGATGATTTCTTTTCTAAATGTCCATAAACGTCCAGTGTATTTTGATTATTTTACCGCATAGTGAGACAAGTTACAACACAGTAAGCGTAAAAAGTAGGTTACACTTGCTGTGTATATAATTGTAAAGTTCCCATTACACTTCAGGATGGCAAAAATATATTTTTAAATTCAAAATTCTTATTAGGCAGGTATTCTCTTTTCTATAAAATTTTGTGTTATGAACTATAAAATTATGTATTTACTTATTCTATAGTACTAGTTACTTTTTATAGTATTTTGTTTGTTACTTGTAAACTTCATTTATTGAAACTGCTTACTATTTTTGAAAATTAATCTTTACTAGTTACTAACTTGTAAAATTAAAAGTTAACTTGTAAAAATTTTACAAGTTAGTTACCGCGTTAGTAACGTTGTTGACATGTGAAAATCATGTTTTGTTACTGTCTTATAAAAATAAGTGTCAATTGCATCTGACAGGTTTAGGTTATAATTTTAAATTTGATTTACAAATGAGTAACAAATAAAATATTGTACAGTACACGCCAGGAAACTGTTCTACAGCCTCATGGAAGTGATAAGCTCGCCTGCTCGTCTCGCCAGTCATTTTCTCCTTTCGGCAGTAAAACCGTTTTATCTGGCTTGTAAACTACTATTATATTAATAACCAGGTAAAACTGTTTTTCCTGCTGAAAGGAGGACATTATTGGCAAGCCGAGTAGCGAGCCTGTCACCTCCTTGAGGCTGTAAAACCGTTAACTGGCGTGTATTGTACAAGTAGTACGCAATATCAATAAATGAAGTTTACAAGTGAGTAACAAATAAATATATTTACCTGTTCCTGTTCCGCGGGATTTCATTTTCATTTTCTCTCGTCGCATGGTTGCTAATAACGACGATATTTTCCTTTTACACTCTCCGGCCGTAGTTGACATGATTTTTCCTATTTCTTGTGTGATTTGAAGTAAATTCGGCCCTTTCCAGTAAGTAGCAAAATCTCAAGCTGCGAAGGGAATAACCCATCGATTAGTAAGTCAAGTCAATAGCACTAAAAGTTGGCACGACCTATACCCACCACCAACCAAATACAGTAGAACCTCGCTAGTCCGACCATGGTTAGTCCGACTCTCCGGTTAATCCGACCTAGGACAGGTTGCGGCTTGTTTGTGATTTTACGACCATTTTAGTTTCAGTTAGCCGGCAACTAGTGTCTATTACGTACGTTTCTGAAAATTTTACTCTTTGCAAATATTTCTTCTTGCATTTTAAATACATTTGTACGAGTATTATGTACATATTTGAAGTTTTGCATTATGTCATAAGCAAAGTGTAAACACGTTAGTCTTCCTTTAAATGAAAAATTGAAAGTGCTAGAGAGACTGTTTTACATAATAAATAAATATGTATTTACATAATTTAATTTTTAATTTTAATACGTAGATGAAATTTTGTATTCTCCGCATAATCCGACCTTTTTTGCGTTCCCTCAGTCTCGTAGGTGACGGATTATCGGGATTCTACTGTAGTTAAATTTTCGTATTGTGCGAGCTAGCAGCCTAATCCGTTTAAAATTTCGGCCGATCGTTAGGTCTGTAGTCTGCGAGTCTGTAATGAGTAGGCTGACCATATGTACTTATTTTAATAGGACAGTACTTTGTTTTTGAATGATGTCCTACTGTACTTAAAAGGTTCATTAAGTACACGTAAATGTACTTTTTTTAGAACAATAGTTTGATCGAGTCAAACAACGTAATTAGCTATGCATTTGTAAATATATATGTTGCGTCTTACACTGGTCAGATTCGGCGTCGATTGGGTAAAGTATTTTTCGTTCTTCCTCCGTATCACCAAATATTAGTTCTAACATTAATTATTTAAGTATTTTATTCATTTCTGATTTGTTTAAAATTTTAAAGCAACAAAAAAATTGTTTTAACATGTCAGTGTCTCGACAAAAGTTTTATTTCAATCCAGAGTTCATTTTTTGTTTACCTGGGACAAGCGCATCAAATGCTGAAATACTGAAATGTTCTATTTACTCCAGAGCAGTCCTTAAATTTTAAAGGTGATTTTAAATTCTCAAAAGTACTGGTATCAAAAGACTGGACATGATGCGGAACGTAATAGGATTTTTTTTGTAACAATCAATTTTTGTATTATTTTGTTATATTTTATGAAACATTATGTTTTACTTGACTTATTTATGTGCTTATTATTAATTACTTTTTACATCAAAATTGAACTAAAACTAAATAAATTTCTCATTATTATTTTCAATGGGCTACTTGCGTGGTACTGAAAATCCGATTTCTGTCACTATATACGTAATGTTATATTGAAAACATAAATAAAAATATAAATTTTATTTTAAAATAATTATTTGTTTTTTACTAAATTAAGAAAGAAAATTTTCTGTGACGTCTTTATATTGAACTGGGGGACAGGAAGCATGTTTAAGAATGTTATCAATAGGTGGCATGGCGTGCGAGAAAGTTTTAATTTAAATTTGACATTAGTTCATTTTTCTCTCTCTCTGGTCTCTCAAATACATTAATTACATAATAAATAAACACATAGGTAGTTACTTGTAATTTAAAATATCGATACCAAAAAGATAAACTAAAATACTAACCAAACTATTATTGAAACGTCAAACAGGTGATCTACATTACCCGCACAAACATACCATTACTATGGGACGGCACCACGCTGTGACTTTACGACTATTCATTGGTGCGGCGTAATTCTACGTCATACATGGCGGGAATTCAAATAATCAAATTTCATTATTTTTTTTCTGGCTAATTAATAAAAATTTTGTCAAAAGAAAAAATATGGGTAGCAAGTTTTTACCTTCTCTTCAAAAATATTAAATAAAAAAAAGGTACGCAAGTAACTCATTCTGCCTCTAGTATTTTTTGTACTTTTTTTTCTAAAAAAATTATGGTCACCCTAGTAATGAGGGATTCCAGCTCAATCGCATTAAGTGAAATTTGTTAAAAACTACGAAAGTATACGCTTAATATTAATGAAGAAATAAAATGATATACAGTAATGTTAGCTTATAACGAACCCGTTTACAACGAACCTCCGGTTGTAACAAACCAATTTGGAGAGTACGAACTAATGTCCCATAAAATGTGTGTAATTTTTTCCCCGTAAATAGCGAACCCGTTTTATCGTACTTTCGGATAAAACGAACCTTATTTAAAATAAATAAATAAATATATCATCACGGTATATTACCCATTTCTGAGTGTGCCACAATCTGCATTATCGCAGATATCGGTAATGATGATATAATATATAATTTAAAAATTTTTTGGTTATAGCGAACTTATAAATAGAAATCTAAGGACTTGCCCGAGTTGTCATCTCAGATGCAATACTGGATCCGATCATTCCGATCACTTGGTGAGCCGAGCAATTACCCGGGACGCTATTTAAACAAACATAAGTAGCACAATTCCGAAAAAAGAATGTAGATCTTTTACAATTCAGACTAAATATGATATAGTAAAGGTGCAAGACAAAGTAAAATATGTACCGAAAATAAACTAAGTAAATCAACGGTAAAAATATTCATAATAGTAATAATAATTCCTTCTACACTAAATCGTTTAACATTTGGTAATTATTTGTTTTAATTCCATGGCTATCACTATTTTTGGGTTGATTATCGGCATAATCATATTTAATGTCTGTCGATACAAACCATTCAAAATAAATTGTGCTTATTGATTTAGATGTAGAGTTTTAAGCTGTATAACTCTTATTTAAAGTTTTTTTTATCTAAAACAGTTAGGGAAGCAGAACAATGATAATTTGATTTTACTTGTTAAAGTCCTATGTTCGGGTGTTCGAGTCAACATGATTTTTTTAAGATTATTGTTACTATCATATAATTATGTATCTCTTTTCTTATGTGGTACGTATATACAGTGTTCAATGTAATATAAATACGTACAGTTTATTCAAATACATAGTAATTTTATAATTCGTCACGTATAACGAACCATATTTATCAGTCCCTTTAGGATATATAAGTGAACATTACCGTAATTGAAATCTTCTTTAATTTTGTATTAAATATTTTTTTAGGCAGGATCAACGGTTAAAAAATTATTTAGAAAAATTCTCTCACCTTTAATCCAAGATGGCAGCTCGCACCTCCTCCCCCTAAGGTCGAAAACTTGAAGTTTTCATCAGGTTTCCGAACTAAACAACATAAATTAAAATCATTTCTGACCGATCTTGCAAGGTAAAAACCTCTACTGACTAGACTAGATATCCCTCTGTATTTTTTTAGTTTCTGTGGTGTTGCTTGCATAACTGGCGCCGAAGACTACTGGGCCCCGATTCTAATTGTTTTCGACGCTAACTCACGTCGAAAAAGAAAGTGGCGCTGAGCGAACTGTAATGGAGCATAGAGGAACTATAGTCATAGCGCCAATTTTAAACTTTTCGACGATAGAATGTATCTAGGGAAATTAACGCTCTCCTCGCCTTCACTGTAGGGAATTTTTGTCATTTATTGTTGGTATCAATAAAATTTACAATGTTGCCTCTTTACTTAACCGAAAATTCTTCCGAAATTCATTTTTAAGCATTGAAAATGGATCTTGAGTATCCCGCAAAGATCTCCTTAAAATTCTGCCTGCATTTCGCCGCTCTTCTTCTTCTAGCTCTTGAATTAATAAATGATGTATATAAAACCACGCCATAGCTAAATTATACATAAAAAATAAAATATTTTATTTACAAATTGTCTACAGTGCTACTACAAATAATACTAACCTCCAAATCTATATCAAAATCACGAACAAAACGAAACTAACTTGAAATGTCAAACTATTCGACGTGAAAAAAGAATTCGACGCCAAATTTGGCGTCGAAAAGTATTCGACGCAAAACGATTCCATGTCAATAAATTAGTTTTAGTACCTGTCTCAACTCATAGATGGCTGTGTGTAGCTTTTCGACGATTAAAATTATTTCACGTCGAAAAGTTGAATTAGAATCGGGACCCTGGTACGTATTATTGAACCTCATTTAGTGGCTGTCCTCTGCAGCGGTGGTTGTGTGAAATTATATTATAAATAACGTTAATTTAAATGAAAAACTGTTTCATGAAGTCGTAAAATTAATGAGTTTATAAAAAAAAAATCTGAACGACGTTTGTAGACTATACTACTACACCATGGCTGGAAAGAAGAATTCAAAAATGCAATGTTTTAGCTATTGCATAGAATGAATTAAAAATAAAAGATGAAATAAAGTATTTCAAGCCGTTCAAGCAACCGCATTGAGCATGGCATGCTCCCATAAACATCTAATAAGAATGCATATTTCAACAATATAAAAACATTTTTTATGAAAATTGCAGTCAAAGCGTTTTATATAAAAAATTTACACAGGGATATAGGCTCAAGAATGAAAGAAAGAAAGAAATAAAATTTGATTAGCAATAAAATTGTCAGCGAAAATGAAATTTAGCAAAAAATAAATATTAAATTCGGCAACTATTCGGCTTCACATTATCTTGTATTACCTATACTACCTACAGCATCATTGCTATAACGGTCGTGTACTACAAACAAAACATTTATTAAAACAAAATATCTAAATAAATAAATTTCAATTTGTGATTACTTCAAGAAAGAAGTATTTGTTATAGTTTTATAATAACATCTATTTATTTTTTATTTTTGTTAGTAATATATACGTCACAAAATGTGTTGTACATATCATAAACTAAAGAAAAAGAAAGAAAATATAATATATTCTATATACTTAATAGTCATATTAGTACAACCGGAGTGAAATATTTTAGGAGTTCACTTATATTTGTTCCTATTTCTATTCGTAATAATTAATCAACAATCGTCTTACATACAGTCTTATCGATTTGATTTAGTGCCGAAAACAAGTCGCTTACTAAGTGACCAGTAGTGTTCTTCCGCTACGGCAAACTTACACAATACCCACGAGCCTACTTGACGCCTAAAATATTTACTCCAACATACAAGGTGACTGGATTTTAGGAAATTTACAGCTCGTTCGGAATTTAATACAGACTATTTTACTTTTCTTATTTGAAATATTCTGGAATGATTATAGCTTTCAATAAAGTACAGAAATTATTAGTTGTTTGAGAAAAATCATTACTTACTACAAATTTTGGAATGAAATGTATCATAACAATCATAGGCGTAATTCGGGGGTGGCAAGGGGTGGCAATTGCCACCCCAGAATTGTCGAGCCCAGTATTTTGACACCCCAGAATTTTTAAGTAAGAGTCTCAATAATTTACTAATACCTAATTGAAAAATACAAGTTTACAACAGGGAATTTTTTTAACTTTATCGATTCTCCATTAATCACGCTTAAGTCAGCTCAGTAAGATAGCATATATTTTGAAAACTTATAAATTATAAACTTAGATAGATATATTAGTCTGACAATGCTTCAGAAAGTAACAAATTTAAAGCCAGGGGCCTGGGGGGTATTCCATATCTCCCAGATCCCCCGGTAGGTCTTGCCACCCCAGTTAGAAAGCTGAAATGACGCCCATGATAACAATAGAAAAGTAAAATACTTGTATTTCATTTTTGAATGCTGTGTATGTAATTCAAGGTGTGGATATTGTTTTTGCTTTACATATACATTTATATTTATTTACAAATACACTTTTTGTTTATCTTATCAATTACTTAAAGCATTTGTTTTATTCGTTTTGTTTCAAAAACAAAAGATAATCTGCTCAATTTATTTTCTACGTGAGATACAAATTGTAAAATTCACAACCTCTGCCATTACACGTAATATATAATAGGCTAATCTACAAATTTAGCATTTTCTATATTTGGCAATTGTTAGGTATATTTCATATACTTTTTTTTTGTTTTGAGCAAACAATCTTTTCCATTTTTAAAACTGCATCATTTTCCTTGTATAACTTTCCCTTTCTAATGTTGGAATACACGTACCGTTGAAAAAGGTCACGTAAATTTGGAGATAGAGGATGACATGTACCCATTTTACAATATATTACGTTAGACATATTATTGCAGTGCAGGTGAAAAAGTAAGATTAGGTTTTCAACGGTAGTTTTTGTTGCACAGATAACATACACATTAAACACTCATATACACACATCTTCATACTCACACAAACACACACTCATATACATACATTTTGAAAGATTCATACACAAACACCCAATAACTCATATGCTGTTGATCATGCACGCATTTTAAAGACTAGTTCTGTTCTAACAATCAAACATAGATTATGCTTTACTCTTGCTTAAAAAAAAACATTCAAAATCGTGCTTGCATCAGTTGAAATTTCTTCTTTTAAAATGGACAATAATAACACGTTCCCAACTGAGTCAAAACGTGGTAAAGCAAAATTACCTACTTTCAATATTGTATATATTATATTTACTTAAATTTTTAACAAATAGTTTCAAATTATAACGGAATATTCAAAAATTATTATGCACTATTTCTTTGCACGTTTTTATAATACATGTTTCTCATTTTTGTCAATATTAATACAATAAACTTGGTGTCTCAGATTTTTTAAATTACTGTGCCCAAATTACTTTTAAATAAATTTGTTGCAGACAAATTTATTTAAATGTGAAATAGTAATTCATTTAAATCACGAAACAATGTAGTTTATTGTAAAAATCTAAAAATGAAACTACGTATTTGATATATTTTTGTCCAGTATTTTTCAAATATTCCGTTATGACTTCAATTCGTTCGATGCATCTGTCAGAAATTTTTGACTCTCACCTACAGGAACTACAAAAAATAAATTTATATCTACAATAGAAATACAGTCTTCCTCGAAAAGGTGCAACGAACGAAACGAAACTTAGATATATTTTTTTATCATTTTAAATAATTTTATACAAAATAGAAACAATAATAACGACCTAAACATGGCGATCACATAAACGTATCAACATAGCAAAATGGCGTACTATCCATCTTTCGTTATAATAATAGGTTATGCATTTTATAGGTATAATATTATACATTTATATCTTTGTAGTGCATAATAAAAACCCTGTATTTCAACAACTAATCTCCGAGTCGTTGAGACGACTCGTGGCGTTGTTAATGTAAAGTGCCGACGGCTGCTGGATTGAATACGGCCCGTTTTGGATGACACCGTTCCCCGTAACGGGTTCATTTCCCGTGTTGATGTTCACATATGGCTTCTTTTGTGGTTGTGACGCATTGTTGCTCGGAGGCATTGATTGTTTGACTAACTTACACGCGTCCAAAGACACACCACTCTTAATGTTATCGATCTTAGTGTTGTTGTTGTGGTTCCCACCGACATTATTTACCATTATGGGATGACTGGAGGGGTTGTTGTTTGGTTGAGGAGACTCCATGGTGATTAGTTTGTCGGTCTGTAGCAAGAAATATAATCAAAACATATTCATTACACTGCACATCTTGTTGGTAACTGTAAGATTGATGTTTTCTTTCATATTTCAAATTTTTTACTTAATTATTTAAGTATAGAGTTTTTTTTTTATTTATAAAATATGAATGGAATTTAAGAACATCGGCTTTAAAACTTCTATGACATCACCTACGCGATAGATAGTCGGAAATCCAAACCCTCATAGCGTTCACTTATACCGGACTTTTGATTATAAAGTTAAAACTTACATTTTTATATAAAATTTTCCAACCGATTTAATAGTGGTAGTCTCTGGGTGCAAACAGTCGAAAATCCATATTTTACATAAAAAACGAGATTCATGTGCGTGAACACTTTTTTTTACTTCTTTGTACGAAGTAACAGAAGTATTGTAATTCAGATTTCAGCGGAAATATCTATTTTGACCATCCCTGAATGCCTGAATCCATTTTAACTAATGTCAACGTGACGTCTGTAAGTACGTATACGTACGTATCTCTCATAACTCAAAAACGGTATGCCGTAGAAAGTTGAAATTTTTGTATCTAGGACTGTTATAACATCTAGTTGTGCACCTCCCTTTTTGGTTATTACATAACTTCCGGAAGTAATACTTTACTTGAAGCCTGTAATAAATTTTAATGAAAATCTATATTAAGATATAATACAAAACGTTTCAAATTTGGTATATAAGACATTTATATCAACGGAAATAACATAGGTAATAGATTTTACAATAATTATCTGTATACCGTTATATTTATTTATTTATATTTATTTGCTCTCCATACGATGTACAATTTCCAGAAAAAGTTGTTCGCACAACAATCAGAAACCGTCAAAAATCATTCTGAGCAAGTGCATCATTTTAACCCTTGTGTATACGGATTTAATATTTCATGCTAACACGGATAGATACAGGGTGTTAATACTAAGTCGTTACACGCGAAAATGGTACATAGTTAGAACTCATTAAAATAAACAACTTTTCTTAGCTCCAATTTTTGATTTGGTGTCCGGTTTGTAGTTGTGGAGTTTCGAAAATTCGTCATAACTTCCTTATTTTAAAGACTATTGAAATTTTTTTTCAAATTTACCTTTAGGCTCTCTAAAACATTTGGCATTAACAATTATTTTTTATTTTTTCAAATGACAAAATGGCGATTGATCAAAAATTTCAATACATGATTTTTTGATAACCACTCCATCGATTTTCGAAAGTAAAACATTTATAAAATCCTTAAACCATCTACTACAATATTTGTCCTAAATATTTTTTACAATCTATCCCAAAAAAATTTTTATTCATTTAATTGACTTATAAGTACAGTGTTTTCAAAAATAATCCTAACTCAGAGTAGGCTATAAACAAAAAAAAGTATATCAATTTGAAAGTATTTAATTAAGTGTCAATTTGACACGAGATGTTGCCAAAAATGTTATCTAAAAAATATTCTCGTATTCTTATTTTAGAAATAGAAATAAAATAGAAAACGGTGAATGGCAATAATTTGCATCCTCTATTATCTTTTCTCCTTATAATTACATTTCACGATCAATTATAACCACTTGATTTTTGAATTGAATAATGATCAGACATAATATCAATTTGAAAGTATTTAATTAAGTGTCAATTTGACACGAGATGTTGCCAAAAATGTTATCTAAAAAATATTCTCGTATTCTTATTTTAGAAATAGAAATAAATTAGAAAACGGTGAATGGCAATAATTTGCATCCTCTATTATCTTTTCTCCTTATAATTACATTTCACGATCAATTGTAACCACTTGATTTTTGAATTGAATAATGATCAGACATAATATGTTCCTGTGTTCATAGCCTACTCCGAATTAGATTTTTTTCTGAACATACTGCACTTATGTAAGTCAAGTAAATGAATACTTTTTTTTGGATAGATTGAAAAAAATGTTTAGGACAAATATTGTAGTAGATAGTTTAAGGATTATATAAATGTTTTACTTTCGAAAATCACATGGAGTGGTTATCAAAAAATCATGTATTGAAATTTTTGATCAATTCAATCAATCAAGCCATTTTGTCATTTGAAAAAATAAAAAATAATTGTCAAATGTTTTAAAGAGCCTCAGGGTAAATTTGAAAGGAAAAAAAAATTCTATAGTCTTCAAAATAAGGGAGTTATGGCGATTTTTCGAAATACAAAAGAACTCCAATAACTACAAACCGGGGCACCAAATCAAAAATTGGAACTAAGAAAAGTTGTTTAGTTTAATGAGTTCTAACTACCATTTTCGGGTGTAACGACTTAGTATTAACACTCTGTATATTTATTAGGGTTTCTGGTTTCTATAAATATAAAATAATATAAACCGTGAAACCAGTTGTCTGAAATTATTTTTTACCAGTTAGTGGAGGAGTGAGCATTACGCATGCGCACTCGTACAAAAATCGTGCATGCATATTCCAGCGTAAAACATGGAAATCTTGCAAAGTATGCACTTGCCCGATCTGCGATAAACACTCAGAAACTATTGCTAAATGTGAATTATAATTTTTCTTATCAATAAATATATTTCAGCTTCATAAATTTTGCTTTTCATAATGTATCCTTGCACAAATTGAATAATACAAATATATGAATGAAAATAGATTGCACATGTACCTATAACCGTGAGGTACCGCATTATTAAGGTAAAAGGCATGGAAAGGGCCTTTTTCTAATTCATAAATATATTTAATTCTGGTAATTATTTTTATTAATAATATTAAATCTAATAGTATATTCCGAAACTGAACCACTGATAACCGCGGTAACGGTCGTGGTTACTGAAAAAAATATAACCAGATGAAACGTTTCGGAACGACGTGGTTAAACTAGTAATATTTCTGTTTGAAATTGGCAATGATTAGTAGGGTTATTTTATAACAAATGTTGGTGTTAATTCTGAAAATAATTACAAATTCTGTATTAAACATTTGTTAAATTATAATTTGCCGTTATTGCTACGTCTTCACATTGTTCGTAGCATTTATGGGAGTGTATTATTTGGTTTACAATATTTACACTACCAAATGCCTCGTTACAAATACCACATTTATGAATTAATTCTTGTTGTTGATTCTAAACAACAGAATAATGCATGAAAATTTTACAAGTACAAGTACATGATACAATATTATTTTGGTTCAAAATATATTTAAAAGTATTATAATGTATTAATGAATTAGAAAAAAAAACTATTTTCAAATTTTATTTACCTCCATATTTGAAATATTCTCCATAATAGGGCAATTTTTCATTTTGCTAGAGAAAGTGCCCTGACAATATAACTACTTTAACTTTCTTTGACTCACTGCAAATAACTGTAAAACACGTGCAGCCCTAAACTTTCCAAACATTCAAATATTCCCTCTTGTATGCTCGTATTTATATATCTGTCTCTCTCTAATTACCAGCCATAACCGAGGATAAAGCCTGGTTGCGCTGGTAACGAAAAAATAACCAAACCTTCAGTAACCGTGTTCCGATACTCCACCGGTTACTGAAAACAGTTACCGCGGTTACTCTGGTTCAGTTTCGGAATATACTATAAGATGTCAATGAGGCTCGGATATTTAAGTTAATAAAAATAAAAGACTGCTAAAAACTAAAAAACCTATCCTTGTACACAAGGGGGTTAAAAATGTTCGCACAACAAAAATTTTAAATCTACGATTAAAAATTATTTGTTCGGCAAAATATTTCAATCCCTGATCAGTTTCCAACCGTCAGAATAGTCCGTGGTTTCCAAAGCGAGGGAAAAGGAATATTAACATTTATTATAAATTTTTCCAAACCACTAAATATTTGCTATATTGTCATGTAAATTTTCGAGTATAAATTTAAGAGAACTAGAAATAAACAGAGCAAGTAATTTTTAAACAATAAAGTAAGGTTATATTATTATGTAGCAAATGCCAACAACAACAATTAAAATAAGAAAAAAACCTTTCTGTTCACTCCAAATGATAGTAATAACAATAACCTTTAATTATGTCCGCAGAATTCAAAAATTTCCAATTATAATTGAAAGCTTCTAGTTTTTTCTTTTTTTTTGTAATTTTCATCATTCATAAAGTAAAAGTATCATAAGCTAGTTGTTTATTCTTTATATAATTACATGTTATAATTTTATTTCAATTTACAATTTAAAAAAAAAATATACCTTTCATAGTGCAGAATAAAGGTAATGTGTAATTTTTTGGTTTATTTCCCACAAAACATTGTTGGAAACGTCCTTCTCTAACAATGACTGAATGATTACTATCAAGGATAAGTATCGTTCTGTTATAGTTTTATGATTGTTACATGTATAAGGATTATCTAGTGATAAATAGGGTAGTGGCGAAAAAATAAATGTTATTTTTTCTTATTAATTATGAAATATAAACTAATTCTAAACATATTAATGCAAAAATTACTAGAAAATATAAAACTTTTCATTCATAATTTCCATAAAGTGCGCGGTGGAATTCTTGTGACGTAGACTATTAATAATTATATAGTTCGACCAAGTCTGTATGACTCATACAATTTCTTTTGAAATTGCACTTCTCTCAAAAATATAAATCTTTTCAGATGAAAATAGCAGTATTGTGTACAGAGTGTACTACCGAGAGTGTACTGCTAGGGCAAGAAAGACTGTGATTGGTATTAATAGTACACGTCATACACGGGAAAATTTGAAATAAAGGCCCATTCCCAGTGCCTGTCAGAGTCATAGTTTTAGTTAGTTGTCATAGTTTCAGACAGTTTGGTAAAGCGAAATACATATATTCATTCCCAGTGCTTGTTTTAGTCATAGTGGTTTAGGCATAACGGTCTGCGTATGTTTATGATTAAAATAAAAATTTACGACAGAAAACTATTGCTGGATTTATACAGCGTAAGCCGTAACGTAACGTACAGTGCCTTAGCATAATGTAACGTATCGTAACGTGTGATTTTTTTAAGCTATTTTATACAGACCTTTTACGATGATTTGACGTAAAAAGTATGCTCATGCTCAGTCAATATAATTGTGCGACAAATTTGTATTTGACAGGTTAGTTTATTCGTAATGCACTATATTTCGTATATATTTCCATTTAAAATATTAATATAAACTTTGACACATGACACATGTCACTCATGTCAGTCACAGTCCACAAGAAAAGACTATTCGTAATGAAGTATTTTTTATATTTATTTCCATTTAATATATTAAGCTAAACTTTAATACATATTAGCCACATAAAAACAAACAATAACATAGGGAAGTAATAATTTTCGTAATACCACAACGTGCCGTAACGTAGAAAGATAAAAGTTGGCGATCTTTGGGATTTTAATACGTTAGAGCACGATACGTCACGTTACGGCTTACGACTGTATAAATTGTCGCATTTGTTTGCATTGTTTTATTTTTTACGTTACGTTAGAGCACGGTACGTTACGTTACGGCTTACGCTGTATAAATCCAGCATATGACGATGACATGCACTGGGAATGGGCCTTAAGAATTTATTTAAAAAAATATATATTTTGAAAAATATACATTTGCCAGACGTAAAACATGTATTAAAGTGAATAATTTGAACAATTCTTTCAGAAAAAAAAAATAAATTAAAAAATGCGAAACTACCCTATTCACGAGGAATGTAATGCGCGCTGCTCGCCAGGCTGTAGATAGCTCGCCAAAAATAAAGGAGCGCGCGACGACGACTTTCAAAGTTACCTTCGATTTACTCTAATCTGATGCACTCTACGAAAAAGGTGTTTATTTAAAAAACATCTTTGATATATGTACAATAAATTTTTCGCTGTATGTTGGGGTATGTCTCGTAAGAATGAAAAGTTTGTCACTGACTGAAAATTTCTTTTCAAAATGCAAAAATTTCCTATCTATTTGATGGTTTTAAATTAATTTGCGGTAAATACATATAAATAAAATACATAATTAATTTAAACATTATCACATTAAAAAACCATGTAGAATTTGAAAAGTGAAAGAATTATTATTATACCTTTATAAACAAAAAAGACATAACGAGTTAAAGTTTAAAAAAGAGTGACTAGTTTTTTTCTCTTTTGTAAAATATGGATTTTTGACTGTTTGCACACAGATCGATAATAGAGACTACCACCATTAAATCAGTCGGAAAAATTTCTATAAGAATATGTATGTTTCAACTTTATAACCAAAAGTCCAGTGTACATCAAAAATTATGCGAGCTAGAAAGATCTGGATCTCCGACTAAGATGACTCATCCGCCATATTAGAGCCCAAATGAAAGCAATAAATTAAAAAAATTAAAGTGGGTTTTATAAGTTTATGTACCTAGTAAATATTTTTCATAATTAACTATGACTTCCACATTTGTCATATTATATTTATTTATAAAGTAATTACAAATCATTACGGGTGGGATTCGCAACGCTGTACTAAGGGTGGATTGCATAAAAATTGGTTAACCCTTGAGTTATGCTAACAAATAGCATATTGCCGAGAGTTTTCATTTCACGCGCCATATTTAACACAAATAAGTAATTTTGTTAATACTACCCTTTCTTGTGTTGAATATGATGCGTGAAATGACAACTGTATGGTACCAATTAATCGCACGGGCAGTTAATTGATTTGATTTGAAATATTTGTTCAAGTGGTTAACCATTTAAAACTTGTATTGTTAATAATTAAGGTGAAATGGTACCCCCCGTTATTTTGTTTCTGTACCGAGGCGAGCGCTAGTGAGCACTGAAATGAATAATTAAGTCGATAAAGTAGAAATATTTGTATATTTTACGATCTCCATCTATTCGATAATAGTCATACTTTGTTCCATGTCACAAACCTAAAAACATTCTAAAAGTAAATATACGTCGGATGGTACAAATTTATAGGTTACCTAGAACAAATGAAAATAAAACAATTTATTGAACGTCGCGTCAAATAATATTTTCAAATTTATTAACGAAGTAAAAATATTTTGTTCGTATGAAATATTAATAATATATTTTAAAAATAACGTTTCTTGGGAAGAGAATGGATAACAAATAACAAATTTTAAAATCGTAACATATATTACATAAAATTCACTTATTACATAATATTTTGTATTTACCGTAGGAAATTTTTATTAAAATGAAAATGGCGAAAGGTATTGTGCTGGCCACAACAGATTTATAATATTAAAAAGTATAATAGCTATTTGTGTATTAAGAGCGCAAAATGGGACATTATCGATTGAGAGGTTCTCTCGAAATCGACAATGTCCATTTGCGCTCGAAACACACACAAGATTTTTTCTACAGTCGCCACAATGGGGTCATCCACCATAACAAAAATAATAAAATGTACACTCTTGTATTTACAGTACTACTAAAAAAATAACGATTACATTTTTTAATTTTAATTTATCGTTATTTTTCATTCTTCTTGAGCTATTGAAATAATCTAATCTAAGCACTTTTTACTTTCGTTTTAGTAAATGAATGTCCTATTTTATTTTTGTTCTCCTTTACACAGCAGTACGGGATTTTTTTTTTTTGGTTATGTAATAGCAGTCCTGACTAAACGTTGCCATTAAGAATGTAGACAAGTGACATTTTTCAATAGCTTTTAAGTCTCCCTGAAATTTGTTTTAAAACTTCCAAAAGAAGATTTGTTGGAAGAATTTGACAGCTTTGGCAGTTTTTACGTCGCCAGAAATCAATTTGACAGCTTTAAACAGCTTTTAATTCTCCCAGAAATTATTTTAAAACATTCCAAAAGAAGATTTTGCTAAAAGAATTTGACAGTTTTGGCAGTTTTTAAGTCACCAGAAATCAATTTGACAGTTTTAAACAGATTTTAAGTCTCACAGAAATTAGTTTTAAAACATATCAAAACATTTTGTTGAGAAAATTTGACAGCTTTGGCAGTTTTAAAGTCACCAGAAAACAATTTGAAAGTTTCACAGCTTTTAAGTCTCCCAGAAATTAGTTTTAAAACATTCCAAAATAAGATTTGTTAGGAAAATTTAACAGCTTTGGCAGTTTTTAAGTCACCAGAAATAAGTTTGACAGTTTTAAACAGCTTTTAAGCAGTACGGCATTTTGTTTGGTTATGTAATATACCGACAAAACAAAGAACAATCATAAGTCAGACTGACTTGTGGAGATGCATTTTACAGTTAGAAATTCGGACAGCGGGCGTTTTTTCTACTATATGTCGCGCATGAGCGGCAAAGTGACATTTGCGTTGACAAAAGCGAGCGCAAATGCCTACTTTGTATATAGACTGTATAAAAAATAATTTTATTTTCAAAGTTCCGAAATACAAATAACGTGCGAAGTTCGAATTCACTGATGTGCAGCAACTTCATGTTATAGATTTGTACACAGTGACAAGTGTTCAAGGCGAGAAATGTACAAACAAAGAATATAATTTCAATGACATATGACATATTTGTACGACAGGAAAATGTGTATGCTAAGAAATGTACAGTGATATGTATGCAGTTTCAATTTGTATTCTAAGCCATTTTTCGTATTATTTAAACAACAAAATATAATTTACAATAAACTATAAGTTGTATTACATTATTTATTATTTTTTAAAAGGTTCGTTGGTATAACGTTGAAATAGCATATAAAATCTTTAGTTAAGCTACTAAAGAAAATATACTTTTAAAACCCCCAAAAGTGCATAATGGGGGGTTCCACCATTTTTTTTTCTCCCGAATTTTGAAGATTGACTTGACGTCACGATTATGTGTTTTTATATGAACATGGACCTAAATGTTCTTGAAATATATGCTATTTTAAGTTATATTTACCTAAAATAAATGAATATTATAACACTGTATAAGTCTACATACTTTATAATTACAGGTGTATTTAAATTATTAAGTTTAATGCAAGAAATTTATGTTAAAATAAAAACTGTTTGAAAAGTGCAGTACAGGAATGCTAGCCCCCCCCCCCCCCCCCCCTTTCGAATTTGAATTTCTTAACTTCCATTGGTAGTACATAATTACTTTGTGAGATATTTAAATTTATTTCCAGGGCCACAGATGACATAATACTATTGGTATCTCTCTCGCGCAGCCTACTACAGAAACTGGTGTGAGAAAGATAGCTATAGGTTTCTTTAAAGATCAAATACAGTTATACAAAAAACAATTATGACTTTTTGGTACCACGAATGGGCCCATAAACCAATTTGTTTGAAATATTTTTAAATGAAAGTTCGCTTAATTTTGAAGCAATTAAGCAATTATTTAAAAAATGTTATTTTTATCTTTAGTCGTTATTTATTGAGCAATGTACATTTTACTATTTTTTGTTATGGTTTTGGGCCCATTCTTATGTTTGCACTAGATTATTTGAAAAATTAATGTGTGTATTTTTTATTATTTATGGAGGTACGATAATCAAATTATTTTACAAATTATAAAATATTAAGTCCCCTCCCCCATTACGTGATACCTTCTACCTACATCAGATCTACATTCTCCATATCACCATCTCGTTTTTTCTGCAATTCCGCGATTGTTGAGCAGTACTCGTCTCCACCATTTCGTCATATCTTCCATCTCTACATTCTACATAGCACCATCTCACTCTCTCTCACGCACAATACCGATTTTAATAGAAATAAAATGTAATTATAATTTGTATTTGTAGTAAATCTTTTACTTTGTTTTTTTATAATTCATAAATGGCGTAGAATACAAATTCAGCAATTTGTTTTAATTACAAATATCTTTTATATTAAATGATAAATATTTACAATATTTACCTGAGAAATATAGAAATGTGTACAGTACGTAACACTAAATAAATTTTAGAAATAGAGCCTCACACACTTGAGAAAAAAAATAAAATTAAACATTTTATTTTTTTTAAGTATGTTTCCGGAATTTAATTTTCGATTTTTTTTTATATGTTATATATAACAATATTCTGCAAAACATATTAAAATATGAACAAAATTGTAGGTTTAGTATAGAAGATAAACATTAAAATGTATGAAAAAAGTAGGTTTTTTGGATTTTTAAAATTGTTCTCGAATGTAGTTTTTTTTTTTAATTTTCACATATTTTATTCCTTATATTATTATAAATATTTTATGCAAGTTTAATCAAAAAAATACGTTTTGAACTCGAGATATATTGAAAATAATATTTAAAATATTTTTTTGGGTGTCTAAATAAATACAATTATTGAAAGTATGTTATTTTGATGACAAATTGTCTCCTTTTTATTCGTGTATACAAAGAAATCATATTACTTCATACAATTTTAAATAAAAAATGAAAAACCTTTTTGGTAATTTTGAATTTCGCGGGCTGGGGTACCATTTCACCTTAAATATGTATTATGGAGTCTAACGGCCGGTATTATAAATGTCCAGTTAAATTTAGTTACAAAGCAAATTTAATAAAGTGAACAAATTCGAATCAATTTCTATGTTCTTATGACATTTAAATTATTGTTGTCAAAAATTCGGGTTGCATTTGTTCATGTACATAATTAAACTTACTATAAAACCAAATTTAATTGGATGTTTATAATACGAATGCCCATATTTGTAGCGACATCAAGCTACCCTCGTCGCCTTAGGTTATTGTTATTCCTTCTTCCAGAAGGTTACTTGACGACAAAAAGAAAAGTAAATAACTAGTTGTATCTTGTCATTACATGAAACTAGCAGCAAGATAATTTCAGTTCAAATAAATATTTTATATTTCTACAATTTGAAGTTCCCATCGTTTATTTTACATTTGGTAGCGCCTGATCCCGCCCGATATTCATAAACTCTTGTAAAAAATTTATCGGTTCGTTAAAATTTTTATCCAGTAAAAACAGTCGACACTGCAAGAAAAATAGAAATTTAATTTGTCAAGTTTGATTCTATTTGTCAAAAATTGTAACGAGCCGTTTTAAAACTTTACGACTGTTTATGAATATGGGCACAAGTCTAATATAATAGATAATAACCCTTAATCTAAAATTAATTGAAATTGAAAACTAAATTAAATACATATTTCTCTGGCAAGATTTACATTTTGAGGTAGACTTAACCACTCTCTGAGAAACGGACTGTTTAGATCTCTGGCATGGTTCTACAATGGCATAACTAGAAAAACCCACAGGCGGGTTTTTTCTCAGTAAAAAGGCGCCATAATAAATTCGTAATCTATTTAAAGTAAAATATAAAAAAAAATCATAAATTATATAACAATATTAAAAATTAAATTGTTTAACAAAAAAATAAGAAATAATTGGTATTATATAATTAAAAGTTTAACCTACGAGTTTTGAGTTTCTTAATTTCATCCAAACCAGGGTTACTCGTTACTCTTTTTACAAACTTCCGAATTGCCTGAATTATTACTGGTAAAAAAAGTAGGTATTTATTTTAAGAACTCCTTTTACTCTCTTTTAATGCATTTGTTTTTCTTCTCTGCCATCCGGACATCTTTTTCTTAATTGAACTCATTATTAAAATAATATTTTGAACTTTATAAAACAGCACAGAAGATAGTACACAGACAGTACAAGACAGTAGCATAGAAAACACACCAGACGCCTGCATTTGCTACTTGTGTCTTGTCGATGTGGCGATGTGAAAAAGAAAATAGTATTCAACAAATAAAACTAATTAAACTTAATATTTAATATATTTATGTTGAAATTAATAGGTATATTAAAATATTAAAAATATTAGGATAAAAAGGATTGCAGATTGTATTAATATTTTTTTTTATTTATAAGATCAAATTTTAAAAAAATAAAAATTATTTTAATTAAATTATTAAAAAAAGCGCCTATATCTTGAAAATCTTCACAGAGGGGTGAGCGCACCCACCTAACCCCCCTCCCCCCTTAGTTACGCTACATATGGTTGGCATAAAATTTACTATAGTGAAACCAAGAACTTTATTCTCAAGATATGTATGTATTTAGTTTTTATTTTCAATTAATTTTAAAGGGTAATTTTTAATTTTATTACTATATACGTTCTCTACTGAATGTACTAGGTACTTTATACAATATTTTAATATAGGTATATGTTTTATTGTAGGCAAAAATTAACCAATTAAATACTCCAAATGGCCGGTTTTATAAACGACATAAATTTACTTCCAAAGTAAATAAAATTTATTCCTTCAAATGACAGTCGAACTTTTGACAGTAATGTTATAAATGCCATAAAATGATAAAAGTTGATTCGAATTTGTTAATTTAAATCAATTTGCTCTAAAAGTAAATTTCTTCTGCCCTTTATAAAATCAGGGGTGAACAATTAAACTATAAAAATAATATTTATTATATTATTATATGGAATCTACGTAAATTTCAACGATATGCTTGAAGTGCATTCTTATTGAAGAAATAAAGTTACAGAATCGTAAGCGAAAATGGTAAATATTTAACCTGGTAAGACATGATATCTGGCAGGCTCTGAAAACAGTTGTATTAATATTGAGTAATATTTAATTTAATTGTATAAATAGTAAGATATTTTTGTTAGATTCTATAATTTGTTAGAAAAAAATGATCCATTTGTTAGCACATCGCACAGCCTACCTGATCTGGCTTATCAGTTAATTATTCATGATTTTCTCTTAACGTTTTCGTAATTTAATCAAATTCACTTCAAACATTATCGTTGAATTCGTAATTTTACGTAGATTCCATAGGTGTCCCATTTAAAATATTAAAGTTGTCACTTCCGGTTAAACTGGTAGCTCTACCATCATGCCAAATACCATGATTTGTGAGCCCCTAAGCCTAGTTTTACAAACATATAAAGAAAATTAAAAATAATATAAATAAAAGTTATTTTTAGCCATAATGAAAATAAGGTAATTAACAATAAGTTATAAACTGATTTTATTTATTTTTAATATTTTGTTTTATTTGTTAAGGTAACTTGTTTTTTTTTTAACTGTTAACTAAACATTTTGAATAATTGAATTTTTTTCTAAAAATTAAAATATCTCAAAAACTACTTCGTTTATCAAGTTTTAGCGCGAGTACATTTTTCGTGTAATTTTGCTTTGTAGGCAATATTTTATAAGTAAAAATTTAGAAAAATGGTAATAGGTAAAAAAATAACTATAACAAACATTCATGTATTCGTCATATGAGACGCCTCTGGTTGAGATACAGAATCAAAAGAAAGTATAAACATGCATCTAGATAACTAATATCCTCATACCAAATTTCAAAATTTTAGTTCAAGTAATATCATAGTTAAAATGTGTCTGATATGGTGTACTTATAAAGGCTGTAGCTCTGTAACGAAAAGTTTTTTTTTACTCAAAATGGTTCCCCAAATATAATGGTTTTATTTTCGGCACACCTTTGTGAATCAGCATGTACACATAATTATGTACATATTTATTTTATTTTTTATTTATAATTTTCATTCCATAAATAATATAATTTAAGAAAGAAAAACTTTAATTAAACTAACATTGAAAAATAAAAAAAAAGTAATATTTTTTACGTCTGTTAAAAAAAGCACACTTTTTTCATTAAAATGGGTTTATAAAATATGTATGTCTTTTTTAATACAATAAAAATGTGAAAAAAGTTCAAACGGGTAAAAAAATTAAACGCTATGGCACTTTTTTCACACTTTTATTGCAGACGTAAAAAATTTTTGTATGCAACTAGAGTAAAAAGTTTCACTCATCGGATTTGACGAACTCGCTCGTTCAGTCAAACTTTCCTATTCGTGAAATAAGGCTATACTTTTTTACTCATGTTGGATAAATAACTATTTTGAAACAACAGTAGTAAGAATATTGTCATACCGAGTTGTTGGTCTCGTCAGCATGGTGTTCTTGTTCCTGAAGCAAAGGTTGGGTGGATTTGGAATGGGGCATAACGAAGGAGGTCTCCCAGTTATCCGATTCGTTAGCTATCAGCTTGTCCACACTGGAAGTTGACACTGAATTCGGCATTTCGGACTGATAATTTGTCGTAGGTATTAAGTAATCTGTAGCGTGTGGCACCTGGTGCATTATAAACGTAATGTAAAATCACATTTCCACCACATAGTGCCTGCTTTTCTATTACTTTGTTTTATTTATTTACAAAATAGCAGATGCAAAAAATAGATATGCCTTCTGCCGCAACACACGAGTATGATTGATTAAAATGTGCAAAGGGATAAATTATGACTTGTTACCTTCAAGTAGCTCTCATCTGAGTTTTCTGGCCGCATGACAGTGGTGTCACGTTCATTGGACGGTAGCCTATTAAACACAGGTAACGGGGCATTTATCACTTGAGGATCTTGAGCGCAGTAGCCCATCCGCTCCAGGATCAGTCCGAAATTTGGTCTTTGCTCTGGGTTGGGGTGCCAGCATTGGGTCATTATCGCGTACAGAGGGCCTAAGTAATACATTATTATTGTCATGAAGAAGCCAATTTATTCAAACTGATGATGGTTACAGAGTAACCGAAATGTACATCTTACAATAAAATCATTTGTGAAGAAAAGGTACAATTTATTTTAAATCTTTATTATTTAAGAAACCTTCACGTTAACTCATCATAAACTGTATAGTGTCGAAAATGTTTTTCTATGATGAGGCACATTTTCACCTCTCTGGGTATGTGAATAAGATTTTTTATTTACATTTTTGTTGTATAAAATTGTTTTAAAGTATGATATTTTTAAAAAGTTGCAAAAAACAGCCATGTTGTAACGTAAACTGTTAGAATTGCAAGTTTACCCATTCGTAGAGACTTATTTATATATGAACCACGGATTTCTAAAAGAATTAAATATCCTCAGGGTAACCTGTCCAACATGGGAATCTCGAGAATTATTCAAAAGTTGCCCCATTAGGAGACCATTTTAATGATGTTTTATTTGAAAAAAAAAAACACAGGTCATTAGATATGGGCGAAAATGTAAATTTTCCAGTTTTTTATTTTTCCTAATTTCTTCCAAATATGAAATAATACTGGATTTTGGTTTACACATCTTTAGGGGACTTTTTAATGTTTCTTCTACTGGCGATGATATAGTTCCTGATTATGCGTTGCCGACACATCATAAAATACTAAACAACGATTTATTCAAATATAGGATAGAAAAAAAGAAATATATTTGAAATTTACCTTCATATTTTATATAACATTTGTAGTTGAGAACAAAGGTTTTACTGACACTACACAGGTTGTCTGGATTACTTCGGTAAAAAGGGACATCTAATACGCCTTTCGGGGGCATAGATGTGCTTTTGTTTTACCATAGGCTACTACAGATAATGACGAAAAACTTACTTGTGAAGCGGGAATTAAAAAGCGCTATTAGTTTGGCTAGAAATCTTCTAGAGACTACAAGAAAACATGGAATTCTAAGCTCAATACAATAGTTATCAGGTGTAAAGCTACTCTTAATTTAAAATAATAAATACATTTTGCTACATAATCGATGAACTATAGTTTTATAATTGAGTTTTTGGTGTCCAAAAATTTCAATACCACGAAAACAGTTGATAGTACGCCCCATTTTTACCTCTCGCTAAGAGAGATATTGGAATCATGTTAAAAATAGCATATCCAGATTTTAGTGGATAAGCACGTTTTAAAGTCCCTATAATCTGATTATAAAATTTTTACGATGCTGTGTGTGTGTGTGTGTGTGTGTGTGTGTGTGTGTGTGTGTGTGTGTGTGTGTGTGTGTGTGTGTGTGTGTGTGTGTGTGTGTGTGTGTGTATGTGTATGTGTATGTGTATGTGTGTGTATGTGTGTGTGAATGTGTGGATGTTGGAACCACGGTGTCTCAAATACTACAAATATTTAACTGCAGTTTCCTCAATCTGACATTCTTGGGAAGAGCTGATTAGATTTTGGTAACAATTGGACAACCGGAAGTAATAGTTTCTTTAAAAAATCTTCTAAATATTATTTTTTGAAAATTTCTGTTATTACTATTATTCAAGAATATAAAAATCTCTATCCAATACATTTAAAATAATTATTATATCTTCTATGGAGTTAAAGATAGAGACCAGTGGCGGCGCTAGCGGGGGTCCAGGGGGGCACTTGCCCCCCTAAAATTTTCAGTAGCCCCCTGGTTGGCCCCCCCAACTTTTAGTGTCAATCTAAAATTTTTGCTAGTAATATTGCTTTTAACATCTTAACATTTAAAAAAGACAGAAACACTGAAAGAAACACAAAAAAACATTGTTATACAGCATAATTTTTTTTGCATCAATGCACATGTATCTAAAAATATCTATCTGCATTTAACCATGATTATCATTGGTGTTATAATAAACGCGCTGCCGAACTTGTCCAAACTTGTCAAATGAGGTCATGCACGACTTTTTTTTTATAATTTTAATCGATAGAGTAGTGAAAAATAATAGACCCGTATTTTTTATTTTTCCTCAAATCGATCTTTAATCATGAAAAAATTGTAATTGAAAATGACATTCTTTAAAATGCGGCTGAAGACCCCCGCTTCGTCCCTTGTCCATTGACGTCACAGAGTGAGAAGCACGACCATTTTGATTTTCACATTGTCTTAAACGTCAAAGTGACATTTAAAGATAACCTAAAATTTATGAAAGTAAACATGTCGATGGAACGTTGTTTCGTGCCAAAATAAAGAATAAAATAATATTCTGGAATATATTCAATGTCTCATATGCGTTTATAACCTCCTACCGTCTAATTCAAAGATTCAAAAGTGAAAGAAACATCTGATGTAACGTAGATAATTTCACGCCAAATGAAAATTATATTTATAAAAATAAATAGAACGTTATTATATTAATATAAAATAGCATATTTAGATATGTAATCCTCAATTTATAGTTTATATATATTTTTCTTTTAGAAATTATGTGTCCATATAAAATGTCTGTTTGAAATGAGTCTGAGCTTCGTTCGTAACGTTGTGACGACAAAACATTGCTGGTTTTTGCAACTTTTTAAAAATACCATACTTTAAAACGATTTTATACAACAAAAAATATAAATAAAAAATAATTTAATCATACTGATCGATGAATTAGACTATCCTTTTTCGATTTAAACAGAAAAAAGGTACAATTATTTTTTTTTGCATGACCTCATTAATTGTGCGAGTCCGATAGCGACGCAATGAACTTGTAATTACTTGTTAAGATTGTTCTATACTTTACTTACTCGTCCACGTGCATAGTTTAGCAAGTTCAAACATGTTTTACAAATTTTGGTATTTATACGAGTGATGAAAATCTCAATGCCCATTCGTTATTTTGTGGTCAAAGAGTAAAGTAAAAATAAATATGAAGCGCACAAATAATATTAAAAATTATTTTTTATCAGAATCAGATAAAAAAAAATTAAAAACTGATACTTTCCTGCCTTCGACCAGTATCGGCAGTACAAGCAGTAATTTAGAAAATATATTAAAAACGAATGAAATGGTGACATCTTGTAACTTAGTGCTACTGAAGAAAGTGATAGTGAGTCTAGTTCTTGTGAAAATAAAACTAGTGAGGATGATATAAGTGATGATAATGAAACTGGCGTACATACCCCAACAGTGAGACCTGAACCAGAACAAACAATTCTTACTGTTTCTGGACCTAGCGACTTGTCACAGACTCCTGAAGAAGAACCACGTCAGCCGATACTATCGCAGTATCCAAAAGTTAAACAAGGTGAAAGAATGAGAAGCTTTAAATCAACGTGGTTTAAAAAATTTACATGGTTGGAGTATAGTGTTTTAAAAGACAGTGTTTTTTGTTTATACTGCCGATTTTTCCATGGTGTAAATCAAGCAAACATTTTTGTGAATGAAGGGTTTCGCAACTGGAAGAATGCACTTGATTCAAGTAAAGGACTAGTAAAACATGATAAATCTGAACAACATAAAATGTGTGTTATAAAATATATAAATTATATGAAATTAAAGAAACAGAAAACAAATATTGAACAAATGGTGAATGATCAATACCAAAATGAAATTAAAGAAAACAGACACTACATCAAAACTTTATGTGAGTGTTTATTATTTACATGTACGCAAGATATTGCTCAACGTGGTCATGATGAAAGTGTTTTAAGTTTAAATAAAGGTAATTTAAGAGAATTAATGTTATTGATAAGTAAACATGACACCATTGTACAAAAAAAGTTACAGGATAGTTCAAAGAATGCTAAATACCTACATCATGATATCCAAAATTTATTCATTTCTATTACGGCGACCATTGTACGTAAAAAAATTTCAGACGATGTAAAGGAATCAAATTTTTTTGCAATAATGTCTGACGAAACAAAAGACTTGAGTAAAGATGAACAAATAACTGTTATAGTCCGGTACTTGCATCAAAATGCAATTCAGGAGAGGTTTTTAGGGTTTAAAAGTGCAAACGGTATGCTAGATGCTGCTAGTTTTGCAAATTATATAAAAACAATATTAGATGAAAATAATATTTCATTAAGCAATTGTATAGCACAAGGATACGATGGTGCTGCTGTAATGAGTGGTCATTTAGGTGGCGTGCAAAATCATATTAAAAGTATTGTTCCGCAAGCAGTATATATTCATTGTTTTAACCATAAATTAAATTTAGTTGTTGTTGATTGTTGCAAACATTTGAAAAAGTCGGCTATTTTTTTTTTTTCTAATCTTGAAAAATTATATACATTTATGTCAAACTCTACAATTCATCTTCTATTTTTAAATACGCAAAAACAAATTTATCCTACAAAACAGGCTCGAGAATTAAAAAGGATATGTGATACGCGATGGACTGTTCAGTTCAGAGCATGCGAGACTGTTTTAGAAACAATTGAATCTATTTTTGTAACATTAAACAATCTTATTTCTAAAACTGATGTAAAAAAGGATAGAAGATGTGAAGCAAAAGGTGTACTTTTACAAATTGATAAAGAATTTATTGTTTTACTGCTTATTTTTATAAAAATTTTAAAACTAGTTACAACTGTATCTAATTATCTCCAATCCCCTGATATGAATTATGTAAAAGGTTTAAATTTAGTTCAAGAAACAATTAATGAATTTCAAAACTTACGAAACAATGATAATGAATGGAATTCTATATGGAAATCTGCAAATAATATTTTTTTGTCTCTTGGTTTAGATATAACCGATTTTTTTGACAAACCAAAAAGAATGAAATCTATTCCAAAAAGGTTACAAGAGTTTATAGTAGATTGTGAAATAGATGATTCTGTAGACATAGAAGTAAACAATGAGAAAGATGTTGTCAAACTTAAGTTATACATCCCTATACTAGATAAAATTATAATTGAATTAAAAGAAAGATTTACAAAAAATGATACTATTTTAAAATCATTACAAGCTTTTGACCGCACAGATGATTTATTCCTCAATAAAATTCATTTAACTAAATTAGCAGAACATTATAACATAAGTTGTGATTGTTTAGACTCAGAAATAACGCTAGTTAAGAAACTTTTGTGTAGGGAGGAAAATAAAAATATTAAATCACTCATGGAGTTACTGCCATTCGTTGAACAATATAAGCAAGCATTTGAATGCATTTATAATTTGGTAAAAATTTGTATTTTAATGCCTGTATCAACAGCTTCTTGTGAAAGATCATTTTCCTCTTTAAAAAGAATTAAAAGTTATTTAAGAACAAGAATGACAAATGAAAGATTAAACAACATTAGTATATTAAGTGTAGAAAAAGACATATCAAAATTAATAGACCTTAATGAAGTTGTAGACAAATTTGCAAGTTTAAATAAAAACCGAAGGATTAAATTAGTATAACTAAATCACTGCTGTGTTTTGTATTTATCATATTTTCTACTAATTATATTAGAGAACATTTTTTGTTTTATTTTTAAAGAATATGCTTGTTTTTGTTTATTATTCATACAGTAGAATCTCCTACAGCTCGCGCTAACTCGTTTCGTGTTGTAAAAGATTCGTGCAGTAGGAGACGCTCAACTGTATTATAGCACGTTACAGTAAGAAGCGCCGATTTTGTGTTATTTCACGTGTTATATGTGAGATTTTTGACGTGTTGTAATAGACTGATGTGAGTCGTAAATTTAGTTGGAGTGTTGTAGGAGAGCATGCTATAAGAGATTCTACTCTATATTATATTTATATTTGTTTGGTACCAAATAAATTTAATATTGACAACATTGTTATTTATTATTAAAATGATAAAAAATATATGCCCCCCTAATTTTCTTCCTGGTCCCTACTGGCCCCCCTAGATTTCAGAGCCTAGCGCCGCCACTGATAGAGACATATAAATATATAAAATAATAAGTTGTAAATGTACCTCGCAGGCTATGGAAAACAAGTGGAAAAATTAAAATGTTTGTAACTGACAGATAAATGTGAGTGTCAAAAAGCCAGAGACATTACTGAAGACTTTTTCTAGGAAGTACATTTAATATATCTTATTTGATCATTGTTTAAATATTTATAATTATAGATACATATATTACATATACCCTTCAGAAATACCGCCAATCTCATCAATGAATTGAAAGAATCTCGAACATTATAAGAATAAGAGTGAATAGAATGAATTAAAAAATATAAAAATATATAAAGAAGATATGTGTTTTTGTGTGTATCAGAAACGTCAAATATGTACAATACTTATATAGCCTAATATGGAAATGGCGAGAGATCTTGTGCTGGCCATAACATATTTTTGAAGTACAAATAATGCTATAAATCGATATTTAAATGGGTTTGTAATGCATAATGTTCCTGATATTCGTCTTCTGATGTATTCTCCTGTTTGATAATAACGCAGACTTACATTTTGGGCAGAATTTTTGGGAATAATCAAGGCTACAGCAACGTATTGTATAATGTGATTATCTTCACTTGAAGATTCTGCCCAGGCAATATTTTCCAATTGAATTATAACAAATTTATTCACATTCAGTACTATAAGTATTAACAGTGCAATGAACTATTCACAAACAATTATTAACAAACGATAATTGAAAAATTTATTGTCATGACTGAGTTTTTGAAAACAGATAATTTTGCACAAATTTACTTTTTACTTTTTTTTCTTAATAAATAAAGTGTTTGCTACACTTTTTTATTTTCTAATCTTACTTTATAGATCAGTTGTTTATATTTTAAGATAAAAATAACAAATAAGCCCATATTTCATTTGTTACAAGTTGATAAAAAACTTTTTTTAATTGTCCGTTTTTTGCCACGAGTATATTTTCAATGACTTAATTTTTTTCTATGGCGGCTATATACAACTTACAACTTTGACCTCATAATTCAAAATCCAGTGATAAAAATTGAGAATTGTCATTTAAATATATATCCTACCCAGAGCTGGGCAAGTTACTTTTAAAATGTAACTAGTTACAGTTACAGTTACCTCCAAAAAAAAGTAACTAAGTTACTTAAGTTCCAGTTACTTTGGTGAAAGAACTAAGTTATTTACTAGTTACTCATTAAAAGTAACTTAGTTACCTTGAGTTACTTTCTAACTTCTTTTAATGGCGTGAAGTGTAGACTTAGACTGTTGACTTAGTTATTGTGTAGTATACATATCAGGGCGTTTTTGCACTAACTACGTTAACCTAAATTTTAACGTTATTGCTTGGCAACACCCAATCAGATTATTACGAGTATTGTTAATGTTAACGGACCTACAGGGCCTTCTTATTACCGCCTAGGCTTCACGAGGCCACGGCCTAGAGCCCGCTTTGGAAAGGGGCCCGCAGGGCCCGGTTGCTGTGATCTTTTTATATTTATATTATAATGTATAAAACATGCAGACATTATTTCCTAGACTTATTAGTGGATAATGATTAATTTATTGGAAACCTTGGATCAGACGTCGATTTTCAATCTGAGGTCCCACGCTCACATGGGCCCCGCACATTCAAATATCTAAGAAAATTTGATGAAAAAGTATCTTTTTATAAATATTTGGGGCCCTGCTACGCTAATAACATATTCCCGAGACCCGGCAAAATCGCCAACCGGCCCTAGAGAGGAGTAACAAAATATTACGCTAAAATTTCACCTCAAACTAGAATCGAGCATGCGGTACTGTATAATTGATCAGCTTTTCTCTCAGCAGGCAATTTTATTTTTTTATTTAATAAATAAACTTACATTATAATTATACAAATATTTGTAAGTACTTGTTTCTTACTATAAAGAGGAAGGGAGGCCCGAAAAAAAAATTTGGCCTAGGGCCCAAAAATCTGATAAAAAGGCCCTGCGGACCTACATTATAATATAATATAAAAATTAAAAGTGACATTTTATCTTGTGAGAAAGGAATTTGCAAAAATGAGACGAATTCAAGTATTGCAACCCTTGGAACATCGAACAAAATACAATATTTTTTGTATAACCTGAAAATTGGAATAATTTTGATGATTTAGTGGCAGTTTAATTATAATTTATTAAAACGTATCATTTGTAAGCGAGGAAAACATTTGAAAATTATATATTTTATAAGTCAAATTTAACATTTAATGACTTTTTAATTCTAGAATTAAAAGTTGAAATAATGTGTAATTTTTAGTTTTTCTGTTTACCGTACAAAAACTCTATTATTAATTAATATAATTACTTATTTTATTATCTATTATGGCTTGAAATCAATCAACAATAATATTGTATTTAATTATGTATTAAAATAAAAGTTACACATTACAGAGGGTATGCGCGATGCTGCGCTCAACACTCTCACTCTTGACAGACATTTATTTAAAACAAAACAGTTTTAGTTAGTGTTTCTAAAAAGGGCATCAGCCTCAACAAAATATTTCTTAGAAATTTTAATCCCCCCGTTACTTTTTATGACTAAGTTACATTCCACTTTTTAAGTTACTTTGACTAACTTAAGTTACATTCTAATTTCTGAGTTACTTTAAGTAACTTAAGTTATTCAAGTAACTAGTAACTAAAAACCGTAAAGTTACCAACTACTTTTCCGCAGCAAGTTAAGTTACAGTTACAGTTACCATATTTTAAAAAGTAACTAAGTTACGTTACAAGTTACGTAAAAGTAACTAGTTAGTAACTCAGTTCCTAAAGTAACTAGTTACTGCCCAGCTCTGATCCTACCTAAAGGATCTAGAAATTATCTGTAAAAATAAAAGCAGCAAAATTTTAATTTTTGTATTTATCTAGCGACCTATGAATTTTTCGGGAAAACAAATATCGTGAGTATTTTTTAAAGTGAAACATTGGGTTTGTCATATCCATGGTTACGACTTGACATTTGATTGACAACAATGTATTTGCCCGTTGTTCCATTTAAAATGAAACATAGGGAACGGATTTGACATTTGATAAGATAGAGGTTAATTTTGTATAAATAATTATACCTGCATTTCTAAATTAAAATTAGTGTGCACCTTGTGCCCGAGTGGTTTTTTGAGTAGGCTAAATTTCCTACAATATTTAAATATAATACTTCTGTCAGATTCGTTCCCTATGTTTCTTTTTGAATGGAACGGGCAAATACATTGCTGTCAATCAAATATCAAGTCGTAACCATGGATATGACAAACCCAATATTTCACCACAGAATAAACATCTATACAGAAGCGACAGTCAGAGAGAGAAACGAAAATTAGAGAAAGAGTATGCCAACAAATTTAAAGGGCTAATCGGATAAAATCGGATTGTTTCGGCATATCTTCGTATCTTACGATTCTTTGTTCTTTTCATTATCTCGACGTGAACATTTTCCGTTAGGGGTCAATAATAAAAGTATATTGAGAAACACAAATTGATTTCTAATAAGAACAAATATGTTATTTTTTCAACAAACGATAGGAAAAATCGTTATCATAAGGAAAATCATTATATTTCACGTATTCTGGAAGAGCTGTTGTCTCAGCTTGTCACGCCCATGTATTTTAGGGTTATGGCTAATTCAAGCAAACTAAACACGTCTTCTCACTTTTGACATATGTCATTTTGTGAACTGTTTGTGAATTGAAGAAGTGGTGTTAGTTTTTAATGAAATGGATAAAATGAAGAAAGTAGAATCGGGAGGACTAGTTTGTTCATATAAAGACTGCATAAATAGATTTAAAAAATGGAGTTTTTTTTTTCGTTTCCGAAAGATCCCGAAATGTAAGTTATGTAAAACGACTACCATATCATGTAAAATGTATATTCATTTAATAAATATAGGTGTAAAATGTGGCCCAAGGCCTGTGGAAGAGAGGATTTAATGGAGAAGGATATATAGGACATATTCATCAAGTCTGACGTTTGTTTCCCACATCAAAGATATAGAAAATTCTGCATTGTAATGAATTTGTAAAATACTTTACGGTCTAATTTTTCTTTTACCATTTAAAACAATTTAAATTTCGCGCGTAAATTTGCCAAGAAATTTAAAGTTCAAGGTCATAAACGTAAAATCTCAACAACAATGGTGCCGACAAGGAGTGTCGTTTCTGTATAAATGTATTCTGTGGTTTCACGTTAAAAAATACTCACGGTATGTACTCATTGAACAGGTCTTCTAGTGATGCGGCAACATTGCCCTAATTTAACCGACTTCGTATTTAAACCGAAATCCCAATAGAAAGAAGCGGTAAAAGGGTATCCCTTTTGGTGTCAATGTTGTTTCTTACCTGGGCAATTCGCTGGCGGTTCTAATCTTCCTCCACTAGTAACCAATTGCATAACGTCCCTGTTTGCACAACCTGTGTACGGCATGTAGCCCATAGACATAATTTCCCAAAGTAGAACCCCAAATGACCAAACATCTGTTTTACTTGTAAAAATTCCATCAAGGAATGCTTCTGGAGGCATCCATTTTATTGGGAGCATTGCTTTACCGCCTTTTCGATAGTAATCAGACCTAGAAAATAATAATTGTACTTTTATTCAACTTATAGTCAACTGCAACGTCTTCGCTTAATTATATCTTAACTATGCAGGACATATTAATTCGAATTTATATTTAAGATTTTGTTGCATCGTTCAAATTTAAATATTATTTTACGACTAAATGAAAATGATTAAAATAAAAATATTCATATTATTACTCGTCATCGTACATAATTTTTTTAAGACAATTTTTTTCTCCACAATATTTATATTTACACAAATATTCCCATATTAATCTACGAAGCGAATATCATATTATGGGCCATCCAGCGAATCAAACGGTTTACGTCATAAATACAATATTACTAGAAACAATGACGTCATATGTTAAAAAGTTTACATGAGAATGTAAAACGGTTTAAAATGATCTGTGGGTTGCCTTCATAAATCCAAATCTTTCTTAAAAAGGGAATACGTCATTTTTTTTTCAGCGAAATCCAATTTTATTTAAAATATTCTCAACGATACTGCTTACGCCGTTATAAATACTTCATTCTTGTAGTATATGCAACAAACTATCTAGTATTATGTGAGATCCTTAAAAAAATACAGAATACTGCATACCATACAATTTCTCACTGTTTTTGCACATTGCATATAGCGTTTGCCACACGCTGTACATATGGATTTAATTTTCAAATTATTACTAACAAATAGAACGAAATATTACCTCAATATTACAATTCAGTGAAAGTAAGAGCCTACCAATCTATTTTTCATTTTCAAAATAAGTCAATAAATTAATTACAAGCTCTTGAATTTGGCATGACTGCATTTGACATTTTGTCAATGAACAACGAAACCAAAAACAAAATGAAATCACTATACAGGTGGAAAAGTATAATATAGACATATAATATTTAGTAATATACATGTTCAGAATTACCAATATTAAAAAAATATAATCAAACGTCATTTTGCAAAAATTTACAAAATTTTACTTAATAATAATGGGTGGAATTCAGTGGGTTGTATTAAGGTCTGTATTAAAACTTGTATTAAGTAAATGGCAACATTGTAATATTTTCCACATCTATCCATGAGATTCAATTGTGATTTACAAATTTTACCACAGGGAAAAGTAATACATGTATCCTTTAGTCAAATGAAAAAGTATTATTGTAAATGGAAGGTTTAAAAGGAAACTCATTATTGCAAAATTAGGTTAGAAATATGTAAAATTTTATGTGTCAAATCATACCTGAATGTTAATATATTTTAAAATATCTCATCTCCCGTTTGATTACTTTTGGCATTTTGATTCTTGGTAGACCGCGTGGTCCGTAATTGACCCATAGCTTATGCTATTTTATATTGGTTTTATAAATGCTAGTCCAACAGAAATATACAATATTTTATTGTATTCGGTCCCACGGTAAAACAAGCTTCAATTTAAAAAAAAGCGGGACCCTGTACGACAATTTTTAAAAAAGTTATTCACATTTTTGTTCGATGTGTATTATTTTTTCTTCTAAAGGTTTGTTCTACAATATCCATTTAATACCAAGTAATAAAAAATGAGAAATATTACTACAAAGAACTGAAATACACTGGTGCGTTTCAGTAATAACTTACGAAGTGTACAGTCGGGCACGGAGCAAAGTAAAAGTGTGGGCCATTCGCAGACCACGTGGCGCTTAACGTGTTAAAAAAAAAAAACAAACAAATGCAGCTCATAATTTTGATATACCCAAATCGGTCAAGCAGCCGATGCACGTCATTAATAAAAATTGAATAACAGTAACTAGATGTGTGACGTCATGTATTGGTACGTTTACATACGTTTTAGAATCTTTATGAAAAGAGTTATACAGATTGCATACAATCTTATTTCAAACTATTATGGAACTACAATAACTTAAGGCCTATTTATAATGAAGTAACGCAAGCTGTTTCAGTTTTCCTATAAATGTCTGTATTATCAACATGTTCGTCAACTGTCACATCTACAAAATAAATACTATATTTTCGTCACTGGCCATTTCTATTTAAATTATTTTATAATACTAACCTTATTTATACTTATGTATGTCATACAAAGACAATAAATAAGAGTGAGCCGAATTTCAAAGAAATATACCGAATTCTTCCGATTGATTAGAAGTGCTATCTTTGGCGTTTATTGTAAATCACAGATTTTGTGTTTGTGTTAACGGTTACGTTGCGTCGTTGCGTTGCGTTTAACGTTACTTTATTATAAATAGGCCTTTACAACGCACAAAAATGTTTCAAACACGATGCAAATATTTTTCAAATTGTCAAATAATAACTCTGGCAGTATAAACATACAAATTATTAATGTTGCCAACTAGAGCAACAAATAAACGAATAATATGAAGTAGATGTACATTATTTATATATTATTCATGTCATATACGATAAGTAATGAACTCTACTATTCATCTTAATAATTATTATATAAGGCAATATACTTTTTGACGGTTAAAAATGATTAAAATTTTATTTCATTTTTCACTATTAGCGATTTTAATGCAGTAAGGTTTTCACACTAAGTGATGACGTGCATTGGCTGCTTGACCGATTGTTATGTTTGATTGTATGACTTGGCACAGTGACGTAGCAAGAAACAATTGGGCCCGTTTGCAAACCAAAACAAAAAAGTCATTAATGAAACCAAAATATTTTCGGTCCTTAAAAAAAATATCACAAATATGTTTCAACAGCTTTATTATTTTTTTCTCGGATATTGATATTATTAATTTGATGGAAAAATAATAAAATAGGCGAGCATCACATTTTTTTAAATTCTATATATTAATCTACATAAAGTATCACTTACCGCGAAAAAAATAATTATGGAATAAATAGGTTACAGAAAGTATGCATGCGACCCTAGAATATGTGTGTGAATGTAGTATGACAAGCGTTAGCGATTAACAGAGATAGTTATATCAAATTTTTATGGCAGAAAAAGAGAAAAAATAAAATTGAAACGCTTAACATAAATATCATATTGATATCTGTCATTTGTTATTAGAAGTGTTTACTATATTCAATATTTTATTTTATTGAGAATCATTAAGCGTGCATTCCATAATTCTTTAATTCGAAATTATTTTTTTTTACCACTGTGCAAACCTGTTATTTTCTCTTTTAAACTCTAAACAGGGACATGTGAAGTAAAACCATCTAGTGTCATATTTAGAAATAACCAGAGCAGGATACGTCATAACCGGATTTTTATATGAATTTCAATTTTTAATTACAAGGTAATATAAATTTAACTTTCATATTTATTATTAGGCCACTTATATGACATACTTTTAGTGTACCTGTACAAAAATGGAAGCAATTGCCGTTATCAGAAACTCATATATTGCGATTGCTGAAAATTTGGGAAACGGTTGGTGATATCGGAAATCAGACTTAAACTTAGTTTAAAGAGGTTTAAGCTAAATTTAGAATGCGGGTCAACAAATTTAACTAAGGTTACTACTAAACATGATTTAAAAATTAATTGTACTTAAGCAGTGTAATTGGGCATTAAGCGTTGAAACAATATACATACAGTTTAATTTTTTAAAGATGTTTGATCAAGGTCATCTGTATCATGAACAAATTGTTTAGTATACATTTATCTCTGTCTCTCTCCTCTCTCTCTCTCACTCTTTCTCTCTCTCACTCTTTCTCTCTCTCACTCTTTCTCTCTCTCTCTCATATGTCCATTGGAAAAAAGGGAGCGCGATAAGGATATTTGTCTTTCAAAAATTCATATTGTTTCAATTAAGTTAAAACATGCCATAAAGCAATGCTCGTTGTTACCAATATTATCGCTGTAACGTAAGTTCATTTATTATTTCAAATATATTAACTTGATTTATAACATCATAACCGTAAGTATAATATTACTTTACGCCAGGGTCGTGGTCAGTGTCACTATACTTGCCGTCAAATAAATATGGAATGGAAATTTCTACATTGTTGCTAATTCCATTGGTCATGTTGAAAATGCTAAGTTATGAAGAAGCGGCAGCACCGCATGGCAAGAGACAGGGTGGGGAGAAGGGAAAAAATTGAGCATCAGTCCAAATTTATTTGACGGCGAGTCAGCATCTTATTTTTCACATGCTTGGTCTCACACTTGCTAATAAACTATCAGTTAACTTATTTTTGAATTTTGAATGATTTTACTGCAATACATACCTGTTTTTATAATAACAAAAAGTGATATCTTATGTATCCCTATGAAAACTAAGTAAACTGGATTTGACAGAATGGACAGAGCTAAAATGTTAACTTCTACAATTCAAAGATGATCTTGATCAGACATCTTTAAAAAATTAAACTGTACCTATAAATATCTCTGGACATCCCAAAATCAGCGATCTTTACAACTCTTCCAGGACCTTTAGTTGTAAGTAAGCAATTTCTAGCTGCAATATCTCGATGAATAAATCTGTTGTCTTCCATATATTTACAACCACGAGCAACGTGAATTGAAATTTGTATCAAATCTTCCATCGTTAAAGGACTTCCTCGTTCCTAAAATAATTTATTGTATTATAAATATTCACATGAATATTTCAATGGCATACTGGTTTAGGACGAGATTCTCTCAAGAAATTCTTTAAATCTCCCCCGGCAAGAAGTTCTAGAACAATGAATCTTGGGTGTTTGTCAAAACATACTCCAATGAAATGGACAATATTTGGGTGATTGAATTTGGACATGATTAGAGCTTCCATAAGAAAATCCATTTCTGCTTGATTTGTTGACATTTCGGGAAGGGTTTTAACCGCAACTGCCATTTCAACTGGATCGCCTCTTCTTTGCCGATAAAATCCTTGGTAGACTTCACCAAACGCGCCTTGCCCAAGAGCCCTAAAAGTGCAAATAACAAATAATTTTATAAAATTTATATTTCCATTTCATAATTTAACAATGGAACGAATTCCAACCAAACTTTGTTAGCACTATACAGGATGATTTGTTGTCTTCGTCACAAACTTAGGCAATAAAGAGCAGAAAAAAAATCATATGAACATAGGCCCGATTTTCTTTTATTTACAATATATATATATATAGGACATTCATAATGGGTAAATGGGTGTGCCAAAATTAAACCGTATATTGGAGGAGTCATTTTGAGTAAAAAAATGTTATATAAAGGTATGCCCTGGAACGTTTCGTTACAGAGGTACAATCTTTTGAAAGTGCACCTCATGAGACACATTTTTTTAAATAGCTCTGGTTTATTAATTTTAGCAAGAGTACCTTTTCATATTTTATTGTATGTAATATTTTATTAGTAAAAATAAAAAATGTTAGTAGCTAAAAAAATAACGTTAAAAAACCTTCAAGGCTTCCCCATATAATGGCCGTATCACACTAGCGGGTTTCGAAGCGGTTGGCGGGTGCGGTTGCGTGTGCGGTTGACGGTTTTTGCAATCACACTGTGCGGTGCGGTTGCCGCTCCCGCCCCGCTACACCGCCCACTGTTTATTCAGCTTGACGTTTCTACCGAAAGCGGTGACAGGTGACAGTTCGAGACGGCGGTGAACTCGTGAAAAACTAATGGATAAGTTAAGAGTTTTGCGAAGATAGAGGAGATGCAAATTAGCAGGTTTGCTGCTAATTATCTCTAAATGTTATCATAGCCTTCCCGACAGGAATATTTGGGTATGACATTGGGTCATCATAATTTATTTATGGAGTTCCAGCTGAAAGACCCCAACAAATATCGCAGGTTCGTCCATGTAATTTTACTTTAAGTTTTATAAAAACCTGCCTTTTCAGATCAAACCTTTTGTAGCACTCGACCGTAGTGTCCCATAATATAGGCGCATTTCTATTAAATCTGGGAGTAAAAATTCCTTTTATAAAGAAAACAAATTCTTGTCCTTTTTTGTAAGCAGTCATTCTCGCCTCAAGTCCACAAATTCAAAATGACAGAAAAATGCTGCGCCGGCATAGACGAAAACTATAGAACATGTCAAACCAAAACAGTCATGTGACAGTATCGGGCTCTGTAATTGGCTGCGGGTGCGGTTGGCGGGTGAAAAAATAGCCCGTCGGCTATTCCTTCACCCGCAATCGCAACCGCCAGCCGCTGCACTTCTATTGGTCGAGGAGTCACCCGCACACGCAACCGTACCCGCCAACCGCTTCAAAACCCGCTAGTGTGATATGGGCATAAGACGCCTTTAGTTGAGAAAAAAAGAAAGTCTAAACATGTATCTATACTCCATTCGCGATAGCGAGAGAATTTGGAACTAATTCTTGAACAAAGAAAAGTCATTCTATTCGTCAAAACAGAATAATTTAATAATTTTAGATCCGAACCAATAACATGTTTCTGTTCACATATTCTCTCGCGATTGCTAATGGATATAAATATAAATAAGTAGTATCCTCACAACAAGTTTCAAAATGTTAGTGCAACTAGTACTACATGTTCAAATTAACCAAAATGAATAATTGACAATCCGTTTTTTTTTTTTTTTAATTAAGAGAATTATATTGAAAATGGAAATAAAAAATTCGATAATACAACAGTTCTATACAGAGTATCTAAAAAATGATACAAAGTCGGTTAATTAGACAAAAATTATTCTATTAGGAGACCATTTTAGTGAAGTTATACGCGAAAATGTAAATTTTACAGTTTTTATTTTTGCGAATAATTTCCAACTGTGTTGCATTCTTTCGAATGGAGATGCTCAATTTCTTTTATTACTGTTCAGTTTCAAGTTATGATGGGAAAGTTTTAATTTTATGTGGGCTCCATATTGGAACGGTATTTTATTTAACTTTTCAACGAAGTATAATTATTTATCTATGCTCTTTTGTTTCAAACAGAGAAAGTACAACCACTTTCAAATTGAATGCATTATGCTCAGTTACACCAACAAGGCTGAAATTTTAAGCTAGGTTTATCCAAAAAAATTCAAATCAAAATTTTGACAGTAATATATTATAGTTATAGTTCATTTGGCATTGTATTTTGATGCAATATTATCAATTTAAGCCGTTTAATATTTAAGTTACATTGGTGCAAATAGCCATTAATGAATAAAACGGGTATATTTAAATTTTATTTTTGTAACCAAGGAGTTCTTATATTAACAGCACAAGTTACAAGATTTTTAAAAATGGATAATTTTATAAATTTATTATTTATTTAATATTGTTCTAATAAAAACAATCTATGGTTTCAAATAAAGTGCCATTTCCAGTTTTCAGATTGCCACCGAAATCTAATCTCATATTCCCAGTTTAGTGTAAAATAAGAATGCAAGTTTCATACTTTAGTTAGAGTATACAAGATCCGCATACGAGGTGTGGCTATAATATAACCGGATATATATATATTTTTTCCACATTTAAACAAAACAGTTCGGATATAGCCTTTGATTGAAGTGGGCCGCTTTTTTATACACAGTCGAAATTATGTTAGCGTTAATGTGAAATTTTGTGTGAAACTTAAATAATCCGTCTCACAAACGTACGATTTGTTGAAGAAAGTTTATGGTGATGATTGTCTATCTAGTATTAAAGTTTTTGAGCAGCTTCGAAGGTTTAAAGAGAGAAGATGAGAGATCGAAGAAGAATAACGTTTCGGTCGTACACCGACTTAGTTTTTTTTCAAATTCGAGAGATTCTTCCCGTGGACTGGGTGCTTGAGAGACAGACCGTTAACCAACTATACTGCAAGATGGTTTTGACAACCCTTCGTGCACGGGTGACAAGAAGAAGGCCTGAAATGTAAAAAAAAAACAACTCACCGATTCTCCACCAAAGCAATGCGCAGGCCCACAACGCTGTGTCTGTCAAGACACTTTTGATCGTAACACAAAATCACCGCATTGTTACATCAACCGTACTCACCTGACCTAATGCCAATGTAACATTTTTATATTTCCAAAGTTTAAATGTGCGTTAAAAAGAATCAAATTCGAGTCCAAGTTGCAGTTAAAGAAAAAGCGACGGAACTTATGAACGACTTAAAAAAAGGTCTGCAGCATTACTTCCAACAATGGAATATTCGCATGGGACGGTGTAAGGTTCGGAGTGGACTAGTGGAGGGCACATTGAGGGTGGCAATATGTTTCACGTAATTTTTTGAATGGTCAATGTTCCAAGATCAATCCGGTTATTTCATAGCAACACATACCCACACTCCCATAGTCGTAAAAACGTTAAAATTGGATTCTATACTTTAAAACGCAAAATTTTGATATGTAATATTTAGTGCGATCTTTATACCTCCCTTGCCAAGGACAGCGGGAAGTAAAAATTACAGAGACAAAATCAGAAATTATCATTCACTATTGTGAATTTTATTTAACAACTCATAACTCCTTCGCTAATGTGAATTCGATTTGATCAATTAATTATCATTAATTATAGCCACTTAAACCCGATTATACAAACACTGGTTCATCTTGCGCTTAGCTAAACTAATACATTGTACGTTGAATTCACGTTAAACCTGTATTGTACAACAAGGCCATATAGTTCTTATTCTTGTGTGAAATTAAGTATACGTACTTTACTAATCGAAGTTGATCTCTAGGAATATCTTTCAAATCTTTTAATGTATAAACAACTCCCCCAAATTCATAATTTGGATTATATTCAGTCATCATACTGTCAGAAGCAACACGAAGTCGATTTAGCTGTAAATCTGGTCCAGATAGAATTTTTCTTCCCAAAACTCCAGTTGCTCTATGTTGATATCGATTATCTGGAAAAATGATTTAAGTAATATACGTATTATGTAGAAATATTAAATAAATATATATTTACTTACATAAAATGAAACATAGGACCGCAAACGCCAAAGAAAACACAATAATTATTACAATCAAAATAATAATTAACGTAGGCGAATATGCATCTGTATCTGCATCGTTCACTGTAATAAACAATTATTAATTAATAACCGAATTACATCCACTATTTATAAGCTTACATATGCAGGATTTTCCGTTTTCATGCAGATTCCAATTCTTTGGACAAATGCATACAACTTGCGATCTTTTTTGATCTAGAGCTAAACATCTATAATCGCAATCACATCCTGGAATGGCAGGGATGATCATCACCATTCCTGGACCTGTATGAAGAGCGGATCTTGCTGTAGAAAACTTTGGCACAGTTATACTCGGATCTAAGAATGATATGCCTCCTTCTCCGTTAGTAGTATTTTTTGAATATGCGTTACCCCCTAGAAAGAAATTTTATTAAATAGAAGACTAATGCCCATATTCATAAACACTCGTAAAAATTTTAAACGATTCATTATAATTTTTATCCAATAAAAACAGTCGACATTGAAAGAAAAATCAAAATTTATTTTGTCAAGTTTGTTTCTATTTGTCAAAACGGTTCGTTATAATTTTTGACAAATAGAATCAAACTTGACAAATAAAATTTCAATTTTTCTTTCAATGTCGACTGTTTTATTGGATAAAAATGATAACGAACCGTTTAAAATTTTGACGAGTGTTTATGGAAAAGGATAAAGGAATACTACTGAACATCAGCCACAAAATTTTTAGTTTTTATGTTAATCTGTTAGATCACTATTTTTTTTTTCTTTTTAACAAAATAATAATAAATAATAATGACATGAATTATTGGAAATTTTCACTATTCACTATTTTTGTCAAAAAATCAACCGGTAAGAAAAATCGGTTTTTGGTGCAATTATATCCAAAATGGCGCCATTTCCCTTGCCGGTATAAGGTCGCAAAGTGGGAATTCGGTTAATCAACAATACAGCATGTTCCTAGATTCCAAGTATATGAAGCTAGCAAAATTGGGGTGACGTCACAGTCACAATATGTTATTCAATAACATTTAATGAAATAGTTTATTATTAAACGTTATCGTAATTTAATTACGACATGCCTTATGTTTAGGCCTTGGGAATCCCCATTATTTATATTTTTCTGGCTACGGCCTATTCTAATAAAATTTTTTCACTACTAGCCTAGGAACGAACCCACTATTATTTACCTTTATTTGGCATGAGAAATTGTTTTTCACTACCGCTTACTTGTAACCATGGTAACCTAGGTCAATAATAATTTATTTTTAGACGACCATTGTGATAAGTATGACATATCAACGTAGTGTCCTAACACTGAAAGTTGAACTTATCACATTAGTGTTACGATATATTTCATATCGTAATAGTTGACACGGTTACTAGGTTACTATGTCATTATTTTCTGGCGATATGTATACATTATTCATTTGTCAGCTGTCCGTACGTTTGAACCTAAATTTCAGTTTTGAAAAAAAGTAAAATTTATTTAAGCTCGTCTAAAAAATAATGTTCATAACTTGTATGAAATACAAATATCTTAGCTCGTGTGTATTGACTTGCACTCCGCTACGCGTCGTGCGTCAATTTACACTCGCATGATATTTGGTATTTTTCATAACTTGTTACGAAAATAACTATATTAACCTTGGTCTATAATGCAAACTGTCACTTTTCAATCAAACTCAAGCCTCCAAATCCAAATATTATTTAACTCATTAAACTCAAGAAAGGTGTTAAGTATATAATTTAAATTTGCCGCTATAATTTTAAATTGACCTACGCTGCCGCCTCGCCTGGCCACTGTGCTGTTTTGGTGAAAATGTGAAATATTTGTAGATGTAGGATTGAACAAATCACTATTTTTTTGTATTTGTAGGCTGCTGACTGTAACAGCACAAAGTGTTTTTATTAAATAATTAAATCAAATACAAATCATGGCCCATAAGTGAGGTTATCAAACCAGCGAAATGAGCAAAACGTCAGATAAAAACAAATGCAGCCTACTTTGTTTTTGTGAATATTAGCAAATAAGTAAAGTAAAGAGAATTTATGTGCTAGTAGTGAAAAAAATAGTATATAAACCACAGTTGAGAAGATCATTATTGACCAGGCGCCTTATATCCCTCGGGCTTCGCCCTCGGGTTACAATAGGCGCTGGGTCAATAATGATTATCTTCTCAACCTTGGCGAATAATATACTATTATTTATTTTCAGAAACTTTTACATATATAAAAAAATTAATTCTGTTTTATTTAAAACGTTGGCTGCGGAAGTCAAAAATGCTGTCTTGATTTCGGTGTTGTATTTGTCCCCGGAGATCAAAGGCAAACTTTCTGTATATGCGGGACTGGGCTCCGACGACCACTGATGTTTAGAACATAAATTACCATCTTTTGGCTATTAGTTGTATTAAAACTGAATATGTCTATCCATAAAACTCTTACTTGGTTAGTAGCTAGATCTGCGTCAGGAATGGTCTTCGAATACCGGAACCGAACCAAATAAATAATAATAAAAAAAATTGACAAATTTTCTATATTTATGATAATACTGAATTAATTTTAATTTTATTTAATGACAAGTACTTTTAGTAGCTACATTTAAAATATATCTAGGACCCTTAGTTCAAAAGATATAACATTTGGGGAAGATTTATAAAAAATGGTGCCGCATTAGACAAATACAAGTTACTGGTCCCCGACGACCAATGCCACAGTCAACGTGTTAATTAGAGCCAGATATGAATTTTTAAATCTTAATTGAAAAATTGTATTTTACCAGAGGTGATGTAGGAGGAAATGATGACATTTAATAATATGTAGCGGCGATAGTCGACCGGGAGTAGAAATGATTTGGCGAAAGCCGACCAAGAGAAAAAATGATAATAATATGTTTTTTAATGTTGTTATGTACTTTTTTTAAGTGCTTGTCAATTAAAATAACTATTTGTCATGTTTTGTATTTTTACATAATTTTTTTAAATGAAGGGTTTGAAGGTGATGGATTGGATTTTTATTAATAGGGACATTTAAAATCTCTAGTTTATGACAATCAAAATGAACCAGACAGTCGTAGAATTCAGGCAACGTATTGAGAACTGTGCGGAAGTAATAAGGCAACAAAATTAATTGCATCGGGCGTGTGTGTGAGTTTGATACAACATGCTGCATTTTGTATGGCTGCAGGAGGAGATAATTTTGAACAATTTTTGTAACAATGAGTTGTTGCATGTTGCAGTTTATTCTGATGTGAAAGTAAAAAAATTGATATCCTCATTTTTGTTTTTTCCTTGACCTTCCTAAACAATCCAAACACTCACTTATTCCTGAAAATTACATAATACCTTTAATTACTAACATAATTATAAATATTTAAATGTACTAACAAACCAGTGGCATTAAAAATGTTCGCAACGAATACACTGCCCTTATTTTTGCGAATTAAAAAAAAATCTTTTTGTTCTATAATCAGTATATCAAATTATATATGTCATTAAAGTTTCGTGCAGAGGTATAGAAACACCCTGTATAGATAACATTTTGGTGGCATCATCTTCAGAAGAACATGAGAAACATCTTATTACATTGTTTCAGAGATTGAGTAACTACGGACTCATCATTAGCCCAGCAAAGTGTGTTTTTGCTGCTACAGAAGTATCCTTCCTCTGGTATACTGTCTCAGCTGCAGGAATCAAACCAAAAGAAAGACAAGGTCAAAGCCATACAAGATTTTCCAAAGCCTAACACTATCCAACAACTTCGTCGATATCTTGGATACAAACATTGTCCTACCACCAGCACCCCCAAGCCAATGGTATGGTTGATCGTTTTCACAGATAACTAAAGTCAGCCTACGCAAGACTGGGCCCGCATCCTGCCTGTAGTTCTTCTTGGTATTCGCGTAGCCTGGAAAGAAGATCTTCGTTCAACATCGGCTGAACTCGTTTATGGAGAAAATATCCGTCTTCCAGGTGAGTTTCTTGTTAAGAGGAATCCCTACTCTACTAGGTTTATTCAGAGGGACGGGTCGGGTGTGCGAGGGGTAGCACTGTGGGCGTGAACAATTTCAGCCTAGTAGTACCACGTGATATGTCTGGTACAGTCAAAATAGTAAATAGCCTGGGTTCTGTATTCTCCAGCTTTCGTAATTTTCAAGGTCAAGCGCATTCGCAGGGGGAGAACCCCAACGTTAATATTTATAGGCACTATAAACTAGAGAACTGAGCCAAACTGAGCACTTGTTACCTCTCGCTAGCAGAGGTATTGGATTCATGCTAAAATTCTCATATCCAGATTTAAGTGAACAAGCACGTCTTAAGGTCACTGGAATCCGATTTTAACATTTTTACAATGATCTCTCTCTCTCTCTCTCTCTCTCTCTCTCTCTGCGTGTGTGTGTGTGTGTGTGTGTGTGTGTGTGTGTGTGTGTGTGTGTGTTTGTGTGTGCGCGCGCGCGCGTGCGTGTATGTGTGTGTGTGTGTGTGTGTGTGTGTGTGTGTGTGTGTGTGTGTGTGTGTGTGTGTGTGTGTGTGTGTGTGTGTGTGTTGGAGAGATGCTTTCTCAAATTCTTTTAATTTAACTTCTTTAATCTGACATTACTGGGAAGAGCTGAAAACGTTTGGTATCAAGGGAGGTATAGGGATCATGCTAAAATAGCATATCGAGATTTTAGTAAATGGCCACGTTTTAAGGTCACTAGAATCTAATTTTAACATTTTCACGATGATGTCCGCGCGCGCGTGTGTGTGTGTGTGTGTGTATGTCAAATACTATCATTCAGAAAATTCTGAAACCTTGTATTTCGACCGTATTCTAATATGGAAAGAAACCATTAGATTTTGGTGTAAATCGGATAACCAAAAATGGCACTTTATTTGAAGCTCATAATGGTTTTTCTTCAAAAAAAATACCATTAAATGCCATTTTTTCGCTTTTAAAGATTATTGAATTTTCCATAGGTATACAAAAACAAGATGACTCTCTTCCAGAATCTACATTTGTATATGAACTTCGAAACTACCTTCAAAATTTACGTCCAGTATCTGCCAGCCAACATGGTTCCAAATATGTATTTGTTTTTCATAATTTAGATAAGTGTAGACATGTTTTCGTGCGGAATGATGCAGCAAAAGGTTCACTACATCCTTGCTACATGGTCCATACAAAGTAATATCTCGAAATGAAAAATATTACACTGTGCAAATTGGAGATAATCAACGTATAGTTTCCATTAACAGACTTAAACCAACATATTCTCTTTCCGAAGATGATTTAGGAGCGTCTACTACACAACCCAAGAAAAGATCAGATCCACAAGTACATTTGAAAGAAACTAAGACAGAAGATGTATACCGTTAATCACTACCAGGGGGTAATGTAGCGGCGATAGTCGGCCGGGACAAGAAATGATTTGACGAAAGCCGGCCGAGAGAAAAAATGATAATAATGTTTTTTAATGTTGTTATGTACGTTTTTAAGTGTTTGTCAATTAAAATAAATATTTGTCATGTTTTGTATTTTTACATCATTTGTTTTATATTGCCCCACAAATACATAGCGGCGTCTCGTGCATTTTATAAGAAGGCAAGCAGCAATGGCGTAGGTAAGGTATAAAAAAAAAATGCGCCGCAGGCGAATTTTTTTTTTCATTCAAGGTCAAATGCCTTATAATTGACTTACATGTTTCGAAGGGATGTGCAAATGCATGTTTTTCCCCTTTCATATGCAAAAAACAAAAATTGCCAGATCACAGACTTGACGTGATATTGCGTATGTATATTATTTAAGTCGCAAAAGCCTCGTTTAATATCATTCCATACTGATTTTTCTTTATTAAATAATAAACATGTGTGTCATATAAATCGGTATTAAAATGCCTTGTTATATGTTTAACAGTTCTTGTTAATAACTTCATAGGAGGAACTGGTCTGTCATTTGCAAAAAAGGTTTTTTTTCTTCAAAATTTCCAAATGGCTTTTCTTGTAATTTTTTTATTATTATTGCACAAATGTTATCCATTCTGTATAAAAATATAAGGAGTATTATTATTTTCAAAATTTAATTGAAACAAAATAAATGTAGAAATATAAAATATAGATACCTTATAAATAAATTTTACTTTTATTCGTATCCTATTTTAACATTTACTATCTATTTCACTTAAATTTTGTTCATGGAAGCAATATAAAAACTTCTTGCAGATGAACCTAAACAGCGAAATATTTTCAGTATAGAAGGCTACATGTTCGGCAATGTTCGGTATAGTGTAGGTATAGGCAGTGTAAGCACTCGAAGTTCTGCTTACCAGCACGTTTTGTACAACATGGTAAGATCGTAATAGTACGTATCCCAGTGATAGAATTAGATTAACGGTGCGGTAGGCAACAGCAAATACATTTGTGTCTTTGCTTTTAAATTTTGCTATATTAAAGTTCTAAATATATAAATATAATTGTAAAAATATATTAAAAGTAACAAAAATATAAAGGCAAGCACTGCTTGCCTTGCTTGCATGGAGAAGACGCCACTGCAAATACATATATAAAAATAGAAAACTTGTAAACACACAAATATTATAAAACTAACATAAACAACGCCGATCCAGATAGCGTAGTGGTGACGTTATCCCTTCACAAACCACGGGTTCCGGGTTAGAATTCCGAATAGGGCATGGCTGTTGTGTGTCTTTCATTATTTCATCATCATTAGCAACGATCATAAAATGTAAAGATATAAAAAGGTTCGAAGAAAACTGTCATCACCATTAAATCACTGCTTGTATACTAACAATGTAAGAAAATCGTGTAATAATAAATAAATAAATAAATAGTAACTAAAGTAAAAAAGACAGCAAACAGCGAAAGATAGAAAAACGCCACAAACCACGTGGTACGTTTTCAGCGTTAAAATAAATTACAAGATTTAATTTTTTCATAATTCGGTTATTTTTTAGTATAACTACAAATGATATACCATGAATTTAACTACATGAGAATCCTCTATCGGTAATAAATAAAAATTGAACAGTTTTAATACCTGCGAAGCCACCTCCTCCGCCTCCAGCATTACAGCCACCACCACCGCCTCCAAATCCCCCATTTCCATTGCCATCAGTAGAATTATAGCAAGCTAGGCCTCCTTTTCCTCCGTTGATCAGAGACTGGCCCATAAGTTTTACATGGTTCGGATCTACTAAACCTCTGTACATATTCCAACCTCCTCCAGCTCCTAAAACATATTTAATATTTGAAAAAGAAAACTACACTTCATAATAAAGTAGCTACAAATAATAAATAAATTCGCCAATATTAATACCTGCTGCGTTATCTCCGTACATAGTTCCCGTTACAGGAGGCCTAGACATATTAATAGCTTGCCCGTGTTGAATTCCTGTGTCTACGAAATGTCCTAGTCCTAAACCACCACCACCTGCAGCTATTGCAAGGGGAATAGGGTGTTTCGTTTTATTTCTCTGTAACACACATTTTCAATATAAAAAAATGAAAACAAAATACATATCAATTTTAATATAGCCAATTGCATCTAATTGGGTAGATTTGAGTCCTCGTTCGAACTTTAAACTCACCACTCTTACCATGAGAAACAAAAGCGTTAACAACGTGCTTACGAAACCTCTTTTGTCGAACATCCTTTTACAAAACATAATAATTATTACTTTAAATTTGTTATAACATTTTTAAATTTTCTTTAATTATTCCTTATTAATTTTGACCAATGAATTATTAAAATATTGCAAAAAGTGTTCATGAACATGTGTGCAAAGTTTTATAACAATCAGTTTTAATGGAAAGCAAATATTCTAATTTCCCATGTTAAAGGCCTATGTAACGTGTTTCGAGCGCCACCCAGTATATCACTGTGCGTAAGTGAAAAGTATCCTTTTCAACAAAGTGTATTTGCGGTATAGAAATTTAAAATGTATACCGTAGTTAAAAGTGCACTTTAATATATTGCAGATGTACAGGAGGGTATTTTTATATTCGGGCCACCATTAGTATCTCGAAAATTGAAAGAGATACGACTTTGATGCAATGGGACAAACGTTGTCTTGTTAGAGCGCCATTTTAGTGACGCTAAACTATCAATTATAGAGAAAAACTTATACAATATTATATTGTTTATCCAGTAGCGTACACAAATAATATTTCTATTGGTAAAAAACGGAATGAAATAGGAAGTTATAAAGCAACCAGAAAAAATACCTAAATGTCCAACCCTAATTTAACGCACAGACGATATAAATGTTATTATGTTTCGTATTTGTTTTATCCCCAAAATTTAATTTTTCATTCTAAAATAATATACTTCAAAATTAGGCTATAAAGCCTGTTTATAGATTACATAGAATATGGTATAAAATAGAACACGGAATAAGAAATAGATTAGAAATTTTTAAGACCATTTATAGTTTGCTTGAATAGGAAAAAAATGTCGCTTTTACAGTCAATTTTTGTGAAGTAAACATATGTCATGGTTTGTGATCAATATTAGTTATTTATGTAACAAGTGTGTAAAGTAGTACTTTTTTGGTCGAGTGCGATGTTTTAGCAAGAGATAAAAAATACTATTTACACACGAGTTGAATACGATATTTTTCCTAAACAGGGGTACGTTCTAAAACGCTGTGGAAAGGTAGATTAAAGGTAGAGGAATGTACATGTAATATCACGTGGTATCTTTTCCCTTGTTCATTTAGAACGCTACAAAATGTCAAGAGAGTATACTTCTGCCAAATTTAAAATGGATTTGGAAAATAAAAAAATCTACGGCAATATCTTTAGTTATTTGTTTATCGAAAGATCTGTTGTCGCAATTTGAATTATTGCCACCTTTTGTAATAATGGATATTTTAGATTAAGAAAGAAGATGTTGAGATGGAGAAAGTGAAGCGAACAAAAATTAATCGCATTGAAAAAAAGTGGGATATAAAACAAACAATTTCAATCTCATTTCAGAATTAATCGGCAAACATTTGAAAAACTATTGCCAATAATAGACAATGCTACTAAAAAAGAAAATACCATTGTATTACATATTCTTTCTTTTTCTATTTCCTCCCAAACATAAAACCCATAGGAATTCAGAATTTCTCTATCAACTGGCATCAGGGACATATTATCAGCTGTAAAAGAAAATAATTTGTATTTAAAAAAATATTGTTTATATAAATATAACATATTATTTATTCTCTGTTCCTCGAATTAATACGCAATTGTCTTGATTTATTAATGCACCATCTTCACTTCTCAATAATTCATGTGTAGAAGGGGATATCTCCGTAATTAATTTAAAAATATGAATTGAACAGACTTTGAACAGACTTCTTAAAAAAATAAACCACAAATGAAACTAATTACAACATAACACATGCAGATTTCAATAAACATTGCTACTGCGCATGACTGGTACAAGTTACCACGCTGAGTGAGGAAAGAAAAGAATACACGGAGTGTTGTGTACACTATATGAGGCGCCGTTTGGGCCAAAATAAAATTTTCTGTAATATATATATTATGCCCAATATATAGGTATAAAATTTCGCTATATATAATATTTTACGATGGCGATATATACAATTTTTATTGTGATATATAGAAATTTTCATTGCAATATATATATATATATATATATATATATATATATATATATATATATATATAAATATCATGTCTAATATATATAAAATTTCGCGATGTCGATATATAAAATTTTCATTGCGATATATAAAATTTTCATTGCGATATATAGAACTAAAAATTCTATATATCAATGAAAATTTTATATATCGCAATGAAAATTTTATATATCGACATCGCGAAATTTTATATATATTAGACATGATATTTATATATGTATATTGCAATGAAAATTTCTATATATCACAATAAAAATTGTATATATCGCCATCGTAAAATATTATATATAGCGAAATTTTATATATATTGGGCAATATATATATATATATATATATATATATATATATATATATATATATATATACAGTGTGTCCCATTTAGAGGTGCCACCATTGGGATCTCGAGAACTGTAAGAGATACGATGTCGGTTAAATGGAACATTTTGTGCGCCTTTGGGTGGCCATCTCAGATGTGCTTTTGTTTTTCCAAAACTTCTCATAGGGCACCAGATAATGACGAAAAACTGAATATTGTTGATTTTTTCTTTTTCAAATAACTTCTAAACTATTAGTAAATGAGAAAAACGTTTCAAATATAAAAGATAGATATTTTTATTAGCTAACCAGTGGCGGACGAAATAAATTTTTATATCCGTAAATTTTCGAGATATAACACAAACTTATATTTTTTTAAATGGAACCCATATCTGATTTCAGTCTCAAAAAAATCATTATTTTTTTCTCTTTTCAATAATGTAAGGGTTATTATGTTTTATATTTGTTTTGCTCCTAAAATTTAATTTTTCTCTTTATTTTCCTGAACTTTCTTATTATTTCCCAAAAAAACATTATTATTTTTATTAATTATATTGTATTTGATCGAAATAATTTGTTTTATGCCTTTATTACTTAACATTTTCATTCTAAACTCATAATTACAAATTACACTATAATGAGCCAAGGGTGACCAGATACAAAATATAAAAATTAGTTTGAGCAAAATTTTCTAATGAAATAAATTATTTAAATACAAGGAGTATTTCTAAATAGAAATCTACCAATATTTTCAAAATAATTATAAATTTAATGTAAAATAAGGAAAAAATAATAATTTTGAAGGCAAAACATATATAAAACATAATAACCCTTATATCGTTGAAAAGAGAAAAAATAGTGATTTTTTTTAAAACTAAAATCAGATAGGGGTTCCATTTAAAAAAATATAAGTTTGTGTTATATCTCGAAAATTTGCGGATATAAAAATTTATTTCGTACGCCACTGGTTATTTAATAAAAATATCTATCTTTTATATTTAAAACGTTTTTCTCAATTACTAATAGGTTAGAAGTTATTTGAAAAAGAAAAAATCAACAATATTCAGTTTTTCGTCATTATCTAGTGCCCTATGAGAATTTTTGGAAAAACAAAAGCACATCTGAGATAGCCTCCCACAGGCGCACAAAAAGTTCCATTTAACCGACATCGTATCTCTTATAGTTCTCGAGATCCCAATGGTGGCACCTCTAAATGGGACATACTGTATATATATATAACAGAAAATTTTATTTTGGCCCAAACGGCGCCTCATAACACTACATCGTTCACAAACACGATATAATTGTTACCCACAGTGACCTCTACATAGAGGTCACTGGTTACCCATCTAACTTCACGTTTTAGAACGTATCCCAGAAATGGTAGTGCTATTTCTAATAATACTGAGTATGCGTACAGGCATCTTCAACAGTGGCGTAGCGTAGGTTTTTGCCGCCCAGGGCAGATGTCAAATTTGCCGATTTTTTTCGATTTGTTTACATTTTGTTTCTAATTAAAACAGTAAAAGTGTTAGATCTCAGCTTCTATTAATAATTTACATTTGAAATTTGGTATGTTGACTCAAAGTGAAATTTTAATATAAAATATTAATAATTTTTTATTTTAAATTGATTAGTTTAATTTTAATAACTTTATTGTTATAGCACACCATGCGTTCGTGCGCATAAACATTAAAAAAGTAACAAAGTTAAACTAGTCATTTTTAAATAAATTCTTTTATATAAAATCTGCAATTTGAATCAACATGCCAAATTTCAATTCTTAATTATTAATGCTGAGCGATAACACTTTTAGTTTTGTAATTATTATAAACAAATCGAAAAAAATAATATTTAAATTATTATATTGATATTAGACATCAATGAAATAGAGCATTTCTTCAATCGCGCTAAAAACGGGGGTTATTCTTAATATATATTGTCATTATTTTTATATCAATTAATTTAAAAATATGAAAATTAGTATAGTTACGCAGAAATATATAGTCTATAAATGAAAGTGCGTTTCATTTTTTTCATTTTTTTTTTAAGAAGGTTATTGAGTTTCAAACTCAACTGACTATAATTATTTCCCCGATAATAGTCTTCTTAATATTAATTCAACGATAGGGAATTTGCCACTCTATTGTTAGTGTTAGTTGACAAGTAAATTAACCGTGGCCTAACAACGTTTTTACTTTTCACGTACTAGTGCTTGAAAAGTTACACTTCCAACATTGTAAAGAGTATGTGCTTTACGCACGGTTGTAAGAAATATTTATTTATATCTTCGAAATGGGTAGACAATAACTGATTATAACTGGTGAGAGTTTGGTATTAACTTTAGTAATTTATCTACTTAACTAAAGTATGAATGTCGGAGTAGAAGTCGTTGTTGATGGATTCGAAAAATAAATAAAAATACAAAAAGATGCGGTTTCTCCGAAAAATATTTAAAAAAAAAACAAATAGTACGGATAGTGATTAATTCTTTTCAAGTACACCCGTATCCTTATTTACGAACTTACTACAAAAAATAGCACAGAAATCACAAATATAGCATCGGAATAAACCAAATGGAAAAGGAACATGAATGTAATAGAATAGAATAAAAAATCAAATTTGGCTATTTCCTATTCTCTTCTGTGCTATTCTATTCCATTCTATGAAAATATATATGGTTACGTGCATGTATACTGTTTTTTTTTTTTTTTTTTTTTTTTTTTTTTTTTGTTAGTCAATATGGGCGTATGTCATTACCATAGGTACATTTAAAATGATTGATAGCAATGTATTAATGCGGTTTTTTTTAACTGAACGTAGGGAGATGTCAAAGTTATGAAACTATCATCTTTCAAAATGATGTACCCATGTGCAACTGAAGAAAAAGTACAAATCATAACATGGTATAGATCCAATACCATTAGAAAAATCTATAATAACTATGCGTCATCTACCTAGAACTACAGATACGCCAATGAATAGTATTCTAGTGACTTTATATACACAGTGTGGCCAAACGCCGCCATATTTTGCCGATGATGGCGCGCGAAACTAAAAATTCGATAAACAATTAACAATTAATGCAAGAGCATATAATTGCAAAAGCAATATTATTTATTTCATCTCTAATTACACAAATATTTACATACAAATAATAAATATGTACATAACACCCCCAACACCCCCCCCCCCCCCCCCCCCAAATAATATTTAATTTGCAAATTAACACACGCTTTGAAGTTCAAACTATACTTTTGATTCTATGAAAAATGCTAGTTTTAAAATATTGATGAAATTTCCTTTATTAGATTCATTCTTGTAATCAATATTATTATGTTATAATCAAAATCCTTTTTTGTATACAGTTTTAATTTGCAAGATAACAATGCCACAAAATTATCCGTTTGGCAGGATATTTATTTTACTTTTTTATACTAAATTTTAATAGTAAATCAGGGAAATTCAATATCAGCAGAAAAAAAATTAAATTATCTTATCTTCACAATTATTATTTCAAAATAACGATACTAAAATATATCCGTTTGTACTTATAACTACTATATATTAACTGTGCGTTGTTATTAACACACACAAATCTTGTTAATAACAATTTTGTATTAACGCATTTAACCTAACCAAACATTTTTGAGTTACAATTTTGCAAATACACATATAATTTAATTATTTACATTATTGGAAATATAATATAATTACTTTAAATTCATATATAATTCACAAACAATATCGTAAAATGTCACTTTTCTGAACTTAATGCATGGAAACAACATACGAGATTGGCATAATATCCGTCATATTTCGCCGGTTTAAAAAGTAAGGTAATTAATAAGAAACATTAAATTATACAATGAAAATGACAATACCCTTCAATAAAAAGAATTTCTGAAATTGATGGATGACAGTTTGATGACTTGATGAGTTTTCAAAACTCCCTATGTAATAACAAGTAAATCGCACAGTTGTAGGGAAAATAATTTTTGTCCAACTTGTCCAAAAAGTGCCCTTTTCCGTGCCTGTTTTGCGTGCACAAAGTGGTTCATTTCTTAATAGGCATTCAAAAGGTCCTTTTTGTGCAAATTGGATAAAAATATTGTGTGTGTCACGTGCGCTTCTGAGTTACAGCCCTCGCATCGCGCGAATCGCTTACTTTACGCACTTATTACACAATATGCTATTTTTATCTCAAAATTAATTTAATTGTTTTTCTAAATAGTTTTTTAATGAAATAATTTGCTCAAATAAGAGATGTATTTCTAAATAGAAATCTTAACAATATTTCCAAAATAACTGTAAATTTAAAGAGACAGGATCGATATTCGATCGATATAAAATTCAATGTAAATATGGCCATGCCAACGTATGGTATAATAATTTTGTAATCCGTAAAAGGGATAGGTATTGACTTAGAAATACTTGAAAATTTCAATTTTTTCTTCTTTTTACCTCTCGCTAAGAGAGTTGTTGGAATCATGCTAAAATTCGCATATCCAGTTTTTAGTGGATAAGCACGTTTTAAGGTCTCTATAATCCAATTATAACATTTTTACGATGATGTCCGTGTGTGTATGTGTGTGTGGATGTTAGAACCACGGTTCCTCAAATACGATAAGACAAACAATATTTAACTGCAGTTTCCTCAATCTGACAATCTTGGGAAGAGCTGATTAGATTTTGGTAACAATTGGACAACCGAAAGTAATAGTTTCTTTTAAAAAAAATCTTCTAAATATTATTTTTTGAAAATTTCTGTTACTATTATTGAAGAACATAAAATTCTACATATGATACATTTAAAATTTTTATTATATCTTGTATAGATTTAGAAATAAAGGCACTGTAATATATAGAATAATCTAATCGCAGAGGCCAGTTGACAAATTCAAATGTTTATAACATAGTTTGTAAATGATAAATGTCAGTGTCAAAAATCAACAATTTTAGTGACATTCTGAAAGCTTTTTCTGGGAAGTACATTTAATCTTTCTTATTGTTTTATTAATTAAATATTTAAAATTGTATGTAAAATGCATATATCCATAAGAAATACCGCCAATCTTGCTAATGAATTGGAAGAATCTCTGGCATTTAGGAACTTCCTCATACAATGAAAAATAGATATTAGAATTTTATGTGTGCAGAAGACATGTTAAATACAATAAAAACAATATTTGGGTAAAGTTCTGTAATATTTTTGTTGTAAAACGACGGTTTGATAGCGAAGTGGAATACAATACTTATATAACATAAAATGGAAATGGCGAGAGGTATTGTGCTGGCCACAACAGATTTTTTTTTTAAATGAATGACACCCAATAATTCCTATAAGTTTTTTTTTATTTTATAAGGTTTTTTCGGGTTGATGACGTGCGTCTTCTACCTATTCATTTTTACTTCCTTGTACGAAGTAAAGGAAGTATTGTAATCGCGAAAAATTTCGGTTTCCAGATTTCAACGGAAATATCCATTTTGACCATCCCTGAATCCATTTTGACTAATTTCGTCGTGATGTCTGTACGTACGTATCTCGCAAAACTGAAAAACGGGAAGCAGTAGAAAGTTAAAATTTTGTATTTAGGACTGTTATAACATCTAATGGGTGTTTCAAAATGAGAGCAAGATTTGAATTGGCTGGCATTTTATTTTAATCAAGGGTGAAAATATTGCCTCAGTTTCTGCAAGTGTTGGTGAAAATCCAAGCACATCGATTCGCCGCCGTTCGCAGCAACTGGCCATTTCGACAAGCAGTTTGCAGAGAATTTTAAAGAAAGATCTCCATCTGCATCCTTATAAAGCAGGTCTGGGCAACCTGTCACACTGCGCGAGAGACAATGCAGTTGTTGCATGAGAGATTCCCTGGCCGTGTAATCTCACGCACTGGCGACTAGAATTGGCCACCGAGATCATGCGATCTAACGCCGTTCGATTTCTTCCTGTGGGGTTTTGTGAAGTCTCCCGTCTATGTCAACCAACCAACCACAATTCCTGAGCTGAAGGAAGAAATTCGACGTGTCATTGGCAAAATTGGAGGGGCAATGTGCGAAAATGTAATCAACAACTTCTCTAAAAGAGCAAGAGTGTGCCAGCAGAGTCGTAGCGGCCATTTGTTGGATGTTCTCTTCCACACATAATCGCCATATGTACACTTCATATTAAAATAAAAATATTTGCAATTTTCGAGTAAATTATGTGTTTTATTGAAAAATTAAATCTTGCGCTCATTTTGAAACACCCTTTAGTTGTGCACCTCCCTTTTTTCATTACATAACTTTCGGAATTGGTACTTTACTTGAAGCCTATAATAGATTTTAATGAAAAACTGTTTTAAAATATAATCCAAAACTTTTCAAATTTGGTATATAAGACTTTTATATCAATGGGAATAACACAATAGATTTTAGTTAAAATGATCTACCCGGAAGTGGTACTTTACTTGAAGCCTATAATAGATTTTAATGAAAAACTATATTAAAATATAATCCAAAACTATTCAAATTCGGTATATAATACTTTTATATCAATGGGAATAACATAATAGATTATAGTTAAAATGGTCTACCCGGAAGTGGTACTTTATTATTATTATTATTATTATTATTATTATTATTATTATTATTATTATTATTATTATTGTCGGGAGGTGGTTCATGATTGCCCCTGTACTGCGACCTTTCTGGTCTATTGTACCCTCCGTGTTTTCCTCCTATTCTAAGAGCCCTGTATGTTTTGTGAACTCCAAGATTTTCTTTAGACTGATGTCCTTTAGTGTCTCAGTGTGCAATTTCTTTGCTCCTAAAAGACTATGTCTGCTTGCCATAAATGCTTCGCAGTGACATATTAAGTGTTCAGGAGTTTCATCCTTTTCTCCACATCCTCTGCATGTTGGTTCTTGTTTGAGGCCCAACCTATGCAAATGTTTATTTAATTGACAGTGTCCTGTTACCAGTCCTGTTATTAGTCTGACATCTTGCTTGCTCATTACAAGTAAGTTGTCTGTTCTTTTCTTGGATGGCTCATTCAGGAAGAGCTTCGAATGTCTTTGGCCTGATGTGGCTGTCCAATGCCGTTTGTGCCATTGCCGAAGCAAAATATTAAGTTCTTGCTTAACTGTTTGCGCAGTTATTCCGCAAGCAGGTTCTGGTCCTATAAAAGGTATATTTGTCCCATCTTTTGCAAGATGGTCGGCTGCCCGGTTTCCTTCAATTTCTGAATGTCCGGGTACCCATATCAATCTTAATTTATTCCACCCGGAAGGAGTACTTTACTTGACGCCTATAATAGATTTTCTTGAAACAATTGATGTTATTTTGATTTTAATAATAAGTGCTTCAAATAAACGTTTTAGAGAATTGAATTTTGCTTCGAAAACATTATGTATGATTAAATTAGCTCTTTGTATAAGCAAGATATGTAAATTTAAAAATTATGTACTTTTTGGTTTCTGTAATTAAGTTTGCTATGAATTAGGACCAAAATAACAAAAAAATAAAGAATTTAATGTCAATGTCAAATTATGTCAAATACGTGCAATTTTATTATTGGGTCTGTTATAATACATATTTTAATTATGAACAAAATATGGATAGTGTAACAGGCGTACAAGGAAGTCATGTGGTGTCCACATCAGATATTTACTATAACCACTCTATTTAAAAAATAGAGCTTGTGTTACATCTTGAATATTTATCTCGATAACTGATAGTTTAAAAATTATTTGAAAAAGAAAACATAAATGACCGAAGTCAGTTTTTCGCCTTTATCTACTGACCGCATTTTTGTGCAAAAACAAAAGCATCTACAGCTACAATGACCCCCTAATGTCGTAGCTTCTACAGTTTCCGAGATACCAACAATGGCCTTGATATAAAAAAAAACATCCTTTCCTATATAGGTATGTATGCACTTTAATCTTCCGGATGTTTGATATGTGCTTTCCTGTATGTACAAGCCAGGGATTTGTTGACTACTGAATAGAACAAGCGCATTCCGATACATGTATTGCTTGTGTCCCCGGCCAGATTAAGAGAAAACACAGGTAGTGTGAGTGAGAAGGACATAGATAATAGTCACTATAGAAGTATAGATAATTCCTCTTTAGACAGATGAATTTGTTATTCACATCACTGTCAAATTCACATCTGTCATATTCATGTCAAATATTGCGTTTAAATATATTTACTCGTAAAACCTGAAGTACGAGTACATAGCTAACTTAGAACACACGTAAGAATAAAAATTCAACAATTAATTAATTAAATTTTAATGACGATAACAAGAATAACCTAAAAACTGTCAAACCTGTTAGATATAAATGACATGTAACGGAAATAAAGACAACAAATCGGAATTATATATCACCTTCTCTGTCGATATGACCTGGTAAAGTCTGTTCGCTCCTAGCTGAAACAAGCCGATAATTTATTACCCCAATAGTTATTACCACAAACCCTAAACCACTTTCTTGAGCCTTTGTTCATCAAACGACGGTCAGTTGTAAATGGAGTGTTGAACAAGGATTGTATTCAGTTCGTTTTGATATATGCGTTTGTAAATTTTTAAGAGAATTTTTTGAAATTATTTTGAAATGTATTTAGAGCTAGGTATTATCATTGAATAGGTATAATTAAGAATTACCTGGAAAGACGTTTTCGGCTAATGACATTGTTTTCGGGTTTGGCCATCATCATAATTTCTAGGAATTATTTAATCTATTATTCATTTAAGTCACCCTTGATTCTGATAGTGACGACTCCATTTTGGATGAAGATGACAGTTCTTAAGAAAATATAAATTATGACAAAGATACAGTTCGCTATTTGTAAATAATGACAACAACTGCTCACCTGCAACTTTTAAACACGCCAGCGAAATTTATAGAAAAAAAAATAATTTGTATATATTTCCCTGACAGTCCTAAGCCTGTAAAAAGTGTGAAGGAAAGTTGCCATTATTTGATTATTTTATGACGAGTATAACTGTATACTTGTAATGACATTTTCCCTTACTTATGCAGATTTCGAATACGTCCCTGTTCCACACTACCTGAGGATTTTCTATTTGTTTGTGGCAATATCTATTGGGGTAATAAAATATCGGCTTGTTTCAGCTAGGAGCTAACAGACTTTACATGCGTCTATCATCCAGTTCCAGTAATTAACAAATACCTCATAAAAGCATTTTGAACTTCCGGACGATTTTCAGCGAAATACAGGTGGTGGCGATTAAGGGTGAATATAGGGATTTAACATGGCATTTTAATTTTAGGCAATTTGCTGCTCTCATGTTAATTTTACGGCAAAAACTGTAGAGTGAAAAGATTTACAGAATTAAAAGTTGCACACATAATTGTTTTTACATGTTTTACGGTGTTTGGTTTCTTTACAATTTCTAAAAAAAAAGTAATTAAGAAGTTCTGTCAGTAGCAATGGCCATGACTTTGACTTATGACATAAAAGAAAATTGGTCGAATTCAGCACATTAACTAAAGAAGCTTATCTAAAAATACAAAATAAAGAGAGGCATATGCTTTGATACATTAATAAGAAAAAGATGCAAGCTGTTTCCATGGTTACTAGAGACGATCACTAACCTAAAGTTTCGTACCTCGTATTACTAGGTCAAATTTCTGTTTTTTTTTTTTTTTCGAAAATGTGACACCTTATTTAAAAACACTATATTTGATTTATTATTCATATTACACTCGTATTGTACGATTACGATTACATTAATTGTTGTAATATATCAATTCACATTCGTTTTATTTTTGAGGTTATATTTTCTGCATTAGGAAATGTATCTTCAAATTTAAATTTATTTATTCCTCCATGATACAAATCTTCTAATGTTACTAATATAGATAAATTTAATTAATTTAATAAATTTAGGGAGAAATGGGCCCAAAATTTTTTGTGTATTGCCATTTAATAAATAATATACTTTATTAAATGGTATTACACATCCAGAAATTGCTTTGCGAGTGCTCGCACAAGTGCAGTTTCTAGACTAGTGATACAAATAACTATTTATTCATGTCAAAAGAAGTAAATTAAATAATTGATGATTCGAATTAGGAATGTGTCTTGTGGTGGAAATAGTTATAAAAATTCCGCGATTTATTTTCCATAAGTTAGATTGACGTTTATAAAAAAATTATAAAAACTAGAAAAAAGAAAATAAATGCCATGGCTATTACAATTAATTGTTTTAAAATTGTGAAGGAACCACGCACATAATAAAATATGTAAAAACGGTTTTGTATGTAACTTTTAATTCTACAGTTTTTTCCACAAAATGAACAGGAGAGCAGGAAATTATATAAAGCTAAAAATCCATGTTAAATCACCATGTTCACCCCTAACCACCAACACAATGTATACTTTTAAACGCATATTCGTGCTAGTGCTCTCAAATGTGCGCCTTGTCTAATCGTAAATGACACCTATATTGAAGATTGTTTGATTTGAACTGTAAAGTAATTTTTTAATAATGATGTTCTGTGTTAGGCATTATTTTAAGAAATAAAACTAAATAATAATACTTCCATTGTAAATGTGTGATTACGTACCAAAAATACAAATGTTCCACCGCCTCCACCACCTCCACCGTCCTTAAGTTTTGTATGAAACACCCCTTTCACTCCCGTGAAATTTTTGGGAGACTCGATAGATTCACATGATGAATTTCCAGATTGACCTAAACTCTGAAAGATGAATGTATATTAAGAATTATAACAAATATAATATATCAAATGGTTACTTTTATGCATGCATTTGACCCTTCTTGTCCAATTAACATAAATAATTCCTGTCCTTTTCTTAGCTCCATAACAGTTCGAACCATTGCACCTCGAGAAGAACCCATGCCACTTGATCCTTTACCTCCACTGGCTCCAAAAAGAATAAGCCTAAAATATATTACAATAAAGAAAATATTTTGATATTAAATTGTAATATTATGTACGTGTAGAATCCTTCCTGAGGAGCCACCCACTTCTGTACCCCAGCATAATTTGAGTCAGTTAAAACTTTAACTTTGGTTGATGTCCCGTTATATGACTGCGTACAATTTTCTTGGGTAGGCCCTATAGGACCTTTCCCTCCACACGTTGAAAATTCGAAATCTAAAATTAATTGAGTGTTTTAAGAAATAATTATTTGAAAGAGAAGAGTATTTATTACATGTGGAATTGACAAAATATGGATTAGTTTCCTTTATGTAAGGTTCATATGGTACAGGATTATAATAATTGTAACCTTTAAGTTCATTTTCTGGAATATTTAATCCAAAACATTCTGGACTAAGAGATAAGTCGTCAATAGCAATATCGCCCAAAGAACTAATACCTTTCCGTGCATCAAATTGTAAATAATACCTAAAAATCAAAACAAATATAAAATATTTGTTATTTTTCAAGCTTTTTCCGAGATTTTCTTGAATTTTCTTCAGTTTTTAACATACCTATTAGTGATATTCGGTAGTATAATAGTTGTTCTCAACCAAATATCTCCATGATCTGCATGACTCCACCAAATTTGACTTGTTACATTTTCTTTCGCTTTCAATTCCGTTATAAGTAACGCTATACCACTTTTATGAAACCCATGTTGATGATAATAAAAACGAATCTAAAGAAATTTTTGAATTGTATTTCCAAAAATAAACGTATGCATGAAATAAACTTACTGTACAAGAATTATAATATCTTGAAGAGGAATTACCGTGAACCTTTGGTGGTGGATTGAAAACAACACTATTTAATGTTGCTGAAAGTGCAAAACCTGCACCTTTTGGGGGCGATTCGGCCATATTTACAAACAAATATTTACCTAAAATAAAAAGATTATATTATTTGTTGAATATTATAAACATAAAATACATTTTACCTGTACTGTTTTTGTATGTGTTATCATAATTTGGGCCAGTTTTATTAGTTGGAGTTGAACCATTATGTCTAGCCCATCTTAATTTTTTATTTTCTACATTATGCCATCCGCACCAATTTTCTTCAAAATTGCATTGTGCACCATGGGGCATTCTATCTGTAAAAGCCAGAATAAAACAAAGTTTTAGCACATAGTACATGTAAATGAAAATTATAGTTGACGTTAATTTATATTACTTACTGCAATTTTGAATTTCATCGTCCCCATAAAGACAATCCAAAGTAATATCACAAATTTTTGTAGAATTGATACAAATATTAGACTCCATACATCGAAACTGATGTGGGGTGCATACTGGACTTGATGAATCAGGGAAACAATCAATTAATTTGATATTATCCACAGCGATATATGCTGGATTATTCTTTGGTACTACTTCTAAGATGATGCGAAATAATTGTTTTATTCTTCCTATACCAAATTCATGCACTTTCCACCTGCACAAAAAGAGCAAAATAAATTTTCCAAAGAAACATATTTTTCTTCATACCTATTGGAATCTTCACCAGGAACTTCCCCTACGACCCATTGCGTATGGTTAACTGATTCGACAACAATTTTAAAAGAAGCAGATTTCATTCCTCTTTGAAATAAACCCACTTCCAAACGGCACTCCGCAGGAGCGTCTCGAAATAAGGGACTTGTTACATGTAGTTCTTTTGTGGCTGCTGTTATCTTTAGAAGTAGAAAATGACCTGCAATTATATTAATTTTTTTAGTTACCAGCAAAGGCAAGCTGTTGAAAAATTCTTATTAATGAAAATAAATAAAAATCGAATTGATAATAAATTGATATAAACACTATCCAATTTTTCCAATAAAGGTGAATGGTAGGAATTAATGTAACATTGTTTTGATTAATTATTAATTCGTGTTCCATAATATAACAATGAATGCGACTACGGTAAAATAAGGGTTCGTGGGCGTAAATTTTGATGTTAAACAAACTGGAATTCTGCTCCCTCCAACAATGGATAATACCGGAAATACTTATCCGTGAATGCTGAATCTTTATTTATGACAGACCATTTTCGAAGAAATCCTTACTATTGATCACCTATAACAACTGAAATATTGTTATTGAAATGATGAGAAAGAGTGAATAATACTACGAGTTTTTACTATATTTACTCCTTAGAATGGAATATTATATTTTTATACTAGAGTTTTATATCAAATTTTTGATTGTCATTTTCGTTGCTAAATGAAATACTTTTAAACACTAGTGACGTCTGCTTACTTTTTATTTTGAAAAATTCAAAATGTTGATATTTCAGAATAAATGATCTGTTTTAAAACGAAATGATGTTTTAGGCAATTGACGTGTAGCACCACTCGCTTACGCTAGTACGTACAAATTTCACGTCGCGTGTCTAAAACAATATCATTTCGCAACTTATTTATAGCTATTTCAAAATTTTATTCCAGTTTGAAACATATTTTTTATACTTCAGATTGTGTAAAATTAGTCCCTAATATAGTTATTAAGGTATGTACTTATATTTAAATAATAAACAATGTTTTATACACTTTTAGTCTTGAACTAGTGAAATCTCGGCTTCGCTGAGTTTCCCCTAGGGCTCCGCCGATGTTTTATTACTGCCCAACCAAAGTGCCCCCGCAAACTGTGAGATGAGCTCTTATTCTTATCTTTATTGTTGTTTTTATTATCGGGTTTGTGCTAACTCACTAACGGGCCTATTTTGTAACTCAGTGGTTAATTTTTAACAACTGGTTAAAAAAAATTATCCAATAGATATTGATTTGACAACTAAAAATCCAACTTTTTGTTATATATCAACATACTTGATTGGTTAATTTTTTAATCAGTTGTTAAAAATTAACCACTGAGTTACAGAATAGACCCGTAACAGCGGTAATAATAGACAAATTCCTATTTCCAGATTAAGTATTCCGAGAATATTCCAAGAATACCTACTCTTTAACCCTGTGTTAACATAACATTCATGCAGAGTTTATTTTCGAGTTAAGTCTTATTCTATGTTTATTATTATACAATCGCGGCTTAAGCTCGTGATATAGGGTGAGTTTCTTTATTCAACAACAATTAATGCGCTGAATTTCATCAGCAATTGAAAATGACGTCACGATGAATAGCTGATGAATCTGATGGATAACTGCTGCGACTGAATAAAGAAACTGGTTGCTGAAAATTGCGATGAATTTCCTAACCTTAAATATCAACTGACAATTAACCACCACACCAGTTAACAGATATGGAAAGTTTTATAGTTAAAAGTGTGGTTAAAAGGACTGTCGCTGTATTGCAATCATCAGATTCTTCATCAAACAATGAAGAATTTGATGACAGTAATAACAGCAGTGATATCGAATTCATAATTATAATAAAAATTATCTGCATCTATAACCATCTACTTTCCGTTGTGAACGAGATTTTGTTTATTTGAATCATGCATTTTTTCTTTCCATAATCTTACACCTGCAACCATGAAACAAACGCAAATGTCAAAAATATAACCTAAAAACATTTTGTTAGACCCCCCACTACCGATCCATCGGAAATCATAAAATCTATCAGTAGTTAAAGCCGATGCATGCGATGAATTTACGATGGATAGTGCGCGGTAATTAGAAACGGTATGATGAATTTCATCTACAATTCAGCAGTGAATAAAGAAACGATGTGATGAATTTACGATTCATGCGCATTAATGCGCACTACTCATCGGTGAATAAAGAAACTCGCCTATACTATTCCTATGTTATAAGAACGCTATTCTGAATTTAACTCTTATTTATTTTTAGGTAAGGGAGGTATAGGGATCGTGCTAAATATTGCATATAGAGATTTTAGTGAATAAGCTCGTTTAGATGTCGCCTTAATCCGATTTTAACATTTTTACAATGATGTCTGTGGGTATGTATATGTATGTATGTGTGTGTGTGTGTGTGTGTGTGTGTGTGTGTGTGTATGTGTGGATCCTGTGGACACGATTACTTAAATATCAATCGGAAAATATTGAAATTTTGTATACCCATTCTATACTAATATGGGTAGAACTCATTAGTTTTTAGTGTATATCGGATAACCGGAAGTATCACTTATAAAAGCTTTTAACAATTTTTCTTGAAAAAAATATATTGAATATAATTTTTCAGCAACTTTTACTAATAAAAATTGAACATCATGGTACAAACTTCATTTCTACGAAAATAGCATTTAATAAAGCCGGGTTTATGCAGCAATAACGTAGTCACAATCATAATCATAGTCTGAAGTTGTAGTTATAAGAACAGTCTTAAGATAAGTGATCGTTTATGCAGCATTTTTGTTGTGACTGTTAATATGTCACTTTCTAATGTCATTTACAGTTGAGTTTTATGAATAAAGAACCTACTTATCCTTCTAATGAATAACTGTATTTAATTAATTATAGAACTACATTCAATATTGACATTACAATAAAAATTACATATCTGTCAAAATCATGATTATTCAACTACTTATTTCTTGGAGTTTGTCAATCAATAATTATCAAGTATTCTTAACGCTCCTCCTTAATTATTAGTTGACAAAATTCCTAACTTCGTTCGTAACATTTCAAAACGAGACTTCGGAAGAGGTTTAGTTAAAATATCGCTTAACTGTTCCACGCTTGATACATGATGCACAGTAATTGTCTTTTTTAAATTTTCCAAAATATATTTATATTTCACATCAATATGTTTCGTTCGCTTAGCAAATTTTCCATCACCTTTAATGAGCCAGTTTCATATTTTTCAAAAACTATTTTAAATGAAAGTTTATGCAATGATTTTCTTAGTAATAATTTTTATTTTAATAATTTGTTGTTATTTGTGGAAATAATTAATAAAAAGATTGGCGTCCTGAAAAACTACCCCCCACTCCTGTGACGTAGAAGTACATACATCATTAATAGCCAATAGGAAAATAGTTTTTCCATCATCTACGTTTATTCATATTATTTATATAAATAAACGTAGGCTAAAGTTTGTCACATGTTAATAAAAAAATCTTTTAATTTGACATTTGACGCTGACATTGCTCATTGTAATTGAATAATAAAGTAATAATGACTAATTCAAATTACACTCAAGCTAAGTCGGACAATTTACCGAAGGTCGATGTCGATAGCTGGATGATGGCTGAATTTATATCAGAACGATTATTTTACTGCTACCGAAATAAGAGCTGTTAAAGAGTTGAGGTAAAATAAAATATAAAAACTGAATGTACTATATAAATCGATAATATATTTTACTTTAAAGTTCTGGTCGTGATTCTTACATTGAATCTGCTATAGGACATGCCGAGAAAAAAATATCTGTATAGTCCGATGTAAAGATTGCCCTGAACATAAAGTGAAGCAACAAAAATATACTGTTATCGTGAAGGTAGAAGAAAGCTGAAATGATCTTCACAAACATGAAGACACGATTTTTCTGACAAATAATCAGCTCTTCGACCTACTGCTTCTAGCCACAATTTTCTTTTCTTCGCATCTTTTGTAAAATTTATAAACTCTGTAGTAGGTTTGTTCCTAACAGTATTTTTGTAAGAAGGCACAATACAATATCGTAAATTACTCATTTACCTACATATTATACAACTTGAACCAATCTAAAAATTTGACACTTGTTTGACAACTTTGACAATACACTTGACACCTTAGAACCGCTGAAGATGTATGTACTCTGACGTCACAGTCTGTTTCAGATCACGTGACTTATTGAAAATTTTATCCAAATTTCAAAAATTAATTGTAAAATATCTAAAGGATATTTCGTGATATTTTCAAATTTAAGGCTCTTTAAAGAACAATATGTTTTAAAATTTAATACTTAGAAGTCATATAAAAATTCTTGCAACAGCCCTATTATGTGAATAGCAGAATTGTTATCCATTAAAAGTTTGATGGGTTCTTTTTCACACATACCAATTTCAAGTGCTAAGTTACGTAGCCAGACAATTCCTTTTGTTGCTTCGCAAGCCGAAATATATTCCGCTTCTGCTGTTGACAAAGCTACTGTTGATTGTTTTGGGTATTCCAAGCTACAACTCCTCCTGCATTCAAGAACAAAAAACCACTTGTTGATTTCCGATCATTTAAATCTCCAGCAAAATCCGAGTCTGAATATGCTATCATTTTACCACTTCCGTCATACAATATTCCGTAATTCGAAGTTCCCCGTAAGTATCGCAAAATCTTCTTTATACCATTCCAATGACATTTGCTTCGGGTTCTTCATACTTCGACTTAAAAAAATTGTAGTGAAAGCTATATCTGGTCTTGTACTAGTGGCCAAGTATAAAAGACTTCCAATTGCTTCGCGATATGGTGCCTTTGCTGACTTTTTATCTTGTCAATCTTCGCCAAGTTCCATTGGAGTACTGGATATGTTAGCTTCTTCCATGGAAAATATTTTTAGAATTTTCTTTGTGTACTCCGGTTGATTTATAAATACGTTTCCTTCTGCACTTGCTTTTATCTTCATTCCCAAATAAAGGATCACTATTCTTAGGTGAGTTTATTTTAATTTTAAATATTGTATTTATTTTCTTCAAGATCTCGTCCATCTCATACCTTTTTGTTCCTATAACTAAGGGCCCAATTCTCAATTATCACCGAAGTGATATCCAATGAAAATTTTCACAGAATATCACTTTATCTCTTGGAGCTATTCTTAGGGCCCGATTCTCAACTTATCACTTCTTATCATATCACAATGGTGATAATTTTATATCATATCACTTGTCAGTATTAAATGCTATTCTCAATTACAAGGTGATATGATATAAATGAGTGAGAAAATGTGATATTATATAGTCAGTACGTTGGCAACATTAGCTGTCAATATTTCATAATTTGAAGTTTGGCGCAATAAAATTTGAAACATTTGTATATTTTGACGAAACGACTTCGTAATGTCATTAAAACGGAAAGCTTACGTTTCAAATGAACAAAAACGCAAACTGCTTGAAATTATGCAGGAAAATACCAATTTAAATAGTGGTGCGTTTACCGATTTCAAATGTAACGGAATTTCATGGGAAGAAGTTTCAAACATTTTAAATGCTTGTGGGGGTGCCAATAAAACGGATAAAGTGTGGAGAAAAGTAAGTGCCTATATAATTACAAGGATATCAATTCAAAATAATACAATAATTTATGTAACTTACATTATTTATTTTCACATTTTATTAAAGTGCTGGCAGGATATGAAAAATGTTAAAGAGAAATGATCAAAAAATGCTAGTACAGCAAGGATGACCGGAGGTGGGCCCCATATAGAAACCCCATTGACTGATGTGGAAGAACACATTACTCCATTTGTGGGTAACTCTGCAATTTATGGGCATTCCGATATTTTGGAGTCACCATTAGATATGGTACCAGCAAATAATTTGCTATTTGAAACGGAAGAGCGTGAAAGTGTGTTTATTAACTATTATGGACTAATATTTTAATTACTTTCAAATGTTAATTATTTTGCAGCATCAATTATAGAGAACACAACAACTTCTGTACCTTGCGAAACTTCAACACCGGCCAAAAAAGAGCGCTACCGAATGCAACAAACTCTAAAGGAAATAAAAAAACAAGCCACTGAACGAAATATAGAGTATAGTAAAAACAAATTAAGTATTGAAAAGGAATATTAAGAAAAAAAAAAGTTAGCTCTTTTGGAACGCGATGTAATCGCAAAAGAAAAAATAGCTGATGCTCTAACTAAAATCAGCGAATCTTTTTCTTAGATAGTTCTTTTTTAAAATTATGATCAGTTATAACAATTTACTTAAGTGTATAAATGTATTTATTTCGTTTCATGTTGTTTTCATAAAAATATTTAATTAAAATATGTTCCAATAATACGTATTCGAATTATTCTACCACGATTTAAGATTCGATTTGGTGCGTCATCATCTATTATCGCATTTTGATTATTGTACATTCCATAATCCAAAATTTCATTCAAATTATAATTTTCTTCATCTACTTCTTCAATATTGTAAGCCAAACACATATTATGAAGGACAACACAAGTATTAATTATTTTGGATGCTACATTTGGAGCATAATGTAATACGCGGTGTTTGAGTAAACATCTGAACCTATTTTTTAAGACTCCATTACATCTCTCTATAGTTATTCTTGTTCTGACGTGAGCATCATTAAATCATGATTCAGGTGTTTCATTTATAGGATTTGTTAATGGAGTCATTAACCATGGCTGTAAGGGATATCCAGCATCCCCTAAAAGCGAAAAATGTCTATCGTCATTCTCATATCTTCTTCGCAAAAAAGTATTTATGTTTGAATTCCTCCAAATGAATGAATCGTGCGTACTTCCAGGATATCTAGCATTAACATTTAATATTTTCATGTTATGGTCACATATTAACTGAACATTTATTGAATGGTAGCCCTTTCTATTTATATATACATGAGGTAATATATCAGGGTTCCTGCTGTTAGGTGAAACTATTGCAACGTGTGTACAGTCAATACATGCTATAACTCCTGGGAAATGAAATTTTGTATAAAATGCATTCCTGGCTCTAACTAATTGTTCTTCAGAAGTAGGAAATTTCACCCACTCCGGAAATAAAATACTATTAACAAAGTCTGCCACTTCTGTGACACACCTGCTAACAGAACTTTGGCTAACTGCTAAATTTATATCGTTTCCGACGTCCGTTTGGTAACCACCAGTTGCAAAAAATCTAAGAGCAATCAGCATCTAAATATAAACAATATATTTTGACAAATTGAAAACAGGCATTACGAGTAAGAGTACCTTTGTTTCAACGTCTAACGCCCATTTTTTACCAGGGGGTCGTGTATGTTCCCTCATTCTTTCAATTAATAATGATGCCAATTCGTGATTCACTCTAAATTATTTTATAAAACGTTTTTCATTTAAGTTAAACGCATTGAACCTTGGTCGAATATGTCTATGCACTTCATTTTCAACGTGTTCAACAAGTAATAAATCTAGGTATTCGTCGTTTTTTTTAAAATTTGAAAGCAATGAAAGTGTACTGTCAAAATGTGATATCACAAAATATCAGCTATCTCACCATCGAAATACCAGGGGAAATAAGTGAGTGATATATATCACCATATATCATATATTTGTTTTTGAGAATAGCTCCAAGTGATAAACTGATATTTGGTGATAATTTTCACTGGATATCACTTCGGTGATAAGTTGAGAATCGGGCCCTTAATCGGGTAAGTGTGATATATTATGAGAAATGAGATATATGACTCACTTATTTTCACCACGTATTTTACTGGTGACATCAGGTGAAATGTGGGTGAAATGAAAAAAAAGAGACGTATGCGACAGTAAATGTCAATTGTAAATATATAATATGGAAGAATATCTTGATTTATTACTTCTGGAAGCAGTGGAAAATGATGTACCAAGGTTTATTAGACCACGATTCAATACCTTCGACTTAAAATGAAAACAGATTTATTAAATTATTTAGGCTTAATAAGAATTAAGAATTATAGTCTTAGGGAAACACAAATTATAACTTTATTAATATTTTAATAATATATGACAGTGACATACATAACATAAAAAACTTTTTTTTTAAAACAACTAAAACATTTCATAGAACATGTGATAACCAAAATTCTCTTCAACACTCTCTCGAATTTTGTTTCTTCACATTGTTAGTCTTTCCAAGTGTATATTCAAACCCTTTAATAGAGCTAAAAACCGAGGACTAGGTAAGCCCTCTGTCAACATATCTGCCACTTGTTTGTCTCCTTCTATATATAGCACTTCTAGTTTTTCTTCGCTGACTCTTTCACGAACGAAATGATGTCTCACATCTATGTGCTTACTCTTGAAATGAAACTCTGGGTTCTTTGCAAGTTTAACAGCACTTAGATTGTCTATGTATAATATGGGCTTACTTACATCTGTGGTCATCTCATTTAACAATCTTCCTAGCCAAATAAGTTGTTTTGCTGCTTCACTTGCTGCGATATATTCGGCTTCCATTGTCGAAACTGACACACTTTTTGTCTTTGGCTAAGCCATGTAAGCACTGACCCAGCATATGTACATAAAACTCCACTTCGTGAGCGTCTTGATTAGTCTTGAGCGTAGTCTGCGTCACTAAATCCTACTAAATTTTTATCTTGATTGCATTTGTATACAAGATTAAAATCAACTGTTCCTTTGAGATAGCGAAAGATTCTCTTAACTTGCTTCCATGAACTTTCTGTAGGATTTTCCAAATCTTGAGCTACCCTACTTACGGCATATGCTATGTCCGGTCTTGTGGCAGACATAAGAAAAATTAAACTACCAACTGCCTCTCGATATGGTGTCTTCTTATTTAAAGATTTTTCTTCTTCGCTAGTAAGTTTAACACTTACTTCACCAGGAGTCATCACAGGTTTGACTTCTGCCATACCAAATTTTTCGAGTAATTTTTCAACGTAAGCCCGTTGATTAAGCAATATTGAACCATCCTTATTTTTCTTTATGGCAATTCCTAGATAGCAATCTGGATCAGAAACTTTAACTTCGAATTCCTTTTCAAGTGCTGTTATAAAACCTGTAATTTCTTTCATATCTGTTCCAGCTATCAGGCCATCGTCAACGTAGCATACTACAATCAATTTCTTGCCGTTCTTGTAGCGGGTGTATAAACATGGATCTGATTCACTTTTCTTACATCCTTGTTTCTTTATGAAATCATCTAATCGTTCATTCCAGCATAGTGAGCTTTGTTTTAATCCGTACAGACTCCTTTTTAGTTTCCAAACTCGACCTGTACCATCGTTGAATCCCTCTGGCTGGTGCATATACATTTCTTCATTGAGATTTCCATATAAGAATGCCGTCTTCACATCAAATTGTTGCATCGGCAATTGTTCATTTGCTGCAACACTTATGAAAGCTCTGACAGTCTCAAGTCTTGCGACCGGGGTGAATGTTTCTTCATAATCTATACCACTTTGTTGCGAGTAGCCTTTTGCAACAAGGCGAGCTTTAAGACGATCAATTGTTCCATCAGATCTTGTCTTTTCTCGAAGAACCCACCGATTCCCAATAACCTTTTTACCAACGGGTAGGTCAACAAGTTCAAAAATGTTATTCTCAATGAGCGATTGCATTTCATCCTTCAACGCATGACGCCACTTAGTTGACTTCAGTGCTTCTTGTATACTTGGCATTCCTGCAGCAATACAAGAATACTCTTTTAAATATCCAGGTAGTTTTACCAACCGCCCTGCCCTTGTGACGATATTCTCAACTTGATCGGTCATTTGAGTATCATCAAATGTTTGCTCAAATTGGTCTGTCAATTGACTATCATCAAATGTGTTCTCAACTTGGTCTCTCAATTGAGTATCTCTCTCAATATTTTCCTCTTTATCTTCAAGTTGATTCTCAATTTGATGCTGATCTCTCTCTTCAATTTCAGGTTGTAAAGAAATATCTATTTAATTTCTGGAATTCTCATTTTGTTCCAAAATGATTGTGTTCCCAACTTTCTCTGGTTCAAAAATAACGTCCGCTGAAGTTATTACATTCTTGCCATTGCACACACGAAAACCATCTCTCTCTCCACAGTAACCAACTAATATTCCTTTCTCAGCCTTTGGAGACCATTTAGTTCTTTTTTGTTTAGGGATGTGTACATAACAGGTTGTACCGAAAGTCTTGTAATGATGAATGGATGACGGTCCTTTATTCAACCAGGTGCTTTACCACTGACAACCGATGGTCCAGTTCTGTTGATTATATGACATGCTGTATTCAATGCTTTCGCCCATAAACATTTTGGCAACTTTTTGACTTGGAGCATAGTTCGTGCACTTTCAACTAAAGTGCGGTTTTCTCTCTGAACACCGCCATTTTGTTCCGGAGTATAGAGCATAACAGTTCTCATTGAAATTCCCCATTTATTAAGAATAGTTTTGTCGCTATTGTTAATAAATTCTTTTCCTCCATCACTCATAAATGTTTTAACTATTTGTCCTGCAACTTTAGCTTCAGCAAGAAATACTTCAATGCATTCTGAGACTTCAGTCTTTTGTTTTATAAAAAAGACTCTTCGATAACGTGTATAATCATCTTTAATTACCATGCAGAATTTTGACCCTCCGATGCTGGGCTTTTCCATTGGCCCGCATAAATCAGCCATTACAATTTCTCCAGGGGTAGTTGCTCTTTCTTGTCTTTCTTTGTTGCTTTTCCTATGGTGTTTACCTAAAATACATGCAGTACAAAATTCTTTTTTATTTTCAACTGCTACATTTATTTTCTGCAGCATACGATAAACATGTTGCTTATTTTGGTGCCCAAAACGTTCATGCCACTGCTGAAGACTTACGTTATTATCCTTGCTGGCTGAGTGTACTTGCCCTATTCCGCGTGTGACTACTTCAAACTCAAGTACAAACAATCCATCTTCACGTTTTTCAATCAATATTGGTCTAATCCTCTCTAGAAAGACACACTTATCGTTTTGTGCTTTGAAAATAAATCCCTTGCCCACAGTTTGACCAACAGAAAATAGATTTTTACCCAATTCAGGTACGTACCAGACTTTTTCCATTATCCTGACATAAATTTTATGTCCAATATTTACTTTAATTCTCAGGGTTCCTTCACCAAAAGCTTTTATTTTGGCGTTATTGCCAACTGTGACTTCGTATGGTACACTAAAAGGTTCGTAAGACTCAAACCAGTCTTTAGAAAAGGACATGTGATTCGATGCACCACTATCTGCTATCCATTTGTCAGATCTGACATTTATATTAGCTGAATAACACAAAAGATTAGAATTCTTACCAACGTTTCTTGATGGACATTTTGATGCGAAATGACCAATCTTATCACATTTGAAACATTTAATATCAGCTCGTTTCTTGTCCTTGTTCTTCCTTTTTGGTTTTAGTACTGATGAGGCGTCGAGTGCAGTTCCATTAGTAGTCTGAGGTAGCCTCATTTCAATGAGTCTTAGTCTTTCAGTTAAGAGATTAATTGTTCTGTCTTTCATGGGAATGCTTTCCCAGACATTTTTAAATTCAAAATATTCTGGTGCTAAAGTACTTATTATCCTGCTAAGGAGCAGTAGCTCTGGCAACTGTACCTGAGATAGCTTGTTTAGTTCCTCATTTATTTCAGCAAAAAGCCTTTTTAAACTTGCAATATAACTTGCTATATCTCCATCTGCCTTCTTTTCCACTGAGAAAAATGACTCAAGAAGTCTATCTAACCGTTGACCAGAACTCTGTTCATACACTGACAAAAGTTGTTCCCAAATCTCATAAGCTGTTTGACATGTTGCCGTTATGTCAACGTTTGCGTCATTCATGTTTGTAACTAAGATTACCTGTGCCAATGCATCAGCCTTTTTCCATTTCTTAATCTCAGCATCACCTTCCTTTGGACATTTTGCTCCCACAGTGATTTCATACACTTCATGATGTTTCAGTAATAATTCAATTTGCCTCTTCCAGCGAGGCCAGGTAGGTCCTTCTAACTTTTCCAAATTTACCTTAACATCCTTGATGCAAACCAAACACTCCACACTTAGAGTTTCCGGGGCCCATAACCAATTAAGAATTATAGTCTTAGGAGAACACAAATTATTATTTATTAATATTTTATTAATATATGACAGTGACATACATAACATAAAAACTTTTTTTTTAAAACAACTAAAACATTTCATAGAACATGTGATAACCAAAATTCTCTTCAACAATAAGGTAGTAACAAAATTATTAGTAAATACAATAAGAAATCATATTCTCGAAAAATGTGGGCGTTAAACGTTGAGACAAAGGTAATTTAAAATTTAATTAAATACATTAACAAGAACAAATATCCTTTATATTTGAAGGTTCTAATTGTTCTACGATTTTTCACATCCGGCGGCTATCAAGCAGATGTTGGAAATGTTACAAATATAGTATTGTTTATTTATAAGAACACTTAAGCTACGTTTCCACCTCTTAACATAGTATTTGTTTTTATCTTTGTATTTGTCGCTTTCATTTGTTTTTGTCACAAAAATTCAAACCGTTTCCACCTCGTAACACATAGTTATTGTTTTGTTCTTGTGTGTTCACATTTAAACGAAAAGACAATTTAGTTAAGACTTTTGAAATTGTTTACAAGTTCTTTTATTTGTGTAATTAATTGATACTCACATATATAACGACTTTACAATTTAATCAATGTATATAAACTAAAAATAATTTAAAAAGAAATTTTATAAAAAATATTTTGAATATGCCACAATTATTACATAGAGCATTTTAAATTTCAAAAATATTATTTGTATTAATATAATATAATAAGATTGTATTTAAAACTTAAAATCAAGATGAAAATAATATGTTTTGACATGTAGATTTGATGTTTCGCCACAGTTACGCCCCAACACGGCATGCCAAGAGTCACTGGTTGCTAAAAATCTAAAAACTTTGATCAATTAACTAATAATTATTTATTACCCGATATATTAACGTACTTGCCCCTGGTGGAATTGTTTTTCTATATTTATCTTACTTTGTTAGTGGTCCTTGTACTAACTTTAACAAAAAGTCAAACTGTTCAACATCAAACAATAAATTGTTCCAGTCTCCCTGTTCTAATCGTTTTTGATTTATCCGATGTATCCACCACCGATGAATTCTACGACGCTTCTTCTTTTCACCACTGAACTTAAGGGTTATTACTAATACAGTTGTATTATCCATACCGTTAAATAATAATAAAAGTAACATAATGACAGATCTCAGTTTCCACAACTAGCGAAATGTTTGGTTATAAGCAAAGCACATAACCTTACATAGAGAGAGATGCCCTTATCTCTCTTCCACACAACGACTATGACAAAAACAAAATGTTTGGAGCTTGCAAACTTTCTGACTATGCGCTACGACAGCGACAAAGACTAAGACAAAATCATCAGCTGGAAACGCTCAGCTGTGTCGCCGTATGACAAACTTTTGTGACTATTATGACTTAAAACAAAAACAAAGACTATGTTAAGAGGTGGAAACGTAGCTTTACTTTTCGATACTCTTTCCCAATTTTATTTGCACCCCCCCAGTGAATTTAAATTTTGTGCTACATCCTCCCACGAAATGCAAGATTCTTTATTTACATTTACAAAAATGACACTATTTAAATTTTAATTTTGTTGAATTAAGCCCAAAAGTTTCATTTTATGATCAATTGACACGTATGTGTTTCTTGAAGGTGCCATAATATTATCAAATGCAGAGGTCAAATGTCAACAAAAACATACGAAATTGTTCCAGTCTCCCTGTTCTAATCGTTTTTGATTTATCCGATGTATCCACCACCGATGAATTCTACGACGCTTCTTCTTTTCACCACTGAACTTAAGGGTTATTACTAATACAGTTGTATTATCCATACCGTTAAATAATAATAAAAGTAACATAATGACAGATCTCAGTTTCCACAACTAGCGAAATGTTTGGTTATAAGCAAGCACATAACCTTACATAGAGAGAGATGCCCTTATCTCTCTTCCACACAACGACTATGACAAAAACAAAATGTTTGGAGCTTGCAAACTTTCTGACTAAGCGCTACGACAGCGACAAAGACTAAGACAAAATCATCAGCTGGAAACGTTCAGCTGTGTCGCCGTATGACAAACTTTTGTGACTATTATGACTTAAAACAAAAACAAAGACTATGTTAAGAGGTGGAAACGTAGCTTTACTTTTCGATACTCTTTCCCAATTTTATTTGCACCCCCCCCCCCCCCCAGTGAATTTAAATTTTGTGCTACATCCTCCCACGAAATGCAAGATTCTTTATTTACATTTACAAAAATGACACTATTTAAATTTTAATTTTGTTGAATTAAGCCCAAAAGTTTCATTTTATGATCAATTGACACGTATGTGTTTCTTGAAGGTGCCATAATATTATCAAATGCAGAGGTCAAATGTCAACAAAAACATACGAAACCACGAAACAAACTTAAAATCACGTGCGCCATGCGCCAAATTCCGTGTTAAGTGTACCAAATGTTGCCAACATACGGTAAATACAATATCACACTTTCTCACTCATTTCTATCATATCATTTTTCAGTTGAGAATAGCATTTTATGTCGACAAGTGATATGATTTAAATTTATCACCATTGTGATATGATATGAAGTGAAAATTGAAAATCGGGCCCTAAACCATCATCAATAAACAAGGCGATGATAATTTTTGATGATTTGTTTCGAACAAAAACACATGGATCCGAATTTGTAGATTTAAAATATAACTGCTTCAGAAATTCTGTGAATTTTTCATTCCATTTTTTTGGGGCTTGTTTCAAGCCGTACAAACTCCTTTTAAGATGGCAAACCCTTCCTGAAAAATCTTCATAACCTTCTGGTTGAACCATATATATATTTTCTTCCAAGTCACAATGAAGAAATGCTGTTTTCACATCAAATGTTAAAATTTACAATTTTTCAAGAGATGCATAGCTTAACATCAAACTAACAGATTCGTATCTTGTTACAGGACTAAAGGTCTCGCTATAATCAATGCCTTTTCTCTGCTCAAAGCCTCTTGCTACTAGACGAGCCTTAAATCTACCATCTTCTTTTATTCGTAGTACCCACTTACATGAAAGTGGTTTCACATTATCTGGTTTTTCGACAAGTTGCCAAGTTTCATTTTCTTCCAGTGCTTTTATTTCTTCGTCCATTGCTTGTTTCCAATGTATATCTTCGAGAGCTTTCTTAACAGAGATATCTTTGCATTCTGTAATAAGATTTAAATTATAATCTTCAAATTTTTGTGGTTGTTTTAACATTTTTTTGTTCCTCAATATATAATGCTTACTTCTTGAATAGTCGTTAATTTCTTCGTCAAGAGTCATGAGTTCAGTTCTTTCTTCAAGTTCGTTAAATTATTCGTCAGGAGTCATGAGTTCAGTTCTTTCTTCAAGTTCAGGGTTTACATTAATTTCAAATTTCTTTTTACTTCTTTCTTCCCCTGTTTCAAATACAATATTTACAATTTCTTTTTTAATTTCCACTTTTTCATCAAATATTATATCACGAGATATTTCAATTTTCTGTTCTTCAGGTATATACACAAGATAACCTTTCGTTTCGGAGCAATACCCTACTAAAATTGCCTTCTTACTTTTTGCCTCAAACTTCAAACGTTTTTCTTTAGGTATATGGTATATGAATGTAACATGTACATCCAAAAATTCTAATAGAATTCAAATTTATCTTTTGTTCAAACCATATTTTAGATGGATTTCGATTTTCTTCAGGACTTTTTCCTACTAAATTCAGTGTAAAAACTGCTTAGTTTACTGCTTCAGCCCATAATTTTCTAGACAATTTCTTCGTATGTAGTACAGGACGAGCCATTTCTATTATTGTGCGAAACTCACGTTCAGCTTGGCCATTTTGTTCGGGAATATATGGTACCGTTAATTGATGACGAATGCTTTCGTTTTTCAAAAAAGTACGAATCTCTTCATTTTCAATTTCTGTCCCATTATCACTTCGCAATACTTTTACTTTTCTTCCAGTTTTGTTTTCCACTAATTTTAGATATTGTTTTAATTTTGCAAATGTTTCATTTTTAAATCTCAAAAAATAGATAATCCGGTACTTCGATTTATCATCTTGAAATTGAAGAAAGTATTGCGATGCTCCTAATAATTCTGTAGACATTGGACCACATAAATACATTCTGTGACTTTAACTTTTCCCGAACATATCGAACATTCTGATGACCCCAGTCCATAGGTCAAATTATCTTCTCTATATTCAGGGCGACGGAATTTCATCTTAAACATTTCACCAAATCGTTCAACAATAGCATGTATTTCTCCGTCCAATAAAAATAATGATTCTTTGGCATTTGCACGCTGTTCAATTCCCTTCTCTAAAGTAGACATTACAGAAAATAGATTAAAATTAAGTTTAGGTACATATAAAACATCGCATAAAATAGTTTTTGTCCACATCTTTCCATTAAATGCATCTACTTCAATATCTCCAATTCCACTTCCTTTCATTTCTGTACCATCCCCAATTCGAATCGAAACAGGTTTTTGAAGTTTCGAGTAATTTATAAACCATTCTAGCCTTGGTCACATATGTTCAGTTGCTCCACAATCTTGTAGCCAAATATCATTTAATACATTTTTATTGAATTCTGTTAATTCTCTACGTCTAAACTTTTGTTTTTCAAGAGATTCAGTTTTCAGGTCTTTTTCTCCTTTTTTACGACAATCTCTTGCGAAGTGTCCAAGTTTTGAGCATATATGACATGGACAAATGACAAATTTCCCGCAACTGTAACAATTAAAATTTTTCTTTGATGAATTCGTGCTTGTCTGATATTTCTTGGAGTATAAGGCTGCATCTATCGATGAACATCCATTATCTTCTCTAACTTTCATTCTTTCTTCTTCGATTATAAGAGACCAAGTAGATTATTTACTGTCTTATCTTTTGATACAACTGAGTCCCAGGCATTAGGAAAATGTTAATATCGTTGAGATAACATTATCAAAATTTTAGTAATTAGCATGGATTCTGACACTTTCTCATTAAACGATTCCATTTGCTGTGCTAATTTGCGAATTTTAGTCACATTTTGAGCAACGGAATTTTTCTCATTATACTTAAATGAATGAAACTGAGTCTGAAGTACATGCAGTGACATATCAGATTTACTGCCATATAATACATTTAAAATATCTATCTTACTCTTTGCTGTCTTGCATTCAGTTATATGTGATATACAACTGTCATTAATAGATGTGACAACTATACGAGCTTCTGTATCAGATTTATTCCAGGCTACCATATCTTCATCTAAACCATCTGCAGGATACTGTCCTACACCAGAAACAATATTCCATTTTGCGGATGCTTCAAGTATAGTTTTCACTTGAAACTTCCATATATCGTAAGTGTTTTGCCCATTAATTTACTTATACCGCTCCACTTCATATGATCATTTAAATCCATATTACAGATAAATTCACACTGCTTCTCGGTTAATGATCAATAGAGCAACACTTCGAATTAAATTTCTTGTTCTATTTCGTGGCTAACGAGTCCGACTGGGCCCATAACCAGTTGAGTTTTATAAATAAAGAACCTACTTATCCTTCTAATGAATAACTGTATTTAATTAATTATAGAACTACATTCAATATTGACATTGCAATAAAAATTACATATCCGTGAAAATCATGATTATTCAACTACTTTTTTTTACAACTAGATTTCTTGGAGTTTTGTCAATCAATAATTATTATCAAGTATTCTTAACATTTACTTACTTATAATAAATATTATATTTGCCGAATAATTAAATATGGATACGTCAACATATAGTAGAGAAAAAATAGTTGTTGCTATCTTGTTCATAATAAACAACATCAACATCACAATAAAAATAGAATTATGTTTTCTGATACTGACAGTTCTCAGGCATGCGCAGTTTGTAAGTCGTCATAACCATAGTCATAAAATTAAAATTAACTCAATTCTGTGATTATGCTTATAGCCGAGACAGACGACAAAAATTAATTATCATTAACGGTTAGATGTAGTATGCGCATGTGACCTTGAGTCTACTGACAAATGTCACAATGGGGTATTCCACCATAACAACAAAATTAAGAAAATTTCAATTTAACATAAAGTATGGCTCAATAAATCATAGTTAAAACAATGAAAACATTTTTTAAATAATTACTTTACGAGATATTTCACATTTGCTAAAAGGGAAAATTGACGTCATACAATTTTTATCCTTCTCTCGCAGCGTACTCAGAGCAGTGTGTGTGAGAAAGACAAGTATAGAGGAAATGTGACGTTACACTGATTTCTCGAAAATAAAATACTCTGAAACTAGGAACAATTAAGATTTTTTAATACTATGAATTGCTTCAAAACTGAATGAAGTTTTATTTAAAATAATAAAAAAAAAATTGAGTGCAATACCCCATTGCGTCTATTAACAAACCAGAAAATATAAAATGTATTAAGTACGTGTTATTTATTGTTTTGTACTGTATAGGTACCAATACAATAAGTAGCACGCGCTTGCTACATTTAATATTTTCTGGTTTGTTAATAGACCCAATTTCGACACGTGTCAATAGTCTCAAGTTCATGTGCGCATACTATATCTATTATAAAAATAAATAAATATATCATCACGGCGTATTACCCATTTCTGGGTGTGCCAGTATCTACAACACATGTAGACATCGGTAATGATGACGATATATTTTACCGAGTGGGCGCTTACCAGGCGTCACCTCACGGGCACTCATAGCTGCTGTGGAGAGTGCACTACAGGGGTCACTTTTGTGCCATTTAAAATAAAAAAAAAAACAAAAACATTTTAATTCTTAAGACTAAGACTACAACTATGACAATGACTATAATATTGTTACATAAACCCGGCTTAAATTACTTTTCTATTTTGCATCTGTAACATAGTTATTTACAATACAAATTATAAAACTGTTCTACCTTCGATAGATGTTATGCAGAACATGTTGTCGCCTCAATTTCACTAACTGTCAGATACAAAATATAAATATATGTATAATAATTATTTAAATACCAAGGAGCATTCTTAAAACTGTATATAGTCGATTCAAATACAATTTCTTAAATTTAAGATCTTATTTTATTTTGTTAGTATATATAGTATTATGGTTATAAATTTAGGAACATACCATTACCTAAAACAAATAAAAGTATGAATACATTTTAAATTATCTTTAAATAAAATATATTTTTATACCTATTAATAATAATAATGTTGTTTTTATTGTCTACTTACTAATATAATAGACCGGTAGTATTTACTCTTAAACAGGGGTGATTAAGCGTTGACTAAAGTAACAAATTCATTTGTTTTTTAATCGCCCTAATGTATTTCTAAATGGTAGTCATGGTAATTAGTTAGTCAGGGTGACTAAAATTTTGAGTAAATACTACCGATCATTATCTTTAATATTGTGTGCAGCTGCAGCATGTAGTGTGGCCGCCATGTTCATCATTCACGATTCTTGTTACATTAGTTTCTAATAGATGGCGTTAGTAGTATTAAAATGTCAAAATTAGCAATAATTCTGATTTTATTTAAATAATTTTTATTCTTTCAACTAATTTACCTAAATTATTATGTTCTTATATTAAATTTGTTGTAATGTACAAAAAAATTAAAAATAAAATACCACTTTTAAGCTACTCGATCAAAGTAGTTTCCATTGAGACAATGGTCGCGTTCATCCGCACCTAGCTGCTAGCTCGCTAACCTAGCGAACCTCGTTGAACGGTCCGCTGCCCGACCGCTAGATTCTAGCTGCTAGTCTAGCGGGCTAGCGAAAACAAAATTCGCTAGATGACCTAGCGTACTGCTATAACTGTCAAAAATAGGAAATATGGCGCTAGTAAATTCAAATTCATATGAAATAATACAATATGAATATGAAACCATGTCCACACGGCTCATATCTAAATATTTAAGTCTTCTAAATTTTCCTTGCAGCGCGGGAATATGGCCTTTCGGATTGTGAGTTGGCTGCGGGAAACATTAGTTTGTAGGCAGTGAGTACGAAAAAGCTATTACAGCATCCAAAGGGGTTCGTAAATGGCTCATTCAAGTGCTGTAATAAACTAGTATAATTTATTTTTATATTGTTGTTTTCTAAGAATTTCAAAAATATCAAATGTCAAATCTCATTAAATAAACGAACACAAACGATTGTTAAGAATTTTATTTTTATGTAATTTTGAATTTAAAATTAAGAATAAGAAAAAGAGAAGAAACGGATTAGTAAAGTTAGCAAAAATAGAAAATATCGTATGGTATTAAAAAAAGAAGGTTAGAGTTGTCAAATGAACTTTCAAACGTCACATTTAATATCACCAACTGACAAAATTCCCTAAATTTTGACAGTACTATATACTATTTAAAAAAGGCAAAGAAAGTGCAAAATAAAAAAATAGTATAAAAAACTCATTTCATAATTATCGATTATTTTGTTCCTTCTCACAAAATAAAATGACAATTATGACATTTGTTCTTTAATATACTATTAAATAACTTTAAATACAAATTTATAAAATCATTTATTTTTATACATCATTTTGCCTATGCGTCAAACAAAAACAATACTTTAATAACAATTTTGACATATTTAAACAAATGTCACTATCAGGATGTCAGAAAACAAATACATTAAAATTAATAATGAAACCGTGTTGAGGAGAATGTAGAAGTAAAATATTTGATTCTAATGAAATTAAGGTTTGTAAAAATAATATATTTTCCATCATACATAATATATATTAGATGTAGTGGAGGAGCGCTAACTAATTATCTCGGAACCGGTTCAAACAACTCCGATTTTGATGATTTTTTTTTAATGTTTGTAATTACAAATACTTCAACCTCTATAGTTTGAAAATTGACGCTCTTTGTCTATTTATTAAATTATTTAATTTTTAAAAATTATTAATATCATCGTTAAAATAACGTTATTTTCCTACTCCCTACAGTATATGATGCTATATTCGCACGCTGAACAGTGTGGATATGATAGTCATATCCACTCTAGGGTGGATATATGAAAAATTCGCACGTTGAACAATGTGGATATGATAGTCATAGCCACTCTAGGGTGGATATGAAAAACAACTGAATTAATTTTAATGCTACTAAATCAGTAGATTGTATACTGCACTGAATTTTAAATAAATAAAAAAAAAATTAATTAAACCTATTCGCTGGTACATACAATTTTGTATACAAGGTTTTTTCATTTATATATTTTAAATATCTTGGTCGTAGAAAAAGTATACTGTACAACTCGAGTGGAATGCCCATATCCCATTCGGATGATTGAGGCACTCCGCCTGCGGCGTCGTGCCCCAAACTTCATCCTCATGGGATATGAGCACCATATCCACTCTTGTTGTACAATATACTATTATGAAAGTATAATATTTAAAAACGACATCCAGTGACCTTGTATATTGCATACTGAGAAGTAAGATCTATTCTAAAATGATTGGAGTATATATAATTTAATGTGGCCAGAACATAACCTCTCGACGGATAGTTTACCTGGCTGTGTACATAAAACAAAGATTATTTTTACAAATCCAAATACATTCATGTATAAGTCTTTGACGTTCAAACTTCTTTATATATTTTTCACATATATTCACAAAATCTGTAGGTTATTTTAATATACATTATGTACAATAAATTTCAAAATATATTTTACCATATTAAAATTTTATGCAGATAACAGGGATTATTAATTCGAACTATGTTCTTGTTTGTCAACTCTACATACATCTAGTGAAAACATTAATTTTGGGCAGTCTAAAATGTATAAGGTATTTAACAAGAATTTGATAACTTTTTGCAGTTCAATGTTACTGTAGTCTACAGTGCTCGTACATTTTCCTATAATGTATGAGATAAATTGATAAATATACGAGTTCTGTAACGTAGACTTGTCATGTCAACAATAGTCGCAGGGCAAACCAATAATTAAGAGATTCTCTAAGTATATTTTTCTTAATTCGCTTTCATCTTGTGTTTATAACATTTAAATATTGTCTTCCTTCTCGTAGAGAGTCATCTTATTCGCACTCTGTTCGGCTTGTACCGTCTACAATTCAAATGTTTTGTCTTCTCGTAGGCAATCCATCCACCGCCTTTTCACTCATCCATGTGCGCTGAGGGCTGCCCTGATTATCTAATCTTGTCTGAAATTAGGAGCATTTTGGATATCTTCGTTTTTCATGCGCTCAGCTGGTTGATATTCAGCGACTACTTGTATTTCATCCATAACTCCACTGAGTGTAACGCCTGATTATGCTTCTTCTTTGCAAACTAACATTCTGCTTCATATGTGAGGAGACACTTAGCCGTAATGATAATTATAATTATTTATAACAATTAGTATAACAATTAGAATTCTCGATATTTGAATTTTGGATAATCCATTTGTTATATTATTGGCCAATTTACCGTGTATAGCAGATGCAGTGATTGAACATCTGAAAAAAAGTGTATTTACAAGTGCCGTTGCGGCTGGGTAATTATTTTTCGCCGATTGAATGGGGGCGGAACCTTACATTTTTTTTTTAATACCAAACCCCATGGACCAGCCACCTGCTCCGGAGCAGATGTTGAAGATAATGAGGTAATAAAAATTTCTGGATTGCAGTCACAAAATTTTATTTAAATTCTCGGGTCGACCGGTTTCGAGCTCCACGTGAGCCTTCCTCAGGAGATGAGAATTAAGAAAATTTTAGATACATGGCAAAAAAATGAAATACTTTACTTAAGTAGTTCCATGGGTGTGGTTCACGTAGAACATTTGTTCTTAGTTTTTTTTATAAAAGTTTTATATAATTTATTTTATTTATTTTTTTATCTTCTGACGAAATCCATGTACTTTATGTTGCACTTACGTTTTCATTTTTTTGCCATGTATCTAAAATTTTCTTAATTATCATCTCCTGACGAAGGCTCACGTGGAGCTCGAAACCGGTCGCCCCGAGAATTTAAATAAAATTTTGTGACTGCAATCCAGATATTTTTATTACCTCATCACTATATCCAGTGAAGGAACTTTTTCTATCATTGAAGATAATATTCTGCAGATGTAAATCTGACTGTACTGGGAATAATTGTGGGTGCAGAAAAACCGGGCTGTTCTGTACTCCCGCTTGTACAGAAACAGTGGTGAAATTGAACAAATTGTCCTCCAAGACCAATGACTACAAATAATGATGAAATAGATTCAAAGAGAATGTACAAAATAATGAAAAATATTTTAAAAATATATTTTGTATTAAATTTCTATTGACAACGTATTAAAGTAGCCATCATTTTTTGCTGCATTTTACTCATTAATCTCTATCTTTCAAGACTAGTTAATATAATAAATGTATTTTTAAAATATATTTTATTTTTAATTTATTTTTTTCAACAGGAATATTAAAAAAAAAATTCTAAAAATTTTGACTTTCGAATTTTGAAATTTTTTTTGGCTAGAGCGTCAATTTTAAACCTATAAAGGTTAAAGTATTTTTAATTACGGATATTTAAAAAAAACTTCTCAAATTTGGTATTTAAAACTCGTATATAATTTGAAACAACATATTAGATTTTGACTTATATGGTAAACCGAACGTAATATAAGTACTTAATTTGGAGTTCTAACAGATTTTCGAGGAAAAACATAAAATATAATCCAAAATTTCGTTTACAATTTTTTCTATTTATTGGATCAACAAATTAGATTTTGTTTACAAACGATCAACCGGAAGTGATACTTTATTCATTGCTATTTTAAACATGGAATTGGCGGGAGGTTATGTGCTGTCCACGCATTAGATTTTTTGGTTTGTCATTGAAATCAAAAGAAAATGAGTGAAAATATAAACAAGAATTAAGAATAGGGAAAGAAGCAAAAATGACCTCAAAGACGAAAAATAATTGTTTAAAGTTTAAATTATAGTAGAAGTGTGTAAGATTATTTGCACATTATAGAAAATAAGAAAACTGACGGTGTTGTAACACGAAAAGATTAAAGAATGGAATACTTTTGCACAAAAATATGATTCTTCATAAAAAAAAAAACTGACATGTTCAAGAATTTATGATGATGCCGAATCATATTTGTAAGTTTTGTTATATTGTTTTGAAATTAGGATCATATGCGAAAAACTACTTCGTCAAATTGATTATGGATTATAGGAATAATTTCTTTTTCGCCTGAATAACAATTTCATCATCGGAAAATGTCAGCAATGATGAGGTTGACATTCTAATATTGAAGGAAATATTAATAATAAATAAAGATAATCTTACAGTATTTCATTTTCTCTATTTATCTATTATCCTTATCCACTTAAGATTGTAAATATTCCTTTGATCACCTTACTGAAAAACTATAAAATTATTGTAACATGTACAATAAATATGTCAGACTATTATCTCTAGATAATTTAACCAACGATTTGTTTGTCGAATAGTTGCTAACTAACGTTTGCGAAACAAGTATAATGTGTTATTTTATTCGACGAATAGTTTAATTGATGAATAAAATACTTATTCATCAATGGTGAAACCAGGCTCAACAGATTTAATTTTGCACGTTTGGTAACAGTAGCGTAACTAAGGGGGGGTTAGGAGGGTGCGCTCACCCCCCTGTGAAGATTTTCAAGACATAGGCGCCTTTTTCAATAATTTAATTAAAATCATTATTTTTTTTTAATTTGATCTTATAAACAAAAAAATATTAGTACAATCTGCAATCCTTTTCATCCTAATATTTTTAATATTTTAATATACCTATTAATTTTATCATAAATATATTAAATAGTAAGTTTAATTAGTTTTATTTGTTGAATACTATTTTCTTTTTCACATCGCCACATTGAGAAGACACAAGTTGTAAATGCAGGCGTCTGGCGTGTTTTCTATGCTACTGTCTACTGTGTATAAGGTTGCCAACTGACTTTTTTGGAAAGGACAGTCCTTTTTTGAGCATATTTTGTCCTTCTCCTTTTTTAAACCAGGAAAGGACGCGATTTGTCCTTTTATAGTAAATTTTGTTATTAATATTTTTCTTATTATAAATATGAAAATGAAATAATTATTTCACATTTTATATAATATAATGAAATAACGATAGAATTTTTGAATTATTGATGTGTAGCGTTAACTAGTGTTGACTTGTCAAATTTGTTAATTGTTATTCTCATCCTCGTTAATATAACTACTTCGTCAGTTTAAAAAATTAAAATGTAAATTTAGATATTGGCAGTTAACATTTTAAGGTTAAATATCTTATTGTGTTTTACTTATTTTCTTCATAAACTATTGATTTTAATTTTTTTTTTTTAATTGTTAAATTTGCTTTATTATAAAGAAACTCTATATTATCTTGCATTAAAACACGTTTGACCTTGGAAATTTTCATAAAATCGCCTGCGGCGCATTTTTTCTCGTAATTTTTAAATCCTACACAATTCAGAAAAAGATGACCGAAAAATGTGCTTTTCTGTAATTTTGTAAAGTTGACAACCCTAACTGTGTACTATCTTCTGTGCTGTTTTATTAAATTCAAAATATCATTTTGATAATGAGTTCAACTGAGAAAAAGATGTCCGAATGGCAGAGAAAAAAGCAAATGCATTAAAAGAGAGTACAAATGGTGTTCTTAAAATAGGTAAATAATTTTTTTACCAGTAATAATTCAGACAATTCGGAAATTTGTAAAAAAGAGTAACGAGTAACCCTGGTTTTGGATGAATTTAAGAAACTCAAACTCGTAGGTTAAACTTTTAATTATATTATACCAATTATTTTTTACATTTTTTGTAAAAACAATTTTATTTTTAATACGAAGATTACATAACTGTTGTTGATTTTTTTATATTTTACTTTAAATAAGTTACGAATTTATCATGGCGCCTTTTTCCTGAGAAAAAACCCGCCTCTGGATTTTCCTAGTTACGCCACTGTTTGGTAACCTGTAAAATCAAATTTTAAATCAGCCATGGAAGTAAATCAAAATTACAAAAAAATTCATATCCTTTGAATTGTCAGAAACTTAATTTTATAGATTACAAAAAGTAAAAAAAAGATAATAATAACAATAATAGTTATTGTAAGAAAATGGAAGTTGCTTATGAAAACAGTACTTAAATAATGTAATGACAGTTACTAAATAAGTTATATCTATGAAAATATAAAAGTTAATAATAATGTATTTGGTTTGATATTTATTATCGTTGATCATCTTATATGGTGTCAGGTTAAAAAGCAAGATGACCGATGAAACAGTAGCTGAACTACAGCAACAGGTATAAAATCTGCAGAATATGATTGTAAATATGCAAGTTCAATAAGTTCATGGTTATGAAAGTAAATATAAACATAATGCATATAACAGCGCCACCAAGTAAATTTTCATTTGAAAAAGAGAACTGGTGCAAATGGATTACGGAATACGAAAGATATGGAAAAACGATAAAACTGGAACAGCAGGAAGAAAAAATACAAATCAATCATTTGTTATTGAATATGGGAGCAAGTAAGCAAAGGATTAGCGACATTGCAGAAAGAAGAAGATATATTAGCCTCATATAAAGAGACAGCAGAACTCTAAGAAATATTACGCAACCAATACAAACATTATTTTTCAACGTGCATTATTCAATAATAGAAATTAGTTGAAAATTAATACGTATCAGGTTGGTAGTAGGAATTCGAGATCAAAGGCTATCAGAAACATTGCGGTTAAATGGGAAACTAACATTACAACTTACAACAAGCGATTGATAAGATTTTGCAAGCAGAGTCTATTAGAGAACAAAATAAAGAAATACGATAACAGAACAAGAAATAAATGTAATTGAAACACAAACGAAGTATACGCCAAAAAATATATATAAAGATAAAAATACTAAGCAAAAGATGTGAAGTGTAACAAATGTTCATTCGGAGAATATTATGCAAAAATGTACCGTACGAAAAAAGTATATGAAGTTAAAGAAGATTCAAACGAATCTACAAGCGACATAGTGAAATAAAAAGAAACGAGAGCTGTGATAACAATAATTTTCCATGGTACGTAAAACTGAAAATGGATAATTTAAAAGTTAGATTTAAAATAGACACCGGCGAAGAAGGAGATTATAAAAGACACACTCCTATGACCTGGACAAACAAAATTAGTGGTCAAAGGAGAAACGAAAGTGACAATCGAATGAAAGGGAAAGAAATTTGAAATGAAGGCGTATGCCATGGAAACAAACAGCAACCTATTGGGAAGTCCTGATTTGGAGCAGTTAGGTAATAGTGGAAATAGAATATAACGTGCCCACAGACTTCAAATTAACGATAAACAATTTCAGGGTTTAGGTAAAATGAAAAATAAGGAATATCAAATTAAAATAAAGCAAGACAAAACACCTGCATGTATAACAACTCCGCGAAGAGTATCAATAGCATTACTAGAAGATACGAAAAAATGGTAAAAGAAGATGTGATAGAATAAATAACAGAACCCACGGAATATTGCGCACCCAGGGAGAGGAAAAAACGAAAACAGAAAAATAAGAATATGCACAGATTTTACAGGATTAAACAAAAAATAATAAGACAAAGATTATAACTACCTAGTGTAGAAGAAACTCTTACTGAAATGAATGGAGCTAAAATTTCCACAAAGCTAGATTTGGAGAATGGATTCTGGCAATTGCCCATGAGTAAAGAGTCAACACTACACATGCTTCATCACACCTTTTGGCAGTATTAATATAAAAGACTACCACAAGGATTATCTTCTTCGCCGGAAGTGTAACAAAGAATTATGCAAGAAATATTAGGAAACATAAAGGGGTAAAAGTTCATATCGACAATATAATAATCTACACGAAAAACGAAGAACAGAAACACTAAAAGAAAATTGAATTACATTAAACAAAGATAAATGTAAGCTCCGATTTAAGAAGCTGAAATTTTTAAGACATCATACAAGAAGATAGGAAGATAATACCTAATCCAGAATGTATAGGAGCGATATCATAATATCCAGAGCCTACCAATATCAAAGAATTACGACGGTTTTTGGGAATGTATAATTATATTACCAAATTTATTAGCGATTCTTCAACAAAGTCATGTAGTTTAAGATCACTGTTAAAGACAAATGGCTCTGGTCTGGAATGATCAACATAAACAATGTTTTGAGACAATGAAACGAGCGCTTACTAATTTGCCTGTTTTAGAATCGTATGAAGCTAATAGAGAAACAAGAATATCAGCAGACGCGTCAGCATATGGTATTGGTGGCTGTTTAGAACAGTTACAAGAAGACAAGCTTTGGAAACCCAGTCATTTATTGTTCTAAATCTTTAAGTGAGACTGAGAACGTATACGGTCAAATCGAGAAAGAATGTTTAGCGATAGTATGGGTATGCGGACGTTTAAAACAATATCTAATAAGAAAACATTTTGAAATCAGAACAGATCACCAAGATTACAAAGGTTCAGAATGAGAATGATGTTTCGATTATGAAATGAAATATATTCCGAGTAAAGAATTTGATATCCCGGATGCACTAAGCAGAGCACCAATAAAGATTGGATTCGATGATCAAGACGCTTTAAATAATCAAATAAATATAAACGAAATGTACAAAAGCACAAGATTCCGATGAAACTATACAAATTTTAAAACAATACACACAACAAAGATGGCCAGAAAAAAGTTTTGCTCACAATTAGCACTTCCATATTATAAATACAAAGATTACATTGGTATTATAGATGGAATTCTCGGTTATAAAAATCGAATACTTATATCACAAAACAACAGACGAAAAATTTTAGAAAAGATACATGTTGAACATCTGAGAATAACAAAATGTAGATTACGTATAAAAGAAACTGTATGGTGGCCACTAATAAATAACCATATAGAAGAAAAAAAAAAAATTGTGATATATGTATAAAAAATTCAAAAATGAATATAGAACCACTACTTCCAAGTCAAGTTTCTAATTACCCATGGTAAATATTAGGAGTAGATTTATTCGAATATAAATCTAAAATGTATTTATTAATTACAGATTATTATTAAACTTATCCTGAAATATATAAATTAAAAAATCTGCTGTACATGACCTCCCGCCATTTCCGGTTGATCGTTTGTAAACAAAATCTAATTTGTTGTTCCAATAAATAGAAAAGTCTGTATGTAATACGAAATTTTGGATTATATTTTATTATGTTTTTCTTCAAAAATCTGTTAGAGCTCCAAATTAAGTAATACATCCGGTTTATCATTTATAGTCAAAATCTAATATGTTGTTTCAAATTATATACGAGTTTTGAATACCAAATTCTAATATTCTAATAGATTTTAAGGAAAAATCGTCACACACACACATTATTGTAAAAATCAGCATCTACTCGTAATTCCCGGTGCTCTAAAACACAATCTGTGTAAATTCTTCGCCGTACATGATCCATTTCGTAAATTTGTATTTCTATACTAGTATTTGGCACTTTGAAAACACGTGCTTATTGACAGCTGTTTGATTTTATAGTGCTGCAAACATGGCAAACTTAAATCGGATCATCATGTACATCTAATATATACCGTGAGTATTTTTTAACGTGAAACATTGGGTTTGTCACATCCATGGTTACGATTTGACATTTGATTGACAGCAATGTATTAGCCCGTCTCATTTAAAATGAAACATAGGGAACGAATTTGACATTTGATAAGACGTCAATAGAGGTTAATTTTGTTTAAATAATTATACCTGCATTCTAAATTAAAATTAGTTGTAGAAAAAATATAGTGTGTACCTTGTGCCTGAGTGGTTTTCTGATTCGGCTAAATTTCTTACAATATTTAAATATAATACTTCTGTCAAATTCATTCCCCATGTGTCATTTTAAATGAGACAGACAAATACATTGCTTTCAATCAAATTTCAAATCATAACGTATAGGAAAATTCAACGGTTATCTATTGACAAGATGTCATTAGAGGTTAATTTTGTTTAAATAATTATACATGTTTTCTAAAAATTAAATTTAGATGTACAAAAATACTGTGTGCACCTTGTGCCCGAAATATGTTTAGTGCTCTCGAGTGGTTTTCTGACTCCGCTAAATTTATTTATATTTAAATACAATACTTCTGTCAGATTCGTTCGCTATGTTTCATTTTAAATGGAACGGGCAAATATATTGCTGTCAAACAAATATCAAGTCGTAACCATGGATATGATAAACCCAATGTTTCACGTTAAAAAATACTCACGGTATATATATATATATGGTTAGTAAGAATGTTTTATGAGAATGGAGAGACAGCTGAAGTTTTATGTGGACGTTGTGAACGAAGTATGTTTGTACAGGAATGTGTGGCGAAAGATGATTTTTTTTTATCCCTTTCCCTATTGTTAATTTTTTTTTTCGGGTTTTTGCTAACCCACTAAGTGGGATACGCGTGATTTTATGTATGTATGTATATATATATAATGATGGAAAATATATTTTTACAAATCTTAATTTCATTAGAATCAAATATTTTACTTCTACATTCTCTTTAACACGGTTTCATTATTAATTTTAATGTGTTTGATTCCTGACTATTGATGCCGCTTCACGAGAAATGGCGAGAAACAATCCACTCTCGTCTTGTCTCGATTCTTGCAGAGAAATCTTGTCTCGACCTATTTTTCCTAGCTTTCTCCTGATCTCGGCTCAAGAGTCTCGAATTTATGATTAAAAGTACTAAATAAAGTAACATTAGAAGTAACATGGATATAATAAACGAGTACCACTGATTAAAACATTATTTTACTCGGTCTGGTGTTTGAATGGTAGGTAAAAAATAGGTACTCTGCGCAATAACTTTATTACCTGTTGCTGGGTGTATCAATCTGCTTTGAATGCTAATATTGGTAATATGATTATCTATTTGTAAAGTGCAAGCACTTGAAGGTGCTAAAACAATAAATCTAAAATGAATAAATAAACATGAATGTAAATGAAGAGGAAATTAAAATATTTATTTATACTGAGAATTATTTTATTTTATAAAATACAGTATGTCCCATTTAGAGGTGCCACCATTGGGATCTCGAGAACTATAAGAGATGCGATGTCGGTTAAATGGAACTTTTTGTGCGCCTTTGGGAGGCCATCTCAGATGTGCTGTACTGAATATTGTTGATTTTTTCTTTTTCAAATAACTTCTAATCTATTAATAATTGAGAAAAAAGTTTCAAATGTAAAAGATAGATATTTTTATTAACTAATCAGTGGCGTGCGAAATAAATTTTTATATCCGTAAATTTTTGAGATATAACACAAACATATTTTTTTAAATGGAACCCATAGCTGATTTTAGTCTCAAAAAAATAAATATTTTTTTCTCTTTTTAACGATGTAAGGGTTCCATTTAACCGACATCGTATCTCTTATAGTTCTCGAAATCCCAATGGTGGCACCTCTAAATGGGACACACTGTATATTAAAAAAAAAATATATCATCACGGCATATTACCCATTACTGGGTGTGCCAGTATCTACAACACAAGTAGACATCGGTAATGATAACGATATATTTTACCATGTTATTTTGGATATTTTAATTAGAAATATTTACATAATACAAAAAAAATAATACCTTCGAGATCTCGAATATTTACTCTCGTCTCGAGCAAATCTCGAGGGCATTACACTCGTTTCGTCTCGAAATATCGAGACGAGATTAACCTTATTCTTATTTGAGAAATCGAGGCAAAATCTCGAAAATGCAAGATCTCGTACGGCATCACTATTCCTGATAGTGACATTTTTTAAATATGTTAAAATTGTTATTAAAGTATTGTTTTTGTTTGATGCATGGGCAAGATGATGTATAAAAATAAATTATTTTATAAATTTATATTTAAAGTTATTTATTAAGTGCTATTATCGTAGATTTGAAGATTGTACCATTATTATATTCAATCAAATTGTACTTATTCACTAAAATCTCTATGCAATTTTTAGCACGATCCCTATACCTCCCTTACTTAGGGTAGCGGGAGGTAAAAACATCAAAAGTCAAGAAATAATACACAAATTAAAAGAAATATTGGCAATGTTCGGAATTCCGGAACAAATCAGAAGCGACAATTGACGACAATTTAATTGTGAGGAATTTAGGAAATTTTGTAAATATTATAATATAAAATGGGGTATATATTTTTTTACATTAGTACAGACCAGTAGGACTCTGAATATCTAACTTTGAGTAAGAAAATGTATGCATCACATGAGATATGAATTTTAAAAAATTTCATAGCAATTCAAATTTTCTTATCATGGCGCGCTTATGACGTCAACTTGATGGTGACATCTGCAACGAACTTCAGCGCCTAAATCCATATGTTCATGACAACCATTTGCTTGTTTACATATGATTTTAGTAGCAGCGTGTATTTCGGTGTTTGTCCTGTGTTTGTTTATGGTAAAAATAGGAGTAATAATTATAAAGGGGACGAAATGTCAAACAAGAAATATACCCGCACGTGTTAACTACTGGCACCATCTGTGTTTTTAAACGAAAATATTTACTTTGAAATGAGCAACAGATTATCAACTTGACGTCACAAATTTCAAGGACGTTTCTAGAGCTGTAAAAATTATAATTTTGTAACATTAAATTATGAATTAAAACTTCTTATTAAACATGTTTTATTATATTTTTCTACTATATGAAGATGGAAACTATAGAAAAAAGTTATTATTTTGCATTCATTCCATATTACCGGAATTCCCCATTGACAACAAGCAGTCCACATTATCGTCAACCGAATGGAAAAATTGAAAGAAGTGTGGAACCGATAAAAAAATTATTAAAAAAGAACCAAGGGGATTTTCCTTAGGATTGTTGAAATATAGAATACCCCGTCGTTAATAGGAGAGTCACCAGCCAAGAGATTAATGAACAGAAATTTGAGAGATAATTTACCGATCAACCGATCACAAAATCTTATTTAGAACCTAAATCGCCCGATCATAAGAAAATTAAGGAGAATACAGAAACAGAAGAGTTAAAACAAAAATCTAATTTCGACAGAAGACATAAAGTAAAACCATTGATCAAATTAAGCAAAGGAAATAAGGTGTGGGATAACAGATAAGAAGGAAGAAGGTATAATCAAAAAAGAATCTGAAGAACCAAAATCGTACATAGTACAGACAAAAAAAAAACAAGATCTTAGAAGGAACCGAAGGTTCTTGAAACCGTTGCCATCAAACGACAATACAGAATAAGGAAGTCACAAATAAGAAACAAGAATAAGCGTGCTAGATTCGAAGAGAACTGTAAAGAAGAGGGATGCAAGGAAATGGAAGTTGCCTATGAAAACAATACTTAAAAATCTGTTGTGTCCAGCACAAGACCTCTCGCCATTTCCATATTAGACTATATAAGTATTGTATTGCACTTCACTTTCGAACCGTCGTTTTATAACAAAAAATTACAGAACTTTACTCAAATATTGTTTTTTATTGTATTTAACATGACTTCTGCAGACATATAATTCTAATTATATCTATTTTTCATTGTATGAGGAAGTTTCTAAATGTCATAGATTCTTCCAATTCGTTAACCAGATTGGCGGTATATCTGATGGATATATGCATTTTACCACAATTATACCTATAATTTCAAATATTTAATTAATAAAACAATAAGAAAAGTTAAATATACTTCCCAGATAAAGCTATCAGAATGTCACTAAAACTGTTAATATTTGACAATGACATGTGTCATGTTATAAACATTGGAATTTGTCAACTGGTTTTCTTAGTGCCTTGGCCTCTGCGATAAGTTTACTCTATAAATTATAGTGTCTTTATCTCTAAATCTATACAAGTTATAATAAAAATTTTAAGTGTATAAGATGGAGAATTTTATGTTCTTCAATATTTAATAAAAAAAACTCCCAAAAAATTATATTTAGAAGAATTTTTTAAGAAACTACTACTTCCGGTTGTTCAATTGTTACCAAAACCTTTTCAGCTCTTCCCAGGAATTTCAGATTGAAGAAACTGCAGTTATATATTTTTTAAGTCTTATAGTTTTTGAGGAATCGTCCCTCCAACATCCATACATACACACACACACACATACACACATCCACACACACACACAGACATCATTTTAAAAATGTTATAATCGGATTCTAGAGACCTTAAATCGTGCTTATTCAATGAAATCTGGATATGCGAATTTTAGCATGAATCCAATACCTCTCTTAGCGAGAGGTAAAAATGTAAGGACAGTTATTTATCGACAGTTGTATTTATAAAAATTAATAATAACATATTTGCTGTTATCGTTAATTATCTTACAGTTATTTAAAATGTTAGTTTTTAAAAATATCAGTGTAGTGTGATTTAGGTGCAGAATTGAATTATCTGTTAATATTATTTGAAAACCGAATTTCTGACAGTTCAAACGATATGCATTTCTTCGTAACTTTGTTTCAATATGGCTACCGCTCCAAATGAGCAATTTTTATACAATTTCAAATTCGTATTTACAGGTTACCAAACATGCAAAATTAAATGTGTTTAATTATTTAGACGTAGAATTTAATTATCTACAACTTTTATTTAAAACATTTTTGTCTAAAATTAATTGATAACTTTTGCGCAAAGAAAAACTGATTTCCCATGTTAAACACCTATGGCCCGATTTTTAATAAGCACCATAATAGCCGAGACAGACGACAAAAATTATTGATAATTAACGGTTAGATATAGTATGCTCACGTGAACTTGAGACTATTGACAGATGTCAAAATTGCGTCTATTAACAAACCAGAAAATATTGAATGTAGGTAGTAAGGTCATGCTACTTATTGTATTGTAGTCATACACTACAAAACAATAAGTAACACGTACTTACTACAGTCAATATTTTCTGGTTTGTAAATAGACGCAATTTTGACATCTATCAATAGTCTCAAGTTCACGTGCGCATACTATATGTAACCGTTAATGATCATTAATTTTTGTCGTCTCTCTCGGGTATAAGGGCCGATATAAAAACGTTCAGTTAATTTTAGTTACATAGTAAATTTAATTAAATGAACAACAGCAACACGAATTTTTGATAGCAATGATTTAAATGTCATAAGAACATAGAAATTGATTCGAATTTGTCCACTTTATTAAATTTACTTCGGAACTAAATTTAATTAGACGCTTATAATACCTGTAGTATAGTACATTCGGAAAATATGTGAACAACGCTTACTTTCGATCTGGAAATTCGGATTGAGTAATTCAAATCGGATCGTAGAGGTTCTTTCTAGTGTTGTCGCAAGATCAAGACTAATCCTGGTATTGTCTCGTCACGTCTGCTCTTGTCGAGACAAGACCATCATTTTGGTTTCGACTAAAAAATCAAGATGAAACAAGACCAGTACCAGTATTGAGTCTTGTCGAGAAAGTTTTGAAGTCTCGGCAAGACTCGACTTCAGTTCATAAGTATTATTTTAAATATATTTTCTAAAAGTGCTTCAAAAACTAAGAGTAATACTGCAAATACTGTTTGAAAATTCATAAAAACAAAATAGATATTAATTAAACATTTGTAATTTAATTATGTTTTTACTTTCCGTCACCTCTAGGTGAGAAAGATATTGGCTTTGTTAAAAAAAATCGGTGGTGAGTTTTTAATGAATAATCAAGTTTTTGGGTTTTACTACTTTTACGATTAAGTCTGTATGTGTGTATGCGTCACGATAATTTTTGTTCCAATAACTCGAGTACTGTTGCGGGAATCGGGCTCAAGTCTGATTATTTACTTAACAAAACTCTTACTCTCGTTTTACTTTCGTTTTATTATATGATAAAAACACAAAAAATACATTGACTATCAAAATACAACATCCTGCTCTCTTGTCTCCAGCAACAACCCTTTTTCAATAACAATTTTCCCTAGTTCTTCTCCTTTGTAAACAAAAAACCCTGTGTCCCTAACTTTGGCGGTAAATTTGAATCTTGCTTCGTGATGATCTCCTTCAAGTACTAGAATTCCAAAAATTACAATTTCTTCGCATTTCCCTTCTTTAAATTCTTATTACGAGCTGATTAGATTTTCGTTATAATTGGTAAATTGGTCAACCGGAAATACTCTCATTTGCAACTTTTGACAGTTTTTCTTGAACAAATGCAGTTAAATTTCATTTTCTGACATTTTATGTTATTATAAATATTAAAGATTATTTTATTCTCTTTACCATTTGACTGCATTTTGTACTTCATATTTAATGAATATAGAGTTAAAAAATTATAAAGAAATAAAATTTCATAAAGCAGACAGCTATTATGGAAACAGCTACTATATTAAGATAATTCTAATAGACAGATGTGAGTGTCAAGTGCAATTTACATGGTATGTTGGAAAAACTAATTTTATTCCATGACAAAAATTTTAGGTTAATAACGGTTGACACAAATTTTGACAATAATTGTTCATCAATATTATGCGGTAACTATGGTTACCCACTAAAATCGTTTATTAATAAAAAATCATGCATTAATAGGGATCATTATTGACTGACTTTCTATACATATTAAGAGAACAACGGTCAACGGAATAGAAATTTACATAACAAGGCCTAAAAGTAAAGACACTTTCAGGTCATGTTGGGTACAATATTTTTTAGCGGTCCTGAAAAAAGAATAAATAAAAATATATAGATTATACATTATTTTATTTTTTACTGCGAGTAAATAACTATAACTGATCGCCAAGGGAACCTTCAGTTTTCCCGGGAACGGTAAAGTTTCTTTCTGCTCCCTTATAGTTTTATAAACAATTTTCCGAGCTAGCTCAGTAAAGAAGAAATTTTTGGTCTAAAAAAGGATCAGAAACAGCTAATTTTTTGTTCGATCGCGAAAAAAACAGTTATATGAAGGTATATTCAGAAACTTTTCGTTACAGAGTTTCAAGGTCCAGCCCTTTGAAATTGCATTTCATCAGACATATTTTTATTAATAACTGTGGTATTAGTTGCACTAAAATTTTGAAACTTGGTATGAGGATACTACTCATTTACGAGTAGACAGGGACTGTGCCAAGGATGAGTCTGGGTTTATTATGTTGTTTTATTGATATAGCTACCTTGCGTAGATGATAGGTAAGGAAATAGATACCTGTATAGTGCAGGACACCAATCTTGACCTGAGAGGGGTAAGGGAAAGAAATGCTCATATCGTGATATTCCATAGACGTCGTCAAATATAATTATTAGTTACTTTGTGCTTCTAACTCATTTGTGTGCGCTTATGATCCGGGTGTGAACAAGACAGGACCTGATACGAACAGCAATTGCACAGATCAACTGCCAATATAAGAAAGGCTGCGTAGCTTTAAAACTTATTTGGGCAACTGTTATATGTTATATTAGGAATGCGGAAAGTAAATTAATTGTATTTCGTGTGGATTTAAACGGAGCGCATATATTAGACAGTGATTTGTGCTAACATATTTTCCATAGTTCATTTTTCGTGTCCCGCACTATACAATAAATCTATTAAACATATTTTACGCGCACGCAACGCACCAAAAAAGATTTAACTTAGGTACTCATAATTCATGCCGCTTTGAGGTGAGTGCTGAGTGAGCAACAATCTATAGTATGTCACCATAAATCGAGGGATCGCCATAAACGCCCTTCAAATATAAAAAAAAAAACATAAGATCCTTTCAACGTTGATACCTCAAATTATTGTATATTTGTCAAGATAATTCCAATGCCCACGGTTTCTTATAATTTTTACCTCTCACTAAAAGAGATATTGGATTAATGCTAAAAATTGCATATCCAGATTTTAGTGAATAAGCACAATTTAAGGTCAATCCAATTTTTAAATTTTTTCGATGATGTCTGTGTGAATGTGTGTGTGTGTGTGTGTGTGTGTGTGTGGATGTTGGAAGGACGTTTCCTCAAAAACTATAATACTTAAGACCTATTTAACTACGTATTCCTCAATCTGACATTCATGGGAAGAGCTGAAAAGGTTTTGGTAACAAGTGGACAACCGGAAATAATAGTTTCATAGAAATATTCTTCTAAATATTATTTTTTAGAAATTTTTGTTATTAGAAATATTGAAGAACATAAAATTCTCCATCTATACACTTAAAAAAATTATTATATCTTCTATAGATTTAGAGATAGTCACTGTAATATATATAATAATCGGATGTAATAAATCGAAGAGGCTAAACTTCACTAAGGAAACCAGTTGACAAATTCAAATGTTTATAAGATAGTAATGTTTATAACATAGTTTGTAAAAGACAGATGTCAGTGTCAAAAATCAACAGTTTTAGTGACATTCTGAAAGCTTTTCCTGGGAAGTACATTTAATCTTTTTTATTGTTTTATTAATTAACAGCCCGATTCTCAAAAAAGTTTAAGCTAATCCTCATTTTTGGATTAGTGAATTCTATTCTATTCCGGTATTTAAAATTTAATCTTCAAAATATTATATAAAAAAAATTGATACTAGGAATATATTAGACTATTTAACTATCAAAATTAGAGTAGAATTCGCTAATCCAAAAATGGGGATTAGCTTAAACTTTTTCAAGAATCGAGTTGTAAATATTTAAAATTATAGGTAAAATGCATATGTTCATCAAAAATACTGCCAATCTTGTTAATGAATTGGAAGAATCTTTGAGAGGTATTGGATTCATGCTAAAATTCGCATATCCAGATTTTATTGAATAAGCACGATTTAAGGTCCCTAGAATCCGATTATAACATTTTTAAAATGATGTGTGTGTGTGTGTGTGTGTGTGTGTGGATGTGTGTATGTGTGTGTGTATGTATATATGTATGTCTGGTCAGGATGTTGTAGTCACGATTCCTCAAAAACTATAAGACTTAAAATATATTTAACTGCAGTTTCCTCAATCTGACATTCCTGGGAAGAGCTGAAAAGGTTTTGGTAACAATTGAACAACCGGAAGTAGTAGTTTCTTAGAAAAAAATTTCTAAATATAATTTTTTGGGAGGTTTTTTTTATTAAATATTGAAGAACATAAAATTCTCCATCTAATACACTTAAAATTTTTATTATATCTTGTATAGATTTAGAGATAAAGACACTATAATTTATAGAGTGAACTAATCGCAGAGGCTACGGCACTAAGGAAACCAGTTGACAAATTCCAATGTTTATAACATAATTTGTAAATGACATTCTGATAGCTTTTACTGGGAAGTATATTTAATTTTTCTTATTGTTTTATTAATTAAATATTTGAAATTATAGGTAAAATTGTGGTAAAATGCTTATATCCATCAGAAATACTGCTAATCTGGTTATTGAATTGGAACAATCTCTGACATTTAGAACCTTCCTCATACAATGATAAATAGATATAATTAGAATTATATGTGTCCAGAAGACATGTTAAATATAATATAAAATAATATTTGGGTAATGTTCTATAATATTTTGTTATAAAACGACGGTTCGAAAGCGAAGTGCAATACAATACTTATACAGGGTGTCTCAGGACGAGCTTACGCTATCTATATTTTAAATACTATTTAATATAATTTAACGAAATTTGGTATCTAGGGGTTATCCAACATGCCTGTTTCAACTAAAATATTTTCAAAGCAGTAGCACTTCCGGTTTGACCGGAAATTGACCTCAACTTTCTTATTTTAAATGGAATACGCTATATTTTATTTTACCATTGAATGCAGCGGAAAATTTTACATATGAAGCAATAAAAACATTTTACTCATGATCAACTACTTCCGGCGTTATTCAACTTTTTTTGATTTTTTGTCTGAAATCCGGCACATTTTCAAAACTCTGTATATCGGGAACGAGATCGAATTTTTATAATCTGAAAAAAGCCTTTTATAAAGGAGACTTTATGCTACATTATCCATAGAAGAATCCTCGATTATTTATAAAAATGTGACGGGTACGGTACACCAAAATTTCAGTTGACAAACTTCAAAAAAGACAATTTTTTTAAATGGAACCCCCCATTTTTTATTACATAAATGTGTTCTACGGCAAAAAATAAGGGTACTTTATGTAACATGCCCTATGTTGAAAGTTGATAGAATTTCAGTAAATTAGAAAAACATGTAATCTGAGTATAATTATTTTATTAATACGGATAAGTAACGATGTGCTTACATATGAATGGATGACAGTTTGAATATGTATTATATTAATCATAGTTTTGTATTTAGAATTTATTTGTTTTTTCCATGGCTTACTTATCCGTATTAATAAAATAATTATACTCAGATTACATGTTTTTCTAATTTACTGAAATTCTATCAACTTTCAACATAGGACATGTTACATAAAGTACTCTTATTTTTTGCCGTAGAACACATTTATGTAATAAAAAATGGGGGGTTCCATTTAAAAAAATTGTCTTTTTTGAAGTTTGTCAACTGAAATTTTGGTGTACCGTACCCGTCACTTTTTTATAAATAATCGAGGATTCTTCTATGAATAATGTAGCTTAAAGTCTCCTTTATAAAAGGTTTTTTCAGATTATAAAAATTCGATCTCGTTCCCGATATACAGAGTTTTGAAAATGTGCCGGATTTCAGACAAAAAATCAAAAAAAGTTGAATAACGCCGGAAGTAGTTGATCATGAGTAAAATGTTTTTATTGCTTCATATGTAAACATTTCCACTGCATTCAATGGTAAAATAAAATATAGCGTATTCCATTTAAAATAAGAAAGTTGAGGTCAATTTCCGGTCAAACCGGAAGTGCTACTGCTTTGAAAATATTTTAGTTGAAACAGGCATGTTGGATAACCCCTAGATACCAAATTTCGTTAAATTATATTAAATAGTATTTAAAATATAGATAGCGTAAGCTCGTCCTGAGACACCCTGTATAGCCTAATATGGAAATGGCGAGAGGTCTTGTGCTGGCCACAACAGATTTTTTTGTTATAAAACGACGGTTCGACAGCGAAGTGCAATACAATACTTATACAGGGTGTTAAAAAATAAATGTCCCAAATTATGAGAGCATATAGTACTGACCGAAATGAGTAAAAAAAGTTTAATCAACATGGGTCCGATCTTCAACTGTTTTCGAGATAAAAGGCAATGAAAAATGAGTTTTTTCGGTGTTTACCTCTGCTATCTCGAAAACTGTAAGAGTTACGATTTTGATTAAATGAGACATTTTGTTTACCTTTCAGAAGTCATCTTAGATGTGTTTTTGTTTTTCACAAAAAATCGAATAGTTGTACTAAGACAAAAGTTGTGGCGCCCATGGCCAATATTTAATTTTCAAATAACTATTAGAAAGTGAAAAAAATGTTTCATATAATATGTTATTGTTTTTTAGACAAAATTTTGTTCGACCACTATCTTAGTCTGTTTTTCTTCGATTCTAATACAAAATGGCCTCTATCTCGAAAAGAGTTAAAGATTGGACCCATGTTGATTAAACTTGTTTACTCATTTTGGTCAGTACTATATGCACTCATAATTTGAGACACTTATTTTTTAACCCCCTGTATAACGTAAAATGGAAATAGCGAGAGGTATTGCGCAGACCACAACAGATTTTTAATACATGTAACTAACGATAGTTTAAGTACTGAATCAGAACAGTATTTTTTTTATATAAATTATCTATGTATGACTATAGCATCATTGTTATTGTTAAATATCTGTATTTAAAAATTGCACGTAGCTATATAAATATAACAAAAACTGACAGCAACAATATAAATAAATATTGTTGTAACAGGTTAAAAAGTAGTTTAATTTAATTCCTATTTTATTTCTTATATTTGTTAGGACAGAGTGCTAAACTTAAGAAAACAATTATAGTGTTTGCATTTTTACCTCCCGCTACCCTAGGTAAGGGAGGTGTAGAGATCGTGCTAAAAATCGCATATAGAGATTTTAGTGAATAAGCACGTTTTAGCAACTTTTTCTAATTAAAATTGAATATAATGGTACAATCTTCAATTCTACGATAATAACATTTAGTAAATAACTCTAAATAACTTTAAATATGAATATATAATATAATTTATTTTCATATATCTTGCCTGTGTGTCAAACATAAAAATAATTTTAATAACAATTCTGACATATTTAAACAAATGTCACTGTCAAGAAGCAATTACATTAAAATTAATAATGAAACCGTGTTAAGGAGAATATAACAGTAAAATATTTAATTCTAATGAAATTAAGGTTTGTAAAAATAATATGTTTTTCATTATACATAAATATTAGATGTACAGGATGATGTGATTTAAATTTGCTATTTTTGTAGCACTATAAACTAATATTAATTTACAACTATACATTTACGAAATGGATCATGTGCGGCGAAGATTTTACAAAGATTGCGTTTTAGAACACCTGTAAGTTGATGTTAATTTGTATAAGAATACGTGTGTGAAGATTTTTCCTTAAAGTCTATTAAAATATGATCCAATACTTCTCAAATTTGGTATTTGAAACTCATATATAATTTGAAACAATATATTAGATTTTAACCACAAATGATAAATCGGATGTAGTACTTAATTTGGAGCTCTAATAGATTTTTGAGGAAAAACAATAAAAAATAATTATTGGACAACAAATTAGATTTTATTTACAAACGATCAACCGGAAGTGATACTTAAACTTACTGCTATACTTTACACTTGGAATTGGTGGGAGGTCATGTGCTGGATGCACCATATTTTTATTTATGGCACATAGAATTTAAGGTTTCTTTGTAAACGTAATTGAGGGGGTGTGTAAATGGTTTATTACGATCCCTCGACTTCTGGTGACATCTATACAGGCGTTGACATGTATTTCGGGCTAGTTATAGGCTGTAAAGCTGTACAAAACCAGTCCAAAAGAAAGGAGGCAGAAAATTTGTTTTACATCTAGGCGGTGCAAAAATTTAAACTTAATGCAGATGCGTTCATATATTTGAACAAAAAATTTACGCATCACTAGTCTGATTAGGATATAAACATATAAATCGTTCGAGTAAAGGTCCAATTCATATGGGCCAGACATGCTGTCTTTATTTTGTTTTTTATAATTATTGTAATTAAAACATGTATGAAATATTAATTAATTGCTAAAACTATAGTACCTATATGTAATATACATATTTGTTTGTTTTTTACCTCCCGTTATCCTAGGAAAGGGAGGTATAGGGATTGTGGTAAAAATCGCATAGAGATTTTAGTGAATAAGCACGTTTTGATTTCGTATTACAGACTTTTCTATTTACTGGCCGCATCAGATTTTTTTTTTATAAGTAATTGTATTGAATAGATTTTACTTCTGAAAAACAATATTTGTTTCTCACATTTCTTTGGTCTAATTCATGCGCGTCTGGGCTCATATATAATTTAAATATATTTTTTATGATTAATATGCCAACTGTATAGAGAATAAAAATGACGTATATTTTGAGCAGGAGTACCATATTTTTAGCGCAGGCTATGATCACATTAAAATGGCATTTAACTTGCTTCTTTTATATGTAAATGCCCACCCAACTATTTATGTGCCCAACTCGTGCTCACCTATTAATGCAATCCTGGCGCTGTCCCTGTATTTAGATGTATCTTTATTTGTACTTTTTTACTTCCTTGTACGAAGTAAAGTTTTTCTTAAAAAAATGGTGTTATTTTGATTTTAATAATAAACGCTTCAGATGAAAGTTTTAAAGAATTGAATTGTACGTCGAAAACATCAAGTATGATTAAATTAGCTCTTTGTATAAGCGAGATATGTAAATTTAAAAATTATGTACTTTTTGGTTTCTGTAATTAAGTTTGTTATGAATTAGGACAAAAAATAAAAAAATAAAGAATTTAATGTCAATGTCAAATTATGTCAAATACGTGCAATTTTATGATTGGGTACATACATATTTTAATTATTAACAAAATATGTGTAGTGTAACAGGCGTACAAGGAAGTCATGTGGTGTCCACATCAGATATTTTGTTTTTGTATCTCAACCAGAGGCGTCTCATATGGGGAAGTCATGAATTGAATTCCAAAAACAGTTATATACCGCAACAATTTTTGCTAATCTGTAATTTATTGTAAAAATGTAAAATATATTATATGCTCTTTCAGGATTTAACTAACTCAAATGTATAAAGATACGAGTAATTCATAATGTTCGGACTTCATATTTCTAGGCTCAGTGAACCTAAGAATATAACTCAAAAAAGTATGTTTTACAGAACACACAAAAAAATTAATAAAACCCAGAGTATTTTATAATAATTTATTTTTTATTTTTATTAGTACCTACATATTAAATGAGGGTTTCCACTATATTTATAATGTTATTTTTCATGAAAAGTTATATGTATTAGAATAAAGAAAACATTTTTATTATAACAGGTTCTCAGTAAAAATAATATTGAAAACAGTATTTTTAGTAGCTCATTTAAACGGCCAATTTTTACAGCCAAGATACTGCGTCATGGTCCGCATATCTGCAAACACTGCTCTAATGGCGTCATCTGTCAATTCTTTGCTCACTAACACTCATATATTTAAATAAATAAATATATCATCACGGCATATTACCCATTTCTGAGTGTGCCACAATCTGCTTTATCACAGATAACGGTAATGATGATGAGAGTGCACCACAGGGGTCACTTTTGTGCCATTTAAAATTCGAAATATTTGGCGTCGGTCAGTTTTCTAATATACATAAACATATACTTGGATAATACTCCAATATTCTCCAATCAAACAACAAGATCAAACTGCACCTATCTTCCCATCACTATTTTCTTACATGAAATGAAGTATAATTTAATATTAATAATAATAAATTAAAGACGACAATTGTTTTGCACATAAAATATATAATTGTCAAAGGAATGAGTTTCAAGCATATATAATTTATTTTTGAATTTATTTAATGTATGTGGATGTGTAAATATTGTACACTACTCTCATGTTGACGTAATCGGAACGACCGGTAAAATCAAGAGACGCCACTCACACTCCCCTCACACTCAAATGGTAAAAATGTCATTATTTGCAATTCAGAGACATTAGGCTACTCAAATTTCAGTGACAAGTGAGTTGCAAATAAGTGTCAGTTGAGTATCTTCTAAGCAGTGACCTCTATATACAAAATGGACCGGCGGCTTGAATAACTTGCGTGTATCCACCGAGAATACCACCCGCCTTACTGGTTGGGTGTCTATCTCTCTCTAACTTTCGTGTATAGTTGGACCAAGCAGATATGCGAAAATGTATTTAAGCTTTCTTCTTCATGTTCATCGTTAATTCGTCGTACTGGTAGTAGCTGACGCATGCGTACTTCTCACTGTTAGAAAGAGATAGCCACCCAACCATGACAGTTGAGTGTATACCAATATACTCAATATATACTCTCTTTTCTATGGTGTATACAGCTCACGCCGTTGTAAAGAGATAGTCGCCGGTCCATTCTGTATATAGAGGTCACTGCTTCTAAGTGTGATTTGTAGGTACATTACACGTTACTCAAATCTGTAGAAATATATTTATGTATCTACTGGATTTTTTTTTTTTTTATTTATTAATTTATATGTGGAGAGGAAATTAATTTATAGAAAATATGTGGAGATCTACACATTATAAGCCAGCCATCAGTTTGTCGAGTAATTGCAAAAGTGAAATTCTTTCACGACATCTAGGCCAATACATAAAATTTCCAGAACTACAGGAAGAAATTATTGCAAATCGAGATCTATTTTTTTAAATGGCGGGTTTTCCTCGTGTAACTGGATGTGTTGATCGAACATACTTAGAGATAAAGAGTCCTGATGGCGATACAGCAGAATATCGCAACAGGAAAGGGCGGATATCTCTTAATGTTCAAGCAGTAGCAGGTCCTCGATGTGAAATACTAGATATAGTAATTCGTTGGCCTGTTGGCCTAGATCATTGCATGATAGAATATTTAACAGCAGTGCAGTTAAAATGCAATTTGAACAACTATTTTTACCGGGTATTCTATTGGGTGATAGTGCCTATGCATTCACTCCAGTGCAAAATTCAAAAACCCGAGCTAAACAGCGATGTAATTATGCTCATATAAGAACTCGCAACGTAATCGAACGAACGTTTGGTGTATGGAAGGGCAGATTTCGATGTTTGACCATTGCTTTAAATTGAAATTTATTAAAAACAAGAATAATTGCTGCTAGTGTTGTCTTACATAATATTGCAATATCACAAGGAGAAATTCTGATAATGGATGCAAAGGTTGTCGAAAGAGTCGTGCCAAATGCAGCAAGTCCAGTACAACGGAGAAGAGGGAATATTGTTATAGCGGCATTCATACAGCGTCATTTTGCCAATGATAAAAATAATGATTATGTTGTTAATTAAGTAATATATTAAGTAATATTAAGCAATTTATTATTTAACAAATATTATTTTTCACTTATGAAATTATATAAATTTCTAAATTATTGCTCCATTGCTCGTTTTAATTGAAGTTCTGTTATTTTATCTTTTATCACTTGCTCTCTTCAAGGCGCAACGCATGAATATCTGATTCTTGTTGTTGTACTCGTAACAATTCATTTCTTCGCAGTATAACTTCAAGCTCTCTTTCAATGGGGAAGTTTAGCGATTTTTTTTATTTTTTTATTCCATGGGAAATGACATGAAAAATTATGTACCTAACACGTTTTATTTTTTTTTTAAATGTCCAGATTTTCCGAAAAATCCGGTTTTAAGCTGTGATGACGTCGGTAGAGGCTTGGCGCAACGTATGTCGACTTATACACTGACGCACTTTACGCTTTGTTACGACCTACGTTCAAGTGGTTCGATTTCACCGTTCACTCTAAGTTTGCGCATAACTGACTTGTGACGTATAAAGTTTACCCAAAAAATATTAATTATAAATAAATAGAGCAATAATTTTAATTTTTAATATCAATTTCAGCAGTCATTTGTGTTATATTTATGAGAAAATAGTATATTATGTAGAATTTTTACCATGCGAAACTTCCCCATTGTTGATCCTCGTAAATCATATGATTTCTTTTTTTTTTGGGTTTTGTAACGGTTTCTTCAGGTTGCAGATTTTTTCTTTTTCCCAATATATCAGCAGAAACTTTTGTGGGAGTGCTAGTTGCTTCAGGAAAAGAAATTATATGGTCCAAATTTTGTTCTTCATTCATATTCTGCAACACAAGCGACTCGTTTAAAACGTAATTTTCTTCTTGCATTACAGTGGCCAGTGCAATAGTGTCACTATCTATATAGTTTTGGATTTCAATATTTACATTATTTAACACTTTATCAATAATATCATCTTTTGGAGAAATAAATATACCACCTCCTGTAGCCATCCGCTGTTTTTTCTCCTCACTTAAGTCCTTCCTTCTTCTCGATTTTATATTATCCCATGCTTTACGCAGTTGTTGAGATGTTCGATTAGTATTGGTGCTAATAGAATTAAACTCGCTGGTTATTAGATCCCACGTCTTCTTCTTTTGGGATATACTAATACAATCAGTTCTTTTACATTCTATTACATCTTTATACCGATCTACCATCTCAGTTAGACATAGCTTCTCATCTCCTGATATGTATTTTTACCTCTCGCTAAGAGAGGTATTGGATTCATGCTAAAATTCGCATACCCAGATTTTAGCGAATAAGCACGATTTAAGGTCCCTATAATCCGTTTATAACATTTTTAAAATGATGTCTGTGTGTGTGTGTGTGTGTGTGTGTATGTGTGTATGTGTGTATGTGTGTATGTCTGGATGTTGTAGCCACGATTCCTCAAAAACTATAAAACTTAAGAACTGTTTAACTATGGATTCCTCAATCTGACATTCCTGGGAAAAGCTGAAAAGGTTTTGGTAACAATTGAACAACCGGAAGTAGTAGTTTTTAAAAGAAATTCTTCCAAATATTAATTTTTGAAAATATTTGATATTACTAATTTTGAAGAACAAAATTTTACACCTGATACATTTAAATTTTTTATTATATCTTCTATAAATTTAGAGATAAAGACGCTAGAAATATATAGAATATCGGGATATAACAAGTCGAGTAGGCGAAACTACACTAAGGAAACCAGTTGACAAATTCAAATGTTTATAATATAATTTGTAAATGACAGATTTCAGTGTCAAAAAGTACATTTAATCTTTCTTATTGTTTTATTAATTAAATATTTGAAATTATAGGTAATATGCATATATCCATCAGAAATACCGCCAATCTAGTTAATGAATTGGAAGAATCTGTGACATTTAGAAACTTCCTCATACAATGAAAAATAGATATAATTAGAATTATATGTGTGCAGAAGACATGTTAAATACAATAAAAAACAATATTTGGGTAAAGTCCTGTAATATTTTGTTATAAAACGACGGTTTGATAGCAAAGTGCAATACAATACTTATATAGCCTAATATGGAAATGGCGAGAGGTCTTGTGCTGGCCACAACAGATTTTTTTATCTGCCTTTGCAGACATTATTTGCAATTTTTTTTTTGTATTTCCCATATTTATCTGTCAAGAATTGACAATAAGTAAATTTTTTAACAATTTAAAATATCATGTAGAGAACATGTCCAGCGACATGTTCTCTTGAAGCCAACTTTAGAATAAACTAAGAAATGTAACTACTAACTACATAACATTAAAATAAACTAAGTAATACATTATTAAATAAATCTAAAAGGTAATTCTAATGTGTTGTGTCGTTTTAGTTTGTACGTGTCCATACTATTGTCTAATAAATTTACTGCATTTTGGTTTGGATGTACGTCTAGTCTTTTTAGGTATTTTTCACTGTATTTTGTTATTTCTTCTTTTATTGTGTTCATCTGTAAGTCGTTGTGTATAACATTATTGTTAACAAACCATACAATCAGTTCTTTTACATTCTATTACATCTTTATACCGATCTACCATCTCAGTTAGATATAGCTTCTCATCTCCTGACATGTATTTTTTATCTGGCTTTGCAGACATTATTTGCAAATTGATGTGCTATCCTGTGATGTTTGCTGACTTACCAAAACAATAACAAAAATTAGAACACTTTTGTTCCAAATGTCATTATTGAATGAAATTTTTATGACATGTTATCTCAAAACACGGCTCACTTGAGTGATTCATATATTTGCTTTATTGAATACGAAATTGAGTATGAAGTAAGTGTTAGCTTAGCTTTTAGCTTACACTCAAGTTAGTTACAACTAAGTGACAACTGAGTCTAGATAATGTTTTCATGCATTTAAAAAGAATGTAGACATATAACATATTTTAGTGGTAATATATTTTAGTGTAATTGTGTAACAAACGAGGTTTTATTAAATATTTCGTTTTAACAAAATGATTTGCAATTTGTCAATTTAGCGAGGCTATTACCGGTAGAGTAACGGGAGGATATAGTGCATGCAGTTTGTGTGCAGATTTCTTTTCGAGGATGCTTTGGCGTTCGGCGAGGAACCGAAGACAGCCCACAGATAGAAGGTACATTCGGAGGGTAATAGGGTTCAACCAGTGAACTCCATACTACTATGGAACGGAAACGATCGTTGTTGGCGTGGTACTTCAAATTTCTAGGCAACCCACAATACGAGTAGATCTTTCCAAAAAATTAAAAATGAACACAAAGTACAACCAAACTGTTCAAAGAACGATGTTTTCACAACCACTGTTCAGTGAATAATTAGTAAAAGTGACCATATAGAAATATATTAAAACCTCTGGAAAATCACTCTCTTTTTAAACAGAGAGCCAATTAGAATATGACTTTGTCTCATCACGCGCGGCTGTGTTCTGTCGCAGTTTGAAAGTATGGTTTGTCTTGTGTTTGTTCTTACTAGTTCGTGTGCAATCTGTTTAATATTTTGTTTGATTTTGAGTTTTGAGTGCAATTTAATTGATATTTTGCACATACTGGTAATTAAAGTGGAAAATATGTATGCTTTGTAAAGTGCTGCAAAAAACACAGTTAGCGTAGTTTGGCAGCCATAACCGCCCATGAAATCACAAAGCTAGTATACGGGTTTAGCGATCTATATTATTTTATATCTGTGGTAGAGCGATGGAGAGACATTATTGTCTGTTATGCAGGTGTCAGCGAGATGCCGAAATTAAATAAGCATGATGGGTGGAAATTAAGCTTGCGGGTGGTGAAGAAATTCGTCATGTGAAGGTTGAGCGAACCGGCTTCACAGTAAGAAGTAACTACCCGCAGAGGTATGAAGAACCACATCTCAAACCCATAGTAAAATTTAGCATTTTGTATATTCTTTATATGTTTTCCTTATTGAGTGTTTTATTAATTTGGTGTTAGTTTATTTAGATTATTTAATTAATGGGTATAATTCTATGATGTATTTCATTCGTATTAGTTTATTCAGTGACTGTAATAATTTGGTTGAGAATTAAAATATTTTCTTCAAAACTATTTTAATTTTTTAAAGGGTGGCAGGTTTATTTATATATGCTGGTGAGTTATAGAAAGTATCAGAATATATTTTTAAAGATTTTATTCAATTAACAATCAATTTCGGCGTAGTGCCATCGTCAGGCTAAACTGCGCTGAAATCAATCGCTAATCGAATAAAAACTTTAAAAATCTACTCTGCTACTTTCTATAACCCACCCTCATATAATATGCAAAATAACTTGGAGTATTTCATCAACAAAAACTAAGTTTATATATTTCCTTTTAACAAAATGATTTGCAATTTACGTCGATTTAATGTTATTAACCTTTTTGCCTAAGCGCGAGGGTCATTCATTTCATCTTGCATTTTATTTTATATAATAGAATGTTAAATTATAATATGAGGTCAGCCAATTAGATTCAGATTTAATTAGACTTCGATTCGATTCAAACAAGCTAGTCTACCTCTAGGTATGATAAATACATTTATTGCTAAATATCGTTCGTTTATTATAGTATCATAAATAAATATTTGTACTTATCTTGTGTATTATTTAACTTACGGTGGAAACCCCCAGTGGATTATATTTAGTAAAATAAACTAGTGGTGTTCTTTAAGTTTTTAAAAGACCGACACATTGCAATAATAACAAATAAATGTAATTTTTTGACATGCGTTTAGGTCTGCCAGACCTAGATTTAGGAAAGGCGTAATAATACTTTTTCATGATTTCATTTACGCTTTCAGTTTCTATTAATAAGTCATAAGGATTACTGTTAAGTTCAATTTAAACATTTACTGTATTACTGTTATTATTTAAAAATCATCGATAATGTACTTCATTTGATGCCACGACAAATGTAAACTGTTACAAATAACAAAATCTATTAGATTAATGCCCGTATTCATAAATACTCGTAAAAATGTTAAACGGTTCGTTATAATTTTTATCCAATAAAAAAAGTCGACATTGAAACAAAAATCGAAATTTTATTTGTCAAGTTTCATTTTATTTGTCAAAAATTATAACGAGCCGTTTTGAAACTTTACGAGTGTTTATGAATATGGGCATAAGTATTAAAAAAATAATATTGTGTATATTTTGAGTGATTAAATCTTTTTTCATAAATTGTTGTTCTGGTTACCTATTTTTGAACATAACTCTTTGAGAGTTCATCCTAGGTAAAAAAAGTAACGAGCTTTAAATTTGTATTCTTGTAAAATTTTGATACGGGCCACTGTTTTCGAGATAATAGCGAAAAACTCATTTTTTGCACCTTTGATCCAAGATAGCGGTTCACGCCGAGCCTCCCCAAGGTCACAAATTTGAATTTTTCATCCCCGTCTCGACCCAAACAACATATGTTAAAATCATTTTTTCCCCACCTTCTGTAAGGCAAAGGTCTTTTTTGGTCTTCATTGACAGGACTATTATGGATTAATTGAAAAAAATGTTTCAAATAGAAGATTCGTGCAGTTCATTTTATTATAACTTTTATTTGAAGTATTTTCTCTAAAATTATCCACAAGCAATTGTACTAACGGCTATTGTCTTCAACACGGCACTGAATACAAATTTACAACTTCGGCAGCCTCTTTTGTAAATCTAGTATTTTAGTGCATAGTTAAAAAAATAACTATTTCTATAATGCCATAACTAATTATGGAGAAACCAAAAACATAATAAAAAATCTGATGTGGCCAGCATATAACCTCCCGCTGGGTATTTAACGACGCAGTATAAATAAAGCAATCATTATGTTCAAATATTTTTACATTTTTTTTTTATTCATAACAACCTTTATTTTACATGTAACAAATATATCACACACAAAATAAATTTTACAACAGTCTGACTTTCATCGTTTTCAAAAAAGTAAGTTCCGATGACGCCACCTGAGCACAGTACGCACCAATGAGCGGTGAAGGTCGGTTTGAGCGCTGCCGAAGACACGCTGCCTCAACTCTCAATTGTTATAAATAAAGGATTTAGGGGGCTATAACTCATATAGGAGTTGAAAGCCGACAATAGTATATTATACGCCAAGGTTGAGAAGATAATCATTATTGACCCAGCGCCGTTATTGTAACAAGGTGATTGATACAAGGCGCCTGGTCAATAATGATCTTCTCAACCGTGGTTTATATACTATTTTTTTCACTACTAGCACATAAATCCTATTTGAATTTTTTTTTTATTGATAATAATAATCATTTTGATATGAATAATTTCTTTACTTATTTGTTAATATTCACAAAAACAAAGTAGGCTGCATTTGTTTTTATTTGACGTTTCGCTCATTGCGTTGGTTTGATAACCTCACTTATGGGCCTTGATTTGAATTTGATTTAATTATTTAATAAAAACACTTTGTTCTGTTACAGTCAGCAGCCTTATTAGTTTATTATTATTTTTAAATAAATGTATTGAAATGTATTTACCTACAAATACAAAAAAATAGTGATTTATTCATTTATACATCTACACATGTTTCACATTTTCCAAAACAGCACAGTGGCCGGGGCCGGGCGAGGCGGCAGCGCATGTCAATTTAAAATTAAGCGGCAAATTTAAATTATATACTTAACACCTTTCTTGAGTTTTAATGAGTTAAATAATATTTGGATTTGGAGGCTTGAGTTCGATTGAAAAGTGACAGTTTGCATTATAGACCAAGGTTAAGAATAAATTATTATTGACCTAGGTTACCATAGTTACAAGCAAGCGGTAGTGAAAAACAATTTCTCATGTCAAATAAAGGTAAATAATAGTGGGTTCCCAGGCTAGTAGTGAAAAAATTTTTATTATGTTATTTACTAAATGGTATTTTCATAGAATTGAAGTTTGCACAATTGTATTCAATTTTTATTAGTAAAAGTTGCTGAAAAATTATATTCAATTTATTATTATTTTTTTTTCAAGAATAACTATTAAAACCTTTTATACACACAAAATTGGTGTGAGTTTGCGTGACGTTTCACGTCCTAAGCCCTAAACTGATGCCGCAAGATCTCGCATTTTCGAGACCTTATCTCCAATTTCAAAAATTTTCGAGGCGATATTAATTTTCGAGACAAGACGAGAGTAGTGCCATCGAGATTTGGTCGAGACACGAGTAGAAATTCGAGATCTTGATTGTATAGTGTATAGGTACTGGCTTGCAATAAAATCGCGTAGGTATACTTCTTTTTTGCTGTATTGAGTCGGTCTTGAATTTTAAATTGTCAATGCCACTAATGTCAATTAAAATGCAAAGTTAACAGAAAACGATAATTATATACTTAGTTGTTTTTTTAATTTTCCTGGAATATGTAATTTAATAGTAACTTAAACACAATGAAGAACTTTCACTCCATTAGATAAAATAGTGATACTAGTGACACAATAGTGAGAACAGTGACAATGGGGTCCTATACCATAGTCATATTTTAACTATCTTAAATAAGAAGACGAAAATATACATAAATCATTGAGTATTAGAGAAAAAAATTTCTTTAAATATTGACTAGGTCACAAACTATAAGCGATTGAAGATGATTACTAATTGGGTATGACGCGTTAGGTACTAAGAATTTGATTGGTCGCCTGATTTTAAAAAGGAGATTCGCGCGTCTTTGACGGTCACCTTTAAAAGAATATGAAAAGTCATGTTGTTCCATAACCTAACAAAACATTTAACAAGTTTGTGTTTGATGAATTTGTTTAATTATAACATCTAGTAATATTAACAATAATAATATATTTATAATTAAATCAATTTGTAATATTAATTAAATTAATAATAATATTAGTTAAATTAATATTGAAACTTCAAAACAGGCCAACACTGGCGCCATCCGTCGTCATGCTTTGTGTAATAATATTGTCAAACTGTTTCAATGTTCTATAATTTATTAGGAAAAAAAGGTTATTATTTACGTTATTTATACTTAATAATAATTTCTTCATGAATATAACGTATAAGTTTTTATTTACAAACATTTCAGCTATGCAAATATGAAAAAAATTGTTCCCTCTATAACTAACAGTTTGTCGATCACTTGTTAGTACCTGCTACGTCACGCACAAATTCTTAAACTTTAAAAACTCATATCTAGCTTATTATGTAAAATTTTTAAGTCACGTTTGCACTAAAATTCTTATTTTATCCTGTTCTTACAGAAAAAAAAAATAAAAGAAAAATGGTATAGGACCCCATTCCATTGACATCAAATTGTACAGAACCCTATTGATAACGGGGTCCTATACCATTTTTCTTTTATTTATTTTTTTCTGTAAGAACAGGATAAAATAAGAATTTTAGTGCAAACGCGACTTAAAAATTTTACGTAATAAGCGATGAGATATGAATTTTTAAAGTTTAAAATGCCCGGTTTTTCAGTGGCCGTTTGAACTTCAGCTCAGTTGAACCTTGAACTTGAACCTGAACTAATTTTTGTTTATAATGCGTATATTTGAACTAGTTCAGTTGAACTTCAAACAAATTGAAGATGTGCTGTGTAATTTACGCTCTTATTCAATTTTTTGATCATTAATATGTCATTTTGACACTCCGTCACTCCACGCTGACATATTTAAGTATTATTCTTGAAGTAAAAATGGAAAATATTGATGGAGATTATAAGAAAGCTACAATTTTTTACCCTGAAGAACTAGATATTTTGATGGATATGGTATTAAAGAATGTAGAAAGACGGAAAAGATATTTTACGAGGACAAAGAAAAGTGTTAGGAAGAAATTACAAATCAATTTATTGTAACGCAAATACATATGACATCAATATGTCAAAATTAATAAATGAATTACCAAATTACTGTCAAAATATTGCACTGTACCAAAAATTCGATACGTAAGCTAGAAACGTTGGCGGTTCACGTTCATGTCAAATTTGAGCTGAGTTCAAGGTTTAAGCCAGACCGAAAAACACTTTAAACCCTGAACCTGACCTTGAACCAATTTTTTGGTTTAAACCGTGACTGAAAAACCGGGCATAAGAATTTGGTGCCTGACGTAGCAGCACGTAGCAAGTACTGACCAGTGATCGACAAACAATGGGACAAACTGTTAGTTATAGAGGGAACATTTTTTTTCATGTTTGCATAGCTGAAATGTTTTTATATAAAAACTTATACGTTATATTCATGAAGAAATTATTATTAAGTATAAATAAATAAATAATAAGCATTTTTTTTCTTAATGAATTATAGAACATTGAAACAGTTTGACAATATTATTACACAAAGTATGACGACGGATGGCGCTAGTGTTTGCCTGTTTTGAAGTTTCAATATTAATTTAATTAATATTATTATTAATTTAATTAATATTACAAATTGATTTAATTATAAATACATTATTATTCTTAATATTACTAGATGTTATAATTAAACAAATTCATCAAACACAAAATTGTTAAATGTTTTGTTAGCTTATAGAACAACATGACATTTCATATTCTTTTAAAGGTGACCGCTGCAGACGCGCGAATCTCCTTTTTAAAATCAGGCGACCAATCAAATTCTTAGTACCTAACGCGTCATACCTAATTAGTAATCAGCTTCAATCACTTGTAGTTTGTGACCTAGTCAATATTTAAAGAATTTTTTTTCACTAATACCCATTAATTTATGTATATTTTCATCTTCTTATTTAAGATAGTTAAAATATGAGTATGGTATAGGACCCCATTGTAAAGGTCTAAATTTTATCTGGGATAATTTATATAATATTTTCCAAGATATTTTTTCTCGATTATCTGTAATCTCGTTTACTATTGTACATCCTCCACTCTTTTTCATTTTTTTTTTTTTTATAAAACTTCACTTAAATTGAATGTTATCTGTACAAGGAAGTCTTAAATTGTTAGTAGTTAAGCCATAATAATAAGGATAAATATCACTTCTAAAAGACCCATTATAGAAATGAAGTAATAATATAAGTAAATGTCAGTCACTGTTACCAACAATCAAATAAAAAAATAAATATTCCTAATCAATGTTCATAAATTAGAAAATGAAATAACGAATATTTTTAAAAAAATTTTAATAAAAGAATCAAAATAGTATAAAATACAAGTTTCATAAGACATTTTAGCGCACTGGGCATCATAAATTCAAATAAGGATTATTTGGTATACTTTTGTTATTTTGTTATTTTCTGCTTTAATTTGCTCGATGATGGATTTCAAAGCCAATAGCAAAAGGCTTGAAAATAGACAGAATACAGTACTCGTAGATGTGTGACGTCAATGTTAAGGACATTAAAAAATCGGTTTAAAAAAATAATAACTTTTAAAATTTTTATACAGTGTCAGATCTGGTAATTTTAATATATAACTCATGTTGTAAATTGATAAACTATGTTAGATATATTAAATCATTGCGTTACACAAAGGTGAATTGGGTATTATAAAGATATTAAGTTGGCATTACAAGGTTGGGCACAAATTATGAGAGTAGTATATATATATATATATATATATATATATATATATATATATATATATATATATAAAATTTGTGCTCAATTTGTCCCAATTTGTACCCACAAAATTATTTTCGAAATTTAACAGGGTTACGAAATAAGAGACTTTTTAAAATTTTAAAAAATTCACGCCAGCAAAATAAAAGTAAAAATTTAAAACTTTTTTATTTAAATAATTTATGCTCGTGGTTTGAATAATTACTTGAGTTATTGACTTTTATAAAATTTTATACCAATTTCGCACCAGCATAAAAAAATTATGAAACTTGAATTTTTTATTTTTGAAATAATTTGTGCATAATTTTTGTGTGAAGTCATAAATATTTTTTAGACGACCATTGTGATAAGTATGACATATCAACGTAGTATTCTAACACTGAAAGTTGAACGTATGACATTAGTGTTACGATATATTTCATATCGTAATAGTTGACACGGTTGCTAGGTTACTATGTCATTATTTTCTGGCTATATGTATTGTAACAAGGTGGGAATAGTGAAATAACAAGTAAATAACTTTAATATAAACTCTTCTAAATTATAGTTTCAATATCAACATTTTAATTCTGTTATCTTTGGAAGTCAAAATTCTGTTTAGAAATAATAATCATCATTTTCTCATATATATGTTTAGTCTAGATGTCAACCGAGTAGACATTTATTGTTTTGACAATTAACTGTATAAGTTATTGGTTAGACTACGTGAAGTCTTGTTATTTTGCTATGGATGCTACACCCTCGCACCCTTCTTTAGATATACGTCTGGAGAGATAACCCTTTGTTTTAAGGCAGTCGAGTTTTATGATTCGAACAGTCAGGTCAGACATGTAGTCTGTGTTTAGTTTTTGGGCGTTTTCCGCCAGTACTATTACAATATAACTGTAAGAGTATAGTTTTGTGTTAGTAGTTTAGTGTAATTAATAATAATGATTTAGTATTAATGTAATTATGTAAATAAAGTTAAAATTAGTATAAAATATTGTGTGTGCCAATGTGCCATCCATCCAAAATATAATCATAACTCTATCATCATGTGTAAGTGTTTAGTGATAGTGCGAGTGTAAGAGCGTGTTCCTCTTCAGTAAAGTGGTGGACAAACCAGCAAGCGTCCACCTGTTAGAAGAAATAGAGAAATAGTGTCATCGTTGGGGTAAGAGAACAAAGGGAAAACAGAATCTTACACCCCCCCCCCCCCCCCCCCCCCCTGTTACAGTATACATTATTCATTTGTTAGCTGTCCGTACGTTTGAACCTAAATTTCAGTTTTGTAAAAAAAGTAAAATTTATTTAAGCTCGTCTAAAAAATAATGTTCATAACTTGTATGAAATACAAATATCTCAGCTCGTGTGTATTGACTTGCACTCCGCTACGCGTCGTGCGTCAATTAACACTCGCATGATATTTGGTATTTTTCATAACTTGTTACGAAAATAACTATTATTTTCAATTTATTTTTACAGAAAATAGGTAAAAGCTTATAATTTGTGTCTATTTGTGCCCATACTATTTTTCATATGTCTTTACTATCAGATGTATTAACTATTATTATGTGGAAGTGTGAAGTTGGTAAAAAAAATATTCCATTTTCAAATTATTTTTGCAGCATTAGAAAGCTTATAATTTGTGCCCATGTTATTTTTTACAAATCTGTAAGCAATAAATAGAAAATTTAGTAAATAAATAATACTGGCGGGAAAATCTTAATTTGAATAAATTCGCTGCGACTTATGCAAAAGAGTAGAGATTATGCAACAGGAGTAGAAAACATGTATTAAAAATTTTATAATACAAAAAAAAATCTTACTTTTTCGTATTATAGCACAGAAATACAATTTGGTGGTTCATTATTCCCGACATTTACACGAGTACTTATGTTAAAGAGTTGTTTTCGTCGGAAAATACCTGCTGAACTATGTTTCTGCATCCAATTCTTGTCCAATTTTTTTCTAATAGTGTTGCTAATAGATCTCTTGTTGGTACTTTTAAGTTTCTCAGCTTCGAGATTAAAATATTCTCCGAAAACTTTTGGGCCAATCAACATTATTTGTACAGCATAAATTAACCTTACTCCCATAGTCCCATATTCTTTACAGTGTCATTTTCTTTTACAGAATATTCACTGATTGTTGTAAAATAGTATAAATCAAATATCACTGTACATGCATGCATTCAGGCAGTAGCCGTTTCTAACTGAAAGACTTCGTAATTCTAATTCGGTTGACTCAATTTTTTTATGAAGGCCTTAGAAATGTAAATACTATACGTTTAGTAATATTAACTTTATACTTTTGCAAAAACAATTGATGAACTGGTGATTATTATTTATAAATTAAAGGGCACTGTACAGAATGTGAGGGTAAAGTTATATTGTTCTGTACAAATAATAATGATAGAACTTTATCGTTTTTCGGAAAATATTTTAATATCAATATTGAGAAACATACAGGTACTTAAACATTAACTAACACTATTAGAAATAAATTTAGACAAGAATTGAATGCAGTTTTCATTATTATAGTAACTATTTATTTTTATTATTAAGTACAATTGTAATTAATGTGTAAACTTTATACAATTTTTTTGGTTGCATTACAAAATTTTTAATACCTACATACCTTATTTTCTACTTCTATTGCATAAACTCTAAGCCTCTTCTCAAAAACAAAGCTTTTCTAAAGATTGATATATTTATTCTACCATCTTATATTTGAATCGCTTATTTTCAAAACCCGACAAATTCACATAGGTCAAATTTTGGGAAATCACAGAAAAACAGTTTTGATATGTTCCATAAGTAATTATATAAAGAACTAAAATTACTTTCTTTAATAAGAAAAACTAATTAATAATGTTACAATTTAAATTAATTTTTTATTGGTAATCCGTTTATTTTAATATTGTAGAAGTCTCAACGAATCTATTCAAATTAATATTATCCCGCCAATATTATTTATTTATTAAATTTTCTATTTACTGCTTACAGATTTTTAAAAAATAACATGAGCACAAATAGGTACACATTATAATGCAAAAATAAATTGAAAATGGAATATTTTTTATGCCAACTTCATACTTTTGTCAAAAATAATTGTTAATATCCCTGATATTACCTATAATTATTATATGATATTCATTTACATGGCACAATTTGACACAAATTAAAATTAGACACAAATTATTTCAATACTTGGGTACTAAAAAATTCAACTTAGGTCAAATTTTGGGAAATTACAGAAAAAAGATTTAGGGCATTCCACTCATATCGAATTTTTATATAAATTATATACATCATTATTTCTTCTCATACAACTTTGTTATTCACGCAAATTGCTTTTCTATTTATATTTTATCACTTTTTTTATAAATACTAAAATATATTACACACTTTTAAAACACGCGGATTTTTTCTGGCTTGATGACGCTGCCAAACCCGGCTCTCTTTTATTATTGGCTGACACTGTAGGTAGGCGTTCCCATCAGTGACTGCCAGACTGTTCCACTGCAGTATTTGTTTATGGTGGTTATGCGGCTACACGCTTATTTTTACAAATACTTAAATACTAATAAACTATAATTACAATATAATAAATTTATGATAATTAAAAGAAAAGAAAATAAGAACAAAATGAAATTTTCAAATATAAAGCGATATAATCTTAGCCGCACAATGACAAATGGTTTAGAACCTCTCATAACAGCAGACAAGACAGCAGCTCCTAAGAGAGAAAGCACGATATAATGCTACTGCTCTCCACCAATGGGTTCGCTTACGTCGTAAGGCGGGAAACGCTAGATACCAAATATTTGCCATTTTTTTTTCCATAAGAAGCCGAATATTAAAAAAATAAAAATTAGGGACCTTTTTTAAATACAACATAAAAAAAACCAAAAAATCGTGGAATCCCCATTATGTAAAAACAGTAGATATATAATGTTGATGGTAAAGAACCAAAAATTACTTTGTTTGATAAGAAAAACACTAGCTAATAATGTTTTAATTTAACAATTAGTAATGCAACAAGAGTAAAAAGTATAGTCTTATTTCACGAATACGAAAGTGACCGAACGGGCCGCAGGCGAGTTCGTCAATCCTGAGTGAAATAAGACACTCGAGTTGCATACAATTTTTTTTTACATTTGCAAGAAAAGATATACTTTGTAAACCCATTTTAATGAAAAAAAGTGTACCTTTATTTAACAGACGTAAAAAAATATTTTTAAATGCCAATCCGTTTATTTTAATATTGTAGGAGTCTCAGCGAAATTAAAGATTTTCCCGCTAGTATTATTTATTTACCAAATTTTTTATTTATTGCTTACAAATTTTTAAAAAACAACATGGGTACAAATTGGTACAAATTATAAGCTTTCTAATGCTGCAAAAATAAATTGAAACTGGAATTTTCTATGCCAACTTCACATTCCGACTTATAATAGTTAATAAATCTGATAATAAAAATAAATGAATATTATAGGCACAAATTATAAGATTTTATTTTCTGTAAAAAAAATGAAAATAAAATATTTTTTATGCCAACTTCACACTTCTATAAAAAGATTAATTGTTAATATCTCTTATGATAATAATTATATCACACAGAGTTGGCACAAATTATTTCAATAATAAAAAATTCAAGTTTCACATTTTTTATGCTGGTGTGAAGTTGACATAAAATTTTATAGGTCAATAACTCATGAACCAGTTATAATTAATTATTCCAACACTGGCACAAATTAAACACAAATTTTAAATTTTTACCTCCCGCTACCTTAGGTAACGGAGGTATAGGGATCGTACTAAAAATCGCATATAGAGATTTTAGTGAATAAGCACGTTTTGATGTCCCTAGAACCTAGAATCCGATTTTAACATTTTTACAATGATGTCTGTAGGTATGTGTGTGTGTGTGTATGTGTGTGTGTATGTATGTGTGTGTATGTGTGTGTGTGTATGTGTGTGTGTCTGTGTGTCTCTGTCCGTGTGTCACGATTACACAAATACTATTAATCAGAAAATTTTAAAATTTTGTATTTGTATACCCATTCTATACTAATGTGTAGTGATGCTGAATGCGAGACCAAGACCAAGATTGGAATGATCTTGGTCTTGTTCTCGTATCCTCAGCCCTCAGTCTTGGTCTTGATCTTGTTTTTACACTGCATGTCTTGCTCTTGGTCTTGCTGCAAGAGTCTTGCAGTCTTGCTTTTACTTACACTATAGTTTAATTTTCCGATATTCAATAATTTAAATTTTCGGAGATGGTTCAAAGCTAACGAGTATATTATAGAATATGGTAAAAATACTTAATACTTAAAAGACAAAAAATAAATTCAAGTACTTTCTACATATTCATATTTCATCGTAATGTTAAGTCAAGATTACACGACTACATTAAATACTGGTTTTTATTTCAGATTTGAATGAAATAAGAAACAATACTGTACCTGTTTTAAATGATTCAATTATAAATTGATTAAATTTTATAAATTCTACCGGTACTTTCAAGTGTTCTAAACCATATGCGTTACTACCTAATTTCAAAAGAATATAATGAAATTCAATATATGGCCGGTTTTATAAACGCCCAAGTAAATTTACTGGGCACTTAAATTTAATGAAATCAACAAAATCGAATTAGTTTTCATGTTTTTATGACATTAATGCCCGGTTGCAGCGCTGTCACTTAAATTTTATGCAAAACAAACAACAAAAAATTGCGTATCGTAATTTTGACAACAATATTAAATTAGTCATTTGACATATTGTTTCGATACGATATTGTCAGTTTAAGGAACGCTTAATATTTAAGTGTTAGCGGTGCAACCAGCCATTAAATCATTGCTGTCAAAAAATTTGTGTTACATTCCGCGCTCTGTATTACTTTAGCAGGGCAGACGCGGCTCATAGAGGCTTTCAGGAACACAAAATTTGGTTTATTTTAAAAGTTTATAAAAGTTATGAAATATGAAAACGGAAATAATAGTTTGAAGGCATTTTAATGAATACAATAAAAAATGAAACAATCTTTTCTGAATTTTAACTTTTTAAGTTGCAAGACTGCAAGAAGTCTTGCAATTCAGTCTTGGTCTTGCAAGCAAATAGTAAGTCTTGGTCTTGATTTTGTTCTTGCATTTCTTGCATTTCTTGCAAGACGAAGACAAGACTGCAAGACCAAGACTGATTTTCAGCATCACTACTAATGTGGGAAGAGCTCATTAGTTTTTAGTGTTTATCGGATAATCGGAAGTATCATTCATACAAGCTTTTAACAGTTTTTCTTATAAAAAATTCATTCAATATTATTTTTTAGCAACTTTTACTAATAAAAATTGGATATAATGGTACAATCTTCAATTCTAAGATAACAGCATTTAGTAAATAACTTGAAATAACTTTAAATATTAAATTATAAAATAATTTATTTTTGTATATCATTCTGCCTATGCGTCAAACAAAAAGAAAATATTTTAATAACATTGACATATTTAAACAAATGTCACTATCAGGGAGTAATTACATTGAAATTAATAATGAAACTGTGTAAAGAAGATTGTATTGAGTCTAATGAAATTAAGGTTAGTAAAAATATATTTTCCATCATACATAAATATTAGATTTACAGAATGGTCCGATATAAATTTGATATGTTTGCAGTACTAGAAATAAAACTGTGAATAAGTACATGTTATCAAAGTGTCAAATATTAGTTTACAACTACACATTAACGAAATGTAAAGCAAAAGATATATGCAAAGGAACTTAATATAGTTTGCACAATATGTAGGAATGTATTTAAATTAATAAAAATTAAAAAGCGGGAGTTATTGCCAGTTTTTTGGCATAATGTTATAACTTTTTTACCTTAAATTTTATATTGGAATACACCATTCATAATTTTTAAATTTTAATATTTATAGGTATCTAAAAAGCTTTCCATGTAAATTTATTTTTGGTCTTATTTGCAGTCAATTATATTTCAAAAAATGTATTTTAGAAAAACGTGTCAGTTTCTATGCAGAATAGGAACTTGTGACGTTTCATTTCATAAGGAAACCATTCAGTTCAGAGTACGAAGCGACAGAAGAGGAAATTAAATTTTTATTTTGCGAAATATCAAATGCAACAAGCAACAAGGTACAAAATTCAACCGCAAATTGAATTAATTTCTTCTTTTCAAATAAATTTTCTTTTCTGGAGTAACAAGTCTTTCTAGCCAGAACAAGAAAGATTTGTAATAGCTATTAACGTACCTCGGATTGTTTTATCATAACTGCCGCAGTAAAGCGAGGATTTTAAAACATCTAAGTCTTGTTATGATTCATAACATCCGTGGTTTGTTCAATAGTTTATCGGCTTCAGAAAATGAAGACATTATTAATAAATATTATTTTTTGAAATTTTCTCATTAATGCTGCTTTCAGAATGCTATGATAAAGAGAACAATTATTCCGGCATATGTCATTCATATGATTATTCCTCATGTTTATTATTTTAGAATAAAATAAATCGTGGTAAGAACGCTACACTAATGTTATCTGTATTTATTAATGAAGAGCATTATACTTTCATTTTATTTTATTTTCATTTTGTAGACAGTTGTTAACATGTCAGTACGGTAATAATTTTACCGTACAAATACAGTTATTATTTAGTTTTATAGTTATAGCCTACTTTTGCATATAAATAAATTTATTAGTTACTTACTTGTAAACTTCACTTATTGATACCGCTTATACTATCTTTGAAAATTAATCTTTACTATATAGTTACTAACTTGTAAAATTGACAGCTAACTTATTATAGTATGGTATTTTACTCGGTATTTTACATTACAATCCAGGTAAAACGAGTATTACTGCTGAAAGGAGAAAATAACTGGCGAGCCTGTCACCTGCATTGTATTGTACAATATTTTATTTGTTGTCGGCTCCGGTGGCTCAATGGTTAAAGCAACGCCTCTTAGTCATGAGTGCGCTGGGGGTTCTGGATTCGAATCCCACTAAGGCGTGGATGTTTGTGTGTAAACCTACTCAGTAATTGGGAGTTAATTCTGTTGAGAGGTTTAAGAAAAAAATAAAACAAATCAAATTTAAAATTATAATCTAAACCTGCCATTTGCAATTGACGCTTATTTTTTAATACGTATGACAGTAACAAAACACAATTTTCACATGTCAACAACGTTACTAACGTGACAACTAACTTGTAATTTTTTTACAAGTTAGTATGGACTGATGCTCAAATTTTTCCCTTCTCCGCACCCTATCCCTTGCCATATGGTTTTGCCGCTTCTTCATAACATAGTATTTTCAACATTGCCCATAAATTGACAACAGTTTTGAAATTTTCAGTCCATATTTATTTGACGGCAAGTAGAGTAAAGATTTATTTTCAAAAGTAGTATTTAGGCGGTATCAATAAATAAAGTTTACAAGTGAGTAACAAATAAAAAAATTTTCGTGATACCATACCGTTACTATGATTTAACAGCAGCAAAAACAAAAGTGAAAAGCTGTCCTTAACGACCGGGTTAAGATTTATAACGGACGCATCACACCATGAGATCTTGTTGTCACGGAAAATTTCTAAACAACAAAAATGTCAATATCACATACGAGAAAGAATTTTCAGAAGATATTCCTAAATGTCTAAATTTTATGTCATTACGAAAAATCTTGAATGCCACATGGCCGATATGCAAATACAGACTTAGCTGATTATAAACCTCTGCTGTCGCCTCGGTTTACAAACAATGGCGTTAATAACTTTTTAGACGACCATTGTGACAAGTATGACATATCAACGTTGAAAGTTGCACTTATGACATTAGTGTTACGATATATTTCATATCGTAATAGTTGACACGGTTGCTATGTCCGTACGTTTGAACCTAAATTTCAGTTTTGAAAAAAAAGTAAAATTTATTTATGCTCGTCTAAAAAATAATGTTCATAACTTGTATGAAATTCAAATATCTTAGCTCGTGTGTATTGACTTGCACTCCGCTACCCGTCGTGCGTCAATTTGCACTCGCATGATATTTGGTATATTTCATAACTTGTTACGAAAATAACCTTTTTAGACGACCACTTCAGAAAATAATAGATATCGCGACAGTAGCCTACTTAAGAAAGTTGAAAATATTGTACACTAGCATGATATGAATATCGAATTAGCGTGATATGGTTATATCGCAATGATGAGACCAAATCAAAAATCAACATAGCCAGGCAGCCTTGCTTTGTTTGTTGCTATGGTTCACGGTTGTTTGAAAAAACAGTACCTGGGTATTATCATTTGAAACAAAATTTTCGTAAATATACTTGTTATGGTGTTTGTGGTGGTTTAAAAATAGTGTTCATAACTGGAATTCGAAAGTAATATCGTATCGTATTGCTCGCACGATATTTCTTACTTTCTATATTCGTTCATCTCATCTATGGCACAACAGCCCTTGTAGGGCCAAGGCCTCAAGTACCGTAGGTACTCGTTTCGTGACCGCAGTACTAGAGCAGTCGGTGTACTTAATCCGTGCGACGACCACTGATTGCTATGCAACCAGTGCGGCAGCGGAAATACTCCTTCTACAGATAGCACCACCTATGTTTTAACATGGACAACTGGTCGTGTCATCGCATGCGAGTGGTATTGTGGCATTTTAACGACTACGCACTTAGCCGGCCGGTAGATTCGAACCGAGGTACATCAGATTCGATCTGAACATGTAGAGACGTAGCGCTTTAATGCACATCGGCGATACTCGTTATGAAATATAAATATACCTACTATTTCGTAAACGTTACTAAGGTTTAACAGAGCTAAAAATAAATGTGAAAAGGTGTCTATAATAGACGCCAGCATTGACTATAACGGACGCCAGCAATTAAAGATCAATTTTTCTTTTGTTTCTGTTGTCAGAGGAAGAAGTTTTAGAGGATATGTCTAAATTTTATGTTATTACGAAAAATCTGGAACGCCACGCAGCTGATATGCAAATAACATTAACGTCCGACTGGTATGTTATTTTATCATAACAACCCTGCTTTCAGGGTTGTTGTGTACCAAATAACACCCTAGGGGTGTTATACAATTGTTGCCGTTTAAGTAAGTAGATTAATATGTCTGACACAAATCTCAATGACAAGACATCGATAAAAAATCTTTATTAAAATAATATATCGGTCGGACGTTAAACGTTGAACGCACCACGGGCGTTAAACGGACAATAACCCCTTCGGTCAACGTACCCACCTCGGGCCAAAGGCCCTCGGAGAGTACACTGTTGACCTCAGGCGTTATTGTCCTTATAACACCCTTGATACGTTAATTACTATAAAATATTTTTCCTATTTCGCGTTCACAACGTGAATTTTGTGACACTGTTTTTGTCAAATTTTGTACCACTGTTTTTGGGGATTTTTTATTTGTAGCGTTGGTAATTGGTTAAAGGTGACTGGGACTAGGAAATAGTCAACGGGATAATGGTCAAGTGGACACTGGACATCTGAACGATAAAATAAAAAATGCATAAATGTATACATAGAATTTCAAAATTGTGCTATAGGTCAAGGAATGTTTAGACAAATCAGAGCGTCATTTCTAACATCTGCATCTGTATATTGTTTTATGCAGCTAGTAATATTTAAAAAATAATAACAGTGTAACATTACATAAAAGTCTACTGAAAGTATTTTTTCGTAATACCATTCTGTTACTATGATATAGCAGGACTAAAAACAAAAGTGAAAAGATAAAAATAACGGCCGCCGGACATTATTTTTTATAACAGTCGCCTACAATTAAAGGATCAAGTGTTCATCCTAGAACATCACAGCATCTTGATGGACCGTTGTCAAGAAGAATTTATAAATCAACAAAAAAGTTGTCAGTATGACAGAAGGAGAAGAATTTTATTATTATTTTATTATTTCTAAATGTTTATATTTCATGTTATTACGAAAAATCTTGAACGCCACACGGCCGATATGCAAATAACGGACTCGGCTGATTATAAATCTCAGCCTCGTCTGTTATTTGCCTCATATTGGCCTAATACGTTAATAACTATTACTTATGGTAATAAAATTAAAAATTACCCTATATATTAAAATTAAGTGGAAATAAAAACTACGAACAAATACGTATTTTGTTCGAGAATAAGGTTCTCACCTTTAGTTTTCAGAAGTTTATTTTACAAGAAATCGTATTAACAGGGTAAAGAGAATTTAGGGTTATTCATAATGTCAACCATGCCATAGATCCTAACAGCCCTTTTCTCAGAAAGTGGAAAATTACCCAACATTTAAATTTAAACCTTAGACTCCATAATATTTAATTATTAGCTTTATTCTTTTAAAATATATTTTTAAATAGATACGGTTGTTACAAGCTCTTGACATATTAGGTATATCAATTTTTACATCCCGCTACCCTATGTAAGGGAGGTATAGGGATCGTGCAAAAAATTGCATATAGAGATTTTAGTGAATAAGCACGTTTTGATGTCCCCAGAATCCGATTTGATCATTTTTAAATGATGTCTGTAGGTATGTATATGTGTGTGTGTGTGTGTGTGTGTGTGTGTGTGTGTGTGTGTATGTGTGTGGATCGTGTGGACACGATTACTCAAATACCATCAATCAGAAAATTTAGAAATTTTGTGTATTCATTCTATACTAATGTGGGAAGAGCTCATTAGTTTTTAGTGTATATCGGATCACCGGAAGTATCATTTATAAAAGCTTTTAACAGTTTTTCTTGTAAAAAAATTATTGAATATAATTTTTTAGCAACTTTTACTAATAAAAATTAAATATAATGGCACAATCTTCAATTCTACGATAATAGCATTTAGTAAATAACTTGAAATAACTTTAAATATTAAATTATAAAATAATTTATTTTTGTACATCACCTTGCCTCTGAGTCAAACAAAAACAATACTTAATAACAAATTTGACAAGTTTAAATAAATGTCACTGTCACGAAGCAATTACATTAAAATTAATAATAGAACCGTGTTAAGAATAATTTAGAAGTAAAATATGATTCTAATGAAATTAAGGTTTGTAAAAATAATATATTTTTCATCAGATATAAATATTAGATGTATAGGATAATTCGATTTAAGTTCGATGTTTGCAGCACTATATAACATCAAACAGCTCTCAATAAGAACGAAATTTCAAAGTGTCAAATAATAGTTTGCAACTACACATTTACGAAATGGATCATGTACGGCGAAGAATTTACACAGATTGCGTTTTAGAGCATACGGAAGTTGGTGCTGATTTTGGCAATGTGTGTGTGACGATTTTTCCTTAAAATATATTAATGATCCAAAATTTCGCAAAGTTGGTATTTAAAACTCGTATATAATTTGAAACAACATATTAGATTTTGATTATGATAAACCGAATGTAATACTTAATTTGGAGTTCTAATAAACTTTTCTATTTATTAGAACTACAAAGTAGATTTTGTTTACAAACGATCAATCGGAAGTGATACTTTACTTAAAGCTCATTTTTTATTAATAATTTGTTTTGGTGTACGATATGAATCCATGCTTTTTAGTTTTATAAAGAGTGTGCAATAGCCACAAAGTCTTTGTTAGTTTTGTGAACTCTTACATAATCAATTCTTCATAAATCTCCGTATTACATTAGGAATCTTAGGTGTATGCATCTAAAGCAAATCACAATCACAGACTCTCAACTCCTCATCCTGGTTGTCATCAGATGCCCCATCTGGCGTCACGCGGTACGCGTCACGCTCTCTCCGTGGCGTCACGCAACGTCGCCGCCCAGCCGCGTCCGCGTTCTGTCCTCCTGCTCGTTGCCATGCCAACCGCTGGGTCTCTCTATGGCAGGAATTGATCAGCCCTGCTGCCATCGGACGTACCACACACGCCACCAACCCCAATAAGTGAGACGAGGATGGCACATAGGCAACAAGCGGAGATTATACAGGATGACGAAAGGATGAGATGGATAATATCTAATAGTGTTTCGCAGAAATTTGGACCATTATTTCCGCTATAGATTGGAAGACGTGTTATTTTGTCATTAAGAAATATTTACAGGCGCTCCGGAGTAGCACATATTTACCCTATGTTCTGTCATTGTAGTTTTTGACATTATTTGTCACTTATTTACATCTCATATTTGATTATTGGAAGCAATTGAAGAAAATATAATAGCAAGTGCTGTGTAAATATTACGGCAAAATAGAGATAAGTAAAATATTGTGCCCATTTAAAATAATAACAGAACACATCAGTTAATGTGTACTACAAATAGAAAACGCCTTGCGTTTATATCCAAGATTTTACGGTATTAGTTTCATAATTTTTATATTCCGTACTTTACATTAAATTAAGACGTACAGTACATATAGAACTGTTATACATTTTCGAATGTTGCAATTCCTACCTTCATTCAATATGAAACCGTAAATAATTAACATAATCATATTTAAATGAAATTAAAATATGTGTACATTCTTTCGATATCAGAAATAGACACGACTCACGACTTAGCATAAAAATGCATAATCAATTAATGAATTTATAAATAAAAACGTTTTCTAGTTTTCTTTTGTAAATATTTTGCTAAGCTATTTATATAGAAATATTTACTAAATGAAATTGTGTTTTTATTAGACCATTAACCTTTGCTGTGTACAAATATAAATATTTTGTAGAACATCTGATATATTTAAAAAATAATATACGTTTTCAGAAATCACAACAAAGGTTTATACTCGTGAATTTAAACAATGTTACATTTTATTTTCGATTTTGTTTGAAATAAAGTGAAAGCAATGATTTATAGCTAGAAGCTAAACAAACCGACCGTTATTTATATTGAGTTCTAATAATATTTTGCAGGTGTTCTATTACTTTACGGAAAAATAAATAAATAAAGACTTAATTTAACAATCCATAGAATATTTTTCTGACCTGCAGTATTGTTGTCAGCATCATACATCGGTCCAATATCCGTAGGACCATACATATCCGACGTTGTTATTGTAAATCCATCTTTAATGTCGGTTTTCCATTTCCAGTTACAAGGCTCTTCAAAAGTGCACTCCACTTCTGCGGGCATCACATATCCATTTTCCCTCATCGGATAATGGATATTATATAGTTGTCTCACTTTGTTGTTGTTCTTATTATAATCTTGTTCCAGATTTACTCCATAGAATGGAGCGGAATAGTTGTGTTCTAAACGAGCGTCTGCCATTGGCTGCTCATCTTTCTTTTTCAAATTCAATTGTTTTCTTAAGGCTGAAAATACATTCTCCTTTGCTTTCACGGTGTCACGACGAGATTTCGAAGGCTTTTTGTCACCTATTAGTGGCTCGTCACGTTGTTGTGGATTTTGATTTTGATTGCAATTCACACATGTTTTTGTGTTCGATGCAGGTGGAAGTTGAGTTTCAGTAATTGTTTGATATATCAAAAGGAGAAAAATAAAAAACATTGAATTTTTGATTACCGCCACCATGTTGATTTTCTAACCACTTGATGTAAAAGTGGTTGATGACATGTTTATTTTTTGATATTTATAACAAAGCATATTGTAAATTTCGTTGTAATGTTACATATGTAGGGCAATCACTTTGAGTCTTGTAACCGCACATTTCGAATTTTACTTGGACTTTCATAAATGATTATTTTGTGCATAATACCTGCAAATATTAAACCTTATTAGTCACTATTTTTAGACACAACCACTTGTCATTAACATTAAATGCACTGGCGGTAAAATATTAGAAAAGAAAAATTAATCCACGTGTCAACTCACCAGCCAAATGTAACTCTAAATAGTCGAAATGCAAAAAAATTAAACCTTAAAATAAATAATAAAATGAAAACTAAATATAAGTTCCTTGGAGCCTTTCCAAAGCAAATCAAAAATAGATAAATATGTGTACTTTTACTACTTATTGACTTTTACTACGAAAAAAATGAAAACATTTACTATTCACACATTAGATTTTAGGCAAAATATTGATTAAATATCATTACAGGTAGCATATAGTACAATATTAATAAAATGACATTTTCACTACAAAAACGGATTTAAACAAAATGCAATTTTGTATAATATTATAATGAAAAGAACGTTATTATTAAATAAAATTAATTACAATAAATCCAAATTAAATGGCAGATCAAAAATTGAAATTCAGATGTCCAATAGATATGTTATTCGAGTTACTTGGCCGCATAAGTTGAAATAATATTTTACGAACATATTTAACAAATTATTATATGAAATCACTAAACATTAAGAGCACTTTAACAAATATTAGATACATATGAAACATACAACACATATTTTATATGAAAACACTTCACGAAAACCTCTATGTCATATTTTAACACGCAGAGATTCACATTGCGCACTATGCATTGTGAACTAAGTAGTTCATTTAAAACATTTGTGATTAGAAAATAATGCACTCGCTTCACGTATCGCGCGCGTAGAGTATCTTTAATTTTAAAATTGCAATCATTACAAGACTCAGTTGTAAAAATATCTTGGAACAGCCCATGTAAGTCGCTTCGTATATTACCCGACATTCAAGAAGGAGAGATATATATGTTAATGTTTGGTAGAAGAAGATAGACCAACTATATCGATTTTATGCACAGTCGGGTAAATTTAAAACGGACGTGTTTTGCGCTGAGATGAAACGATTTATCTGCCACCTTCGCGGGATGCTGTAGAACTAGAACATTGTTGTCAAATTATAATATTTTTCCATGATATTGCACTTTTTATCATGTAATTTATATGATTTCACATGTAATATTTATAAAGTTTGATTATCGTGAACCAGTATTTTTTTTGTTTGCGTGCACGTAATTTGCGTCGTAATGTATGCATTGTGATAGTGGCTTTCCAAGCGTTTGAAAGAGAGAGAAGATATCGGTGCGAGCGGCGCGGCAAGCGCAAATCTGCCAGTCGTTTCATAACCAACGATAGAACTGTCATACAATCATCATGATTCCATTTTAAAGTGTTTAAATAAGAAAACATTAATAAAATGGAACCAAAAAAAGGGCGTTTTGGTCCATTAGTAGGTTCAATTGATGAAGGAACATCTAGTGCCAGGTTTTTAGTAAGTACATTAATATGTATTGTTTGTATTTACTTTTTGTCTTATTCGTTGCAATTGTATGATTCATATATAATTTTAGGTGTTCGCTGCGAAAACAGCAGAAGTTTTAACATATCATCAGACTCCTATACCTCACAAATGTCCACAGGAAGGTTGGGTTGAACAAGACCCCATAGTAATCTTAAATGCAGTTATTGATTGTATAAACTGCACTGTAGATAATTTAAATAAGTTAGACATTGATCCCGATGATATAGTAACGACAGGAATTACAAATCAGAGAGAAACAACTATTGTTTGGGATTCTGAGACAGGAAAACCATTATATAATGCAATAGGTATTTCCTTGATTATGAATAACAATTTGAATTTATAAGCAATTTGTATTATTTAGTATGGATGGATGTACGTACAGAACAAACTGTAGACAAAGTATTAGGATATGGAAAACGCAGTAAAAACTATTTAAAACCTCTATGTGGTCTACCGGTTAGTACTTATTTTAGTGCTTTAAAATTACGATGGCTCATAGATAATGTTACTGAAGTTCAAGAAGCATTAATAAAGGATACATGCATGTTTGGTACAGTTGATACATGGCTTATTTGGGTAAACATTACGTCACTATCGTATATTATAGAATTCTTGTAGATATTTGCATTTTAGAATTTAACTGGTGGTGTAAACGGTGGCTTACATGTAACCGATGTTACAAATGCATCAAGAACAATGTTGATGAACATAGACACTTTAAAATGGGATCCTGAGTTGTGCAAATTTTTCGACATTCCAATGAAAATTTTACCAGAAATTAGAAGTTCTTCCGAAATTTATGGATATTTATCTCAAACTGCCTTGAAGGGAATTCCAATTTCAGGGGTAAGAATATATATACAGTGTGTTAATTAAAAACCTGGCCATAGGCGTTTAACATGGGAAAACAGTTTTTCTTTGCGCAAAAGTTAATTTTAGACAAAATGTTGTAGATAATTATATTCTACGCCTAAATCAGTAAACAGTTTTAATTTTGCAAGTTTGGTAACTTTTAAAATCTAATTTGAAATTGTATAAAAATATTGCTCATGTCCAGCGATACCCATGATATTGAAACAAAGTTAGAAAGAAATGCGTATCGTTTTAACTGTCAGAAATTCAATTTTCAATTAAAAGTTGCAGATAATTCAATTCTGCACCTAAATTACTACACAGGTATTATTTTTAAAATCTAACACTTAAATAACTTTTAATATTATTAGTTTTCTACATTCTGTAATATATAAAATTAAACTTCTGACAATTCAAGCGATATGAATTTCTTTATAATTTTGTTTCAATTTCATGGGTATCGCTACAAATGAGCAATATTTGTACAATTTCAAGTTAGATTTTACAAGTTACTAAACGTGCAAAATTAAATCTGTTTAGTGATTTAGGCGTAGAATATTAATATCTATAACATTTATTTGAAACATTTTTTTCTAAAATGAATTGGGGACTTTTGCGCAAAGAAAAACTGTTTTCCCATGTTAAACGCCTATGGCTAGGTTTTTAATTAACACACTGTATATACAGTGTGTCCCATTTAGAAGTGCCACCATTGGGATCTCGAGAACTATAAGAGATACGCTGTCGGTTAAATGGAACTTTTTGTGCGCCTTTGGGAGACCATTTCAGATGTGATTTTGTTTTTCCAAATATTCTCATAGGGCACTAGATAATGAAGAAAAACTGAATATTATTGATTTTTTCTATTTCAAATAACTTCTAAACTATTAGTAAATGAGAAAAACGTTTCAAATATAAAAGATAGATATTTTTATTAACTAACCAGCGGCGTAGAAAATAAATTTTTATATCCATAAATTTTCGAGATACAACACAAACTTATATTTTTTTAAATGGAACCCATATCTTATTTTAGTCTCAAAAAAATAATTATTTTTTTCTCTTTTTAATGATATAAGGGTTATTATATTTTATATTTGTTTTGCTCCTAAAATTTATTTTTTTGTGAATTTTCTTATTTCTCAAAAAAAAAAAAATATTATTTTTATTAATTATATTGTATTTGATCGATATAATTTATTTTATGTCTTTATTACTTAATATTTTTATTCTAGACTTATAATTACAAATTACTCTATAATGTGCCTAGAGCAACCTGATACAAAATATTATAAAAATTAATCTGATACGAATTTTGACAAATTTTTTTAACGAAATAAATTATTTAAATAGAAGTAGTATTTCTAAATAGAAATCTACTAATATTTTCAAAATAATTGTAAATTTAATACAAAATAAGGAAAAAATAATAATTTTGAAGGCAAAACAAATATGGAACATAATAACCCTTACAACATTGAAAAGAGAAAAAAATAGTTATTTTTTTGAGACTAAAATCAGGTATGGGTTCCATTTAACAAAATATAAGTTTGTGTTATATCTCGAAAATTTACGGATATAAAAATTTGTTTCGTACGCCACTGGTTAGATAATAAAAATGTCTTTCTTTTATATTTGAAACGTTTTTCTCAATTACCAATAGTTTAGAAGTTATTTGAAAAAGAAAAAATCAACAATAATCAGTTTTTCGTCATTATCTAGTGCTTTATATTTTTTTTTGGAAAAACAAAAGCACATCCGAGATGGCCTCATAAAGGCGCACAAAAAGTTCCATTTAACCGACATCGTATCTCTTATAGTTCTCGAGATCCCAATGGTGGCACTTCTAAATGGGACACACTGTATATATCTAGATTGTTTTATTTTTTGATTTTAGTGTTTAGGAGATCAACAATCAGCACTAGTAGGGCAAATGTGTTTTGAAATGGGCCAAGCGAAAAGTACGTATGGAACTGGGTGCTTTTTGTTGTATAACACTGGAACTGCGGTAAGAAAATACATAGTTGATTTCTTTTTACGTATTATTATAATGTTCATTGTTAATAATTTCAGATAGTTCAGTCAACACATGGTTTATTAACCACAGTCGGTTATCAGCTAGGAAAAGATAAGCCACCAATTTATGCGTTGGAAGGTTCCGTAGCAATTGCAGGTATTTTACATAATACTAAAATTGCATATATGTATAGAACTGGACAAAAATTTTCATAAAAGTAAGAGAATACTTTGTAGAAACATGATTTAAATAAAAATCGTATTGTATTTTTTAGAAATTTTAAAATTTCAGTTAATCGTGGAAAATATTCAGATAATTTGCTTTCGTCTATGCATTTCTGCGGACGATAAAAATGTATTTGGTTTAAAAGATATTTTTCATTTTTTTCTCAGTAATAAAATACTTTTGTATTTAAATACTGTTTTTCTGTACTAAAATACCGCAGTTTAAATAGTTTACATACAAAAATATTTAAATATAAATGCAGATAATGAAAATAGTTAAGTATCAAATTATTGTCTAACTATATTTTATATTTGATTTAGGTGCCGCAATAGAATGGCTACGAGACAATTTGCAAATAATTAAAAATGTGAACGATTCAATGGAAATGGCTGAATCCGTTGAGTCTTCTGGAGAAGTTTATTTTGTGCCTGCATTTTCCGGGTTATACGCTCCGTATTGGCGCAAAGATGCGAGAAGGTAAATAATTATATAAAACGATTATACACTTTTAAAATATTAAATAGGATATAGTAAACAAATAAACTTAAAAAAGCTTTCTTTAAGATGAATAAAAAGGAAATATTTTTTTTTATGCTTTATGTTTCGGTAAATAAAAACGGCATAAATATTGAAGTGTCTCAATATATAAATATGTATTTATAATGCTTTATTACGTATTCAATATGTACGCTCTCATTATTATTTACCTAGGCAGAAAGCCAGAAAAAGATATTTTTTTCTTTTTTATTATTTACATTTTAATAAAAGCTGGTTCTTAAAAAGTTTAATATCATTCAAAAAGTCTAAAAATCGTTATGATTATTTTCTTTTTAGTGTTGTTTGCGGCCTGACTGAAGAAACCAAACCCGGTCATCTAATCCGAGCAGCCCTCGAATCAGTATGTTACCAAATCCGTGATATTTTAGAAGCAATGACTTTAGACTGCGGTTATCCTTTGACCAAATTGTTAGTTGATGGTGGTATGACTGCAAATAATTTATTAATGCAATTGCAAGCTGATTTCTGTGGTATACCAGTAGGTAAATTATATTTTATTGTGTTTTTCGAAAAAATGTAATGGTTAAATATGCATTGAACAGTTAGACCATTAATGGCAGAAACAACAGCCCTTGGTGCTGCAATGGCCGCTGGAAATGCCAAAGGTATTGAAGTGTGGGATTTGGATTCGATTGTTGAAGTGCCGAGTGATACATTCCTACCATCTATTAGTGAAGACAGTATGTATTTTGTAAACTAAAGCTATAAATTGTAATATTTTCTGAATTTATTATTTGTTTTATAATTTTCCAAAGTGACTTTTCTAGGAAAAAATATTGAATATTCATAATTTTAAACATACGTTTTTTTTTTATTATTTTAAGATTATGGTTGTTTATTTGTTTTCCATGATTTATAAGCATTTTAAAATTTAATGTAAATATTTCGAAGGCCATTGTAAAATTCTGATATTGAAAATTGTATGGGGTAATTTTAAATGATTCAGTTCTAATAATTTTATATTGAATTAAAAAACTCAATTGAAAAGTACTATAAATGACAAAATTGGAAGTTGAGAAAACAATGAAGTAGAGCTAAACTTTAATTGAAAAAAATGTATTATTCTGAACACTTTAAACTTATGTAATTTTTGTTAGAAAATGCACTTATTTTTCTACAGATTTATTTGATTTTTCATCTTTTAGAACGAGATATGAGATATTCGCGATGGAAGATGGCCATAGCCCGAAGCTTGGATTGGACAAGCGACAGAAACGAAGAAGATGAAGGTAAGATTTCTTTTTAAGCTTGTGTCTTTATGCTTGTTCTTCTCTATAAATACAGTTTTGCCTTCGATATAATAAGACTTTATTTTTAAATTTTGCATTTGCCTAAGTTGTCATTATTGTGGTAGAATTGGCTATCAGACTGACTAAATTTAAATTTGCTGTTGTCTTGTGGGACATAATAATTGGTTAAAAAATCATAATAGGTATGTATGAAGAAATATTTTCCTGATTAATTTATTTTATGGGACAAGCACATTTTATTTTATTACTAATCTTGAATAAAAATTTCTGTATATATTTTGCTTAAAATTTGCACTTTATTCTCGTATAACCGATACCGGTACTAGTAGTGTGTTTCTCTTACATAATTCTTTGGTGTACTTAAATATTTTATTTTGTTTTGGTGATGACGGCGACAGGCTTGCCGTCTATCGCTAAGTTTGAGGAGAGCGTTGGTAAGTTGTTGGCATGCTTTCAGCTTTTCGTCATCTGCTGTTAACATCACTTGGCTGTAGCATTTTTACCTTTGTGTTGTTTGCAAAGTACTCTTATATGTGTTTTAAAAAAATCTAGATTTCTACTGACTCATTGTTAATTGAGAAGTACATTCTATATTTTATTATATTTTAGTTGCCTATAATTTTTAATTAACCCGGGTTCGATCCCGACCGAAGCCAAATATTATTTCGAATTTTAAATGGCACAAAATTAACCCCTGTGATGTACTCTCCACGCCAGCAATGAGTGCCCGTGAGGTGACGCCTGGTAAGCGCCCACACGCTATAAATATTTCATCATTACCGATATCTGTGTGCAAAGCAGTTTGGTACACGCAGCATTGGGTAATATGCCGTGGTGATATATTCATTTATTTACAAAAATATTTTTCAATACTGACACATCAACATTTTCACCAAACAAGTTGTTGACATATAACCCTATTAATATAGTTATTTTATAACGATATGGTGTCTTCAGTTTTTAAATTAATTGTAAATTTTCTAATTGGCTAGTGCTCAGTCATGTATATGTCTAAACATAAATAAATGGTCAATTTTGATGTTATTTTTACATCCTTTTTGAATAAATATTCTACCTGTGATATTTTCAAAGATGAAAACTTCCTTGTAAAAACTAATGGAGTAGTAGCATATTGTAGTTATAAAGTTTGAGTGCCACCGGCAAGTCTCAACACATGTTTCACTTCCATACACACACATGGACAACAATGAAGTATTTATTTGTCATAGGCCCGGTTTTAGGCCCATGGCCCATACCCGGCAAGAAATGTCTAATTACATAAAGTTTTTGTGGCACCTATCCATGAAGAACAAATAAAATTATCACAGAGTTGATCGTCGTACTTTATAAAAACATAAATAAATAACATTTAAAAAGATGAAAAGTCAATAATAATAATAAATAAATAAATAAGAGATAATGTAATTTTTTTGTAGTCAAGGGATGTAAAATGAAAACGTTAAACAAAATTTTAGACGAGTGACTGCACTAAGGACTTAGTATATACTTAAGTCGTTAGTGCAGTCAAGACTAACGTATTAGTCGAAACGTTGGCATGAAATAAATAATTTCACTGCAGACTGCTTGTCCGATTATTTTTCCTTCGGGACTTTACTCTAATATCGATGTGATATTTTCATTATATCTGGCAGTTAACTGACATTTTATCCAGACATGGAAAACCGGGCCGTAGTATCATAAATTTAAACAAATAATGTTATTTCATATTGAAAGAAGCTTTCAGAACTTATATTTAATAAAAAAAGCAATATTTGGATTTAAGTTCTGTAATTTTTTTATTATAGTACGACTTTTCAACAGCGAAGTGCTGCCTTCATCAGGAAAATGACAAACAATAATATTACGGGTATCGTAGATGTAGGGAAATAGAAATGGTATGAAAAAACTCGATTAATGTAAAAACATAACTTTTATTAGACTTTGATAGTTCTTAACCGATAATTTTAAATTCAATTTTAATATAAATATTTGAAATTTTACAAATATTGCTCATTTGTAATGATAGCCATGAAATTGAAACAAAGTTACGATCCTCCTTGAAAGTTACAAAGAAATGCGTATCGTTTGAACTGTTAGAAATTCGGTTTTCAGGTAAAAGTTACAGATAATTCAATTCTGCAACTATTTTAAATTTGATTTGAAAATATGTGTAGAATGTAATTATCGACAATTTTTATTTAAAATATTTTTGTTTAAAATTAATTGGTGACTTGTGCGAGCAAAATCTGATTTCTCATGTTAAACGCCTATGGCCAGATTTTAAATTAACATCCTGTATAATGTTTCTTGAAATATTACTTCTCGAACATTGGTACTTTGGTAATCATGTAACAAATTTATATAAAATCGAAAAATATTTATTCGTGAACAAGTAGTAAAGCTAAATAATTTTAAAACAATTCTTCAGCAAAAAGTTACAACGAATTAAACATGTTATAACCATTCCTGGCGTCAATTTGATTGTCTGAGGCGCGGGCAGCCACGTGACTGACATATGCTTGTATAGCCCAACAAGGTTGCCAAGAGTATAGCTTGTGTACCTTGCCTGTGTTGCCAAATTAAAATTAGCGCGCCAAGAAATCTTTGTATCGTAGATAGCAGTACAAGCAGCGGAATTAAAAAAAAAATATTTTAAAAATTAAGTATATATATTAGAAAGTAAAATAACAAGATATTCATTAATAATAACTAGTTTTACAATTTTATTTATTAATTGGGGATTCCACTCATATCGAATTTTTATATAAATTATATACATAATTAATTTTTCCCATATACCTGTGTTATTGACGCAAATTTCTTTTCTATATGTTTTATAACTTTATATAAATGCTAAAATACACTTTCAAAACGCGCGGATTTGCCGGGCTTGATGACGCAACCGAACCCGGCTCTCTTTTATTGGCCGGCCCTGTAAGTGGGCGTTCCCATGAACAAACCAGTGACTCCCAGACTGTTCCACTGAGTATTTCGTTAATGTTATGCGACTACACACTATTATTTTTACAAATACTTAAATACTAATAAACTATAACACAATATACTAAATTTACGATAAGTAATAGTAAAGAAAATACGAACAAAATGAAATTTTCAAATACAAACCGATATAACCTTAGCCGCACAACATGTTTTAGAACAAGTGGTTTAGAACCCAGCACTGGGTTCGCTTACATCGTACCGGTAACGGTGGATACCAAATATTTGCCATTTTTTTTACTTCCAAAAAAATTCGAATTTTAAAAAAAGAAAAATTAGGGAATTTCTTAATATGAAAATACTATAACATATAAAAAATAAAAAAATCGTGGAATCCCCATTGTACGTTCAAATTAATTTGGCAACACAAGTAAGGTACACAAGTTGTACTCTTGGCAATCATGTTGGGCCATACAAGCAAATGTCAGTCACGTGGCTGCCCTCGCCTTATAGGCGAGATATTGAGGTGCGGGAGACCACGTGACTTTGACAAGTGTTTGTGGGGCCCAGACATGGTTGCTAAGAATACGGCTTGTGTACGTTGCCTGTGTTGCCAAATAAATTTAAGTGTAAAATTAATTAATAAAATTATAAAGCTAGTTATTATTAATGAATATCATGGTGTTTTACTTTTTAACGAATGAACTTATTTTTAAAATATTTTTTTAAAAAATTATGCGACTTGTACTGCCATCTATGACACAAAGATTTCTTGGCGCGCTAAATTTAAGGAAAATCATCAAATGAATGTTGAACGTCTTGTATATTTTAAAAATTAAGTTTATATGATAGAAAGTAAAACACCATGATATTCATTAATAACAATTAGCTTTACAATTTTATTAATTAATTTTACACTTAAATTTATTTGGCAACACAGGCAACGTACACAAGCCGTATTCTTGGCAACCATGTTTGGGCCCCATGAGCACTTGTCAAAGTCACGTGGCCTCCCGCACCTCGTTGTTTGGCTATATAAACACAAGTATCTATTATACTCAATGCATAAATGCAACAATGGGGTCCTCCACTATATTTTTTTTATGAAACTATTTAAACTGAAAATGATGTAATTTTAGAAAGTCTTTATTGTTATTCGTTAAGCCGTAATATTTTTTTTAATATTCTGTGACGTAGATATATAGATTATGTTAGGCATTTTCATAAACTTAGTCGGAGCTATCCGACGGATCTGTTTGTTGACGTCTGAACTTTTTAATTTTAAAAAAATCAAAATGTTGATATTTGAGAATAAATGATCTGTTTTAAAACGCTATTATAAAATATCTTGTATGTAATACATTGCGAAATTAGGCACTTGACGTGTTGTATTACATGCTTACGCTCGTGCGTACAAATTTCACGTCGCGTGCCGAAAACACCATTATTTCGCAATTTATTACATAAATAGCTATTTTAATATTAGTTTAATTTTATGTTTGTTCAATTTATATGATTGTTGATATTTTCTAAACAAACGTAAAAATTCAAGTGTCATAGAAATGAAGTAACATTTATATGAATGAATTAAATTGACCCTTTATTTTCACGACACATGAAATAAAACGATTGTTTATTTCTGTGATACTTGAATTGAATTGTTTGTTTAATTCTACGATACATGCGTTAATATGACTGTTGATAATTTTAAAACAATCAATTTAAAAGGCACTGTCATATAAATTAATGTATCGTAAAAATAAACTCTTATTAAAATGAAAGATTTAAATTGATTGTTGTATTATAATGTTTGTTGATAATATAATTACAAAATTTTCTAACAAACATTTTAAATCATCTTTTCAATTTATTTCAATCTATATTAGTTGAATTTATATGATTGTTCATATTATCCAAACTATTGTGCAAATTCAATAATCTTAGAAATGAAGTAATATTTATAGGAATGAATTAAATTGACCCTTTATTTTCACCACATGAATTAAAACGATTGTTTATTTCTGTGTTACTTGAATTAAGTTGTTTGTTTAATTTTACGATAGATGCATTGATAAATTTAAAACTATAAATTTAATTAGCGCCGTGGTGTCTATTTCAAGAACTATTTGCAATTCGGCCATTCTTTCATAGATGGCTCCACCGATCACATTTGTAATATAAAACAAAATAAAACTTTTATCGTATAATAGTGTACAAATTTTGGAAATTATTTGATTAAATATTTATTATGTTTGATATTACATACATATACTTTTATACTCATCCTCGTGATCTAATGTCACTAATAAATTACAACTATCTGTTAAAAGTTACGAAAGTGATCTGTGAAAGAATGGCCGTATTGCAAATAGTTCTTGAAATAGATACCACGGCGCTAATTAAAATGATAATATTAAATTTATCAACAGTCATATTATGAGTATAAGAATATATGTGTGTAATATCAAACATAATAATTATTTATTTATTTATTTATTTTTGTTATTTGGGAAACCAACAGATAAATCCATTTACAGGTTTCCTCGGTATACATATACTATTACAATTTGAAAAATTACAAACACATAAATTTAGCACAAAATAAAACAAAAGAAAAATATCGCTTGAAATTTTACAAATACAATACAAACAATAAACATTGAACGTAATTATACATTATTTTTGTAAGTCTCGTTTAAATTGAAATAAAGTTGAGCAAAAAGGATCTAAGTGCTGAAAATTTTCGTTATAGCATTGCATAAATCTTTGCACAGGAGAGTTCTTATAATTATTAGAATTGTAATTTTTTGTATAGAATAAATGCTTGTTGCGCACTACTACATTTGGTATATGAAAATTAAAGTTAACAAGAATGTCAGGACAATTAACATGATTATTTAAAATTTTATATAAGAAAATCATGTCAGCATTAGATCTTCTTTTCTCGAGGGTTAACATATTTAAAGTGCTTAATGAAAGTTCATAATTACTTTCATTTAGACCAAATTTAAACTTAAGCAGTGAAATAAACTTTTTCTGAACAGATTCTAATCTAGTAATATTACTGGCATACGACGGGCTCCAAACTTGAGAAGCATATTCGACAATAGGACGTACTAAGGTATTAAATAATAGAATAAATGAATTGATGTTATTGAAACGATTAAGTGACCTGTATATAAATCCTAATGTTTTGTATGCTTTTCTAGCTATGGTATCCGTATGTTCGTTAAATAATAATTTGGGATCAAACAAAACACCCAAATCTTTAATTGTTGTTTTTCTTTCTAAAGTACAATTATTCAACCTGTACGAGAAATTGAATACATTTTTATTTCTTGAAAAAGATACCACACAACATTTATCTATGTTTAAATGCAAGTCAATATCAGTACAGAATTGTTGTAAATTAAGCAGTTCGCTTTGTAATCGGATACAGTCTTGTACATCATGAATTTCAGTGAATATTTTCAGATCGTCGGCGTAAAGTGAGAACTTGCAATGTGTAAAACATTTATAAATAGAATTTATATACAAATTGAACAGCAAAGGACCTAAGTGTGACCCTTGAGGAACACCTGATGGTACTGGAAATGATCGAGACTTGTAACCGTTACAAAAAACGAACTGCGAACGATTTCTTATGTAGGAATCAATCCAACGTAATAGAGAGCCATGAATACCATAAGACAACAGAATGGCAATAAGATTATCATGATTGACTCTGTCAAAAGCTTTACTGAAATCAGTATACACCACATCAACTTGAACTCTTTTATCCATGCAACCACTGATGAATTCAGTAAAAGGTATTAAATTACTTAAAACCGACTTCTTCTCAGAGAAACCAGTTTGTTGAGGAATTAGGATGTTGTTATAGTCTGGTTTAATTTTATCAACAACAAGAGACTCAAAAATTTTGCCAAAACATGAGAGAATAGAAATAGGTCTGTAGTTGCATATATTATTTTTGTCACCTGATTTAAAAATTGGAGTAATATAGGATACTTTCCATTGATGAGGAAATACACCGGTTTTCAGGGAACTGTTGAATAAAAGGAAAAGCGGGTAAGCAAGATAATGTGCGCAATTTCTTATGAACAGTGGGTGTATTTTATCAGGCCCGCACCCTTTATTTACATTTATGTTACATAAGCATTTAAAAATTTCATCTTGACTAATAAATAGATTAGCCGAATTAATAGAGTTGAGATTTGACGTCAGTAACCTGTTAGTACTATTATTATTAGTATTAGTAGAAGTGGTGTATACTGATTTAAAGTACGTAGCAAAGAGATTACTTATATCTTCGCCATTATTTGCTGCAGAGTTGTTATAATGCATCGAATTTGGTAGACTGCTGTCTTTTTTTAAGTATTTTATGTGTTGCCAAAAATGATTAACATTTGAGTGCAAGTTATCTTCAATATATTTAATGTAATTTTTGTAATCCGTATTCATGCATATTTTCACTCTGTTACGTAGAATTGAAAAGCTATTATACGCATTTTGGTCTTTGAGCAACTTCCACTTTTTATGAAATTTATTTTTCTCTTTAATAATCTTTATTAAGCTTTCGGAGAACCATTTAGGATACTTTTGGTTTTTGTGACGAATGGTAGGGCAGTAAACATCAAGAAGACTGTACAATATATCATAAAATATTTTGACATTGTCGTTTACGTTAGTACTTGAGAGTTTGGTGTCCCAATCAATAGCTGATAGTTTCCATATAATATTCTCATAATCACATTTTTTGAAATTGTATGAGGTGTGATTAGCAAAAGTTAATGGTTTATGATTATGAAGAGAAAAATCGATTTCAATGGCAGGATGATAATTATCTAATTTACTTAATGGAAAGTTGCATACAGTTAAATTTACAACGAAATTACATAATATAAGATCAAGTATTGAGTTCTTATGATTCACAAAACTATTAAATTGATACAGATTACACAGGGACATGGTATTAATTAAATTACGATGAATGTCATTGTTGATATGAAAGTTAGGTGAAAGGGTATTATCTTGAACTGGAGACCACTGGATGTCCGAGAGGTTATAATCACCCATAATTAAAATGTTATTGTTGGGATGTTGCATACACACATTAGATAATTTATCGAAGTGATTGTCGTAGATCGTTAGGTCACTTTTTGGGGGAATATAAACACAACATAAAAGGGATTTCTGTTGATTTGAATTAGATACAGCCACCCAAATGTCTTCAGCTGAAGAACACCATTCAAGATGCACCCGAGAATGAAATTTCTTTGAGATGAGGAACATTACACCACCACCTTGTTTACTAATTGAATTATCACGATCCCGTCTATACACAGAGAATTTGGAGAGATCACATATTTCACTGTCACTGATAGTGTCATTCAACCATGTTTCTGTTACACAAATGACATCATAATTGCAGGCAGATATTTCATTGTAAAAATCAATAAGTTTAGTCTTGAGTCCACGAACGTTCTGATAGTAAATCGAGATCATTTTTAAATTGTTTGTGTGATAGTATTTTTACTATAATATTTTTATTTAATTAACTTTATTCAAATCATTTTCAGAGTTAATCAAAATAATGGGAGAATTCTCGTTTTTTCTAACAAATATTTTAGAATTTTTAACCCACGCATACTTGTAACTTTTCTCGCGTGTATGCTCTTTGGTTTTCTTCAATAAAAGTTTGTTGTATGGGCTCAGATGATCATTTACGTATACATTGTTTTTTTCGTTGAAACCTATCATATCCGATTTTAAAAATTTTATATTATCAACAAACATTTTAATACAACAATCGATTTAAATCTTTCATTTTAATAAGAGTTCATTTTTCTTTCATTTTAATAAGAGTTTATTTTTACAATAAATGATTTTATATGACAGTGCCTTTTAAATTGATTGTTTTAAAATTATCAACAATCATATGAACGCATGTATCGTAGAATTAAACAAACAATTTAATTCAAGTATCACAGAAATAAACAATCGTTTTAATTAATGTGTCGTGAAAATAAAGGGTCACTTTAATTCATTCCTATAAATGTTACTTCATTTCTACGATACTTTAAATTTTTACAATTGTTTGGAAAATATGAAAAATCATATAAATTCAACTAATATAGAATGAATGAATTATTGAAAAGATAGTTTTGTATTGACTGATGATTTAAAATGTTTGTTAGAAAACTTTGTAATTATATTATGAACAAACATTTTAAGACAACAATCAATTTAAATCTTTCATTTTAATAAGAGTTTATTTTTAAAATACATGAATTTATATGACAGTGCCTTTTAAATTGATTGTCTTAAAATTATCAACAATCATTAAATCATGTATCGTGGAATTAAACAAACAATTTAATTCAAGTTTCACAGAAATAAACAATAGTTTTAATTTATGTATCGTGAAAATAAAGGGTCAATTTAATTTATTCATATAAATGTTACTTCATTTCTATGATACTTTAATTTTTACGTTTGTTTAGAAAATATCAATAATCATATAAATTGAATAAACATAAAATTAAACTAATATTAAAAAGAAAGTTTTGTGCTGACTGAATTGGGATTACATGAATCACACGAAAACTTATACATAGCCTTCTTCAAATCACGACTTACGCATTTCTCGACTCCGCAAATCTACCCTATGAAGTTAGCATGTACCGAAATGCTCAAATCTCGACATATGCACCGTTCGACAAGATGGCTGACTAGTACACTGTGAAGTATAAAAAAATTAGGATTAGGTTACGTTATTGGTAGTATTTTTTTTTTTTAATTGTACTACGAAGTGTATTTGTTAGCTATCTGTCTAACGATGCACAAATCAAGATTTGAGAATTTCCATACGCGCTAACTTCATGGGCTTGATTTGAGGAGTCGAGAAATGCATAAATCTTGTTCGAAGAAGGCTATGAAAAAAGTTTTCGTGTGTTGAGACCCTAGCTACTGAATTGATTTAAAGTGTTTGTTTGAAAAATATGTAGGTAATTATATTATCAACAAACGTTGTAATTCAACAATCAGTGTAAATCCTTTAAATCTTTTTAATGAGAGTTTATTTTTACGATACATTAATTTGTACTACTGTTTTAAAATGTGGGAATAAATGTTAAAATGGCATTCCATAAAATCACGACTTATGCATTTCTCGACTCCGCAAATCTAGCACATGAAGTTGGCGCGTCTTGAAATACTCAAATCTTGACTTATACACCGTTTGACTAGATGACTGACTAGTACACTGTGGAGTATAAAATGAATTAAGATAAGTTTACGTTATTGGTAGTATTTTTTATTTACAAATTGTACTCCGGAATGTACTTGTCAGCCATCTTGTCTAAGGCTGTGTTTATGTTGGAGCTGCGATAAACGATAAGAGCGGCGATACTAGCGAAGCAGTGCGAATGGATGCATACATTTAAATCATTTAAATGTAGGTGTTTACATTGAAGCAGCGCACAAAGCTACGCTTAGGAGCTGAGCAGCGATAAGAGCGTCGAGAACGAATTGAATGTATTTCTACGCTCTCATCGAGACAAGACAAGTGATGCAGCGATATCTCGATTTTTTTTTTTTATATAACATAAATATTATACAAAATATAATATTTGTCGGTATAAATAAATATTTTAATTGCCTCTTCATTTACATTCATATTTATTTATTTTCAATTTATTGGGTTTTAGTAAGAAGAAAATGCTATAACATTCAAACACCAGACTTAGTAAAATAATGTTTTAATCAATGGTACGCGTTTATTATATTCATCTTGCTTGTAATGTTAATTTAGTTACTATTTCTAATTATAAATTCGAGACTCTCGAGTCGAGATCAAGAAAAAGTAAGGAAAAATATGACGAGACAAGATGCAGAGAAATCTCGTCCTCGAAAATTTGAGACGAGACGAGAGTGGATTGTTTCTCGCCATATCTCGTTTCGCGGCAACACTAGGCAAGACGCTAGGCTAGAGATGGAGGTAGACAAATTAATTAGCGAAGTACTTGTTAGATCTCCATTATGGGATCAAACAAATAAAAACCATCACAATAGATATTACAGTACATTTTGTCAAAAATTATATGTCATTTACAATAGAATTGTGACACAAGTAAGTTTTAAACAAATCACGAATATTTTGTGCAACCAGGGTTGGTCTACCATTATTAGTTGTGGTATTTCATTATTTTGGAATATTTAATGTATCTTCTAAATGATGTTCAATACCTTCCATATCAATGATTGTGTTATGTAGGACACAAATAGCTTTAAAAATATTGTCATCAACATTTATATCAGTTTCTATCGCTGCTGTTATCGTCGCTCTTATAGCTTTTATCGCAGCTCCAACATAAACACATCAAAGAAAGATAGATTTGATTCGCTTTTATCGCTGCTCTTATCGTCGCTCTTATAGCTTTTATCGCAGCTCAAACATATTCACACCCTAACGGTGCGTAAGACAAGATTTGAGCATTTCCATACTCGCCAGAAATGCATGTCATGATTTGAAGAAGGCTATGTAAAAGTATTAGTGAGTTGCGACCCTAGCAGTTATTTTCTGCATTCATGTACTTGAAAATGAATGCCGTACAAAAAGACGATAGCAGAAGGTTTAAAAAGTGATAATTTGGAATAGAATACTTGTGTGACGTAGATATGGAGATGAAGAAATAGTATTAAAACTCGATTATTTTTAAAACTAACTTATTTTAAAGTTTGATAGTACTTAACATACAGTTTTAAGGTCTAGTTTTAATATAAATGACCCATTTTCTAATTTGTGATCACGATGGTGGACCCCATTGGCCAGTAATATGAAAGCTGAGAATCCTGCGTGTAACTATGAACTGTCACTAACACCAATATTATCTCAAACTTTTGTATACCATTTACTCAAAAATACCATATAAATTGAAAAAAAAATCGTTTGAATTAAGTTTAATTAATATAAATTAAAACTTAAAATATGTAAGATATAATTTTTATATTAAAAAATATGTAATATCTGCTCTCAAGAAAAAACATTGTTTCAGTGCCATTGTTGATGTCACAAACTCATCTCAATACTTCTAAAAAATCATATCTTGTTTCATATATACATAGGTAGCGGGATTTATAATGAAGTAACGCAAGAAGTGATGCAAGATGCAACGCAGGTACAAAGCAAGAATATTTTGTATGATATAAAATTATAAATAAAGTATCATCTTCATCCCTTACTACTTGCGGCCGGTCACAGCGCGTGTTGAACAGGTGTCACTCACATGTCTCTTCCATAGTTGTCATTGAACTGGCTGCTGTTTTAACAGCAAATTTATTAAAATTGAAAAAAAGAAATTTCACAAAAGAACCAACTGATATTATAGTTATTAACGTCATTACGCCGCTATGAGGCAAATAACAGACGCGGTTGAGGTTTATAATCAGCCGAGTTCGTTATTTGCATAATTGGCCGTGTGGCGTTCAAGATTTTTCGTAATATTATAAAATAAAATTAAACATTTAGGAATAATAAAATTCTTCTCTTTGTCATAATGAACAACTTTTTTGTTGATTTATAAATTCTCCTTGACAACGGTTCATCAAGATGCTGTTATTTTTCTAGGAACATTTGATCTTTAATTGCAGGCGACTGTTATAAAAAATAACGACCGGCGTCCGTTATTTTTATCTTTTTACTTTTGTTTTTAGTCCTGTTATATCATAGTAACAGTATGATATTACGAAATAGTTATTTATTATATAACAAGTTATGAGAAATACAAAATATCGTGCGAGTGTAAATTGACGCACGACGCGTAGCGGAGTGCAAGTCAACACACACGAGCTAAGATATTTGTATTTCGTACAAGTTATGAACATTATTTTTTAGACGAACTTAAATAAATTTTACTTTTTTTACAAAACTGAAATTTAGGTTCAAACGTACGGACACCTGACAAATGAATAATGTATACATATAGCCAGAAAATAATGACATATTAACCTAGCAACCGTGTCAACTATTACGATATGAAATATATCGTAACACTAATGTCATAAGTTAAACTTTCAGTGTTAGGACACTTCGTTGATATGTCATACTTATCACAATGGTCGTCTAAAAAAGGTATAACAAGTCTCCAAAATGACAAGCTGTCACCTGTCATCGGCTAGGGTCTAAACACACGAAACTTGTACAGAGCCTTCTTCAAACCACGACTTATGCATTTTTCGACTCCGCAAACCTAGCCCATGAAATTGGCGCGTATGGAAATGTTCAAATCTTGACTTGTGCACCGTAAGACAAGAAGGCTGAGAAGTACACTCCGGAGTACATTTTTTAAAAAAGAACACTATCAATAACGTAATCTGATCCAAATCCTTATTCATTTTATACTCCACAGAGTACGAGTCAGCCATGGGCTAGATTTGCGGAGTCGAGAAATACATGTCGTGATTCGAAGAAGGCTATGTAAAAGTTTTCGTGTGTGTCTTGCAATCCCGTGTCACCGGTAAAAGCACAAACATATTGATATTTGAAATGAAATAGTACTTCCTGATTGGTCAAAGGTAGGAGCAGTAACGCAAAAGTTATTATAAGGCCTATTTATAATGAAGTAACGTAAAACGCAACGCAACGACGCAACGTAATCAGTAAAGCAAACACAAAATATGTGATTTATAATAACGCCGAAGATAACATTTCTAACCAATCAAAAGAATTCTGTATATATTGTTGAAATTCAACTCGCTTTTATTTATACTCTTTCTAGTCTTTATGACACATGACATATAAATAAGTGTATAAAATAATTTGAATAGAAATGGACAGTGACAACGATATAGCTGCGGCAATACTGTTTCTGACTCGGTGATTCTCGGTTAATTCGATTAATTTTGTATCATCCATAATTATTTTTCGCATCGCTTTGAAAATCTAACCGGTCTAACCATAAAATGTACAATTTATTATGTAATTTTGACAGTTCACGAACATATCGATCGATAATACAGATTTTTATAGTAAAACTGAAACACTGAATTCTGATTGGCTAAAGGTACAAAAGTAAGGTAGAAAGATGAAAGTTGGTCAGCTTTGGCGTTGCGTTGCGTTACGTTACTTCTGCGGCTCTGCGCTGCGTTTCATTATAAAACGGTATATGCTGTACCGTACATTTATCTTTTGCGTTACCTTACTGCAACTGTGTTACCGCTTGCGTTACTTAATTATAAATAGGCCTTAACGCAAAAGATAAATGTACGATACAGCATATACCGTTTTATAATGAAACGCAACGCAGAGCCGCAAAAGTAACGTAACGCAACGCAACGCCAAAGCTGACAAACTTTCATCTTTCTACCTTACTTTTGTACCTGTAGCCAATCAGGATTCAGTGTTTCAGTTTTACTATAAAAATCTGTATTATCGATATGTTCGTGAACCGTCAAAATTACATAATAAATTCTACATTTTATGGTTAGACCGGTTAGATTTTCAAAGCGATACGAAGAATAATTATTATGGATGATAGAAAATCGAATTAATCCAGAATCACATGTAACAGGCTCCGCTCACTACCCACCCGATCCCCGCACCGCTCCTAACAGCACCCTTTTCTGAACATGTCTCGGGTACTTTTACTTATGTACATATGATGCAAGCTATCTGTCCGACAAATATCGAAAATCTGCTAACGGTTATAACTTAACTATAGATACAAAGATCATCTCCTATTGTACATACTGCCTTGAGGGATGATTTTTCAAAAACGCCAAAACACTTGATTTCTTACCAAAAGCATAAATAAGAATTTTTATATCCCTAACTTGAGAAATGATGGGTTTTCCATACAAATTTTCTTCTCCTATTTCACCCCCTTCAAGTTTTATTTTCGCGACAAAAGGTAGCCCATGTGCTTCTCCAATTATAGATTTTATGTTTGCGTTAGCGGTCATGTTGCGTTTAACGTTACTTTATTATAAATAGATCTTTAAAGAATCGTCATATCTTTGACAGTTTCATAAAAAAAATCTGATGTGGACACCACATGACTTCCTTGTACGCCTGTTAAACTATACATATTTTGTTAATAATTAAAATATGTATTATACCAGACCCAATCATAAAATTGCAACGTATTTGACATAATTTGACATTGACATTAAATTCTTTATTTTTTTTTGTCCTAATTCAAAGCAACCTTAATTACAGAAACCAAAAAGTACATAATTTTCAAATTAACATATCTCGCTTATACAAAAAGCTAATTTAATCATACTCGCTGTTTTAGACGCAGAATTCAATTCTCTAAAACTTTTATTTGAAGCATTTATTTCTAAAATCAAAATAACACCATTTTTTTCAAGAAAAATTGATAACAGCTTCAAATAAAGTATCACTTCCGGTTAGACCATTTTAACTAAAATCTATTATGTTATTTCCATTGATATAAAAGTCTTATATACCAAATTTGAAAAGTTTTGGATTATATTTTAATATAGTTTTTCATTAAAATCTATTATAGGCTTCAAGTAAAGTATCACTTCCGGGTAACCATTTTAACTAAAATCTATTATGTTATTTCCATTGATATAAAAGTCTTATATACCAAATTTGAAAAGTTTTGGATTATATTTACCTCCCGCTACCCTTGGTGAGGGAGGTATAGGGATCGTGCTAAAAATCTCATATCGAGATTTTAGTAAATGACCACGTTTTAAGGTCCGTAGAATCCATTTTTAACATTTTCACGATGATGTCTGTATGTGTGCGTGCATGTATGTGTATGGATTTTGTCTTCGCTCTAACTTAAATAGTATCATTCAGAAAATTCTGAAACCTTGTATTTCTATCCTTTTCTAATATGAAAAGAAGCCATTAGATTTTGGTGTAAATCGGATAACCGGATATGGCACTTTACCTGAAGCTCATAGTGGTTTTTCTTCAAAAAATACCATTAAATGTCATTTTTTCGAATTTTATGTCTTATGAAAATTAAAGATTATTGAATTTTGTAAAGGAATACATTAATACTTTTTCTATATATTTTACAGATAAATTTAAAAATATTTTTTTTTATTAGTCGCGAAGCCTAAAATAAACACAATTCCTTTGTTACACAGTTCATTTTTCAAATGAATGTAACTGACAGTAAATGTCACTGTCAGGAAACTTATCACTTCAAATTAATAATAGTGACATTTTAAAAAGAAAATAGTAAATAAAGCAATAGTTTTCTGTAATGGAACAGTTTGCAGCGTTAGTAAATACGTAGGTATGTATGTATTTAAATTAATAAAAATTAAATAGCGGGAGGTTTTGTGTTGGCCACATCAGGAGTGGGATCACGTAAAAGTGAAAACGATATTGCGATTATCGAGAAAACGATATTCGTTTCCTTAGCGATCACGTAAAATTAGTCACTCACTACGTTTTCAACTTCGGTTATTTCCGTAAAGTGACTACGTTTTGTGAAAACGATATCGTTTATGGACTAATGTTTTTGTATTATATAGTAGTTTTGACAGATAATTTACTTGAATGTCATTAAAATTTTTAATTTAATGTCAAAAAGTATTATTCTCGCCTTTCGTTTTTATTTCGTTCATAATAGTAATGCTGTAAAAATTGAAGAAGGATACAAGTTAAATTATCAATTAGTTGCAGTTTCCATGTATCATCTAATTTTGTTCCTTTTGATATTTCAGAAGAAAAATTTATGAAATAAACAAAAATTTTTCTAAATATAGGTATAATTAAAACTTCAATAGACCTTTTAAGACTGCAAGTATACAAGATTGTTATTTTAAAGTAATCTAGTTTTCATTAAGTTTTATATTTCAAGTAAATAAAGTTTGGGCCACATTTAAATAACGGCGCACAACCTTTGGGAGGGCTGCGGAAAATGATCAATTCACAAATTTTATGTAAAAACTACAAAATATTAATCACAAAACACAGGCTAGAATCGTTATATTTGATGCTTCGCAGAATACAATATTATTAAAATATTAATAAAATTTTCTTTCTTGGATTTATTCTTGTAATCAATCAAATTATGCTCTGTTGTAATCAACACTTTACAGTTATTGGAATATCAATATTGCCAGAAAATATTTCTTTTTTGGTAGTTCATCATAAGCATTTGGTTCTTCGCAACATGCTTATTAAAATATTCATGAATTTTTTTCTTAGTTTCATTCTTGTAATCAATTTTCATTTTATAATTATCGTATTTTATCACAATTATTTCATTTTCGCCTTTCTAAATAAAAAATACCTTTCAAATTTAATATATTAATTTATTTTTAAATCATTTCTAATGACATTTCTTTCAAAAACGTCAAATTCAACTCACTGCTCACTACATTGTTTTACCTAAATGCAAGTAAATAAGAAAAGGATATACCTATACCCAAATGTATGAAATAAGAAGAGACGGAAGAAGCGACTATCGTTTTCACATGCTTTGAGCGTGTCGACTAGAATTAATATTTTTTTCAGTCTAAAACGATATCGTTTTCGGTTTTCACTATTTACGTGATCACATTTTCACTTGTCGACAGTCGCAATATCGTTTTCACAGTTACGTGATCCCACTCCAGATTTTTTTAATATAGTTTTTCATTAAAATCTATTATAGGCTTCAAGTAAAGTACCACTTCCGAAAGTTATGTAATGACCAAAAAAGGAGGTGCACAACTAGATGTTATAACATTCCTAAATACAAAATTTTAACTTTCTACGGCTTCCCATTTTTCAGTTATGCGAGATACGTACATACGTACGTACAGACGTTACGACGAAATTAGTCAAAATGGATTCAGGGATGGTGAAAATGGATATTTCCGTTGAAATCTGGAAACCGAAATTTTTCTCGATTACAACACTTCCTTTACTTCGTACAAGGAAGTAAAAAACTGTGTAAATTTCTCTCTTTCTATAATATTATTTGTAATAATTACATATTGTAATACAATAATTTAAACAATATGACATTATACAAGCTAATATAAATTCAGAAGTTAATAATGTTGATAATTGAGACATTTTCTTCGAGAATAGTAATCTTGAATTCCTAAGTACAGCCATAAATTTATGGAACAAAAACATTATGGCCCATTTACTGTTACTCCATTAAAATTTCAGTCTCGTATTAGGCCTATTAATATCCATACCATTAATATGCTACGTTGGACATCTCTTGAATGCAGAATAGAATACGTACAAAAACTATTCGTTCCATGGACACATAATTTACAAAAAAAAGGATGCTTCATGTACCGATTTCTGCGTTATACTTTTTCTATCTTAATCAAAATCTTTCTAAAATAAAACTATTCTAAGGTAGTGAATCGTTAGTCGCTGAAATCTAACCTAGAGGACATACCTGTATTCGAAACCGGTCCGTTCTGTTGGGGTGCATGTCTGTAAATTATGTATGAGGTAGTGCATGCATTGAAATAATTTGAATGTGATAGAATATTGCATAATTCACATATGTTGTGTTGCATGATACATGATAAACCGACTTTAAATTTTAGATTTATTCACTGTGTCAATGTGGCTTGGTGCATTGAAATTTTATTTAACGCTGTAACATAAATTGTATCATACGATTGGACTGATAGTATGTTTATATTATTTGAATTTGAATTGTTTCGCCAGAAATCTTAAGATTTATATGTTATTATTAATGTACTCTAATATTTGTTGTTAAATCATTTATCATGTTAATATTAAACATTTGCTAACAAAAAAATATTTTTATACTTCACTTATCATTGTACACACTCACATAATTTAGTATTATAGAGGCAGTTAATTTAATAGTATAAAACCCGTCTTTAATTTAAGAGGTCATTTAAAAAATTCTTTGAACTTTGATCCACCTTCAGAATGAAGTATGAGTGATTTGGTAATGGGGTTATCAACCACATTAAAATTAAGCATATTTTAAAAACATTTTCAAGAATTCATTTTAATATTTTTATATGGAGGTCATAGAAGGCGATGATCATATGGAAAACGAAATTTGAAAAGTGCTTCAGAGCTAAATAATATAAAAATCTGGAGTGGGATCACGTAAAAGTGAAAACGATATTGCGATTATCGAGAAGTGAAAACGACATTCGTTTCCTTAGCGATCACGTAAAATTAGTCACTCACTCCGTTTTCAACTTCGATTATTTCCGTCAAGTGACTACGTTTTGTGAAAACGATATCGTTTACAGACTAATGTTTTTGTATTAAATAGTAGTTTTGACAGATAGTTTATATGAATGTCATTAAAATTTTTAAGCTAATGTCAAAAAGTATTATTCTCGCCCTACGTTTTTATTTCGTTCATAATAGCAATGCTGTAAGAATTGAAGAAGGATACAATTTAAATTATCAATTAGTTACAGATGCCATGTATCATCTAATTTTGTTCCTTTTGATATTCCATAAGAAAAATTTATGAAGTAAACAAAAATATTTCTAAATATATAATTAAAACTTCAAGAGACCTTTTAAGACCGCAAGTATACAAGATAATTATTTTAAAGTAATCTAGTTTTTATTAAGTTTTGTATTTCAAGTAAATAAAGTATGGGCCACATTTAAATAACAGCGCACAAGGCACAACCTTAGACGGGCTGCACAAAATGATCAATTCACAAATTTTAATTTTATGTAAAAACTACAAAATATTAATCACAAAACACAAGCTAGAATCGTTATATTTGATGCTTCGCAGAATACAATATTATTAAAATATTAATAAAATTTTCTTTCTTGGATTTATTCTTGTAATTAATCAAAGTATGCTTTGTTGTAATTAACACTTTTACAGTTATTGGAATATCAATATTGCCCGAAAATATTTCTTTTGTTTGGTTCTTTCACTAAATTTTAATAGTAAATCAGGGAAATTTCAGTAGAAATAAGAAAATATCTAATCACCAAGATTTCAATTTTCTATCATAGATTTCAAAAGAGTAAAAATATATAGTAAATCAAGCATTTGGTTCTTCGCAACATGCTTATTAAAACATTCATGAATTTTTTTTCTTAGATTCATTTTTGTAATCAATTTTCATTTTATAATTATCGTATTTTATCACAATTATTTCATTTTCGCCTTACTAAATAAAATAATAAAAAATACCTTTCAAATTTAAAATATTAATTTATTTTTAAATAATTTATAATGACATTTCTTTCATTATTTCCAAAACGTCAAATTCAACTCACTGCTCACTAAGTGCAAGTAAATAAGAAAAGGATATACCTATACCCAAATGTATAAAATAAAAAGAGACATAAGAAACGACTATCGTTTTCACATGCTTCACTTGTCTACAGTCGCAATATCGTTTTCACAGTTACGTGATCCCACTCCTGATGTGCCCAACATAAAACCTCCCGCAATTTAATTTTTAGTAATTTAAATACATACCTACGTATTTACTAACGCTGCAAACTGTTCCATTGCAGAAAACTATTGCTTTATTTACTATTTTCTTTTTAAAATCTCACTATTATTAATTTTTTGACAGTGACATTTACTGTCAGTTGCATTCATTTGAAATATGAACTGTGTAACAAAGGAATTGTGTTTATCTTAGGCTTCGGGACTAATAAAAAAAATTTTTTTTTAATTTAGCTGTAAAATATATAGAAAAAGTGTTAATGTATTCCAGTAGAAAATTCAATAATCTTTAATTTTCATAAGACATAAAATGCGAAAAAATGGCATTTATGAGCTTCAGTAAAGTTCCGGTTATCCGATTTACACCAAAATCTAATGGCTTCTTTTCATATTAGAATAGGATAGAAATACAAGGTTTCAGAATTTTCTGAATCATAGTATTTGAGATAGAGCGAAGACAAAATCCATACACGTACACACATACACACACACACACACACACACACACACACATACACACACACATCATCTTGAAAATGTTAAAATGGGATTCTAGGGACCTTAAAATGTGGTCATTTACTAAAATCTCGATAAGTGATTTTTAGCACGATCCCTATACCTCCCTTACCAAGGGTAGCGGGAGGTAAAAAATATCACTTGTCGGCTGTCAGTTATGAAATAAAATTGACAAAATTAAATTGAATTTAATCATTTCGAATAAAGAAAATAAAAATAAACAGATGACAATACCTATACTGGCCGCCATCAAATAAATATGGACTGATGCTCAGTTTTTCTCTTCTACCCTTCCTGTCCCTTGACCTGCGATGTTGCTGCATCTTCATAGATTAGCATGTTCAATGGAACTGGCAACAGTGTAGAAATCTCCAGTCCATATTTAATTGACGACAAGTATAATTGATTATTTAATTTCAGTGCCACAATAATTGTTTTCACCCTATAAAATTAATAATTGTTGAATTTTTGCTGTGTGAAGTTAATGAATATTTATAAATTATACATCATTGGAGTATTAAACAAAATCTATTCAATGTTGCAATTTTTCAATATGGCGTCCATATAAAAATCATAACTTCGACTTCATAACTCATAAAAAGAAAGTGAGCATCGATATTCGCAAGAAAGTAAGAAAGAAATTTTTATATGAATTTTCGGGAAAAATAAATAAATCTTTAAAATGGTCTGCTAATGGGGCAACTTTGTCATAATTTAATCAAGTTTGTATCTCTTATAGTTTCCAAGATCCCAATGGTGAGCCTCGGAAAATGGGCAGTGGCGTAACTACCATGCGGCAGATCGAGGCAAAGCCCGGGGGCCCAGCGATTTTAGAGGCCCCATCGTAACATCCTTGTCACGAAAGCTTTAACATATAATCTCGTTAATTTATAGAAAAAAAAATTATTTTAACTATTTCATATTATTAACCGAGCTTGTGTCACATGAGCATGTAATTGTTCAACTCGCGCACCGCTCGTCGTGCAAACTTACATGCTCGCTACACAAAGAATCACTTTTACTCCTAATAACACAATATACTATTGTATCTTGTATAGATTTAGAGATAAAAGCACTGTAATATATAGAATAATTTAATGTAGTACATCGCAGAGGCTAAGACACTAAGGAAACCAGTTGACAAATTCAAATTTTTATAACATAGTAATGTTTATAACATAGTTTGTAAATGACAGATGTCAGTGTCCAAATGCAACAGTTTTAGTGACATTCTGAAAGCTTTTTTTGTACATTTAATCTTTCTTATTGTTTTATTAATTAAATATTTAAAATTGTAGGTAAAATGCATATATCCATCAGAAATACCGTCAATCTAGTTAATGAACTGGAAGAATCTGTGATATATGGGAACTTCCTCATACAATGAAAAATAGATATAATTAAAATTGTATGTGTACAGAAGACATGTTGAATACAATGAAAACAATATTTGGGTAATGTTCTGCAATTTTTTTGTTATACAACGACGGTTCGATAGCGAAGTGCAATACAATACTTATACATATAACATAAAATGGAAATGGCGAGAGGTATTGCGCTGGTCACAACAGATTTTTTTTACTTGTACTTGTTATGGTATAAAATAAAATAATATCAGTGAAAAAATATATTCGTATTTATTTTATTTCAATTATTAATTTTCTTTGGGAAGGGGGGCCCAGGTGATTATTTTGCCTAGGGGCCCCATACAGTCTTGTTACGCTACTGAAAATGGGTACCTGTATATTTTAAAATATATAAATGCGTTTGACATTTTCACCTTATTGTAAAAATTAGTGATGTAATTTGTCGGTAAAAATCGTAATATTTATCTAGTCCTGCAAACATCGACCTTTAAACTAATGGACCAAGTGTCTCCTATTCTTTTATTGTTAGAATAATGCTCCAACATAAAAGGATAGAAATATATATTCTATCCTTCAACAGTACGGAAGTTCTCAGTTAAAGTATATTGCGCATGCGTTCGTAATCATTGTACATCTTTTTCAGCCATATGTAAACATCTATACATCGCTCTCTATCATTAAATAGTTGTCAAAATCTACTTTTGACGTTTCGTGATAGTTTGTGTATTATTTACTTTTTTGGAGAATATTTAGAATTATTTCTGTTAATACAAACGTATTAGTCCAAGGTACAGAACCCTTTTTTTCAAATTGTTAACACTCGTCTAAAACTTAGTGAGTGGTTTCATTTTAACGTAACCTACAACTTTTTTATCTACGAAAATTCTCGGAAATGGGCAGTTTTCAATCTGGAAATCGGAAAACACGTCAATTTAACGATGTACTAAAAATGTATGATCAACCCTTTGCTTTCCACTTTAATCGTAAGATAATTTGATAATAAAATCGAAAAAAAAAATTGGCCTACAAAAATATTGGGCCATTTGTCGAGACCTACACCCCCAACATGTCAAAATAACGAGGGTATGAAAATTTATCAACAACCAGCTGATTTTCATGCAATTATTTAATAAATATTAATACTATCAAATGGTCATACTGGCCTACAATTTTCATGGGCAGTTTTTTTCAGACCTACGCCCTAAACATGTCAATTTTACGATGACCCTTTTACTGATTAACACTTGTAGGCCACGAAGCACACATGCTAGGTGAGCTATTTTGTGATTAAGTAATGTAGTGGCCTACAGAAATATTGGGTCGTATCGCTTAACCTACAAAAAAGACAAAAATTACATTTTTATGATTCGGTATATAAAAAAATGATCGTTATTAATTACTTCGTATTAATATTTCTAATGTGAGAAAATAGAACACTTGTTTTTTGATTAAAATTTTATGCAAAATACAGAAAGTCATAAAAAAATTAATATGGGCATCATTTTAATGATTTTCTAATGCAGAATGGAATACCTAAAATTCGATTCTGTTTGAGAGGCGATCCTTAGATATTGATACTTAGGTATCGATTCTTATGCATCTATTTCAAATTTCGTAAGAATTTGACGTTATAAAAACTATATACCGAGTGTAACAGAAATAAGTAAAATCAATTTACCCAACAATAAAATTCATCGAGAGCAACAATATTTCATAGTAACTTTTCTTTGTAAACCTTTTAGATATTGTGTTAAAAATCTTCAAAGTTTGTCACAAATTTCATTACCTGTCTAAAAATACTAAAAGAAATTGATGAAAGTGGAATATTTGTTTTCCAAAAAATAAATTGCGATTTCAAAAAAAGGTTACTAAGAAATATTGTTGCTCTCGCCGAGTTCTGTCACTGGTTAAATTTAATGTACTTATTTCTGTTACATACTGTATATATTACAAGAACATTACGCGGAAAATTTAAAATTCTTTTAGTTTATTTTTATTTTTTATTTCATATATGGCCCATTTATATTGTAGGCCACATATTTCAGCGTATTCTACGCTTCATTTCAAAAGAAAGTGAAAGAAGAAGAAATGGTTGTTAATCAGTAAAAGGGTTATCGTAAAATTAACATGTTTAGGGCGTAGATAAAAAAGTTGTAGGTTACGTTAAAATGAAACCACTCACTAAGTTTTAGACGAGTGTTAATAATTTGAAAAAAGGGTTCTGTACCCTGGACTATATATGTGTTGTGAGGTGTGTATGCGACAAAATAATGGGGAAACGGTGTATTTCCTGCAGTATGCAGTATGTACGCGGTTCAGCTTTGTCATTTCATATGTAAGTTCTTATTAATTATTACTTGTCCCCTATAAATAATATGTATATAATATATTGTATTAAAAATATACAATAAAACTAATTAGGCACAAAAAAATTAAATCTATACTCTTGTCAAATCAATTTTTACCTCCCGCTACCCTTGGTAAGGGAGGTATAGGGATCGTGCTAAAAATCTCATATCGAGATTTTAGTAATGACCAAGTTTAGAATCCATTTTTAACATTTTCACGATGATGTCTGTATGTGTGTGTGTGTGTGTGTGTGTGTGTGTGTGTGTGTGTGTGTGTATGTGTGTGTGTATGTGTGTATGCGCACTCTAACTCAAATACTATCATTCCTTGTATTTTTACCCTATTCTAATAGGAATAGAAGCCATTAGATTTTGGTGTAAATCGGATAAACGGAAATCGTACTTTACTTGAAGCTCATAATGGTTTTTCTTCAAAAAATACCATTAAATGCCATTTTTTCGAATTTTATGTCTTATGAAAATTAAAGATTATTGAATTTTCTACAGGAATACATTAATACTTTTTCTACATATTTTACAGATAAATTTAAAAATAATTTTTTTTATTAGTCGCGAAGCCTAAGATAAAAACTATTCCTTTGTTACACAGTTCATTTTTCAAATGAATGTAACTGACAGTAAATGTCACTGTCAGAAAACTTATCACTTCAAATTAATAATAGTGACATTTTAAAAAGAAAATAGTAAATAAATCAATAGTTTTATGCAATGGAACAGTTTGCAGCGTTAGTAAATACGTAAGTATGTATTTAAATTAATAAAAATGGATAGGGATGTATGGCGAAGGATGATTGTTGCGTAACTATTATTGTGGTTTGGATGCGGTTATACGCTACCGAAAATGTATGTATGTATGTAAAAATTAAATAGCGGGAGGTTTTGTGTTGGCCACATCAGATTTTTTTATTTTGCCGCGTTTTCTTAATTTTTTAACTTCCGTACTGTTGAAGGGTAGAGATATTGTGTCTGCACCGTTATGGCGGGACAAGCGTTTTGCTCGTACGCTGCGTCTATTAGTTTAAAGGTCGATGCCTGCAAATATATTTATAACGAGAGAACTTTTTCGGAGATAGGCCAAATATATGAAGATAGATACCGAATTATTATTCATCCACCATCATCTAGAAAAATGTAATTTTGACTATTATATTTTTTGTGTGTGTTTTTATTGTTTAAAATTTATATAACAGTTAATTTTGTATGTTTCTTTATGTGCTTAATTATGTTTTATTTCAATTAATAAAATAAATATATTTTTGTTACCTACATATAATAAAATAAAATGAATAAATAATATTCAAATATAGATAATATTTAACAACGGCTGAATTTTCTATACGATCTGGCCGGAACAGGAATTCCGGCCAAGAGGCCGGATCGGTCGGATTCGGTATCAAAGCTGGATTCTCGTTTCACCACTGGTAAAAATATATCATTACGGCTTGTTACCTATTTCTGGAAGTGCACCAAGCGTTATTTCCCGGGCTTTCAAATCTATGGTAGAGAGCGCACCACAGGGGTCACTTTTGTGCTATTTGAAAACTGGAAATAATTTTCAAGTTTTCTTATAGTTGTCGGTCGGAAACGAACTCGGACCACCCGAATCACATCCTGTCACAGAAAAGTGTAACCAACAGAAAAATGTAGCACTTTACTTTTTTATCCAAACCATTCTTTTCCATTGAGTACCTACATGAAAAAAATTTACTCGTCATTGCGATATTTCGTTACAATGTTAATAATATATAAATCTCACATACCTTCTTTGATTAATATTTTTTGAAGGTAGTGGCAAATTTTATATTTATTATTTAATTTTTTTCCATTCAGTACACAAGAAAATATATTCAACGTGCACAGAGAAATAGGTTTTCAAACTCATGTAAAATTATGTTTTATGTTTCTTAATAACTTGAATTTAATCCTCCTAATTTAAATACGGTATATATAAAACTTATAAACAACATTTTTAGCATGTTATATAATCATATTTGCCTTTATGTTACATATATTTTTCAAATTATTATACTAACATGTGTGTTTTTTTTTTTTTAATAATAAATTAATTCTAATGCAAATGATATGATTTTCAGATATAGAAGAAAAGATAAGCTCCTCGATTCCAGCCAGCATTTTTATCACATCGTCATTTGTTCTTTTAGTTCTAGCTTCGAAACTACGAGAAGTATTCAAATGATAATAATTTACGCCAATTGTATTTTATTTCCTTATTGTTACCATTACCATTGTTAATTACTTTATTGCCATAATGGATTCAATCTTTTGATCCCTCAGAATCACCGAAGAATTTGGTTGTTTAGTTTAATTTTCTATTTATATATAATTTTTGGAATAAAAACGCTTGTTCCACTCTGAGGCTTTGTTTTTTCACCTATGCATATTCCCTTCCAAATTAGGAGGAGAGTGAAAGATCCTTTACTGGGCCAGGGGTTGTTTTTAGTTGTTTAGTTGTTCTGAAAATGTCGGCCTCGGCATCAATCAGGAAATGACTTTGTTTTACAGCGGGGATATTTATTGCTTGCATTGTTTTGATTTTGAGCGAAATAAAATGAATAACTGATAAATTGTTTGGGTAAAGATGTATTTATTTATTTATTTTTAAACTATATTGAAATTAAATATTTTTAGTTTCACATTTCTATAGTAGTATAACAAAAATTTCTTTGAAAAACTTATTTAACTATAAAACTATTTATGCATCAAATTTATTTATTTATAGTAAAGAATTTATTTATTATAAATAACAGATCATTTATCTACTGCTATATATATAAGTTAAGAAAACAAATAGCGGGAATGCAGTCTAGGAGTATATTGGGCTCTAATAAATAATTGTCACTCTTTACAATTAACCATCCTCAGGGTTCTAAAATATGTATAAATTGTTACAAATAAATTACAATTTTGTGATTTAAATTATTTGTTTACTTACATTCTGTGAGATTAAGTATTAAAAATTATATCTACGTCGTACATCATTTTTTGGAGAAAGAATTTTGGATTTTTTTTTATAGCATTTTTAATAACAGAATGTAATGAATTGTCGACATATCACAGTAAATTTTGACTAAAAACTTAAATCTCTGGCGACATTTTGGTAAGTGAATATCTTCTTCGCATTACCATTTAATTCCAAAAATGCAGTCAAAATAATTTTAAAGTTAGAAAACAGTACAAACAAGTTTGTAATTAACGTAGAATTAATACAATATGTACAATAGTTTTTATAAAACATACTGTGATAATTATTTAAGTTTTTAGTCAAAATTTACTGTGATATGTCGACAATTCATTACATTCTGTTATTAAAAATGTTACAAGAAGAAATCTAAAACAAAAAATTTCCAAAATTCTTTGTCCAAAAAAACGATGTACGATGTAGATATAATTTTTAATACTTAATGTCACACAATGTAAGTAAACAAATATTTTAAATCACAAAATTGTAATTTATTTGTAACAATTTAAACATATTTTAGAGCCCTGAGAATGGTTAAAATAAATAACCGAAAGCTTGGTTAATTGTAAAGAGTGACAATTATTTATTAGAGCCCAATATACTCCTAGACTGCATTCCCGATATTTGTTTTCTTAACTACTCGACACAGTCGCGAGTATTTTCCACATCTATATATACAGTGTGTCCCATTTAGAAGTGCCACCATTGGGATCTCGAGAACTATAAGAGATACGATGTCGGTTAAATGGAACTTTTTGTGCGCCTTTGGGAGGCCTTCTCAGATGTGCTTTTGTTTTTCCAAAAATTCTCATAGGGCACTAGATAATGACGAAAAACTGATTGTTGATTTTTTCTTTTTCAAATAACTTCTAAATTATTGGTAATTGAGAAAAACGTTTCAACCATAAAAGATAGATATTTTTATTAACTAACCAGTGGCGTATGAAACAAATTTTTATATCAGTAAATTTTCGAGATATAATACAAACTTATATTTTTTTAAATGGAACCCATATCTGATTTTAGTCTAAAAAAATAACTATTTTTTTTCTCTTTTCAATGTTGTAAGGGTTATTATGTTTTATATTTGTTTTGCCTTCAAAATTATTATTTTTTCCTTATTTTGTATTAAATTTACATTTATTTTGAAAATATTGATATATTTCTATTTAGAAATACTCCTTGTATTTAAATAATTTATTTCGTTAGAAAAATTTGCTCAAAACTCGTATCAAATTAATTTTTATAGTGTAATTTGTAATTATGAGTCTAGAATAAAAATATTAAGTAATAAAGGCATAAAATAAATTATATCGATCAAATACAATATAATTAATAAAAATAATAATTTGTTTTCGAGAAATAATAAGAAAATTCACAAAAATAAAGAAAAAAATTAAATTTTACGAGCAAAATAAATATAAAACATAATAACCCTTACATTATTGAAAAGAGAAAAAAATAATTATATTTTTGAGACTAAAATAAGATATGGGTTCCATTTAAAAAAATATTAGTTTGTGTTATATCTCGAAAATTTACTGATATAAAAATTTATTTCGCACGCCACTGGTTAGTTAATAAAAATATTTATCTTTTATATTTGAAATATTTTTCTCAATTGCTAATAGTTTAGAAGTTATATGAAAAAGAAAAAATCAACAATATTCAGTTTTTCGTCATTATATAGTGCCCTATGAGAATTTTTGGAAAAACAAAAGCACATCAGAGATAGCCTCCCAAAGGCGCACAAAAAGTTCCATTTAACCGTCATCGTATCTCTTATAGTTCTCGAGATCCCAATGGTGGCACTTCTAAATGGGACACACTGTATATGTATATATATATATATATTTGTATACGAAATTATAGTCAGTCAACAAGCGTAATGCTTGGTAAATGTGAAACAAAAATATTGAGATAAATGTGAAACATTTGCGCCATTTTCTGTGGTTTGAATGGGGTATTCCACCAATTTTTTTTTTTATCTTATAATGCGACTCGCAGAATAGCATGCGACACTATCGGAATTTCACGGGATTAAATTAATGGCCGCTGATAGGTCATGCCAAAAATTCAAAAATTGTAAAAAATCGGTTGTAATATTATAAAAAGATATTTTATTGCTGAAAAATGAGTGGAGTAAAGAAAATTAAAATATTGTACGCAAATGCTGCGTAAAAGGATGTACGAGTTCAACAAGTAATCGGAAAATATCATTTCATAATTTTACCCAGAAAGGCTCTGGAATTATTTACGTAAATAATTAAATAATAATTAAAAACGTCTGCTCTTTACATTTCACAAAGCAGGATTATCATTTCGCAGGTCTGTATATATGTACTTTAATGAATTATGGTTTTAATATTGTCACTAAATATGTAATATAATATATATTTAGTATTCAGTGATATTGTGCAGAATATTCATGTGTAAAGCTGTCATTAAAAAAAAAGATTGTTCAGAGTCAGCCGCATTACGCCCCTCGCTTCATGGGGTCCAGCTATTTACAAACAATTCATATTTATTTATTTCTACTAAATAAATTAATGTAGTTCTAAGTTTTTTATATTTTATAATGTTAAGGCAGAAGTTATCTCTATTATGGCTCTTCAGATTAGAGAAAGAGATTTGATAATAATAACAATAAAATTATTGATTACAATAAGGAAAATTTAATTACAGTAATGAAAATGATTAATAATATAAAAATTATGTATTTTAGTTTTAAATTTTTGACGCTCTTTTTAATTTTCCGTCCCTAGGAAGCTGCCTAATACCTTGGTGGTCATACAATCTCAAAATCTTATGTAATGTAATACAAAATGACGATAAGTATTGTCCAAAATACAACAGATTTTTTTCTAGAACATCATCAACTCATCGTGGAGGAGTGTTAATACACTGTAAAGCAAGTTTGCATGCACATAACTTCGATGTGTCAAGATTCTGCATAGACGCACAGAGGCGTAACTAGCAATTAAGGCGCCTATGGCCAGCCACCAAAAATGCGCCTTTTAAAAGTACACGCGTGTAAAATAATAAGATCTATATATAATAGTATTCAAGCATGGTAAAAAAAAAAACTTATACATTTATAAAACAAGCATATTCGCATGATACAATATGTAACTCGTATATTAAAGAATTAATTAATACGCCATCAATGAGTGCCCATGAGGTACAAATATGTCATCATCTTTACCGATATCTGTGATAAAGCAGATTGGCACACCCAGAAATGGGTAATATGCCGTGATGATATATTATTATTATTACTATTATTATTATTATTATTAATTAATGAATTAACTTAGACTATACTAAGGGCCGGTTTTTCAATCTCTGGTTAAAATTTTAATTTTTTTTTAGGTTACCTTAAACGGCACTTTAACCAGAGATGAAAATTTCGGGCCTTAGTTAGGTAATATAGCATCGTTTTGTTGACAGCAATGATAAATCTATCATTTGACAGTTCATTTTGTTTCAGTTTTGTTTTTATAACTCTTAGTTAAAATCACGCCTGTGCGTCTCCATATACCTAGCGTGTAACAGATGTGGCCGGAAAATCTACTCTCTGAATTCGTGAAGTGGTGGGGATAGGAGGCCTACGTTACTGTCAGTTCACTTCTGTTCTCTGTGAGAAAGTATTTAATTTCAGAATGTTTTTAATAATTGTTTTATTAAAAATGGGTAAAAAGTGTTTTGTGCCGAACTGCAAAAGTGGTTATGCATCAAACAATGAGAAAATGACAATATTTAGTGCACCAAAGGACGAAATATTATTAAATTTGTGGCGGAAAGTAATTCCAAGAAAAGACAGAGTGCTCACTTCGAAAGACTTTGTTTGTTAAAAACATTTTAAAGAGGAGGAGTGGTCATGCGGTGCAACAAATGTAATCGTTTTATATACTGTTAAGAAGAAAATCTTATAATTTTTGTTTTAATATATTTTTCTAGGTACCACTGCAGAGTATGCGGCTTTAAAAAATGCATATCTGACGATATATCCAAATTGCCCCAACTATTTAAATATAAAAAATAATAAAAGCAGGAAAATTGTCAAATGTGACATTCCAAATAAAAAACATTCCTACGATGAGGAAGATAAAAGTTTAAATGTGTGCGAATTTAACTAATTTGAAAACCTGATACATCAAAATCGTGTTATTTACAATTTATGTTATATATAGAAAATATATTATTAAAATACATAGAAAATCCCTATGTTTATGAGGAAACTGTCCCTTTTGTCATTGAAAATTATAAATTTGCATTTAATTGCAATATTCATTGTAAAGAAGTTTTATATTATGTAATACATGAATTCACATCAATGAGATAGTATTTCCACCAAATTAAAATTAATCAAGTGCCAACCAGCAGAGAGAAAAGAAAATTGGCGAAATTTTGTAAAAACTAATTACATGTAAAATAAAAGTTTTTTTCTAGTTTTTTTTTATATTATTATTTGCCCAGTAGGAGTAGAAAAATATATTTAAGTATATTTTGTGTAGTTTTAATTTTTATACCTTTCTCAATATCCAAGTATTTTAATTAAAACTATACGAGATTTTTATATCGGTTTAACAGATTTTCGAAATTAACTTTTATAAAATTTATTATGTATGTACAATAAACATGTACTTTTGTAATTTCGTAATTACTATAACAATATTTTTTATGTAAATTACAAGAAATATGTGATATATAATGCTCTACGCATGTAAGTACTGTGTAATAGTCGGCCTCCTAACCCCACCGCTGCCTCTCACGCTAGAAGTAAAATTTCGTGCCATTCTGTACGCTGAGTGTCATCTCCTTCTATATTATGCTTCGTGGTTAAAATCACGTAAAATCATATGTTTTGTCTCTTACTTGCTTCAGACTCTATTTTAAGCTCTTTCCCATGCTAACTTCACACTGAAGTGTATAACGCAATACGCATGCTTCAGTTTAAATAGTTGTCACATTTTTTTCTAGCGGTAAATACAAAATGGCAAGATATTCGACGCAACCCGCAAACCTGCGCAAACCCATTCTTAAATTTCATAATACAGTTCGCATGCGCTAGTTTGAATAGCTGTCACATTTCGTATTTACCGCTAGAAATGTGACAGCTATTCAAACTGACGCATGCGTATTGCGTTATAAAATACAGTCTGAAGTTAGCATGGGACATAGCTCATGCGGGGAACTATGTTGAATACAGTCGATATAGATAGTATGACATGTAATTCAAAATTCTATCACAATATCAATTGTAATTTAATCATTTTCGCGCCTTTCCAATAAGGCGCCTATGGCCGTGGCCATATCGGCCATAGGCTATTTACGCCTCTGTAGACGCAATATTCGAATGTGCTGCAATAAAATTATTTTTAAATCACATGTTACATATTGTTATGTGTGTTTATCGGCCGCCTGGTACTGATTTTCAACAATTTTACACTCATTTCAGTAATCTACTTATGTATTGTCTTGAAAAATATAATACGGCGAAAATAATTATATGCGGGGACTTCAATGTACACTTTTTGGAGGACTTTTGGAGGATATCAACGAGAATATTTTCACGTCTATTGATGAACAACTGCGCTCTGTTAGTGTAGTGCATAATGGACTGTCTGATCATTCATGCCAAATAATACAATTTGTGTATAACTGCAATAACAGTGTTATACATAACAATCACAGCTATAGACACTTTAGCGAAGACAACATAAACATTTTCAACTGGTATCTTTCTCGTGAATCTTGGTGTGAAATAATAATGCTACCGAACAATTTACTAGGTATTTTGAGATTTATAACTACTACTTTCAAGTTTTGTTTCCTAAATCTAAGATTAAATCTAAATGTAACAACAAATGTGCTACCTGGAAAACAAATGGTTTAAGAAAATCTGGACAAAATCTCAAAGATTTGTTTAAAATAAAAAATAAAGGACTTGTTAGTGTACAATACTATAAGAAATATAAATCAGTATATTCGAAAGTTGTTAGATTAGCCAAATATAAATTCACTGAAGATTTGTACATAAAATCTGAAAATAAAAGTAAAACAGCTTGGCAAATAATTAATAATACTCTAACATAACTCTAAAAAAGAAATCATTACCTGAGTCTTTTGATATAAATGGTGAACATGTTACCAACAAAATAGACATTGTAAACAGTTTCAATGAACTTTTTTGTAACATTTCAAATAACAATGTTTCTCAATCGTCAAGTGATTATGTAATCAACCAGAACTGTAATTCCATTTTTACGTAAAGTAGATGAACACGAAGTAGAAGAATACATTACTTCATTAAATAACTCGCACTCTTCTGGAATAGATGATATTTCTAGTACTTTCCTCAAGAAAACTTATAATTTTATAATAAAACCTCTAACATTTATTATAAATGAACCATTTAGAACAGGTTCTTTCCCAGAAACTCTTAAATTGACAAAAGTGACACCTCTGTATAAAAAAGGTGAGAATAAAGATATGAAAAATTATAGGCCAATATCACTTGTATCGGTATTTCACAATTTTTTTGAGAAAGCAATGTTAAACCAAATATTATCGTTCATAACAAAATTTAAAATATTAGGTTCTGAACATGGTTTCAGAAAAAAACATTCCACTATTAGTGCATTATCGACATACTTGCATGAAATCTACAAGAACTTAAGATAAGAATGAAAATACTTTTGGTATATTTTTAGATTTATCAAAGGCATTCGATCTTGTAAATCATGATTTATTATTAAATAAACTATTTTCTGTAGGTTTGAGAGGAAATTGTTATAATTGGCTTAAGTCATATTTACGTAGTAGACATCAGCTAGTAAGCGTAAATGATACGAAATCTAAAGAAATACTTATCAAAACTGGTGTACCTCAGGGTTCAATAATTGGACCAATTTTATTCATTTTGTATATAAATGACATAAAGCAACGAACAAATATATGTAATTATGTAGCATATGCTGATGATATTTCTCTTTTTGTACAGCATAAAAATTTAAACAATGTAATATTATGTGCTAATGATCAGTTAAACAAGCTGCACAAATATGTTCAAGATAATTCACTTTTAGTAAATGTAACTAAATCAGTTTTCATGAATTTTTCAATCTACAACAAAAGTACTGAATGTACTAATTTGTACTAATTTATCTAAAGTTTGTTATGATATTAAAAGATCAAGTTTAATCTGCGATATAAGAATTGTAAAATCCTTCTATTTTTCTAAATTTCTGTCACTATGTCATATGGAATGATTTTCTGGGGGACATCCTCGTCCATCATTAGAGTATTTAAACTACAAAAACGTGCTATTAGATATATGTACAAATTACATTATAATCAATCATGTAAGGCGTATTTATAATGAAGTAACGTAAAACGCAACGCAACGACGCAACGTAATCAGTAACGCAAACACAAAATATGTGATTTATAATAACGCCGAAGATAGCATTTCTAACCAATCAAAAGAATTCTGTATATATTGTTGAAATTCAACTCGCTTTTTTTTAGTCTTCATGACAAATGACATATAAATAAGTGTATAAAATAATTTGAATAGAAATGGACAGTGACGACGATATAGCTACGGCAATACTGTTTCTGACTCGGTGATTCTCGATTAATTCTATTAATTTTCTATCATCCGTAATTATTCTTCGTATCGCTTTGAAAATCTAACCCGTCTAACCATAAAATGAAGAATTTATTATGTAATTTTGACAGTTCACGAACATATCGATAATACAGATTTTTATAGTAAAACTGAAACACTGAATTCTGATTGGCTAGAGGTACAAAAGTAAGGTAGAAAGATGAAAGTTGGTCAGCTTTGGCGTTGCGTTGCGTTACATTACTTCTGCGGCTCTGCCTTGCGTTTCATTATAAAACGGTATAAATGCTGTACCGTACATTTATCTTTTGTGTTTCCTTACTGCAACTGCGTTACCGCTTGCGTTTCTTCATTATAAATAGGCCTGTAGACAGTGGCGGATTTAAACTGTTCGAGGCCCCTGGCGGTAGCAAAAAATGAGGCCCTTTGTCCATCAAATTTACATATATATATATATATATATATATATATATATATATATATATATATATATATATATATATATATATTACAATGACACAAGTTATGGCTAATATACATAGTATTTCGTCAAATATAAATTCTTATTTATTCTGACTATTGTATTTCTGTATAATGTAAAATATTAACCTAGAAGTTCTCCTATAATGCATTATGTATAAACAGTACATTTAGATTCGCAATGAAGTACTGGACAAATAAATGAAACTCGGACAGAAACGAAGTGCACACATCCCTTTTATTTTATACCATAGTAGTGACAATTCTAAAAAATGCAAAAAAATAATTGTAAATAGCCTATATACTTCATATATTTCTTTATCGTGCTTTGATTTTATTTATTATTACGTTGCAGTCAATATTATTTAATACATCGGATTCCATATACAATAATGCCATACTGTTTAATCGTTCCTCTTTCATTGAATTTCTCAGGTAATTTTTTACCCTTTTTAAAGTTGAAAAAGACCGTTCCCCTGAAGCGTTTGAAATCGGCATCGGCAGCGTTAACAAAATTCTTAGCAAAATTTCAACATTAGGAAATGTAGTTTTCATATTTAATATGGTGGTGTACATATTACTCAATGACGGAATTTTATTCGTGTTTTCTTGGCCATGAATCTACTACAGGTTTGACAAATCACCTTAAAATTTTATTGAAATTATCCAAATTAGAAAATAGACTTTTTTTCTTATATAAATGTAAATATTAAAATATAATACCTAAATTCATCACAAATTTAATATACAACAAGAAATCTTATAATAATTTCCGATATAACAACAAATTTAATAATACTATGGATGTTTTCTGCCACAAGACTCTCAACATTGAAATAAAGGAAACAGAATGGATCATCAGGTCTTTACGCAAAGAAAAAACCAATATCATCGTTAAATTAATGGACTTTCTACCAGTGGAAGTTTACACCTACATAGTATTTATTTATTTATTTATTTATTTATTTATTTATTTATTTATTTATATTTTGGATTCTCAACAGGATAAAATATCCCAATAAAAGAGAATCTCTATATATACATTGAGTGAGTACAAGAGCCACAATACTAAATAGAAAAATAATTAATACTTAAATAGAATTTAACATATTATTTAATACTATCGAAATATAAACAAGTATGAAATTATAGCAAGTATAATGATAAAATACGTTTAAAAGTAAGCAAAGGTGACGAGAACATGTCTGGTAAATTAATTTTTGTTTGTATTTCGTTTTGCATATTACTAAGTCTAATTACAGCTGAATTAAGAGCTGAGTTTGTTTTACACCGTGGAATGCTAAATAAGTTCATACATCTAGAATCATGGTTACGAACCCTAAGATTAAATTTAGATAATAGGTATGGTGAATCTGTCATATTATTAAACAATTTATACAGAAATATAAAATCTTTGAGTTTCCTCCTATTTTCTAAACTTAGTAACTTTGCTCTGTATGCTGGAAATCTGAATTTCAGATATTTAATGAATTTATTTTGTATACTTTCAATTCTAGTAATATAGACTGAATACCATGGACTCCAGCATACAGAAGCAAACTCTAAATGACTTCTTACTAAGCTATAATACAAGGACAGCAAAGTTGATGGATGTTTAAAATTAGAACTCGCTCTAATAAGAAAGCCAAGCATTTTAAATGCCTTTTTAACAATTTCATCTACATGTTTATCGAACATCAATTTACTGTCCAACATTACTCCCAAGTCCCTAATGCTGAAAACAGTTTGTATTACATTTTCATTAAGATGATAATTGTAATTGAAGTTAATTCTTTTTCTAGTGAATTTGATATAGCTACATTTTGAAATATTTAGTAACAATTTGCGTTTTTCGCAAAATTGAACAAATGTATTTAAATCGTTCTGCAGTTCTTGGCAGTCATGCATACTTTGAATTTTACGATAAATTTTTAAATCATCAGCGTACATAATGAATTTGGAAGATTTAAAACAAGAAGATATATCATTAATAAATATAGTGAAAAGCAGGGGTCCGAGATGAGATCCCTGTGGTACACCTGATGTTACAAGAGCATCGTCTGAGGAAAATCCGTTCACAACAACACGCTGTTTTCTATTAGTTAAATATGAGGCAAACCATTTCAATAATTTTTCCGCTACACCAACTTCAGAAAGTCTGGATATAAGTAAGTCATGATGGATTTTGTCAAAAGCTTTACAGAAGTCCGTGTAGACGGAGTCAACTTCTATTTGGTCATCCATTGCCTGAAGTATATAATCACAATATTCTAACAAATTTGTTTCAATTGATCGACCAGATATAAAACCATGTTGCTGAGGGATTATACATTGTTTTATAGAAGCGTATAATTGTTTGTAAACGATTTTTTCAAAAACTTTTTCAAATATGCAGAGTTTGGAGATTGGTCTATAGTTTTCTACATTGTTTTTATTACCCTTTTTATGTATTGGTACTACATAGGCCAATTTCCATTTATCAGGAAAGTGGCATTCATTTAAAGATTTTTGATAAATTAAAGTTAAAGGATGGCATAATGTGTTCGCACATTCTTTTATGAAGAAAGCAAGGATGTCATCTGGACCCGCACCTTTATTAGTATCAAGATGTTGTAGAATTTCTTTAACTATATCTTCATTTACTTCGATATTGTTAATATGGGTCAATGAGGTTTTGGAACTCAAATTACAAAAACCATTGTTTGCATCACTAGGGACAAAGACAGACTGGAAATAATCAGAAAATAGATTACAAGTTTCTTTGCCATTGTTGCTATGTGATTGTTCATAGAACATATTTTTTGGTATATTTACATGTTTATTATTTGTTGAGGCGATACAAGACCAAAATTTTGTAGTGTTATTGGGAATTTGTTGTTCGATATTTCTAATATAATCATTGAAACACTTTTGTTTCAAGATTTTAAATCGTCTTCTTAATACAGAAAATTCATTGTACAAAATTTTAGTTTTATATAATTTATATTTTTTGTGAACTTTGTCTTTCTCTTTTAATAATTTTACAAGCTCCGGAGTAAACCATAAAGGATAATGTTTTGAGCCAATATACTTAGTGGGAACAAATTTATCTATACACGTTTTGATAATTTTATAAAATTTAGATATTGTTTGTTCAACATTTAGACCTCTAAATATATCGGCCCAGCTAATGCCCATGAGATAGTTATTTATATCAACATAATTAGCGGATTTAAATTTATACATTTTTCTTGATGTACATTCTAAATAAGGTGTGACAGGTGTGTGAAAAAGAATATCTAAAGGAGGATGATGCTGCTCATCTATTTTACTTAGTGGTGTATTACATTCAGCAACTGTAATTTCATCATTATTTGATAAAATTAAATCTAGAATTCTACTATTTTGATTTTTGACGTGATTAAATTGAAGTAGACCACAGTAGGATATGACATCAATGAAATCAATGTCTTGTTTATTATTAGAACAGGTGGGTATATAACGCGAATAAGATTTACCATAATACCAAAAACAAAAACCGAGAAGGCGGTAACCTTTCGTGTTATTTAAATTCGTTAATAAAGAATAAAAATTATTCCAAATCTTCCGGAAAATTAGTTGGATCAATGTCTTTTTCATATGTTTTAATCAAATTATGTATATTATTTTGTTTTACATTTTCTTCCAAATCAGAACAAACTGTACTGGACTACTGAACTGTCAGCTGCTCAGATGTCGCCGACAACTTGTCATTGAAGATAAAAACATTACTATATGCATTGTTGCACCCCGGGATACAACAGCGTATTCCAACCATGATTTTAGTAAAGACAAAAACATTTCTTATTTGGTAAGTTTGGTAATCTGAGATGACAGACTGATATAAACTAAAAAGTTAGATGATTATATCTTCAACGTCAAGTAAATAATTTCGCAAGGCAGTTGTTCGGACCTCTCACTCTAATTATACGCACAACACCAGTGAAAAAGAAAATAGTCCATTATGTCGATGGTGTATACAAATGTACGAATCTTCATTGAAATTTTTAAAATGTCAATATTTTTGCATATACTTTTTGGAGGCCCCCCTAAATCCGAGGCCCCTGGCTTCCGCCAGGTGCGACACCCCTTAAATCCGCCACTGCCTGTAGAGAAACATTTGTAAAACATAATTTACTTACTGTTCCATCAATATTTATTTTTCATGTTTTGATATTTGTCAAAGAGAATACATACATATATTCAAATTTGTTAAAATGTGTAATATAAATGGTTATGAAACTAGAGGTAAACATTACCTGCAAATTCCACAGCATAGAACTATATTTTTTTAACAAGACCCTTACTACTGGGGTATTTCATTGTACAACAGCTTGTCTGATGAAATTAAAATCTGTGGTAATATTTCAGAATATAAATTTAAATTAAAACAAAAATTAATTACCAATTGTTACTACTCTGGTAATCAATATTTTGATAATCCTTGTTAATTACATTGTAACTGTATCTAATTCATATTGTGTATTCTGACATATCTTATATCATGTAAATGATCAAATGGACAAATAAATTATTATTATTATATTATTATTATTCTATATACGAATTAGAAATATGTTAACAACAGAGTTTGTAAAAAAGCCGGTTTAATTTGATTAATCCCCGTATATTTTTGTTATATTGAAAGGCCCCGCGGTAAAGTCTTGCACATGGCCCCGCAAACGATAAAGTAATAATTAATCCAGAATTTATGACTTGTTGCCCTTCAACTAGGTTTCTTGACGAAGGAGTTGACTCAACAAGCACGAAAATCGTATTCAGTTGAATTGTTAACATTTTTTATGACTCAGCAAGCACTCAGTGAAAATGTTAATAATTTGACATGTCCTAGTGACCGCCATGACAGTTTCGCTTGCAGCGCCGCAAGCGGATTCTGCGGGTCGCAATCATGGAAGTATGGAAGAATTATAGTATATAAATCATAGTTTCACCCAAAAATAATAGTAATGTATGAGAAATTAATAATTAAAATGTGATACAAAATTAAATTTCGTTCAACGTCATTCTCCCTGAGACCGGAAAGAGAGAAAACTATTACAGACACTAGCACCTCCAAGCGAGCAGCAACCATGATAATTCTGCAAGTGTAATAAAATATATTGTAAACTTGAGAATATATTACTACAATACAAATTTACCAAACTTATTAAATGAAAGAGTTGTATAAAAGTAGAATTTACAATAAATAAAAGTCTCTGGCAGATCACAATTAGTAAACATAACTTCTAACTAAAAACCAAATGTCAAAAATAGTTAACATTGGCTGCGTTCCAAAATGAAGGATACCGAGTTTTGGCGAAGAGTCGATGTGTTGTGTTTTGGAACGAATGAGAGTTTTGTTGAAGTAAAAATTTGAAACTAAATTAAAAATAATTTAAAAAAATTAACTGCTTATAATTACAACATTAATATCAAGCCCATATTAAAAGCACACTTTTATAATAAAAGCGCTTTTATGGAGCACTCTCCTCAATATAATGTGAAAGTACGCTCCATAAAAGTGCTTTTAATATAAAAGTGTGCTCGTAATACACGCCAACGTGTTTACTTATGTTTATTTTCAAGAAAAAGCATGTTTTCTCCCTCAAGAAGGCAAATTACTTTCATATGCCGAGAATCGTGAGCAGCATCTACGTTTGAAAATATTGTGGAGTAATTTCTATACCCTCCTCGTTAGTAAGGTAAATAGAACTACTTTCGGGTAAACTTTGGCTGTTTTGGAACAGGTTGAGTAAGCTCTGAGAGTAAGGTTATTGGTTTTGAAACAACTTTGAGTAATTTCTTACTCTAAGAGTAGGATTTTGGAACGCAGCCATGTTGGAATGATTCCACCTTAGACCAGGAATACAGGGGTGGCAGGGCGTATTCACGCGTATATTTCCAAATCATCTCTGCGATTTTGAGCATTATTGAATCAGTTGGAACCGCTAGTCGACCAGTTAAATATTGTTATGTTACAGTTGACCAAATCTAAATAAACACTTGATTATCCAAAACTTAAAAAAAAACAATTTAAAACTAAGAAAACTATGAATCAAACTAAAGACGTCTGTATTCAAGAACGTAAGAAGTCAAAATAATAATTGATAACGTTGTGTGACGCTTGTTGATTTTGAAAACTTATTTGTTCGACTGCACACGTATGTAACACATCTGGTCCACTTGGCGGTTGCAGCTGATTTTGACGTTACAATAAGGTCGAAAGTCGCTAAGATGATTTGGAAAGTCTTCTTACGGCGAAATACATAGCATGCCCTGTCTCCCCTCTATTCCTGGTCTAAGGATTCCACTATATTTCTCTCTCTTTCTTAGTAGGTACTATAATTGTCTCAATTTCCTCTTGCAGGGAACGTGACGTAGTAACCAAAAGCCGGGAAATGAGTGAATTACTTATAAATTAATTGTAAGCTTATTCCAATGCGTATAACATTGTTTATATTTTTTTCAGAACTATTGAAGTGTTATAAAAAGTAATTTATGCCTAAATATTAAAAATCTTATAGTGGTGGAAGACCCCATTAAATAGAAAATGGGAATGTTTTGTTAGCAAGAACATGGTTTTATGCATATTGTTAATTTGGTATTTCTTTTCTTATTTTAATAATACAGTTGATAATTTTTTTTTTGTGACTTCAGAAAGTAACCTCATTAAATTTGATTTTGGCTTGGTTAACTTTCCCTTTACTCCAGTCGTTAGGTAGATTTACCCTGCAAAAAGTTGGATATATTTGATTTTCGGATATGCTTATATATTTTGGGGTCCTTATAAAAGATACAAGTTTTTGACCTTAGGGGCCTTCGGAAAGCAAAACAAACTTGAAAAAAAAAAGATACAAAAAAGCGGGTTTTTAAAATATCTTCACCTATTTACATTAGGGCAAAAATAGTAATTTTTTAATATGTTGAGAATAAAATTGCCTACAATTTTCATCTTAAACATTTTTACCTCTCGCTAAGAGAGGTATTGGATTCATGCTAAAATTCGCACATCCAGATTTTATTGAATAAGCACGATTTAAGGTCCCTAGAATCCGATTATAACATTTTTAAAATGATGTCTCTCTGTGTGTGTGTGTGTGTGTGTGTGTGTGTGTGTGTGTGTGTGTGTGTGTGTGTGTGTGTGTGTGTGTGTGGATGTGTGTGTATGTGTGTGTGTGTGTATGTCTGGATGTTGTAGACACGATTTCTCAAAAACTATGACTTAAAAAATATTTAACTGCAGTTTCCTCAATTTGACATTCCTGGGAAGAGCTGAAAAGGTTATGGTAATAATTGAACAACCGGAAGTAGTAGTTTCTTAGAAAAATTCTTCTAAATATAATTTTTTGTAGTTTTTTTTATTAAATATTGAAGAACATAAAATTCTCCATCTAATACACTTAAAATTTTTATTATATCTTGTATAGATTTAGAGATAAAGACACTATAATTTATAGAGTACACTAATCGCAGAGGCTAAGGCACTAAGGAAACCAGTTGACAAATTCCAATGTTTATAACATGACACATGTCATTGTCAAATATCAACAGTTTTAGTGACATTCTAATAGCTTTTTCTGGGAAGTATATTTAATTTTTCTTATTGTTTTATTAATTAAATATTTGAAATTATAGGTAAAATTGTGGTAAAATGCATATATCCATCAGAAATACCGCCAATCTGGTTAATGAATTGGAACAATCTCTGACATTTAGAAACTTCCTCATACATTGAAAAATATATACCGTGAGTATTTTTTAACGTGAAACATTGGGTTTTTATATCCATGGTTACGACTTGAAATTTGATTGACAGCAATGTATTTGCCCGTTCCATTTAAAATGAAACATAGGGAACGAATCTGACAGAAGAATTATATTTAAATATTGTAAAAAATTTAGCGGAATCAGAAGACCACTCGAGAACACTAAACATATTTCAGGCACAAGGTGCACACAGTATTTTTTTTACATCTAAATTTAATTTTTAGAAAATAGGTATAATTATTTAAACAAAATTAACCTCTAATGACATCTTGTCAATATGACAGATAACCGTTGAATTTTCCTATAAGTTATAATTTGACATTTGATTGACAGCGATGTATTTGTCGTGTCTCATTTAAAATGACACATGGGAAATGAATTTGACAGAAGTATTATATTTAAATATTGTAAGAAATTTAGCCGAGTCAGAAAATCACTCGGGCACAAGGTGCACGCTATATTTTTTCTACAACTAATTTTAATTTAGAATGCAGATATAATTATTTAAACAAAATTAACCTCTTTGACGTCTTATCAAATGTCAAATTCGTTCCCTATGTTTCATTTTAAATGGGACGGGCAAATACATTGCTGTCAATCGAATGTCAAGTCGTAACTATGAATATGACAAACCCAATGTTTCACATTAAAAAATACTCACGGTATAATTAGAATTATATGTGTGCAGAAGACATGTTAAATACAATAAAAAACAAAACGACGGTTCGAAAGCGAAGTGCAGTACAATACTTACAGAGAATTTATTTTAAAATGCAACATTATGGTTCATCACTTCCATGGTTACTCACTATTGTCAAAAAATGACAGCAATGTAATATTTATCCATTTGAAAATGCAACATTATAAATAGTATTGCAGCACAGGAGATACTTCCAGAATACATCACAATATCACAAAAATGGTGTCAATTCTTATTACGACCGACTAGAATATTGCCTCAGTGTGAATGGGGGTATTTTTTTTTAACATTTATTACATGAAAGTTATGAATTTTTGCAAGATAAAGTTTGTTAAGATGTGCAACATTCATGTTTTGACTTTTTGTTAATCGTATGTAGGCTAATTTATTGAAAATTAGTTTTGAGAATACAAAACTACAAATTTTGTATGTTGCATTTTAAAATGGACAAATATTACATTGCTGTCATTTTTTGACAATAGCGAGTAACCATGGAAGTGATTGACCATATGTTGCATGTTAAAATAAATGCCCTGTATATAGCCTAATATGGAAATGGGGAGAGGTATTGTGCTGGCCACAACAGATTTTTATTTTTTCATTCACTACTCTGATCTTGATCTTGTTAAAGGTACGATAACACGGTTTGGTAATTTGAATTCAGTATGAAATTTTCTTTCATATCACGTATTACAAAATTTTTGCCGATGAGCAATTTACGAGTTACGAACAACTTAAACTCACATAAAATTCCTCTACAACTTTAAACATCTGAAAATTGGATCATTTCTCAATTTTTCATCAACCACTTGGACACATATTAAATACTTAATATTGTTCATCTTTAATCGTGTCGAAATTTTGAATGAGAAAATGAGAACCAAGTCGATTTTCAGATGTTTAAAGTTTTATAGGAATTTCATGTAAGTATAAGTTGTTAGTAACTCGCAAATTGCTCATCAGCAAAAATTGTATAATACATGATATGAAAGAGAATTTCATATTGAATTCAATTTATCAAATCGCGTTATCGTATCTTTAACAAGATCAGGGTGGTGGATTAAAAAAATAAAAAGTGCAGGAAAACGTTGACAATTTTTATAAATAGTCATCGATAATTTACTTCTTTCGATGCCACGACAAATGTAAACTACTATAAATAGTGAAACCTATTAGACTAATGCCCGTATTCATAAACACTCGTAAAAATTTTAAACGGTTCGTTATAATTTTTATCCAATAAAAACAGTCGACATTGAAAGAAAAATCGAAATTTTATTTGTTAAGTTTGATTCTATCTGTCAAAAATTATAACGAACCGTTTTGAAACTTTACGAGTGTTTATTAATATGGGCATAAGTATTAAATACGTAACATTGTTTGTTTTTTGAGTAATTTAAATATCTTTCAAAATTGTTTTGAGCAAATGGCCAAAAACCTAAATCTGCCGCCATTTTTCCGGAAAATTTTGTGATGTTATTCAAGGCATTTTTCTAGGCAATTCCGTTAAGAATCTTTTCCAATAATTACTTTGACGTAAAATTATAAATTTCCTGGCTGTAAAACGTCTTTGGTATGCTAAAAAAAAGCAATAAAACAGTAATATATACAGACTGTCTGTCAAATAGGGAGTCATGGCTTAACCACAGATTCCTGAGGCTAAAATAAGACAATTTAACTAAACTTGCTTCTACCGAAAAGTGTACCAATTAGAATGTATTCTGCTTCAAAGTTCTTTAAAAAAAAATTGCTTAAAATAAAAGAACGCTTTATTCGATTTGAAATTAGGTAAGATGATGATGATGATGATGGATGATGGATGATGGATGATGGATGGTGGATGGTGGATGATGGATGGTGGATGGTGGATGGTGGATGGTGGATGATGGATGATGGATGATGGATGATGCATGATGGATGATGGATGATGGATGATGGATGGTGGATGGTGGATGGTGGATGGTGGATGATGGATGATGGATGATGGATGATGGATGGTGGATGGTGGATGGTGGATGGTGGATGATGGATGATGGATGATGATGATGATGATGATAATAATAATCATTAATGATAATTAATAATAATAATTAATGATACTTGATAATAACTAATAATAATAATTAATAATAATAACAATAATAATAATAATTAAAATTAATAATAATAATAATGATAATAATAATAATTACTGATAATAATTAATAATAACTAATAATAATTAATAATAATAACAATAATAATATTAATTATAATTAATAATAATAATAATAATTAATGAATAATGATAAGTAATGTATAAAACTTGTAAAAAAAAATAATAAAATATGATCTAAATGAATCGTGAAAAAAATTCTGTAGATGAAAGTTGTAGGGAATTTTATTCTTAACAAATTAAGTAATAACTGTTTTTGCCATAATGCAAATAGGTGAAGAGATATTTTGAAAAAACCGCTTTTTGCATCGGAGATGCTTCCCGAAGGCCCCCAAGGTCGAAAACTTGTGTTTTTTATTAGGATCCCTAAATATATAATATATTCAAAAATCAAAAATATCCGACTTTTGTGGAATAAACGTTTATTTTTCTACCTAATGACAGGACTATTATTTCAAAATATAGAGTTATCAAAAATAACTAATTCACTTGGCACTACTTGAAAAATACTTGAAATTGGTAAGATTGATACATAAATTTATTTCCTGTTTTTGACAGTATTAACAGTGACATGGGAAAATTTAAATTTGGGTGTATTTACAATTTTTGTTATTAAAATGGTTATTGTTTCCCTTACCAACGTACTTTTATTTCTTACATTACCCATTCAGCAATAACCTAAGCATTTCAATCACTCAAAATGTTATTAACTGTCAGGCTCCTGCTCTGACATAACCTTTTAGTATTTATTGTAAAAATGGCATGCCAAATAGTATTTCTGCCTTCACCTGTGTTGTGCAAACTGAGGAATAAAAAATCCCTAGAATTGCATTCCCAACGGGAGCAGGCGGTGGTATTTTTTTTTTTCTGTAAGAACAGGATGAAATAAAAATTTTGATGCAAACGCGACTTAAAAATTTTAGGTAATAAGCGAGATATGAATTTTTAAAGTTAAGAATTTGGTGCGTGGCGTTGCAGGTACTGAACAGTGATCGACAAACAAATAGAGGGAACAATTTTTTTCATGTTTACATAGCTGAAATAGTATATTATGTGGCAAGTGTGTGAAGTTGAAATTTTTACATTAGGGTGAGAACCACCCGAATGTAAAATAGGCTTCACACACGTGTTACATACTACACTTTTTCTACGACCTTGCAATAAAATATATTTTTTCTTCACATTATCATTCTTTTAGCGTAAAGCCTCTGTATTATAGACTTATGTAACCATGGTTACCAACGTTACGGGTGTTTAACAGCTTTGTTTTATTAAAATACAATTCAGTTTGTAATATTTAAAAAAAATGAACCGTGCGTGAAATGTTACTTCACGCACACTGTGTGCAAAAAATCAAACTTCAAACATAAAAATTGATACGTGAAGTACTCACTTCACGCATGGGGGTAGAAAACATACTTATACGTTATATTCACGAAGAAATGATTACTAAGCACGAATAACTTAAATAATAAGCATTTGCTTCGTAATACATTATAGAACATTGAAACAGTTTGACAATATTATGACACAAAGTATGACGGTAGATGGCGCTAGTATTTGTTTTGAAGTTTCAAATGTTTCAAATTTCTGACATTGCTATTAATTTAATTGATATTACAAATTGATTTACATTATTATTATTAATCCGAGCAGGCTACACAGCAGCGATATGTTGGATGGGTGAACGCTCAGCAACAAAAATTTATTACACTGCGGCTCGGTGCGCCCAGCGCCCTTACACCGCAAGGTACAGCAAGGGTTACAAATTATATATATATATATATATATATATATATATATATATATATATATATATATACACACAGGGTGGTTGATTTTTCATTTTCCAGCTTATATTTTCTGAAATATTAAAGATATAAAAAAAGTTAAATACAAAAGTTGTTTAATACAACCTGATCTATAATTTAGCACAAACTATTTTTTTCCAAGGCGTACCAATTTTTTGGAAAAATGTTTAACTTTAATTTTTTAAATGGAACATCCTGTATATTTTGACAGAATAAGTTGCTTAATAAATTTATTTTTACAGTGATGTGTAACAAGTAAGGATTTACATTTAAATTATGTCCTATAAAGCAAATAGAAATATGATAAAAGTAGGCTATGATATTCTATTGTTTATACCTGTAACTTCTGTCACACATGAACATTGGCTACGTATAATTATATTACCGGTCTGTCGCAGAGAATTTTCTAAATTTTGGAAAGTATTTACGTGAGGCTGTCTTCATCAGGATATAAATTTTGATACAGGATTTACTTAATAAATTTCTCTTTACAGTGATGTGTACCAAGTAAGGATTTACCTTTAAATTATGTCCTATAAAGCAAATAGAAATATGATAAAAGTAGGCTATGATATTCTATTGTTTATACCTGTAACTTCTGTCACACATGAACATTGGCTACGTATAATTATATTACCGGTCTGTCGCAGAGAATTTTCTAAATTTTGGAAAGTATTTACGTGAAGCTGTCTTCTATCAGGATATAAATTTTGATACAGGATAGCAGTCCGACGTTTATTATTATTTGATCTGTGAAAACAGCAAAGCATATCAACTTTTTCACTATTACTGTAACCGACGTTCATTTTTCTTAGTTAAATAAGAATCTTAACACCTTTCTTACTATTATAATCAGTATTATTAAATCTGTGACAGATGTTACTGGTATAAACAATAGCATATCACAGCCTACTTTTATCGTATTTCTATTTGCTTTATTAGACATAATTTAAAGGTAAATCCTTACTTGTTATGCATCATTGTAAAGAGAAATTTATTAAGAATTTTATTCCGTAAAAATATACAGAATGTTCCATTTAAAAAATTCAAAGTTAAATATTTTTCTGGAAAATTGGTAGGCCTTGGAAAAAAAATTGTTTATGCCAAATTGTAGACCAGGTTGTATCAAATAACTTTTCTACATAACTTTTACTTGTATTAATATTTCAGAAGATATAAGCTGGACAATGAAAAATCAACCACCCTGTATATATATATATATATATTGAGGCTAAAATAAGACGATTTAACTAAACTTGCTTCTACCGGAAAGTGTACCAATTAGCCAGAAATCTGCTTCAAAATTCTTTTGCTTATAATAACAGAACGCTTTATTCAATTTGGATGAAATTTGGTATGACAGTTCATATGGTTATAAGTCATCTTTTAAGGTGATACTTATTATTAGTGAACCACTAATGTATGAAACTTAGATGTCCCAACATTGATTAGACCGTAACTTTTTAATGGCCACGCCGATAACATGAAATTATTTTTTTTCAGAAAGACACATTCAATAGTAAACTTTTCTCTCTCTCTGTTTAATTTGTGATATCTGTTACGGTTCAGACAGAAAAAAATAAAATCTGAGTGACTGCATCGTGAATTTCTTAAAAATAAATTTAATCTAGCAGTCTATCCAAATGTTAAACACCTAATTTTTAATGACAGTTGTCAATCTTCACAACTTGTTTAGGAGTAAGCTAAGAAATGTAATCGTCTTATTTACAATAATGGTAGTAAAATATTATTAGGCCGAACAAACGGATGTTACTAATTTTAGAATATTGCGAAGAAAATTTTTGACAACCCATAAACAATTGTTACTGTCATTAAAAATGACATTTGGATAGACTGCTAGATTAAATTTATTTTAAAAAATTCACGGTGCAGTCACTCAGGTTTTATTATTTTCTGAGTGAACCGTAACAGTTACCACAAATTACGTAGGGAGAGAAAAGTTTACTATTGAATGTATCTTCCTGAAAAAAAAAAAAAATAATTTCACGTTACCAACGTGGCCATTAAAAAGTTACTGCCTAATTAATGTTAGGACACCTAAGTTTCATACACTAGTGGTTCACTAATACTAGCAAGTATCATCTTAAAAGATGACTTATAACCATATAAACTGTCATACCAAATTTCATTCAAATCGAATAAAGCGTTCTGTTATTATAAGCAAAATTATTTTTTTTTCGAAGTACTTTGAAGCAGAATTCCGGCTAAATGGTACACTTTCCGGTAGAAGCAAGTTTGGTTAAATCGTCTTATTTTAGCCTCAGGAATCTGTGGTTAAGCCATGCCCTCCTATTTAAGAGACACCCTGTATATATGTATATTATTGTTAATATTACTAGATATTGTAATTGAACAAATTCATCAAACACAAAATTGTTAATTTTTTTGTTAGATTATACATCAACTTGACATTTCATAATCTTTTAAAGACGCGCGAATCCACTTTTTAGTAATAATTAACTTCAATCGCTTGTAGTTTGCGATCAATATTTAAACAAAAAAAAATCAGTAATACTCATTTATTTATGTATATTTTCATTGTCTTATTTAAGATAGTTGAAATTTGACTATGGTATAGTACCCTATTGGGGAATCCGGTACTAAAAGTGACACATATTTACTTAAAACTACACTTCATTTCACGTAAGAAAATAGCGTTGTTTTAGATAGGGATATAAATTCTGCCATCTGATTGGTCAGAATACAAACCAAGTTCACAAAATTAAAAAATCTGATGTGGCCAACACAAAACCTCCCGCTATTGAAATTTATTAATTTAAATACATACTTACGTATTTACTAACGCTGCAAACTGTTCCATTGCAGAAAACTATTGCTTTATTTACCATTTTCTTTTTAAAATGTCACTATTATTAATTTGAAGTGATTAGTTTTTTGATAGTGACATTTACTGTCAGTTACATTCATTTGAAATATGAACTGTGTAACAAAGGAATTATTGTTTATCTTAGGCTTCGCGACTAATAAAAAAAATTATTTTTAAATTTATCTGTAAAATATATAGAAAAAGTATTAATGTATTCCTGTAGAAAATTCAATAATCTTTCATTTTCATAAGACATAAAATGCGAAAAAATGGCATTTAATGGTATTTTTTGAAGAAAAACCATTATGAGCTTCAGGTAAAGTGCCATTTCCGGTTATCCGATTTACACCAAAATCTAATGGCTTCTTTCCATATTAGAATAGGATAGAAATACAAGGTTTCAGAATTTTCTGAATGATAGTATTTGAGTTAGAGCGAAGACAAAATCCTTACACATACACACATATATACATACATACACACACACATACATACACACACACATACACACATACAGACATCATCGTGAAAATGTTAAAATTGGATTCTAGGGACCTTAAAACGTGGTCATTTACTAAAATCTCGATATGAGATTTTTAGCACGATCCCTATACCTCCCTTACCAAGGGTAGCGGGAGGTAAAAAATATCACTTGTCGGCTGTCAGTTATGAAATAAAATTGACAAAATTAAATTGAATTTAATCATTTCGACCTTGTAATTCTTAATATTCAGGTATTGTACCTTTTTACACATAAAAATATTTATTATTGACAAAGTATGTTGATGAATTTAAATTTTTTATTTAAATACATGTAAAAACGGTCAGCTCTCAAGCGCTATCTGCTATTTCCTTAGGTGAAATAAAAGTATATCTTGTATTTGGATTCTTCTTTTAAACAATAAGCGTTCTTGTTATGTTCTTATAGTTTACCAAAGGATGAAAGAAAAAGAAGAGAATAATAAAATTTAATTCCAAATATAAAACATGTATTTGGAATATTACTACCTTTTTTATTTTATGTGAGTTGAGTTGTGGCAGGCAGTGAAGACGGTTGTGCCGATCGTGCGGCGATACTCAAATTCGATAAACGAAAGATATCACGCATAATTCGCGGCCATAGGAAACAAATAAACTCTGGTGAAATAAGATAGTGTTGTGAATTAAGAAAGTGGAGTGAGAAGTGCCTAGAAGCTCTAAATTAGAGTAAAAAGTGTATACAGTGGCGAGACAGTAGCCAAGGACATACAATACAGCGGTAAGCAAGCGTAAGCGAGTAGTGGCGGAGCAGCTAGAGCGTGCAAACAAGATAAAAATTTAGTCAGGCCCGTACTCAGGAAAGTTGTGCAAATATGTCATCGGATAGAGAAGATTACACGTCGGATGACAGTAAAAGGAAGAGAGAGAGTACAGATGGCCAAGATATAACAAAAAGAAGTAAAAAGACTATGAGAACACCGGACAAAAGTAACAAAGAAGAAAGTGATAAAATAGAACTAAGAGATTTAATGAAAATTATATTACAAATAAAGAATGATACAAAAGAGATAAAACAGGATCAGAAAGAATACCAAGAAGAACTACTACGAATGAAACAGATAAATGAACAACTGAAGGAAGAAAATATAGAGATCAAAAAAGAATTGAACGACATGAAAGAAAGAATCGAGAGATTAGAGAAAGAAAAAATCAAAAATAATTTCGTGATTGTAGGGCTAAGAACAGACTCAATCAACAGAAATGACCTAAAGAACACCGTAGAAGACTTCATACACAAGAAAATTGGAGTTAATGTACAAGTGAAGGAAGCACTAAAGATAGGAGAGAAGACATGTAAGGTACAAATGGAAAATTTTCAAGATAAACAAAAAGTAATGGCGAACAAAAAGAACCTACGAACTTTAAAGGACAAAATTTTCATAAACAACGAACTAACAAGAAACGAGCGCGAAATACAAAAGGAAATAAAAATGTCAGCGGAGAAGAATAAAAAGGCAGGTGACATATTGAAGATAGGCTATCAGAAAATAACAATAAATGGAAAGGAATGGAAATGGGACAAAACAGAAAAGAAACTGATAGAGGTCAAAGAAGAAGGAGGTACTGCGTCAAAAAACTAAGGGAAAAACGAGGAAAATTGCAACAAAAAGGAAAGACGTCGCAAGCAAAGGAAAAGGATACGATAAGGAACAACAAAACATATATAATTAAGTACGGGAAGGGCAAAATAAAAAATAGAGTAAATAAACCAAGGAAAATAATAAAATTTGGAACATGGAATGTAAAAAGTTTAACAGGGAAAGAATATGAATTAACAGAAGAACTGGCAAAAATGAATATGGATTACGTGGGTATAACAGAAACAAAGAGGAAAGGCAAAGGAATCACAAAAACACAAAATGGATATTGGATGTACTGGGTAGGAGTATCGGAAAAAGAAAACGCCAAGGCAGGGGTGGCAATTTTAATTAAAGAGGATAAGATGAAATATGTTTCTAAAGAAAACCTATTGAACGAAAGACTACTATCAATAAATGTTAAGGAAGGAGACGAAAACGAAGAATACACGCTAATTGTGGGCTATGGACCAAACGAGGACGCAAGAAAAGAAGAAAAAGATAACTTCTTTAAAGAACTACAAGAAATAGTAGACAGAAGTGAAAAGAGAGTAATAATAATGGGAGACCTTAACGGGAGGGTAGGAAATAAGAATGATGGAATAGAGTGGTGCTTAGGAAGGAATGGAGAGAATGTGAAGAATACAAACGGGGAAAGAATAATAGAGTTTTGCCTAGAGAATGAGTTTAAAATCGGAAATACACACTTCAAGCACAAAGAAATACATAAAATAACTAGACAAGTTATAAGCAGAAATGAAAAATCGATTATAGATTATTTCCTAATTAACATAGACAGCTGGAATAGAGTAAAAGACATAAAAGTAAAAAGAGGACCAGAGATTGGAAGCGACCATTTCCTTGTAACAATGATACTAAAGCAAGAAGTGATCACAAAGAACGAAACCAAAAGAAAGATAGTAAATAAGAAAATAAAATGCCATGAACTTAGAAGACAAGAGATAGAAGAAAAATTTCAAAAGAACGTCAACGAAGAGTTTAAGAAAAAAGCAAAAGAAAAAGAAGGAAACATAGAAAAGAAATGGGAGAACTTCAAAAAGACAATACTGGAGGCAGCAGAAAAAAGCTGCGGCACTACTAGAATAGTGAACAGAAACACAAACAAAACTAGATGGTGGTCGGAAAGGGTAAAAGTTGCAGTGAAAGAAAAAAAGAACAAGTGGAATAAATATCTACAAACGAAAGAACCTATTGACTATGAAAAATATAAAGAACAAAGGAAAAAAGTAAAAAGAGTAATAAAGGAAGAAAAAGAAAAAGCATGGAGAGAATTTGGTGAAAAAATGAAAAACGCATACAATGAAAACCAGAAATTATTTTTTGGAACACTTAAAAATATAAGACAAAAGAAGACAGCAACAATAACGAACATTAAAGATAAGGAAGGAAAGACGATAGCAGAAGAAGACAGAATAATGGACAGATGGAGACAGTATTTCATAGAACTACTAGAGGGAAAGGATACTAAAGATGAAGAACAACAAGAAAGTCATCGCACACGAACAAAGGAAACAGAAACAACACAAGAAGAAGAAATAAGCTTGAAAGAAATAATAGAAGCAATAAGAAAAACCAAAAGAGGAAAAGCGCCCGGACATGACAAAATAACAGCAGACATGCTGAAAGCACTACCCGAATCAGCACTACAAGAACTTAAAGACATAATGAATGAAGCGCTAAAAGGAATAACACCAACAGAATGGCAAATAGGTATCATAACACCAATATTTAAAAAAGGAGATAGCAGAGAGTGTCAGAACTATAGAGGAATTACCCTAATAAGCACAGTGGCCAAAATATATGCAAGAATCTTGGAGAGTAGACTAAGAACAGAGCTGGAAGAATCGTTAGAGGAAACTCAATTTGGTTTTAGACCAAATAGAGGAGTAAATGATGCGATATTCATACTAAGACAAATAGGGGAAAAGGCAATAAAAGAAGGGAGAAACGTACATGTTTGCTTCATTGATCTAGAGAAAGCGTTTGATAGAATCAATAGAGAAGACATATGGAAAACGCTAAGAAAAAGGGGAATATCAAATACGTTAATAACAGGAATTCAGAGCCTATATTCAAAGACTAAGAGCTATGTAAGAGTGAAACAAGAGACCTCCAATACATTTGAAACTACAGCCGGAGTAAGACAAGGATGCATTTTGAGCCCGCTTCTGTTTACGCTAATCCTTGACGAAGGAATAAAAGAGACAAAGAAAGAAGTAAAGAAATACTACATAGGACATTGGAAATTGAGAAGAGTGGAAATAGCAGAACTATGCTATGCAGATGACATGGTCATCATAGCAGAAGACGAAAAAACCTTAACAAGGAATATAGAAATATATGACAAAGCGCTACAAAAATTAAACATGAAGATCAATAAAGAAAAAACGAAAACCATGATACTAGGAAGAAATGAACAACACCACACGATACAACTAAAAAATGAAAATCTACAGCAAGTCCAAAAATTTAAATACCTGGGGTCAATGATCTCAGAAGATGGAAGATTTGATGAAGAAATAAAAGAAAGAAGAACAACAGGAGGCAAAATATTCAATAGCATCAAACACAGCTTCTTAGGAAAGAAAGAAATACCGAAAGAGACCAGAGTACAAATATTTAAGAAAGTAGTGACACCTATACTCATACACGGAGCTGAAACATGGACATTAACGCAAAGACAAAAAGAAAAAATTACGGCTATCGAAATGAGGTTCTTGAGAAAAATAGAGGGGAAAACAAGACTGGACAGAATTGAAAACACAACCCACAGACAAAACTTAAAAGTAAAAGCAATAGAAGATAAGATAGCAGAAGGACAGATGAGATGGTATGGGCATGTAGAAAGGATGGGAGAGGAGAGAATAGTTAAAAAAGTGTTTGAAGCAAAAATTGGAAGAAAGAAACCACGAGGACGACCAAGAAGAACGTGGCTGGAAGAAGTAAAGGAGGCAGCGCAAAGAAGAGGTTTAACTTGGGAAGAAACGAAGACAGCAACACAAGATAGAGCAGAGTGGAAAGAAATATGGAGAAGACCAACGAACCAGAACTCAACCCCCTCCCCCGCAAGCCGGGGGAACGCCTTACACCCGTGAGGGTAGAAAGGTGCAGGATTAAGTAAGTAAGTTTATTTTATGTTCTATGTTGTCTAGTAAATTGTATACATAAAAAAGGTAACATTTACGTACTTTTCATGTTACCTTGGTTACTTGTTGTTTTTTGCTTTTTTTCACATTTTTATGTCAATTTCCCCTGAAGAAGGCACCAGTCTATGGTGCCGAAATGTTGGGTTTTAATAAAAAATACAGAACATAAACTAAAAAATGTAGTATTATTCTAATTATTAATATGAGTTCTAAAAGATATTTTAATAAGTATGTATTTGTTTTTTGTAATTCATTTTGAGAAAAATTATACAACTGGTAAAAATTTGACTTTATAATTCTACTTTTACGTCAGAAACATAATAAAAAATTGTAACTGTCAGTGAAGTTATTCAAAATTATCGGCGGAAACCATCCATAGCTAGGATGCTGCCATCTACGTTGAGCTTTGCCCGCTCCCACTGCATCATCATTTCTTTTTGATCACTCTGTATGAAAATTTATACTGAATGTTATTAATTAATAAGAATTTTATTGAAGTAGTTTTTGATTTATTTACCTTTAAATTTACAGTTTAAAACAAAAGAATCATGATTTTGGGTAGAAGTGAAACAACTTGCTTATACAAGGATAAATATATAGGACCTAACAAAAAATGACAAACTGCGAATTTTTTAAATTTAATTTTTAATATAAATTCTTAACAACTATTCTAAATAACTTTTTCAGTATTTTTAAAATTAAAGGTACTTTACTTGAAATTAAAAATAGAAACATTGACATTCTGGTAATTTATTTATTTATTTAAATACAATGCCCGACAGGTTAAAAACCCTTACTTGGACAAGGAATATAAATACATACAAATAATGAGGACAAAGTACAATATATAACAATTGTTACACTAAATTAATGCACAGGTATGGTCATGTGGTCAACACCTGACCAACCTGCTATACAGTACGCCCCATTTAAAACGGTCACAATTAGGTTCTCGAAAACTATAAGAGATAAGATGTGGATTAAATGGAAATTTTGTGCATCTTTGGGGGGCCATCTCAGATGTGCCTTTGTTTTCCCAAAAGTTCTCATAGAGCACTAGATCGTAATCGTGTTATGGTTGTAAATGAAGATGTAATTCTCTTTGTATTACAATTTATTGAACACAATAGAAAGTACAACGTAACGCCATTTTATATTTAATGCAAGCGCCACATATGTCTCGTCAGTGTCGCCAACAAAGGACGCTTGTTTCTACTAACATACTAACATAGTAGGTAATTAATAGCGGGAAATTTTGGGTTAAACATAACAATTCTCACACCTTAATTAACAGGATATAACATTGTTTCATAAATTTCAATTGATTACGAGTTTTCTTATTCTTGACGAACAACGTAGTTGTTGGGCTGGACTTGGCGCTGTATTTTTCTTAACTTCTTTTAGTGGACTTCTGGTTGTTGCAGTTTCTTGTTCTGGAAAATCTCCCTGAACTACGTGATGTTCTAAACGGTTATCTTGAGCTTCTTTCTGGTCTTTATCTGATTCTTGTGTGGTCTTTTGTTCCACAGATGTTTCGGTTCTTTCTTCTTGTCGTGGTTGTATAGGTTCATTACATCATAGCGGAGGATTCCTTTCAAACTCACAAGATCTCAATTGATCGTAGTGGCGTTTGATGGTATAGCCGTCTAACTCGATCAGATAATGAAGTCGGCCTAGTTTTTCAACTACTTTCTCGTACTTCCACAAGTTCGATGCTACATAATTTCTTGATTGTATTCTCTCTCCCACTACTTTAAAATGCGTGGTGAAGGTGAACGGGATGGATGATGACCTATTTTCTTGTGCTTTCATTGGCTTATTTTCCTGTGCTTTCATTGGCTTTAATAAGTCCAAGTCCAATTTAGTCCTAAGCTTTCTTCCGCCCATGTTTTCAGCTGGCATTTTTTCCATCTTCGAGTGGAGTTGCTCTGTATCGATATAATAGTTCACACAGATTTTCATGAAGTGAGTTGTTATTTGTACTCATGCACCTTAATTTTCTTTTTAAAATTTGCAATATCTATCCGCCTGCCCATTAGTCCTCAGATGATCAGGGGCAATATAGTGTTGCCGGATACCAAGTCTTTGGCAAAATACTTGGAATTCTTTGGATTTAAATATAGTAGCATTATCACTTACAAGTATCTCTGGTAGTCCTTGGCGGATGAATATTTCTCTTAAAAGATAGATCGTTGAAGCAGATGTTGGCGGGTTTTTTATCGGGAAAATCTCAGGCCATTTACATTTAGCATCAACTACAATCAAAAAATGATGTTCCATGAATGGTCCTGCATAATCCATATAAATTCTTTGCCATTTTTTGTAGGAGTGTCCCAGTGATGCAGAGGAGCTTTTTAGGATTTTTATTTATTGCACAGCACTGAGGACAACTTTTTACAAGTCCTTCTATGTCTTGGTTGATGGTTGACCAGTAGCAGTAGTTTCTTGACAGGGCTTTCATCTTAACGATTCCTAAATGTGATACATGTAACATGTAATTCCTTCAATACTGCGGGTTGAAGTTACCATGGAATGACAGCCCAGGTTCCAAGGAATAATATGTCATTTTTAATAGTAAATGTGTAAAGTCATGTAAACTTCCTGCACGTAATTTCTTGGTTATGGAAGCAATTTCTTCATCTCTAGCAGATACTACAGCAATATCTTTTGCTGTTAGTGCTTCTGAAGAAATATGTTTAACTACGTTTTCTAAGATACGATTATCTTCATCACTCGCCTTGACGTCTATTGGAAGAGGATTTTTTGAGAGATAATCCGCATTTCCATGGTTTTGGAATCTTGATGCTGTATTACGTAATCAAAACCAGATAGAAATTGTGCATAGCGTAACATTCTTGTTGAAGCTAGAAGCTAGAAGAAGGTAGTCTTCTCTAGGTGACGTAATGTCATCATCGGTTTATTATCAACAATGAGGGTCAATTTTCTTCCATAGAGATAATCAAAGAATTTTTACATGCCCAATATTGTTGGTTGCTTCCTTATCGAGCTGACTACGGTTTGTTTCTGTTTCTGTGAGTGATTTAGATATGAAGGCAATCGGTCTTTCTTCACCATTCGGCATTTTATAAGACAGCACTCCACTTAACCCAATAGGACTAGCATCTGTAACTAGTATTAACGGAAGTTCTGGGATAAATGGGATAAGCATCCTCTTACTTGTAATTTCTGCTTTTGCGCGCTGGAATGCCTTTTCACATTCTGCGGTCCATTTGAATTTAGTATCCTTTTTTAGGAGTTTCTAAACTGGATGAAGTATAGTCGATGCATCAGGAATGAATTTTTCATAATACAATATAAGGCCCAGAAACTGTCTATCAACGTGTGTAGGTCTGGGAGCTTCTAAGTAGCTTTGACCGTATTTCGAGATTTTTGGAGACCTTCCTTGCTTATAATATGACCTAGGTAACTTATTTCCTTTTCGAAATATACATTTTGAAATATTTAAATGTAAATTAAACTTACGGAATTTTTCTAGTGTTTCTTTTCGTCAAAATATGCAGCAGTTCCTGGCAGATCTTGTATAAATTGGTCTATAAATTTGTGAAATTCACTGGGAGCGGTATTTACTGCAAAGAATAAATGCTTTGCCCGGTATGTTCCTCGATGTGTTGATATTGTTTGAGCAGCAGCACTTTCTTCATCAACTTTAATATGTAAATATGCTTTGTGGATATCTAAAGTGCAGAATACTACCCCTCCTTGAACTTTTGCGAAGATGTCTTCGATCCTGGGTATTGGGTAATGTGAATCGCGTAACTGGGAGTTCAAAGTGATCTTGTAGTCCGCGCACAGCCGAACACCACCGTTTGATTTTTGTATTCATTTGGGGAGTACCCCATTCGGAATGATCCGTCTTTTCTATTATTCCCTGTTATAATTTATCCAATTCGGTTTCAACGGATTCTTTAAGAGCGTAAGGTACTGGCCGTGGTGTTAGAAATATAAGCTTTGCATTTTCTCGTAATTTGAGTCGACATGTGTGGTTTGAAATTTGACCAACCTTCTCTTGAAAAACATCTGCATAGTTATGCAGTATTCCTGAGGTAATTGTTTAAATTTCTTAGGATCTGGCAGAACTTCTTCGGTAGGATGTATGTCGCTGACATCAATTTTTAGGTTTCGAATCCAATCTCGACCTATAATCTCAGTTTTCTTCATACCAACTACGTAAATTTTCTTTTCACTGAACTGGTTGTTATACTTGGCCTTGACGTCAGCAACGCCCACTGGGCGAAAGATTTGTAAATGAATGAAGATAAACGTTTGTTTTATGTAATTCGACATTTAACTTTAGAGATTAAATTCTTCAAGACTCATTATTGTTAATCTACTGCATGTGTTGCATTCGAATATGCAATGTTTGTTGTTAAGTTTAATTTTTACTAGGAGTCTGTCATTGTTTGACATTTCATTTGAATTTATATCGAATATTTGGCCCATTGCGAAAGTATTGTCTCCTTGATCTGTATCGTTTGTTTCTTGAAATTCTGGACCCGAGTCAGAAATGTATTTTACGCACAACTGTATTGTAATTGTTTGTTTACATTTTAGTTACCATGGCGGAAAATGAAGGATTACACCCTGCTGGCGGTAAAGTGTAAAGCAAAAGCCCGCCGGGCGGTAAAAAATACATACGAGTAATATAGATATATCACCATACCTTTTCATTGAAATATACGAGCAACACAGTTTCGTTCAAAATTGTCACATTTTTTTCTGTCAACCAGGCTTGCAACACATTGCATTCGTTTTGATATCGGTCCTTTGACTTACCAGGACATAAATCCACTAAAGCTTCATTAGCTTCTAGCAAAATTTTTTTCAGAAATTTCAGTATCACATTCAGGTTGAAGCTCCATGCTTGATATTTTTAATTATTTGTTTACACAAAACAAATGGTTACCAATACAACGCATCGCCTAAATGTTTCTTGGCATAGTCATCTGGCCATCTAATATTTTTTACATATCAACAAGCTTTTAGTCATGAAATTAAAAATTACGTTTCATTTGGTTTGTGCGTAAAACGTTGTACGTACCTCAGGCCGAAAGAGGTTTACGCCCTTGGACGAATAAAAGCCTTCCGCTTCGCGTCGGGCTTAAAATTTCGTCCGCAGGCATAAATCCTTTCTTTCGGCCCTCTATACGTAAATAACTATAATGTCACCTACCTTTGAAATTCGCCTCTTTAAACAAACTTTAGCTTTATGCCCCCTTGTATGGCATTTGTCACATTTTAGTTTGTTCTTATTTTGGCAATCTTTAGCGTAGTATGAAGACTCGCCGCATCTTAAACAAACACCTTTGAACCATAGTTCGCCCAGGTCGACATTTTTCTTCGATTTTTGGTACTTGTTCGCTCTGTAATTTGTGTTAAAAGCTTGAATTTTATTTACTTGAGTTACGTTGTTTTTGTAAACATCTCGATTTTCTATTTTTGCTGCTTCTATGGTAAGAGCTACTTCTTTAGATTTTTCGAGCGTAATTTCTCCTTGGAAGATTTTCTCGCTAATCTCTGGATCTCTCAGCCTTCGAATGAATTGTAGACGTAATATAAGATCAATTATAGATTTATTGCATGTAGCGTCATTTCAAGCTGCTTTGAATTCAGTTGTTTTAGCAAACTGTTTAAGTGTAGTGAAATAATCGGAAATACTTTGCCCTTGTTCCTAATTTCGACTTTGAGGCTTTTCTGAAATTTTATTTAGACGGGAAACTTTATTTCTTTTGGCTGAATACCCTATGTGCTCATGGACCACCCATGTTGCGGGTGCGATACGTTGATTTATATTAAAATTCTATGATTCTTTCTACCATAAGCGATCGTCCACGTACATGTCTAAATCAGAAGATTTCTTGACGGTTTGTACTTCTTAGTTGATTAGTGGATCAAGCCTTGATTAAGAATGAATGGCGAATTTGGCCTTTTGTTCCTTTTTTTTTTAGAAGTGTTTAAGTTTCATTTTATAATTCTTGTTTTAGAAAATATATACTCAAAATGGCAGTTGGAAGAAAAAAATTAGGCAATACAAAAAGATTGGAAATGAAAAATTAAGAAAACAGAAAGAAGTACTGAAGAAAACAAAAAAGATTGAGACTTTTTTTCAAGATCAGGACCATCTGTTTCTAAACAATTAGAAGCAATAAATACAGATGGTCAGAGTACATGCATAAGCAACATTTCAGTTACCAGTATAGAGCAAATAAAAAATATTTGTCATAATGATGATAGTAATGAACACGAAATTTTAAAACAAATTTCAGGCATAATTTTAGATCCAGAAAATATTGATAACATGAATAACAATAAATAAAAAGAACATTTCTCTTTTAAATTTGAAAAAGATCCAATTAAATGGGTACTAAGCGACGAGCTAATAATTTATATTCGTATAGCTAAAAACAGTTTCCATAATAATATGGAATGTTGCTTTGAGAATTCAAAGCGAGTTTACACTGACCAGATCCGATATTTCTGCCCCACAATTTACATCAGGAAATTGAAAAATGGGGAAAATGTTAATAGAAATTGGATAATTTATTCCGAATTCTCTGGAAGAATTTTCTGCGGATCTTGTCGCTTTTTCGGTAAAGATTCGCAATTTTCTAACAAAATAGTCAATGATTGGAAGAATGTAAACAAATGTGTTGAGCAACATGAGAGATCATTTCAACATAAGAATTCGATTAAAAAGAGGTCCAAGTAAAACAATTTATGTAATTTTTTGAGCAAAGAAATTGATGAAGGAGTTCGCTATTGAACCGAAGTGTTAAGAAGAGTAGTAGCCGTTGTTAAAAAATTAACGAGTCGTGGTCTTCCTTTAAGAGGATCTGACGAAATATTAGGTTCCAGTCGAAATGGAAATTTTCTATCGATTGAACTCTCCGAATTCGATCCATTTCTTAATGAGTATTTTAAAAAGTATGGCAAGTCAGGATGTGGCAAAACCAGGGATGGTAACCATAAAAAATATCGGTTTAGATTACGGTTTCGGTCATCGTGAAAATAAAAATTCGGTTTTGATTTGGGTTTCGGTTTTTATACAGCAATCGGTTTTGGTATACCGGTTTTACTGAAAGGGTTTTGGTTTTGCAAAAGTAATATACGAGAATAATAATATTATTAACTTTGATTGAACAATGAATTATTATAATGATGCAAAAAGTGTCCACAAACACGTGTACAAAGTTTTATAACAATTAGTTTTAATGGGAAGCAAATATTCAAAATATTCTAATTTCCCATGTTAAATGCCTATGTAAATGTAACATGTAACGGATTTCGAGCGCCACCTGATTGAGGTACTACGTTGAAAATTGAAATACGTTTTGACAAAAAAAAATAAATAAATAGAAAATAAATTTATGTTTATACATTTTTATGCATAAGTATTTTAATAATAAAAATTTACAATATTTAACAACTAACAAGATATTTGATTGCGGTTAACCGATAAATAAATAAGGGTTTTGCTTCCGGTTCTGGTTTTGTATCTGTTTCGAATTTCAGTACAGGTTTCGGTTCCCGGGGTTTGGTGATAACTACCGGGCGCGTCCCCGGGTGGCGGATAGGGGAACGACCATATTGCTTTGGAGATATGGTTAGTGATAACTACAAGCAGGCGCTCTGGGCTTAAAACCTTGGCATGCGTTCTGTTAAGGTTATAGCCGCGGACCATCCTCCCACGTGTTTGTGCCGTGCGTGGCGACCCGTGTCGGAGAATGAAGGGATCCTGGTGGCTGAGTCGCGAGACAACACTCCACTTTGGCCTGGATTTCGCCTAGACGGGCGGTCGAGGCTAACCTACCTCGATCAATCGGCTGCGACGTCGGGTCAGACTGCCGCCAGGGTGAGTCTTTGAGGTTGGTGGGCACACAGGAGGCCCAGCCAACGATGGTTTGCTAATCACACTCCTTCGGTTGGCCGGTCCCCTTCTCGTGTTGCTTGTCGACCTTGGGGGCTATATCAATCCGGTATGCCCTGGCGTTGAAGTTCAACGTCCCCTTTTGGGGCTCCTCGGCGGGTGGGGCGCCGGTGAGATGAATCTTCATTTCCCCTATGGATGGCTTTAAAAAGACTACCATAACCCCAGCAGGTGCGTCTTCGGATACCCCGTTACCAACACCAGAAGCGGGTGCGTCTTCAGATACCCCGCTGCCAATGGGTGCGTCCTCGGATACCCCATATACAGCTCCCAAACCCAAAAGGCACCTCATCTGCGGAGCGGAGCAAAAGTGAAGGAGGAAGGTTCGCCAAGCTGAGGAGGCGAAAGCCAAATCAGGTGGCAAGCATCATCCCGCGTCTTCGGCGCAACAGGGAAAAGCTAACCCCGCTGGCTCTGGACAATCGTCCAGAACAGTGAAGATGGCTGGCGGCGCCAAACGTATTGGATCAGAGGGCTCTGAACCTTCTCCCAACGTTAGGAAGAAGAATCGTCCTCTCCCCTTCGGCTCCCAAGCCTATAGGGAACTATTCAGATGCCACGAAAAGGCATCTTAAAGTCGCGGTCATTTGCCGTAGCAACCCCTTGGGGAAAATCTCTTCTCCTCAGGCCCAAACCCTGCAGGACCAACTGTATCAACAGTTGGACGACTGCTTGTTTGCCCTCAAGGAAGGAGAACAGCCTCCCGTCTTCGATGGATGGCAACATTCCGGCGAGATCCTTCGTATCACCTGTGGTGACAACCATTTATTGGAATGGCTGAAAACCACCGTACGTGGACTTCCCACTCTTTGGGACAACGCCCAGTTAGAGGTCGTTGGACTGGACCAACTTCCTCGTTTGGTCAAGGCAGCTGTCTGGATTCCGGGTAAAGCCAATGATAGAGAGACTGTCGTCCGGAGGTTGGCGGTCCAGAACAACCATCTCAAGGTTTCCAGTTGGTGCGTCTTTCACGATGCACCAAAAGAGAAACCGCTGGGACGGCTGTTGGTCTTCGGCATCAACGCTCAGGATGCCAAAACTCTTGTGGAGAAGGGGAAGAAACTGAGGTACAGGTTCTCCCAACTCTCCGTTAAATTGAAGGCTGGTGATTCTGCACCACCTCAAACACCGTTAACAGAGACTGCGACTCAGTCTTCGCAGGATGCAACCCCAATGGAACTAGGTTCCAACGAGGCTGTTGAACTGCAAGAGCTCGAGTCTCTGCTAATTTCGGAGATTGCGTCAGTTTCTCCCAAGGATGATCCCCAACAATCCTCAACCTAAATTCCCATCTCAAGCCCCACTATCGTTCATCCAAATAAACCTGCAATACTGTCGGGCGGCGACCTCCACTCTGAGACGACACCTAGACAGCAAGCAGAATAGTATAGCCCTAATACAAGAGCCTTGGGTAGTTAAATCCAAGATCTGTGGATTGGGCGACAAAAATACCTCTACCTTCACAGGATTTGGTATTGAAAAACCAAGGACATGCATTATAGTTCCTAAACAAATACAAGCTGTTATCCTTCAACAACTTTGTACAAGCGATCTCACTGTAATCCTTCTTAGTGAAATCACCAAAAATACCAAGGAAGACATTATTCTTGCTTCCTGTTATCTCCCTTCAGACTCTTCACAACTTCCTCCTAGTCCTGAACTGATGAAGCTGATTGAGTTCTGTGAACAAAATCACAAACATTTGATGAACCTACTTTTGTCACTTCCCGTGCTCAAACTAGAATTGACATCACCCTAGCCACATCAAACATATCCAGCGACATATCAGGATGGTGTGTATCATCTGACCTTTCAATGTCTGAGCACAGGTCGATATGTTTTACACTAAATGCTAAATGCATTGAAAAAAAGGTTTTTCGTAACCCCAGGAAAACTAACATAACCGTATTCCTCTACCTTCTGTCTTCTGGAATCAAGGAATGTCAAGTACCCAAACAAATCAATATAGAAACACTTGAAAATTGCGCTAATAATCTTCAGCAGGTTCTTACAAAATCATACGAACAGGCATGTTCCCAAAGTATAATTAAGCCCACGAACGCACCATGGTGGTGTAGTGAACTAGGTAAAATGAGAACAATCGTTAGGAAATTGTTTAACAAAGCGAAGAACTCTAAGGCCGAAGCCGACTGGCGTTCTTTCCAAATAGACAAGACTAAATACAAAAAAGTTATACGATAAAAGCATAGAACTGCTTGGCAGAACTACGTTAGCAATATCGAAGGAACTGCCCCTGTAGCTTGCTTAAAAAAATGTTCTCTAAGGACCCTAACCAACAGCGCAGCTGCCTCGAACGTGAGGACGGTTCATACGGTACCTCCATTACAGAAAATAACGAAATTCTGCTAAAGTGTCACTTTCCAGGCTGTGTAATTTCTCAAGGAAGTAGTTGGGCAGTTCAAGAATACTCCTTTCCGGGGGAAGCGTTCACACTCTCTTCGGAGATCGTTGATGAAACACGCACAACCTGGGCGATTAATGTTCTAAAGCCCTATAAAGCACCAGGGTTAGATGGGATTGTACCTGCTCTCCTTAAGTGGGGCCGCAATCTGTTAATACATAATCTTGTCTGGATTTTTAGAGCTTGCATCACCCTCACTTATGTTCCTCTTAAGTGGAGGGAAGTTAAGGTAGTCTACATTCCCAAACCTGGACGTTTAGACTACTCAACACCTAAATCATATCGTCCAATAAGTCTTACCTCAGTTCTCCTCAAAACTATGGAAAGACTTTGCGATAGACATATTAGGGATACTGCACTGGCTCGCAATCCACTGCACCCAAACCAGCATGCTTATACTCAGGGTAGATCGACTGAAACTGCTCTTCATGCTGTGGTCAGCACGATCGACAAATCTTTGGAACATAACAATTTCACCCTGGGAATCTTCATAGATATAGAAGGGGTTTTCGATAAAGCCACCTTCGATTCTATAGTCAATGCTCTAGAGGAACACGGAGTTGAACTTCCTCTGTTCAAATGGATAAAATTCATGCTAGAGCATAGAGTAGTACAATTTTCTTCCGGGGAAACTAATATCAGAGGATATGTCACCAGAGGCTGCCCACAAGGTGGCGTTCTTTCGCCGCCTTCTTTGGGCAATTTTGGTAGACAGCCTTCTTATAATTCTTAACAACAATGGATACCACACCATTGGATATGCAGACGACATTACAGTTCTGCTAAATGGCAAATTTGAGAACATTCTTGCCAACTTGGCAAACAACGCTCTTAAGTTGATCGAAAACTGGTGCAAGGAACACTCCCTTTCGGCAAATCTAGTCAAAACAGAGATAGTCCTTTTCACTAGGAAACGCAAAATTGGCGATCTTAGGATGCCAAAACTCTTCAATCAAACTCTAAATTTATCAAGCAGTGTCAAATATCTGGGTATCATAATTGACAGCAAACTCAACTGGAGTCTACATTTAACTAATAAAGTTAAAAAAGCCTATATAGCTTTTTGGCAATGTCGCCGTGCTTTGAGTCGAATTTGGGGCTTAACACCTAAGCTCACTCTTTGGCTATACACAGCCATTATCAGGCTAATGATTACATATGGTGCTATTGTCTGGTGGCCCAGAATCAGACAATCCGTAGCAACATCTAAATTAGAACATGTACAGAGGCTTGCATGTTTAGCAATAACTGGCGCTATGCGCACTACACCAACGGCAGCAATGGAAGTTCTTCTATGCCTTCCCTCTCTTAATATCTACATTGAGGAGGTTGCACTGAGGTCTGTTTTGCGCCTTTCCCAACTAGGTCTCTGGCCTAAAATAGGAGCAAATAGTAAACACTGCTCTATCTTCAAAGAAGCAGCCTTGCGGGCTCCACTTCTACAGATGAGTAACGACTACATTGCTCCAAAATTCTATTTTGAGAAACCATATCAAATTAAATTAGACTGTCAGACACCTTCTATACCTGACATTCTCATTTTTACTGACGGCTCGAAGAGTGGGACAGGGTCCGGCTCAGGAATCTTCTCCGAACAAATGAACCTGTCTGTCAGTATTCCCCTTGGTGCCTATGCCACCGTCTTTCAATCTGAAATTCTAGGTATCTTGCATAGTGCACTACTAATTAAAGAACATAAAGTTCAGAACAAGAACATCAGGATAGCTTCAGACAGCAAAGCAGTTCTTAAAAGCCTTAGTGGATTTAAATTCACTTCAGGTCTGGTTAAACTTTATCATCTTGCACTGTCGGATATATTCAAAAACAATGTCGTGGAACTCGCTTAGGTAAAGGGACACAATCTAGCTAAACAGGGTTCGTCTGGTTTACCCTGGGGCCCAGAGCCCATGCTACCCCTAGCCAAATCGTTCCTTCAAAATATTACTCGAAACATTACCCTTGAAAAATTTTTAGCTGGTTGGAGAAATATATCCACCTATAAACAAACGAGAAACCTTATTTCTAAACCAACTTATAAGTTAGCCAATTATCTCATCAGACTTTTGAGGAACAACCTTAAATTTCTTGTTGAGGTCCTTACGGGACATGGTCGGTTCAACAAACACATGTACCGCATAAAAATCTCCGACAGTCCTCTTTGTAGAGGCTGTGAGATGGATGACGAAACAGTGGAACACATTCTTCTCGAGTGTCCCGCTCTAGCGTTAAAGAGAGGATCCATGTTAGGGGAATTCTGGCCTTCCATGGCCGCACTTAGCTCAACTTCCCCCGCTGACTTGTTAGCCTTCTTCCTGAGCGTAGAATGGCTTCAAGATCGGTAGGTCGGAAGCTGTGCTATAGGAGGTAGTACAATGGGCCCATTTGTGAGGCCTAAGTGCGCGTGCAGATTCTTTTCTTCACCCTCCACCTCAAATCCAGAATCCAGAATCCAGACAGGTTTCGGTTTCGGTTCTCATTTGTTTTCGGTATTTTTCGGTTATTGGTTTCGGTTCCGGTTTCTGTTACCATCCCTTGGCAAAACTGAATATTTGTCTTCAACAATTTATGAAGAAATTGTTGCCCTCATGGGCCAGAAAACCCGAGATATAAGTATTATCAAAATAGAGGTTGTTAAATATTACTCGATAATTGTTGACTCCACTCCTGACTTCTCCCACATAGATCAGCTGTCCGTTGTTATAAGATATGTACAGGACTGTGGAACACCAACTGAGAAGTTTCTCTCTTTCATTCTCATCGTCGGCCATAAATAGGAAGAATTAGCTAAATCCGTAATAGAAACTCTCGCAAATTATCAAATAGGTAAATCTAAATGATTGTCGCGGTCAATCCTGCGACAATGCATCAAACATGTCGGGAACATATTTTGGCTTCAAGCCAGAATTAAAAATGAAAACAAATTTGCTGAATATGTACCATGTGCAGCACATTCATTAAACTTGGTTGGTAATTCTGCTGCGAGTTCTTGTCTTGAAGCAACCTCGTATTTTATGCTATTGCAAGAATTGTTAAACTTTTTCTCAGCATCTACTAAACGATGGGAAAAGTTACATAGTGAATTTTGTTAAGCGAAGTTGAGAACACCAAAAAGTCTTTCTTCTACCAGATGGTCAAGTAGAGATGACGCGTGCAGAAGTCTACTAACACCTGGCATGATATAAGTAAAGTTCTCAATTATATCGAAAATGATGAGTCCAATAAGAATATTACACGTGTAGAAACGAAAGGAAAAAGCTGTTAAAATTTGAAACTGCATTTATGACTGTGTTTTGGAATAGCATTCTTAATAGGATGAATGCAGTAAGTAAAAAAATGCAAAGCGAAGATGCAGATATTGCTACAGCAGTCGATCTTTACCAATCATTAATTGCTTACATGTCATCTATGCGCAATGATTTCGACATATATGAGGAAAAGGCAAAATCTTTAACTAATTTGAACTATTGTGCGGAAGATGTTCGTTATAAGAAAAGAAAACAGCAATTTATTGAAAACTCCAACGAAGTAACTTGGAATGCACGCAATAAATTCCCCATTTCTACATATCTGAATATTATCGATTGTATTTAAAATTTTTTTTGAAATCCGCACACTAAATAGTGAAGATGTAAACAAATACGCATTAGAATTATCTGAACACTACCGGAACAATATTGAAGTTGATTTCATTGAAGAATTTAATTAACACACTGTATATATATATATATATACATCTTCACTATTTAGTGTGCGGATTTCAAAAAAAATTTTAAATACAATCGATAATATTCAGATATGTAGAAATGGGGAATTTATTGCGTGCATTCCAAGTTACTTCGTTGGAGTTTTCAATAAATTGCTGTTTTCTTTTCTTATAACGAACATCTTCCGCACAATAGTTCAAATTAGTTAAAGATTTTGCCTTTTCCTCATATATGTCGAAATCATTGCGCATAGATGACATGTAAGCAATTAATGATTGGTAAAGATCGACTGCTGTAGCAATATCTGCATCTTCGCTTTGCATTTTTTTACTTACTGCATTCATCCTATTAAGAATGCTATTCCAAAACACAGTCATAAATGCAGTTTCAAATTTTAACAGCTTTTTCCTTTCGTTTCTACACGTGTAATATTCTTATTGGACTCATCATTTTCGATATAATTGAGAACTTTACTTATATCATGCCAGGTGTTAGTAGACTTCTGCACGCGTCATCTCTACTTGACCATCTGGTAGAAGAAAGACTTTTTGGTGTTCTCAACTTCGCTTAACAAAATTCACTATGTAACTTTTCCCATCGTTTAGTAGATGCTGAGAAAAAGTTTAACAATTCTTGCAATAGCATAAAATACGAGGTTGCTTCAAGACAAGAACTCGCAGCAGAATTACCAACCAAGTTTAATGAATGTGCTGCACATGGTACATATTCAGCAAATTTGTTTTCATTTTTAATTCTGGCTTGAAGCCAAAATATGTTCCCGACATGTTTGATGCATTGTCGCAGGATTGACCGCGACAATCATTTAGATTTACCTATTTGATAATTTGCGAGAGTTTCTATTACGGATTTAGCTAATTCTTCCTATTTATGGCCGACGATGAGAATGAAAGAGAGAAACTTCTCAGTTGGTGTTCCACAGTCCTGTACATATCTTATAACAACGGACAGCTGATCTATGTGGGAGAAGTCAGGAGTGGAGTCAACAATTATCGAGTAATATTTAACAACCTCTATTTTGATAATACTTATATCTCGGGTTTTCTGGCCCATGAGGGCAACAATTTCTTCATAAATTGTTGAAGACAAATATTCAGTTTTGCCAAGGGATGGTAACAGAAACCGGAACCGAAACCAATAACCGAAAAATACCGAAAACAAATGAGAACCGAAACCGAAACCTGTCTGGATTCTGGATTCTGGATTTGAGGTGGAGGGTGAAGAAAAGAATATGCACGCGCACTTAGGCCTCACAAATGGGCCCATTGTACTACCTCCTATAGCACAGCTTCCGACCTACCGATCTTGAAGCCATTCTACGCTCAGGAAGAAGGCTAACAAGTCAGCGGGGGAAGTTGAGCTAAGTGCGGCCATGGAAGGCCAGAATTCCCCTAACATGGATCCTCTCTTTAACGCTAGAGCGGGACACTCGAGAAGAATGTGTTCCACTGTTTCGTCATCCATCTCACAGCCTCTACAAAGAGGACTGTCGGAGATTTTTATGCGGTACATGTGTTTGTTGAACCGACCATGTCCCGTAAGGACCTCAACAAGAAATTTAAGGTTGTTCCTCAAAAGTCTGATGAGATAATTGGCTAACTTATAAGTTGGTTTAGAAATAAGGTTTCTCGTTTGTTTATAGGTGGATATATTTCTCCAACCAGCTAAAAATTTTTCAAGGGTAATGTTTCGAGTAATATTTTGAAGGAACGATTTGGCTAGGGGTAGCATGGGCTCTGGGCCCCAGGGTAAACCAGACGAACCCTGTTTAGCTAGATTGTGTCCCTTTACCTAAGCGAGTTCCACGACATTGTTTTTGAATATATCCGACAGTGCAAGATGATAAAGTTTAACCAGACCTGAAGTGAATTTAAATCCACTAAGGCTTTTAAGAACTGCTTTGCTGTCTGAAGCTATCCTGATGTTCTTGTTCTGAACTTTATGTTCTTTAATTAGTAGTGCACTATGCAAGATACCTAGAATTTCAGATTGAAAGACGGTGGCATAGGCACCAAGGGGAATACTGACAGACAGGTTCATTTGTTCGGAGAAGATTCCTGAGCCGGACCCTGTCCCACTCTTCGAGCCGTCAGTAAAAATGAGAATGTCAGGTATAGAAGGTGTCTGACAGTCTAATTTAATTTGATATGGTTTCTCAAAATAGAATTTTGGAGCAATGTAGTCGTTACTCATCTGTAGAAGTGGAGCCCGCAAGGCTGCTTCTTTGAAGATAGAGCAGTGTTTACTATTTGCTCCTATTTTAGGCCAGAGACCTAGTTGGGAAAGGCGCAAAACAGACCTCAGTGCAACCTCCTCAATGTAGATATTAAGAGAGGGAAGGCATAGAAGAACTTCCATTGCTGCCGTTGGTGTAGTGCGCATAGCGCCAGTTATTGCTAAACATGCAAGCCTCTGTACATGTTCTAATTTAGATGTTGCTACGGATTGTCTGATTCTGGGCCACCAGACAATAGCACCATATGTAATCATTAGCCTGATAATGGCTGTGTATAGCCAAAGAGTGAGCTTAGGTGTTAAGCCCCAAATTCGACTCAAAGCACGGCGACATTGCCAAAAAGCTATACAGGCTTTTTTAACTTTATTAGTTAAATGTAGACTCCAGTTGAGTTTGCTGTCAATTATGATACCCAGATATTTGACACTGCTTGATAAATTTAGAGTTTGATTGAAGAGTTTTGGCATCCTAAGATCGCCAATTTTGCGTTTCCTAGTGAAAAGGACTATCTCTGTTTTGACTAGATTTGCCGAAAGGGAGTGTTCCTTGCACCAGTTTTCGATCAACTTAAGAGCGTTGTTTGCCAAGTTGGCAAGAATGTTCTCAAATTTGCCATTTAGCAGAACTGTAATGTCGTCTGCATATCCAATGGTGTGGTATCCATTGTTGTTAAGAATTATAAGAAGGCTGTCTACCAAAATTGCCCAAAGAAGGCGGCGAAAGAACGCCACCTTGTGGGCAGCCTCTGGTGACATATCCTCTGATATTAGTTTCCCCGGAAGAAAATTGTACTACTCTATGCTCTAGCATGAATTTTATCCATTTGAACAGAGGAAGTTCAACTCCGTGTTCCTCTAGAGCATTGACTATAGAATCGAAGGTGGCTTTATCGAAAACCCCTTCTATATCTATGAAGATTCCCAGGGTGAAATTGTTATGTTCCAAAGATTTGTCGATCGTGCTGACCACAGCATGAAGAGCAGTTTCAGTCGATCTACCCTGAGTATAAGCATGCTGGTTTGGGTGCAGTGGATTGCGAGCCAGTGCAGTATCCCTAATATGTCTATCGCAAAGTCTTTCCATAGTTTTGAGGAGAACTGAGGTAAGACTTATTGGACGATATGATTTAGGTGTTGAGTAGTCTAAACGTCCAGGTTTGGGAATGTAGACTACCTTAACTTCCCTCCACTTAAGAGGAACATAAGTGAGGGTGATGCAAGCTCTAAAAATCCAGACAAGATTATGTATTAACAGATTGCGGCCCCACTTAAGGAGAGCAGGTACAATCCCATCTAACCCTGGTGCTTTATAGGGCTTTAGAACATTAATCGCCCAGGTTGTGCGTGTTTCATCAACGATCTCCGAAGAGAGTGTGAACGCTTCCCCCGGAAAGGAGTATTCTTGAACTGCCCAACTACTTCCTTGAGAAATTACACAGCCTGGAAAGTGACACTTTAGCAGAATTTCGTTATTTTCTGTAATGGAGGTACCGTATGAACCGTCCTCACGTTCGAGGCAGCTGCGCTGTTGGTTAGGGTCCTTAGAGAACATTTTTTTAAGCAAGCTACAGGGGCAGTTCCTTCGATATTGCTAACGTAGTTCTGCCAAGCAGTTCTATGCTTTTATCGTATAACTTTTTTGTATTTAGTCTTGTCTATTTGGAAAGAACGCCAGTCGGCTTCGGCCTTAGAGTTCTTCGCTTTGTTAAACAATTTCCTAACGATTGTTCTCATTTTACCTAGTTCACTACACCACCATGGTGCGTTCGTGGGCTTAATTATACTTTGGGAACATGCCTGTTCGTATGATTTTGTAAGAACCTGCTGAAGATTATTAGCGCAATTTTCAAGTGTTTCTATATTGATTTGTTTGGGTACTTGACATTCCTTGATTCCAGAAGACAGAAGGTAGAGGAATACGGTTATGTTAGTTTTCCTGGGGTTACGAAAAACCTTTTTTTCAATGCATTTAGCATTTAGTGTAAAACATATCGACCTGTGCTCAGACATTGAAAGGTCAGATGATACACACCATCCTGATATGTCGCTGGATATGTTTGATGTGGCTAGGGTGATGTCAATTCTAGTTTGAGCACGGGAAGTGACAAAAGTAGGTTCATCAAATGTTTGTGATTTTGTTCACAGAACTCAATCAGCTTCATCAGTTCAGGACTAGGAGGAAGTTGTGAAGAGTCTGAAGGGAGATAACAGGAAGCAAGAATAATGTCTTCCTTGGTATTTTTGGTGATTTCACTAAGAAGGATTACAGTGAGATCGCTTGTACAAAGTTGTTGAAGGATAACAGCTTGTATTTGTTTAGGAACTATAATGCATGTCCTTGGTTTTTCAATACCAAATCCTGTGAAGGTAGAGGTATTTTTGTCGCCCAATCCACAGATCTTGGATTTAACTACCCAAGGCTCTTGTATTAGGGCTATACTATTCTGCTTGCTGTCTAGGTGTCGTCTCAGAGTGGAGGTCGCCGCCCGACAGTATTGCAGGTTTATTTGGATGAACGATAGTGGGGCTTGAGATGGGAATTTAGGTTGAGGATTGTTGGGGATCATCCTTGGGAGAAACTGACGCAATCTCCGAAATTAGCAGAGACTCGAGCTCTTGCAGTTCAACAGCCTCGTTGGAACCTAGTTCCATTGGGGTTGCATCCTGCGAAGACTGAGTCGCAGTCTCTGTTAACGGTGTTTGAGGTGGTGCAGAATCACCAGCCTTCAATTTAACGGAGAGTTGGGAGAACCTGTACCTCAGTTTCTTCCCCTTCTCCACAAGAGTTTTGGCATCCTGAGCGTTGATGCCGAAGACCAACAGCCGTCCCAGCGGTTTCTCTTTTGGTGCATCGTGAAAGACGCACCAACTGGAAACCTTGAGATGGTTGTTCTGGACCGCCAACCTCCGGACGACAGTCTCTCTATCATTGGCTTTACCCGGAATCCAGACAGCTGCCTTGACCAAACGAGGAAGTTGGTCCAGCCCAACGACCTCTAACTGGGCGTTGTCCCAAAGAGTGGGAAGTCCACGTACGGTGGTTTTCAGCCATTCCAATAAATGGTTGTCACCACAGGTGATACGAAGGATCTCGCCGGAATGTTGCCATCCATCGAAGACGGGAGGCTGTTCTCCTTCCTTGAGGGCAAACAAGCAGTCGTCCAACTGTTGATACAGTTGGTCCTGCAGGGTTTGGGCCTGAGGAGAAGAGATTTTCCCCAAGGGGTTGCTACGGCAAATGACCGCGACTTTAAGATGCCTTTTCGTGGCATCTGAATAGTTCCCTATAGGCTTGGGAGCCGAAGGGGAGAGGACGATTCTTCTTCCTAACGTTGGGAGAAGGTTCAGAGCCCTCTGATCCAATACGTTTGGCGCCGCCAGCCATCTTCACTGTTCTGGACGATTGTCCAGAGCCAGCGGGGTTAGCTTTTCCCTGTTGCGCCGAAGACGCGGGATGAGGCTTGCCACCTGATTTGGCTTTCGCCTCCTCAGCTTGGCGAACCTTCCTCCTTCACTTTTGCTCCGCTCCGCAGATGAGGTGCCTTTTGGGTTTGGGAGCTGTATATGGGGTATCCGAGGACGCACCCATTGGCAGCGGGGTATCTGAAGACGCACCCGCTTCTGGTGTTGGTAACGGGGTATCCGAAGACGCACCTGCTGGGGTTATGGTAGTCTTTTTAAAGCCATCCATAGGGGAAATGAAGATTCATCTCACCGGCGCCCCACCCGCCGAGGAGCCCCAAAAGGGGACGTTGAACTTCAACGCCAGGGCATACCGGATTGATATAGCCCCCAAGGTCGACAAGCAACACGAGAAGGGGACCGGCCAACCGAAGGAGTGTGATTAGCAAACCATCGTTGGCTGGGCCTCCTGTGTGCCCACCAACCTCAAAGACTCACCCTGGCGGCAGTCTGACCCGACGTCGCAGCCGATTGATCGAGGTAGGTTAGCCTCGACCGCCCGTCTAGGCGAAATCCAGGCCAAAGTGGAGTGTTGTCTCGCGACTCAGCCACCAGGATCCCTTCATTCTCCGACACGGGTCGCCACGCACGGCACAAACACGTGGGAGGATGGTCCGCGGCTATAACCTTAACAGAACGCATGCCAAGGTTTTAAGCCCAGAGCGCCTGCTTGTAGTTATCACTAACCATATCTCCAAAGCAATATGGTCGTTCCCCTATCCGCCACCCGGGGACGCGCCCGGTAGTTATCACCAAACCCCGGGAACCGAAACCTGTACTGAAATTCGAAACAGATACAAAACCAGAACCGGAAGCAAAACCCTTATTTATTTATCGGTTAACCGCAATCAAATATCTTGTTAGTTGTTAAATATTGTAAATTTTTATTATTAAAATACTTATGCATAAAAATGTATAAACATAAATTTATTTTCTATTTATTTATTTTTTTTTGTCAAAACGTATTTCAATTTTCAACGTAGTACCTCAATCAGGTGGCGCTCGAAATCCGTTACATGTTACATTTACATAGGCATTTAACATGGGAAATTAGAATATTTTGAATATTTGCTTCCCATTAAAACTAATTGTTATAAAACTTTGTACACGTGTTTGTGGACACTTTTTGCATCATTATAATAATTCATTGTTCAATCAAAGTTAATAATATTATTATTCTCGTATATTACTTTTGCAAAACCAAAACCCTTTCAGTAAAACCGGTATACCAAAACCGATTGCTGTATAAAAACCGAAACCCAAATCAAAACCGAATTTTTATTTTCACGATGACCGAAACCGTAATCTAAACCGATATTTTTTATGGTTACCATCCCTGGTTTTGCCACATCCTGACTTGCCATACTTTTTAAAATACTCATTAAGAAATGGATCGAATTCGGAGAGTTCAATCGATAGAAAATTTCCATTTCGACTGGAACCTAATATTTCGTCAGATCCTCTTAAAGGAAGACCACGACTCGTTAATTTTTTAACAACGGCTACTACTCTTTCTTAACACTTCGGTTCAATAGCGAACTCCTTCATCAATTTCTTTGCTCAAAAAATTACATAAATTGTTTTACTTGGACCTCTTTTTAATCGAATTCTTATGTTGAAATGATCTCTCATGTTGCTCAACACATTTGTTTACATTCTTCCAATCATTGACTATTTTGTTAGAAAATTGCGAATCTTTACCGAAAAAGCGACAAGATCCGCAGAAAATTCTTCCAGAGAATTCGGAATAAATTATCCAATTTCTATTAACATTTTCCCCATTTTTCAATTTCCTGATGTAAATTGTAGGGCAGAAATATCGGATCTGGTCAGTGTAAACTCGCTTTGAATTCTCAAAGCAACATTCCATATTATTATGGAAACTGTTTTTAGCTATACGAATATAAATTATTAGCTCGTCGCTTAGTACCCATTTAATTGGATCTTTTTCAAATTTAAAAGAGAAATGTTCTTTTTATTTATTGTTATTCATGTTATCAATATTTTCTGGATCTAAAATTATGCCTGAAATTTGTTTTAAAATTTCGTGTTCATTACTATCATCATTATGACAAATATTTTTTATTTGCTCTATACTGGTAACTGAAATGTTGCTTATGCATGTACTCTGACCATCTGTATTTATTGCTTCTAATTGTTTAGAAACAGATGGTCCTGATCTTGAAAAAAAGTCTCAATCTTTTTTGTTTTCTTCAGTACTTCTTTCTGTTTTCTTAATTTTTCATTTCCAATCTTTTTGTATTGCCTAATTTTTTTCTTCCAACTGCCATTTTGAGTATATATTTTCTAAAACAAGAATTATAAAATGAAACTTAAACACTTCTAAAAAAAAAAAAGGAACAAAAGGCCAAATTCGCCATTCATTCTTAATCAAGGCTTGATCCACTAATCAACTAAGAAGTACAAACCGTCAAGAAATCTTCTGATTTAGACATGTACGTGGACGATCGCTTATGGTAGAAAGAATAATAGAATTTTAATATAAATCAACGTATCGCACCCGCAACATGGGTGGTCCATGAGCACATAGGGTATTCAGCCAAAAGAAATAAAGTTTCCCGTCTAAATAAAATTTCAGAAAAGCCTCAAAGTCGAAATTAGGAACAAGGGCAAAGTATTTCCGATTATTTCACTACACTTAAACAGTTTGCTAAAACAACTGAATTCAAAGCAGCTTGAAATGACGCTACATGCAATAAATCTATAATTGATCTTATATTACGTCTACAATTCATTCGAAGGCTGAGAGATCCAGAGATTAGCGAGAAAATCTTCCAAGGAGAAATTACGCTCGAAAAATCTAAAGAAGTAGCTCTTACCATAGAAGCAGCAAAAATAGAAAATCGAGATGTTTACAAAAACAACGTAACTCAAGTAAATAAAATTCAAGCTTTTAACACAAATTACAGAGCGAACAAGTACCAAAAATCGAAGAAAAATGTCGACCTGGGCGAACTATGGTTCAAAGGTGTTTGTTTAAGATGCGGCGAGTCTTCATACTACGCTAAAGATTGCCAAAATAAGAACAAACTAAAATGTGACAAATGCCATACAAGGGGGCATAAAGCTAAAGTTTGTTTAAAGAGGCGAATTTCAAAGGTAGGTGACATTATAGTTATTTACGTATAGAGGGCCGAAAGAAAGGATTTATGCCTGCGGACGAAATTTTAAGCCCGACGCGAAGCGGAAGGCTTTTATTCGTCCAAGGGCGTAAACCTCTTTCGGCCTGAGGTACGTACAACGTTTTACGCACAAACCAAATGAAACGTAATTTTTAATTTCATGACTAAAAGCTTGTTGATATGTAAAAAATATTAGATGGCCAGATGACTATGCCAAGAAACATTTAGGCGATGCGTTGTATTGGTAACCATTTGTTTTGTGTAAACAAATAATTAAAAATATCAAGCATGGAGCTTCAACCTGAATGTGATACTGAAATTTCTGAAAAAAATTTTGCTAGAAGCTAATGAAGCTTTAGTGGATTTATGTCCTGGTAAGTCAAAGGACCGATATCAAAACGAATGCAATGTGTTGCAAGCCTGGTTGACAGAAAAAAATGTGACAATTTTGAACGAAACTGTGTTGCTCGTATATTTCAATGAAAAGGTATGGTGATATATCTATATTACTCGTATGTATTTTTTACCGCCCGGCGGGCTTTTGCTTTACACTTTACCGCCAGCAGGGTGTAATCCTTCATTTTCCGCCATGGTAACTAAAATGTAAACAAACAATTACAATACAGTTGTGCGTAAAATACATTTCTGACTCGGGTCCAGAATTTCAAGAAACAAACGATACAGATCAAGGAGACAATACTTTCGCAATGGGCCAAATATTCGATATAAATTCAAATGAAATGTCAAACAATGACAGACTCCTAGTAAAAATTAAACTTAACAACAAACATTGCATATTCGAATGCAACACATGCAGTAGATTAACAATAATGAGTCTTGAAGAATTTAATCTCTAAAGTTAAATGTCGAATTACATAAAACAAACGTTTATCTTCATTCATTTACAAATCTTTCGCCCAGTGGGCGTTGCTGACGTCAAGGCCAAGTATAACAACCAGTTCAGTGAAAAGAAAATTTACGTAGTTGGTATGAAGAAAACTGAGATTATAGGTCGAGATTGGATTCGAAACCTAAAAATTGATGTCAGCGACATACATCCTACCGAAGAAGTTCTGCCAGATCCTAAGAAATTTAAACAATTACCTCAGGAATACTGCATAACTATGCAGATGTTTTTCAAGAGAAGGTTGGTCAAATTTCAAACCACACATGTCGACTCAAATTACGAGAAAATGCAAAGCTTATATTTCTAACACCACGACCAGTACCTTACGCTCTTAAAGAATCCGTTGAAACCGAATTGGATAAATTATAACAGGGAATAATAGAAAAGACGGATCATTCCGAATGGGGTACTCCCCAAATGAATACAAAAATCAAACGGTGGTGTTCGGCTGTGCGCGGACTACAAGATCACTTTGAACTCCCAGTTACGCGATTCACATTACCCAATACCCAGGATCGAAGACATCTTCGCAAAAGTTCAAGGAGGGGTAGTATTCTGCACTTTAGATATCCACAAAGCATATTTACATATTAAAGTTGATGAAGAAAGTGCTGCTGCTCAAACAATATCAACACATCGAGGAACATACCGGGCAAAGCATTTATTCTTTGCAGTAAATACCGCTCCCAGTGAATTTCACAAATTTATAGACCAATTTATACAAGATCTGCCAGGAACTGCTGCATATTTTGACGAAAAGAAACACTAGAAAAATTCCGTAAGTTTAATTTACATTTAAATATTTCAAAATGTATATTTCGAAAAGGAAATAAGTTACCTAGGTCATATTATAAGCAAGGAAGGTCTCCAAAAATCTCGAAATACGGTCAAAGCTACTTAGAAGCTCCCAGACCTACACACGTTGATAGACAGTTTCTGGGCCTTATATTGTATTATGAAAAATTCATTCCTGATGCATCGACTATACTTCATCCAGTTTAGAAACTCCTAAAAAAGGATACTAAATTCAAATGGACCGCAGAATGTGAAAAGGCATTCCAGCGCGCAAAAGCAGAAATTACAAGTAAGAGGATGCTTATCCCATTTATCCCAGAACTTCCGTTAATACTAGTTACAGATGCTAGTCCTATTGGGTTAAGTGGAGTGCTGTCTTATAAAATGCCGAATGGTGAAGAAAGACCGATTGCCTTCATATCTAAATCACTCACAGAAACAGAAACAAACCGTAGTCAGCTCGATAAGGAAGCAACCAACAATATTGGGCATGTAAAAATTCTTTGATTATCTCTATGGAAGAAAATTGACCCTCATTGTTGATAATAAACCGATGATGACATTACGTCACCTAGAGAAGACTACCTTCTTCTAGCTTCTAGCTTCAACAAGAATGTTACGCTATGCACAATTTCTATCTGGTTTTGATTACGTAATACAGCATCAAGATTCCAAAACCATGGAAATGCGGATTATCTCTCAAAAAATCCTCTTCCAATAGACGTCAAGGCGAGTGATGAAGATAATCGTATCTTAGAAAACGTAGTTAAACATATTTCTTCAGAAGCACTAACAGCAAAAGATATTGCTGTAGTATCTGCTAGAGATGAAGAAATTGCTTCCATAACCAAGAAATTACGTGCAGGAAGTTTACATGACTTTACACATTTACTATTAAAAATGACATATTATTCCTTGGAACCTGGGCTGTCATTCCATGGTAACTTCAACCCGCAGTATTGAAGGAATTACATGTTACATGTATCACATTTAGGAATCGTTAAGATGAAAGCCCTGTCAAGAAACTACTGCTACTGGTCAACCATCAACCAAGACATAGAAGGACTTGTAAAAAGTTGTCCTCAGTGCTGTGCAATAAATAAAAATTTCGACATATATGAGGAAAAGGCAAAATCTTTAACTAATTTGAACTATTGTGCGGAAGATGTTCGTTATAAGAAAAGAAAACAGCAATTTATTGAAAACTCCAACGAAGTAACTTGGAATGCACGCAATAAATTCCCCATTTCTACATATCTGAATATTATCGATTGTATTTAAAATTTTTTTTGAAATCCGCACACTAAATAGTGAAGATGTAAACAAATACGCATTAGAATTATCTGAACACTACCGGAACAATATTGAAGTTGATTTCATTGAAGAATTTAATTAACACACTGTATATATATATATATATATATATATATATATACAGTGTGTTAATTAAAAACCTGGCCATAGGCGTTTAACATGGGAAAACAGTTTTTCTTTGCGCAAAAGTCCCCAATTAATTTTAGACAAAATGTTACAAATAAATGTTGTAGATAATTATATTCTACGCCTAAATCAGTAAACAGTTTTAATTTTGCAACTTTTAAAATCTAATTTGCAATTGTATAAAAATATTGCTCATGTCCAGCGAAACCCATGATATTGAAACAAAGTTAAAAAGAAATGCGTATCGTTTTAACTGTCAGAAATCAATTTTCAATTAAAAGTTGCAGATAATGCAATTCTGCACTTAAATTACTACACAGGTATTATTTTCAAAATCTAACACTTAAATTACTTTTAATATTATTAGTTTTCCACATTCTGTAATATATAAAATTAAATTTCTGATATGAATTTCTTTGTAATTTTGTTTCATGGGTATCGCTACAAATGATCAATATTTGTACAATTTCAAGTTAGATTTTACAAGTTACTAAACGTGCAAAATTAAATCTGTTTAGTGATATACGCGTAGAATATTAATATCTACAACATGTATTTGAAACATTTTTGTCTAAAATGAATTGGGGACTTTTGCGCAAAGAAAAACAGTTTTGCCATGTTAAACGCCTATGGCCAGGTTGTTAATTAACATATATATATATATATATATATATATATATATATATATATATATATATATATATGTAAGTGGATACGTGAATAAAATCTAGTAGATATATTTCCGAATGTAGATATAGCTTTAAGAATTTTTAAGACCATAGCAATTACTAATGCGTCTTCCGAAAGATCTTTTTCATGTCCCAAAAGAATAAAAAATTATTAAGTTCAACAATGTCGGAAAAGCGATTAAATGATTTGGCAATTTTGTCAATAGAAACCAGTGCCGGATTACCCATTAGGCAGAGTAGGCAATTGCCTATGGGCTCCGCGCTTTTTAGGGGCCCCGCTACATTGAATTAAAATAATATTGATTTGATTTTGATTTTTTTTTTATTACAAAGAAATCCTAAAATAAAGAAATTTTGATTACAACAAAGAAATGCTTATTTACAATAATGGAACCTTGATTACAACAATAAAAAATATCAATCAATATAACAGGACCCCAAATGAATGCTAGATGGTTGCTATGGTAATAAAAGTACTGTCAAATGATTTAACAGCACAAACATCACTTATTTCTTTGGACATTCCTATTTACCACTTAAAAATGATTGGTTAGACGTAGTCTTCATCGAGTTAATTGGTATGTGAATTTAGAATATCCAGTGAAAGAAAGTTTGCAATTTTTTATAGAAGTTAGAAATTAAGGTTAATTCAAATTTGACAGATGAGTACGTAAAGTTAAATTTTGACATACAAGTCTGTAAAGTTTTACTTTAGCTATAACTATTTTGGCTAACTCCGAGGATTGTTATCGTGTTCTATAATGTCGATTTGGGAAAAAATAATATTGTTAATATTCATTCTGTGTAATAAAATTGATTTATTAAAAAAAATCATGAGATTTCACTAGGTACTTTAAAATTGAGAAAAAAGAATGTTCATTTTTTAAAAATTGTTTATATACATTTTATATCAATTTGTTAAACGTATGTTCAATGTTTTTTTATAATAAAATTATTTTATTAAAATTTTTGGGTGGTAAATTCGTAAATTTAGGGGGGCCCCGAGATTTCTATGCCTCAGGGCCTCCATATGGTTTAATCCGGGACTGATAGAAACCGATACATTGAAAGCAATTTCATTTGACACTGTCATTAAAGATTTTGTAGAAAAAAAATGTAGACGGCAATATATATATTTTTTTTTTTTAATGATGTATGAAAAATTGTATTTAACTTACTTAAAATGCGTTATTTTTATTTATTGCTATTATTGGTAACTTTGATTTAATTATATTTCATTAATAAACTCTCGTAAATATAAATCCTATTTGTGTATCATAAATTATTGTCTTTTAAAATTTTAATAAAGTTTTTTTTTCAGATGCTTTACCTTAGTAAATATTAATAGGTAACAGGAGAACTACACAGTGCACGGCTTCTAGAGAGGCTCAAAAATGTGCCAAAATCATACCCTTCTGACAAGGTGGTGTAGGGGTGAAATTTTAAGCAGAATTACAACAAACAAAATATTAGAGCAAAAAATTGAAAGTGTCTACGTGACACTGCGATAACGAGAGCCAACTGTTAATAGGCTCAATTAAAATTTAAACAGAATATTACGATAATGGAAAATACAAAAAATGTAGGGGTGCGATAACCCGTGGGAAACTGGGACTACAAGGTAAAGTAGTTTAAAGTATTTTAAACAAAATACTACGGTACTATTGACTACAGAAAAAAAATAATAAATTGACAAAATTTAACATCTAAATAATTCGATAGAAAATTTAATAATAATTTTGAGGCACAGAAACAGTCAGTGCTAGATATGAGCTCGTGTATAAAATTAGGGCAGACCAAAGAAATGGTGATCATTGTAACAGCTAATAATCTCACAAAAAATCTGGCTAAAATGAAACAATTAACTGTAAAGGGGTAGCTACTCGAACCACAGTGACCCACGATTACTCACAACAACACGTGGTCTATAAAAATATTAAAAATCTCAACAACTAATTCATCAAAAATTAAAAAAAAACAGCGTTTCGACTCGAAACTTTCGAGTACTCCTCCATACAGTGATTGTAGACTCAGCAAACAACGCCCAAAATATCAATATAAAATTTGGAATACAGAAGCTGAACGAAAACTCAAATCTAACACTCAAAGTTTCTGGCTAAGACGCCAAAAAAACTTAAACGCCCACCGCGTGCTCACCAAGAGCGCTCACTAAGAGGTGCTCACTAAGAGAGAGATTGCCCGCCATGCCTCTCTTTTCATAACAAACTCCTATCGTAAATTATGTGAATTAATTTGACGAAATTTTCAAAGCAAACAACTGTACTAACTCACAATAAATTTTGAAAATACCATTAAATAAAGATAGTAACTGAAATAAATTGAAAATAGCGTCAGTAAACAATTGAATAATAAATGAAGTATTAAAATATTTCAACTGGGGCGACAGCGTGAACTAACTGCAGTGAATAAACAATTGAATAAAGGTTCTACCGTTTCACTTAGCGTTCTGAGTACCATACAAAGGTTGCTCGGTAGATTTAATGATATTACTGTGAAAATTTTTGCCACGATCTAAACCTGTGACGTTGCAAAACGTCACAACATGTATTAAATGTATTTTGTTTTTACGTAGGGGCCCGAAATAAAGATTTTGCCTATGGCCTAAAAGAGTTTAAATCCGCCCCTGAGAATAGGCGGCAAAGTATTTCAGCCTATTGACGGCAAAATCGTATAACAGCTACTGCTGAGAAAAAATACTTCAGCACCAGATTAGGCGGGTTGGGCTCATAATCGTTCCACCAACTTGTTTAAAAGTTATGACACAAGTTCGTCAACGTCTGTCATTTTTTTTTTCTTCTCGTCGCTATTTGTTATGTTTGTAAATAAAGATGCAATTCTCTTTGTATTACAATTTATTGAACACGTTAGAAAGTACAACGTAACTCCATTAACAGTGGAGGCTTGTTTCTACTAACATATACTTCATTTCATGTAAGAAAATAGCGTTGGTTTAGATAGGGATATGAATTCTGCCATCTGATTGGTCAGAATAATCACCAAGTTCACAACAGCGAAAAAATATTAGCCGTCAGTTGACAGTTATGAAATGAAATTGACAAAATTAAATTATATTTAATTATCGATTTCGTCTCTGTAATTTTTATTATTCAGGTATTGTACCTTTTTACAGATAATAATATTAAGTATTGACAAAGTTTAGTTTCACGAATTTAATTTATTTATTTAATACATGTAAAAACGATCAGTTCTCAAGTGCCATCTACTATTTTCTTGCTTGAAATGAAGTATAATTGGTAACTAATAGTAGGAAATTTTGAATATTAAATATAACAAATCGAGAAAAATGTTTTAAATGAAAAAATTAGATAAGTTTATGACCTAAACAACGGCTTACGAATAAATTTTTATATCCGTAAATTTTCGAGGTATGACACAAACTTATAATTTTTGAAATATCTGATTTCAATCTCAATAAAATTTTATTTCTTACCTCTCGCTAAGAGGCATAAAATGAATTAACAATCAAATAAACTGTAATTTACAAAAATAATAAAGTTTTTCTTTGGATAATAGAAAAATAATTAAATTCTGGTCTGTCAAATCACATTTATCATTGCTGTCAACAAAACGATTTCATTTCGTTTCAATTTTGTTTATTTAACTTTTAGTTAAAATTTTAACCAGGTGTTGAAAAACCGGCGCTTAGTAGTTAAAGACAACAGAATTTTTTTTTATAAAGAGTAAAGATTTATCAGTTTAAAAACAAAAAATCTATTTTTGCCCTAATGCAAATAGATTAAGGATATTTTGAAAAAATCTGTTGTGGCCAGCACAAGACCTTCCGTCAATTCCATGTATTTTGTACAAATCCCATACCAAAAGGTCCTTGGAACAGATTCTATATACTATCATGTAAAATCGAACACGAACACATACTATTTTTTACAAATTCCATACCAAAAGTTCATTTGAAAAGGTTCTATAAATCCAATAAAATTATAACATAAACTACACTAAGTAATGTCCTTCTATCTTCTCTTTGGCCTTTTTCTGCGTGTCACTTGCGAGCAACACTATGACATACCAATTTTAGATCCTATACTTTTTTCCATATTTGGTTTTGCACTTGCAACTGACATCTGTCAATTAAATTTTTTTGAATAATTATGTCAGCTGTTTCCATGATAAATAACAAAGCTGACTAATTTTTGAAAATTAATTTCTTTGTAATGCTTTAACTCTACATCTATTGAATATGAAGGAAAATGAATAATCAAACCATATAGAGAAGACTTTTTTTCAAGTTGGCTGCGCTTCCTGAAGGTCGAAAACTTGTATTTTTTATTAGGACTTCTAAATATATAATATTTCATATGTACTAAGGCAGACAGAAGCAAGAAAATAATGTTTTCTTCTCAGATTCTACTGGTGTTTGGTCTTTAATTCTAGATAAGATGATTAGAGTTCGGTATCCATACATTTGCCTGCTAACAAACTCGCTGCGTGTAATTGCTTACTATCTTCTCGCCCACTATCCGCAAGATTACTATCAGGTTAGCAGCGAGTAAACTAGCTTCATTATATGAGCAAGAAGCGAGTAAGGCCTGTTCTACAATTGAATCATATGTTGGTTGTCGTTGGACGTTAGCAGCACAAGACATTCCTCTCTGCAATAGTCGCAAGAGTCGTAAAGTGTCGTAACGAACTGTTACTTTTAAGTGAGGTTATGGATATTGTATCTCCTTCTATGTGTTTGAATTTAATTATAATATGGCTTTAATAAATAAAACAAACTAGGGCTGATGCAAAAGAGGAGATAAAAACATACAAGACGAAGGTGGATAAAACCTCATATAAACGTTGATGTTAGGCAAAATTTTGGTGCGCACAGAAAATTATTTTCATATTTTAAGTCGTGATCACGAAGAATTTTTCAAATTTACAAGTATGTCTGTACAACAATTTTAAATATTTTTTTCAGCATTATTTCCACATCTTAACTCACCTTCTATATATACTAATGTTATATACATTTTGTATATTAACGGAAATTTGTCTCCAATATCTTTTTCTCTTTTTGTATTTCGCATAATATCGTGTCGTTCAATGTCGTTGTCGGAGAATGATGAGAAATGACCAACTTGCGATCCAACACCGACTTCTGACAACTCCTACAGTCAAATTTCAGCGTATTGCGTACTCGTACGACATCCGACAGCGACAAACGATTTATTGTAGAACAGGCCTAAAACTTGAACCTCTTGTCAATTTTGCTAGCTAAATAACAAGTATACTCGCCAGTTAGTAGATTGGTAGTCTTTGCTCGCCAGCTAGGAAACTTGTCCCATGTGAGGGCGGGTAAACATTTGAACATGATCAAGAATAATGTAGGCTGAGGCCATATTGCATGTCTCTGTGATAATTTTTTTCAGTGACAACAGCAACAAAAATATTAATTAATGTAATCGTAGGTTCTGCGTGAGAAGTAATAAGTGTTGGTGGTCATCACTGTTATATTTGCAGAAACGTAGATTACTAAGGATGGGTACACATTTCAGTACGATCGACAATGAGGCAGGCTGACGACGCATGAGGCATGTTTCGTCACTGTTGCTTGTTTTCACCGTGTTCGGTTTATCAGTGAAAACAACGAGAAAAATGCCTAACAAAAATAATGTAACTATGGGTTCTGCGGAAGAACTAAGAAACAGTCGCAATAACAGAAGAAAATAATAAACAAAAAGGAAATGGAGGTAAAATAGGATTGCTCCGGAGACAAAAATTTGGCACGTTTGATACGTATACAATTGAACAAGTACTATTACTGTCGTATTTTCTCTTTAAAAACTTTCCCCTCGTTATCGGGCTATTTTTGCGCCTTCCACAAAGTTGTAGATTACTATCATTCTCATCTGGATTCTAGCTGCTGGTAAAGCGTTAGTAGTAAACGAGATGCGTCTGTTGCCATGGCGACATGGTAACTGTTCTCTCACGACGCAGAGGGACGTTGGACGGGTCGGGATGCATGCAGTAGCACTGGCCATCCTCCACCCGCGACGCGATAGATGCGGTATGCAATGTAAATACAAGTTTAGCAAGGGAAATGTACAATGGAATAATTTATAATTATAATGACGAATGAAATTTACACTAGGTTTTTATTTGATGCTCCCGTGAGCCAATTTGGTTTGTGGTAATTGAGTGGTAAATATTGAAATGAAGTTTACAGATCGTGTAATACAATAAGAAAATAATTATGATATTGTAGTTGTAGACGTAGAACTTAATAGAGAATGTTGACCCTTAGTTTTTAATCTAACAATAAAAATTTTGTGTAATAGGAACTATAAGCAGTTTTTAAACTATGTAAATTTAATTTTTTCTTATACTCTCTTAAGTCTTTGTGCCAAATAATTTTTCCATTTTGACTTTTAGTAATTTTGACATAATCGCTTTTAACAAATTATTCAAATACAGTGTAATTGATTTTTGCTGCAACATATGAAAACCTTTTTTCCACGACCATTAAGTAATACCTTTATATATATATATATATATATATATGTTTTTAATTAAACAATACATTTTACTCACGGGCCGTGAGTAATGATACGGGAGGACCAATCACAATCATCCATTACTCAAGATATTAATATTATCGAGTATGCTTTGGCTCAGATCACTGTTCATAAATTATAATTGTTTTTCCAATGTTAAAATGTCAAAATATGTGTAAGTTATGTAAATTAATTGAATTAAAAAGATAATGAGAATGAATAAATTTGTACGCCGCCAGATATTATAAAATAAATATAGACCATTATTCAAAAGTGCCGCGCATTTTTGAAACGAAGGTTGTGTAGCAAAAAAAGCACTTCCCTCGAAATTAAAAAAAAATCATGGAAGCGCATGATATTACTAATATGTATCTTGTATAATTATAAATTATAAACTTTTAAATATGCAAACATTAATAATAATTAAGATTTTTTTAATTATACATATGTAGACAGAAAAGTTCAAATTCCTATAGGACAGTCGTAGAAAAAGTATAGTACTACTCGCATGTAATGGCTATTATCTTCATTCTCTTGAGTAATAACCTACATTATATGCTCATTGAATAAATACTATTTTTTACTCTTGTGAAAATATGTCCCCATTATTTCGATTTTTTGATTAAGTATAGTAGGGTATGGGGTCCCGTGGCCGTGTGCGTATAGTGTCTGGTTGCCATTTTGGTGACCTGGGTTCGATCCCGGTCAGTGTGGACTTTTAATAGCACAAAAGTGATTCCTGTGGTGCACTCTCCACAACAGCTATGAATGCCCGCGCCTACACGGTAAAAATATATAGTCATCATTACCGATGTCTACAAACATTGTAGATAATGAAAGTAAAGATGTACTCAGGATTTCAGTCAGATGTGACTGTTGTACGCCATTTTACATGGTTTTATAAAATTTTGTGTGCTTTTGTAATATGATTTGGCTGACGTGCTACATTTTTATTTGACGATATCTTGTAGATATATTTATGACATTCTTGTACTGCAAAATTTTTTTAACTTGTTCTTTGCCCTGATGAAGCTCCAAATGGGGGCGAAACGTGGGCTGTAGAATAAAATTATTATCACTGACTGAAATCCTGAGTACATCTTTACTTTCATTCTTAGCACAGTCGTTTACTACCTCTTCATTGTAGATAATGGCACACCCAGTAATGGGTAAAATGCCATATTTATATTATATATTTATAGTAGGCATGAATTCATATTTCACTCTTCTCGGCCAAGCACAGACCCACAAATCAATTATTCACGTTTACTTAATGACAGTTGACAGTTTTGTCATTGTCACTGCTGTCACTCCTCATTTTGTATATTTGTGTTTACGTTATTCAACAAATTTCTAGTGCTAAACTATATTAAATGGTTGAGAGCTACAAGGGGAACTGCACCCCGCGAGAAATACTTTAGTGATAATTTAACAATGAATATTACCATTCCGTCTCTGAATCTTACACCAATTGTACAAATTTTACAATACGTCTTCCAGTATGCAATTCCCTTGATATTGTAAATCAAAAATCAATTTAATGTTCTGTTTGATAAATATTGTTCCAATAAATTGTGAATTTGTAAAGTTATTTCTAAAATATTTATTTGTTATTTAATTTACAGGAGTAGAAAAAGTATAGTATTATATTCGGGATTATGGTCGTTATTCACTCGGATGATTTGCATTACTCGCCTACGACACGTGACGCAGACGTCATCTTCATGAATAATGATTTCCATAATCTATCGTGACCCTCGTATAATAATATTTTATTTTATAAATTGACAGAAAATTTTACTCTTCATAATTTTTTTTTTGGAAGTATTCAAACTACTAAAAATGCACAAGGTCGACGAAAATATTGATGTTTCTGTTTCTAGCTCGAAGTAAATTTCATTTTAAAATTCCTCAAAAAAATATTTAGAAAAGTTCATTGACATTATAAAACACTCGTCATGTTTCACAAGCTTTCAGCATCTAAATAAACCTTTCGGGCACTTCATATGCTGGGCCTAGTTAGTACCTAAGTGGTTCTCAACCTTTACAATACCGCGGTATTGTGAGCAAAAATATATTGAAGTTAAATACTATAAAAATTTATTGTTATTGGAAACACAGAAAAATATAAATATTTAATTAATAATTAATCAATTAAAAAAGTATAACTCCCCAGTAGGTACTACCCTATTTACTGAGGAAACTTATATTTGATGTCTTTTGCATATTTCTTTTTAAATTTTTTTCTTTGGTAGTTAATATAGACAATCGAAGATCTCACAAATGGGGTATACAACCAGTGCAAAGAAATAATAAACTTCAATAATTATAAGGCAGGTAAACTAAGAATTTTGGTAAAATGAAAATGATGAATTATTACTTCGTTGTAATAAAAATGCACGTCACAGTCCCCTCTCGGTTATTATTGTAAAATTTCGGATGAATTCGGGTGAACTTCACCTAATATTAGTTGCTTACGTTTGAATTCAAATTAAGAATTATAGCAACACTACTGTTATCCTAATGACATTCTCCAAAAGTTTCATGAAGTAGATTGAAATAATATTTATTTTGAACATTTTTCTTTATTTCTTTATTCATTACTAATTAATTTGACGAAGGAAAGACATTTTAATAAAAATATATGAATATACAGTATGTCCCCGGATTGAGTTTACAAAAGGAAAAAAATCTTATTTTTGATTTTATATTTTATTATAACGTTTTTTTTCGTATTTTGTCCTCTTAATAATACAGGTATTACATTGAATTTAACATTAATTTAGATAGCTTTGAAATATTGACTAATAATTAAATGTCAAAAGTAATTCTTATTATCAAAAAGTAAGAAGGTAGGTATTATTCAAAATAGAGAGAATTTGTTAAAGAAATGTTAACATTAAAACAAGAAAAAAGAGAGTTACTTAAATAAAATAAAAAAGTATTTTGATTTTCGCTGTTTCTTTTTATTTGTAATTAGAATTAATAATCATTTGATTTATAAAGGCATACTAACTTTATTTTAATAGTTAAAATTACGATTTTTTTCTTTGTGTATAACTATAACTATGTATACTCTATGGCTGGTAGTGCGAGTTCGGTTTTAACTAAAACGCTGTTTTAAGAAAAAATGTCAAATTTCATTATTTAATAATAAAAATAAATAATATCAAATTTATCAAAATATGATTTTTAAGCAGAACATAGTTCGTATTCAAACAAATATTTAAAAAAAATCGTTCTTTAAACATAAGGGTGAAATTAAATATTGAAATTTGAATTTGACATTTCTTAAAACAGCGTTTTAGTTAAAACCGAGCTCGCACTATCAGCCTATATGTTCTCACAGAATTTTTTCTTCACATTATTATACAGAGTGGTAAATAAAGCAAATCAAATATACTCAATTTCAAATAACTATAACTCCTTATTTTCTAATGGAACACCCTATATTTTATTGTTCAGTTGTGTTCATTTTTGTATTATCTTTATTTTTTATTTAGGGGTATCCTACTATAATTTAGAAACAGCATTATACTCTTACATTTAGGTCTACAAAGAAAACAGTTTGAGGTGAAAACTTATATTTGTGACGACACATATAGTTTTTTAAACTTTGGGGGACTATATATCGCTTATTAATACGAAGTTTTACTTTCAGATGAAATTATGAAAATAATCCTCCATTGAAATTTACATAAGATTTTCAATGTAACCACCATTCTCACGAAATAGTTATTTACATTCGAGTGCGTGTAAGTTGTATTTTACAGCGCGACAGCTTTGTTTAAGGCACGAGCTCTTAAGGCGAGTGCCTTATTAGCTGGGGCGCTGTAAAATACTTCACGCACGAGAATTGTATCAAATTTTTTGGCCGACGATAATGAAAATCACTTTTTTTAATGAGATAGGTTGTACTTCTGAAAAGGGTTAGTATAAAATACTTGGGTTAAGTCAATTTACAAATTTGATTTTACTTACCTTCATTAGAGTAATTCTTCTAGCAAAAATTTATTTGTAATAATAGACGTTGTTTATGACTGATAATATATTTATTTGCTCATGTTTTCTTCGTAATAAATAATAGGTAGGTGTCGATATTTAACATTTCAGCAATGTTCGCCTCGCGTATTTGACAGGTATATCGATCGGCGACTATGTCGGTAACGGCGGATTTTTACAATAATGACAGATGTCGCTGCCGTGATTTTGGTTTATATAAATTAATTTTAAATATAGGAAATGTTAAATTAAAAAAATAACTTATGTAGGTAGTACTTTTTTACATGAACTTTATTATAGTAAAGATGATTTCTTTTCTAAATGCCCATAAACGTCCAGTGTATTTTGATTATTTTACCACATAGTTAGACAAGTTACAACACAGTAAGCGTAAAATGTAGGTTACACTTGCTGTGTATACAATTGTAAAGTTCCCATTACACTTTAGGAGGGCAAAAACATATTTACACACGTTTTAAAAATAAGTCATTTACTCTTCGCAGCATATTTACGTCGACAATAGCAAAACAGTTACGAATTCGTTCCATCATATCTTCTCGGGTAGTTGGTGCTGTCTGGTAGACCAAATCCTTTACATAGCCCCACAAGAAAAAATCCAATTTAGTAAGATCCTAATATCTAGCAGGCCAATTTCTTGGGCCACCTATTCCGATCCATCTATTAGGATATTTATAATTTAAATAATTCCTATCACGAAGACTATTGTGGGCCGGTGCCGTAAATAAAACAAAATTAAAAAAATCATGTTCGTCCCTATATCTCTCAATAGCCCATTCGCAAAAATTTTGAGGATTTCGAAAATCACGTTCGCTTAATTCTTGCAGTATGTGTATGTGATAAGGGTGAAATTTATTGTACCGAAGAATCCTTGAAAGGGTAGATTGACTTACCTCTACTTCACGGCTGATTTTTCGCGTGCTTGTATGGGGTCTTCAACAGCGCTTGCGAGTACAATTAATTCAGTATCTTCATTTCTGGCCCGTTATCTTTTTTCGTACTGTACATGACCAGTTCTTTCAAACCTTTCTCGAAGACTCTCAAAACAACGCCGATCTGGATGTCGTCTTTCCGGAAACCGTTCTGCGTAAATTCTTGATGCCAACAATGAATTTCTTTCCGTTGCTCCAAGTGCGTACACCATATTCGTAAGTTCTTCTTGGGAAAGATTAATATTAATGAATGATTATTACCTAATCGAGCTAATATTAATAACAAACAGTTTTAGTTATTGCCTAATGCAAACTAATGTCAATATTGCAAATGTTTCTTGTTAAAAACATAATACCCATAATCCATACTCAATTTAATTTTTAATTAAAACGAGAAAATTTAGAGAAAATGGTGAAAAACTCCGAAATTATTGGTTTTAGACATAGGATACCCTTAATAAAAAATAAAGATAATACAAAAATAAACACAACTGAATAATAAAATATACGGTGTTCCATTTGATAATGAGGAGTTATAGTCATTTGAAGTTGAGTATATTTGATTCGCTTTATTTACCACCCTGTATAATGTGTAGAAAAAAATATGTGAGAACAGAGTATAGTTATGGTTATTTTGAAAAAAAAATTCGTAATTTTTACTATTAAAATAAATTTATACTTGCCGCCAAATAATTATGGACTAGAGATTTCTACACTGATGCCAAATTTTTTAAGCATCTACCTGTACAAATATCTGTAATCTGTCAATGTCATTTTATTTCTGACATTTTTGTTAGTACTTGCGTGCGCTTTTTATTCCCACTCCTATAAATTGCATTATATTTAGACTCATAAAAAGAAAATGAGTGAAACTCATGAATTAAATAGTCTTGGTTCTTATAAAAATGTTTAGGAAAACAAGATTTAAATGGACAGACAAAAACAATTATTGCCAATGTACGCAATTTTTTCAAAAAATTGGCGTTACATCCTGAAAATTTATAATTTATTAAATAACAAGAAAACTTTGGATTTGACTGCAGAAGCATGTGTGTTGGCAGATCTACTGTTCACCTAATAATCAATTATTCTTACCTTTTATTTAGATTTCGCCGGTTATCGTATTTTAACGCAAATGCGACCTTAGCTTGATGTGTGGAAACTTTGGTCAAAATATAAATATAAATTTTCCACAGAGACAATTTTTATATTACGTATTACTGTCTTACCTTACTTATTTGTTATAATTTTTTCTTCATTTACGATGTATTAAAATTTTTAATTAGTTTTAAATGTATTATATGACATTTGCGTTCATTCCTGGTCATGTCAAGTTACAAGCGGCAACGCCGCTGGGCAAGGGACAGGGTGCGGAAAGGGATAAAAGTTGAACATCAGGCCATAATCATTTGACGGCGAGTATAGTACGCCTTTATAAAGCATTGCGTGTATTAGGTCATTTTTAAGGAAAAAACGAAATAACTTGGCAACGTCGCGGAAACAAAAATATCTGATGTGGACACCATATGACTTCCTTGTACGCCTGTTACACTATCCATATTTTGTTAATAATTAAAATATGTATTATGCAAGACCCAATCATAAAATTGCACGTATTTGACATAATTTGATATTGACATAAAATTCTTTATTTTTTTGTTATTTTTGTCCTAATTCATAGCAAACTTAATTACAGAAACCAAAAAGTCCATAATTTTTAAATTTACATATCTCGCTTATACAAAGAGCTAATTTAATCATACTTGATGTTTTCGACGCAGAATTCAATTCTCTAAAACTTTTATTTGAAGCACTTATTATTAAAATCAAAATAACACCATTTTTTTCAAGAAAAACTATAACAGCTTCAAGTAAAGTATCACTTCCGGTTATACTATTTTAACAAAATCTATTATGTTATTCCCATTAATATAAAAGTATTATCACAGATTACCTATACTATCGTAACCAGATGCGACACTCTCTGTCGGTACCTTTGAAGTTAGTGTCTCCAAAAAAATTTATTGGCGGCCATGTTTTTAATGAAATAATTTACTATCTCAAAATCCTACAAATATGAGGACAGCACAGCTTGGCTCGTAGCCGAGTTGGTTAGAGCGAGGGTTAGAGCAAACACCGAATCTATGTGAGGTCGCGAGTTCAAATCCGTATAAAGAAGTTTCTATTTTTCAATATTTTTTTTACTAAATAGTCATTAGATATCATTTTATTTAAATATATTACTAATATAAAAACAAAGAATTAAATAATACAATACCTATTATTTATAATAATATGTAAAAATCAACTGCTACTCTATGCATTAAAAGACAACATATCATAAAAAAAACTAAGAATCAATTAAGCCATTTCTTATTATTTGTTATAATAATAATAATAATAGTTTTTTTTCCTTTTATTGTATTAAAGTTCTTGTTTATAAACTTTCCTGTCAAAGACGGGTAAGTTCAATTTCTTTAATTTAAAAAGTGTTACATTTTAGTTTCACGGCACTGACTTTTATATTTCATATTTATTTTGCAAACTATAACGGCAAACTAAGAACCCTCCATTTTATTAACGAAATATGGCATGCGCAAACAACCTGCGCAGTTGAAAATTTGCCCCAACGAAATCGCCGAGTGTCGCATCTGTATACGGTAGTATAGATAATCTGTGGTATTATACACCAAATTTGAAAGGTTTTGGATTATATATTAATATAGTTTTCCAATAAAATCTATTATAGGCTTCAAGTAAAGTACCACTTCCGGGTAGACCATTTTAACTAAAATCTATTATGTTATTCCCATTGATATAGAAGTATTATATATCAAATTTAAATAGTTTTGGGTTATATTTTAATATAGTTTTTCATTAAAATCTATTATAGGCTACAAGTAAAGTACCACTTGCGGGTAGACCATTTTAACTAAAATCTATTATGTTCTTCCCATTGATATAGAAGTCTTACTTACTTACTTAATCCTGCACCTTTCTACCCTCACGGGTGTAAGGCGTTCCCCCGGCTTGCGGGGGAGGGGGTTGAGTTCTGGTTCGTTGGTCTTCTCCATATTTCTTTCCACTCTGCTCTATCTTGTGTTGCTGTCTTCGTTTCTTCCCAAGTTAAACCTCTTCTTTGCGCTGCCTCCTTTACTTCTTCCAGCCACGTTCTTCTTGGTCGTCCTCGTGGTTTCTTTCTTCCAATTTTTGCTTCAAACACTTTTTTAACTATTCTCTCCTCTCCCATCCTTTCTACATGCCCATACCATCTCATCTGTCCTTCTGCTATCTTATCTTCTACTGCTTTTTTTTTTTTATTAGCGAAAATTAGGAGCATTTCAGCCGTTGGCTATTAATGCCCCGGTATATTAATTGTTATAAACATTTGCACATTTTACATTATATTATCATATTTTGTTTATCATATTTATATTAATTAAGTATTGTATGACTTTCTCCATGGATCCTATGTCATTGGCTAGGGCTAGTTTGATTGTTGGTGGCATGTTGAGTTGTTGTCTTTGGGTGGTGTATTTGGTGCATTGTGTGATTATGTGTTGTACCGTGATTTGGGTGTTGCATGTGTCACACACTTCTGGGTGTCTTTTTTGTATGAGGTGACTATGTGTAAATCGGGTGTGTCCTATTCTTAATCTACTTATAGTGGTTTGTAGCTTTCTGTTTGGTAGATCTATCCATTTTTGTGTTTCTTCCTTTATTTGGTATAGTTTATTATTTGTTTGGCTTTTCCACTTCTCTTGCCATTTTTCTTGTATTTTTTTATTTATTGTTTGTTTAAGGTCTTCGGCTATGACTGGTATGTTTTCGATGTCTTCTGTGGTCGCTTCCTTGGCTGCCTGATCTGCTTGTTCATTGCCTGTTATCCCTATATGCGATGGTATCCATATTATGACAATTTCTTTGTTTTGTGTGTCAATTGCTTCGTGTATGTTGTTTTGGATATTTTGAATTAGTTTATTTTTGGCGTATAGGTCTTCTATGCTTTGGATAACGCTTAATGAGTCTATGCAGATTGCAAATTTGCTACGGTCACTCTGTTTTATTATTTTGGTAGCTTTTTCTACACTGTAGCATTCTGCGGAGAATATGCTGTGGTATGGTGGTAGGTGGTACTTATATGTAGTCTTTTCTGTTATTATACTAGCTCCTATTTTGTTATTGTGTTTGGAGCCGTCCGTGTAGATGAAGTAGTGTTGTTTTAAGTTGTCTCTGATGGAGTTGAAAGTTTTTCGGTAGAGCTCCGGTGGGGTTTGGTTTTTTGGGAATTCTGATAGATTTAGGATAATTTTGGCTTGTTTTATTGTCCAGGGGGGATAAGTATGGTAGGTAAGGTTTTCTGTATAAGGAAGTGTTAGTTGTATTTTGTTTAAGTATGTGTTAATTTTTTGCTGTAATGGTGTTTCTTCTTTTATCGTTGGTTTATTGTTGTATATTTGACTAAATGCTGGGTTATTTGGATTTTTAGAGAGTTTCGTTATGTAATTTAGTGTTAGCTGCTCTCTTCTTACTTCTAGTGTTGGTTCTCCTGCTTCGATTAAGAGACTTTCTGTTGGGCTTGTTCTAAATGCTCCAGTTGCTATTCTTATTGCCGTATTGTGTATTGGGTCTAGGATTTTTAGTTTTGATTTCTTAGCTGTTGAGTAGGCTGTACTTGCGTAGTCTATTTTGGATCGGATAAGGGATTTGTATATGTTCAGTGTGCGCTCCCCATTTTAAATGTCCCAGTACTTTTATTATATTTAATTTTTGTATGCATTCTTTTTTCAGATTTGTTAAATGTTGAGTCCATGTTAATTTTGCGTCAAATGTCACTCCTAGGAATTTTGTGTGATTTACATATGTTATATTAGTTCCGTTAATTTTAATGGTAGGTTGTTCGTAGTATTTTCGAAGCCGTCTAAAATGGATGGCTTGGGTCTTTGATTCGGCGAAACGAAAGCCTGTTGTATCTGCCCATTTTTCCAGATTGTTTATGGTGTCCTGCAATTTATTTTTCACTGAAGTGATGTTTTTACCATAGTAATATATAACTAGGTCGTCTGCATATAGGGAATATTGGGTGTTGTTCTTTATGTATTGTTTTATATTGTTCATTGTGAGCAAGAATAATGTGGCGCTTAGGATTTCTCCTTGTGGGACTCCGTTTATTTGGGTTTTTTCCTCCGAGAGGCATCCATTACATTTTACTTTGAATTTTCTATCTTGTAGAAAATTATATATATATTTTAGTATCCGCCCTTTTAATTTAATTTCTTTTAAAGTTTTAATAATGTGGTATTTCCATGTTGAATCGTAGGCCTTTTGTATATCTAGAAAAATCGCTATGAGATGTTGTCTGTTTTTGAATGCTTTTTGTATTTTGTTTTCTAGTGTGATTATTTGGTCTACAGTAGATCTATTCTCTCTAAATCCACATTGCTCATTAATTAGAATGTTTTTTGATTCTAGATGCCAGGTTAGTCTCCGGTTTACCATTTTTTGCATTATTTTGCTCATGCAGTTTGACAGGGAAATGGGCCTATAGTTTTCGGGGTTTGTGTTATCTTTATTGGGTTTTGCAATGGGAACAGTAATAACTTCTCTCCATTTGTCCGGGTAAACCCCCGTTTCCCATATAGTATTATATATTCTTAACAAATATTCAGTTGCTGAGTCAGGTAAATGGGCTAACAGTTGGTATGGAATGCCATCTGGTCCTGGACTGCTTTTTCCTTTAGACTTTTTTAGGGCATATCTGAGTTCGTGTACAGTAAAAGGTTCATTTATTGGTAAGTTGGATGTATCGTCTTCAATTAGTATTTCTTGTTCTTCATTTTCCTTTTTACGTAAAAATTCTTCCGTGTAACATGTGTTCGCAGAGTTTTTTTCAAATGTGGTAGCTAATGAATTCGCTACATCTTGGGGGTTTGTTATTGTTTCTGTATCTGTTTTTAACATTTTTATATTGTGAGTTCTTTTACTTTGTAGGATTATTTTTCGTAGTACTGCTTGTGTCCGTTTGAGATTTATGAGATTTTCTTGGGTATTTTGCTTTCTATACTTATAAAGTGCTTTTTTATTTTGTTTTATTGCTATTTCGCAGTTTTTGTTTCACCATGGTACTGTTTTTTTAGTTGCTCTGATTTTTTTATTGCCAATTGCTATATTTGCGGTGTGTGTTATTTTTTCAGTGAATTCATTTACTATGTTGTTTATGGTTTGGTTGGTAGGGAGCTCTACATCTGGCGATAATAACGATGAATACGTATTCCAGTTTGCTTTCTCAGTGTTCCATTTTGCGTATATTTCGTGAGGTGTTACATTGTTATTTGTTTCGAAGGATATTTTTATAGGGAAGTGTTCACTGTTGTAAAGACAGTCCTTTGGGTTCCACTCAAAATTGTGTGCTATTTGTGGATGGCATATTGAGAGGTCGATTGAGGAAAAGTTTCCTGTGCGACTGCAAAAATGTGTAGGTCTTCCGTCATTTAATAATATTAGGTCTTTTTCCTCTATTAAGTTTTCTATAATTCTGCCGTTTTTATTTATGTTATTAGAACCCCATATGAAATTATGGCTGTTTAGGTCTCCTAATATTATATACGGTTTTGGTAGTTGTTCTATTATTCTATCTACATCTTCTTCACTTACATTTAAGTTCGGTGGCAGGTAAATATTGCATATAGTCATATTTATGGGAGTTAACGTTTGAATTGCAATGGCTTCTAGATTTGTATTAATATTTATTTCTTTTGTGCAGTTTTCAGTTTTTGCGAGGATGGCGACTCCTCCGCTTGCATTATTTGCATTTATTCTGTTCTTTGTGAATATATTATATCCCTTATATGTTACTTTTTCATTATATTTAAAACGTTTTTCTTGGATGCATATGAAATGTGGGTTATATTCTGACGTTAGTTTTCTGATTTCACCTATATGTGCGTAAAAGCCATTGCAATTCCATTGTAAGATCATTATTAAGAGTTTTCTTTACTATCTGTAAAGCTCAAGGATTCTTGGCTTGAGAAGAGTTCCTTGTTTCGTTCTTGATTTAGTTGTCTTTTCAATTTATTGGTTATTTTCGAAAATCGTGTTTTCATTGATCTTTTATTTAGTTTGGGGTAAAGTTCATATAAAGTATCTATTAATTCTGTGATATTATTGGTGTATTCTCTTGCTATACTAATAGGGTCTGGGTTGGCAAAAGAATTTTCTAAGAATTCTTTTAAGTCTTCAAAATTTATTACATATTTATCAGTGTTTTTTGTCATTTCAATTTTAAGTGGTTCTAATATTTCATCCAAATTTTTAATTTCGCCTGGGCTAGTTGTTCTCGGTTTCTTTTTGTTTGGTTTTATTGGAATATTATCCTTGTTTTGTTCGTCTTGCGTTATTTCCATTGTGTGAAGAGATTGTGTGTTAGTGTTATATTCTTTTGACGTGTTTTCTGTATCTGTCGTTATTTGTGATGCTGTTCTTTTCCCTAGAATTGGTGCTACGGGGAGTATTATTGGATCTTTTTCTCGGTTGTTTTCACATTGGTTGCTGTTGTGTCCCGTTTTTTTACAAATGAAGCAGGTTATATTATCTTCAGTTATAAATACTCTATAATCTATATTTTCATATTTTATTAATATATGTTCTGGGAGGTTTAGGCTTTCTTCCTGAGATATGTATACTGTGTCTTCGAAAGCTCATTACATGAGCGTATTCGGTGGCTAACATTCCTACTCGTAGAAAGTTTATAGGTGATACTGTTTTTAGGCCTACGTTTTTAAGATTTTCTTCTATAATGTGATGTGGTATGGAGGGGCATACGTTTGATAGTATTATTCTCTTTGCCGGTGTGATTAATCGTCTTATATTTATTTCATGGTTTTCAATGGTAACTGTTTTGTGATTTTTAATAATATTGTCTACAAGTTCTTTTGATTGTACGTATACACAGACTCTGTTATTAGATATTCGGGAAGCGAATAATACATTTTTGGGACTGACAATATTTCCAATAGTTACTATATAGTCCTTTATTTTTAGACTGTCTATAGAATTCATAAGAATTGCTTGTTCTTTACTTGGGAATTGTACTGCGGCTTGTTTCTGCGCGACGTTTGCGAATGTTTGTTTTTGGTTGGTGTTTGTAAGTGTTTGTGTGTTGGGCGGTGGCATTGTCGATTGTGACATGTTTGAGTCGGTGTTGGTATGGATGACCGCTGTAGTCAGCGGTTTGTTTATATGTTTAATATTGCTATTGTTTGGTAGATGGATCTTCCAGTATTGTTTTAGTGTTTATTTTCAAGGTTAATGAGTGACTTTATTAAGTGTTTTTAAGGATAATGGGAGGAGTTTAGGAATTTATTTCTATGAATATTGAGCTCTACCTTATGATGATCTGCAGTAGCCATCCAGGGATTGGGCTCGTTTTCCTTGGGTTTGGGTAGTTAATATCTGATACAATTGCACACGTGCTAATCACTGTCACTGTCCAATCGCGACTGTTCTATTGCTTTTACTTTTAAGTTTTGTCTGTAGGTTGTGTTTTCAATTCTGTCCAGTCTTGTTTTCCCCTCTATTTTTCTCAATAATCTCATTTCGATAGCCGTAATTTTTTCTTTTTGTCTTTGCGTTAATGTCCATGTTTCAGCTCCGTGTATAAGTATAGGTGTCACTACTTTCTTAAATATTTGTACTCTGGTCTCTTTTGGTATTTCTTTCTTTCCTAAGAAGCTGTGTTTGATGCTATTGAATATTTTGCCTCCTGTTGTTCTTCTTTCTTTTATTTCTTCATCAAATCTTCCATCTTCTGAGATCATTGGCCCCAGGTATTTAAATTTTTGGACTTGCTGTAGATTTTCATTTTTTAGTTGTACCGTGCGGTGTTGTTCATTTCTTCCTAGTATCATGGTTTTCGTTTTTTTCTTTATTGATCTTCATGTTTAATTTTTGTAGCGCTTTGTCATATATTTCTATATTCCTTGTTAAGGTTTTTTCGTCTTCTGCTATGATGACCATGTCATCTGCATAGCATAGTTCTGCTATTTCCACTCTTCTCAATTTCCAATGTCCTATGTAGTATTTCTTTACTTCTTTCTTTGTCTCTTTTATTCCTTCGTCAAGAATTAGCGTAAACAGAAGTGGGCTCAAAATGCATCCTTGTCTTACTCCGGCTGTAGTTTCAAATGTATTGGAGGTCTCTTGTTTCACTCTTACATAGCTCTTAGTATTTGAATATAGGCTCTGAATTCCTGTTATTAACGTATTTGATATTCCCCTTTTTCTTAGCGTTTTCCATATGTCTTCTTATATACCAAATTTGAAAAGTTTTGGATTATATTTTAATATAGATTTTCATTAAAATCTATTATAGACTTCAAGTAAAGTACCACATCCTAAAGTTATGTAATGACCAAAACGTACGTACAGACGTCCCGACGAAATTAGTCAAAATGGATTCAGGGATGGTCAAAATGGATATTTCCGTTGAAATTTGGAAACCGAAATTTTTCGCGATTACAATACTTCCTTTACTTCGTACAAGGAAGTAAAAAACCTTTAGGTACATATAGGTGAACGAAATGCTAATGAATATATATGAAAATATATAGGCTGTTCTATTTAAAATATCTAATGTGGACACCACATGACTTTCTTGTACGCCTGTTACTTTGATATTGACATTAAATTCTTTATTTTTTTATTTATTTTTTGTCCTAATTCGCAGCAAACTTAATTACAGAAACCAATAGGTACATAATTTTTAAATTTACATATCTCGTTTATACAAAGAGCTAATTTAATCATACCTGATGTTTTCGACACAGAATTCAATTCTCTAAAACTTTTGTTTGAAGCATTTATTATTAGAATCAAAATAACACCATTTTTTTCAAGAAAAACTGATAACAGCTTCAAGTAAAGTATTACTTCCGGTTAGACTATTTTAACCAAAATCTATTATGATATTCCCATTGATATATATACTAAATTTGAAAAGTTTTGGATTATACTTTAACCCATTAATTCCCAAAGGTAGAAAAAATATATTTTTCAGTACAAAAACTATCTATTATAAACAAAAATACATTATTGTAGACACTTATTGAAAAAAAAAATATTTTTTTATAATTACAAATGGCGCAACAAAATGTTGCGTTTACGCAACTTTGGGATTTACAACTTATGAAATATTTCAAAACAATCTGTATGAAGATGAACTTAACATTTCTGGCTCGCGTAGATTGTGTTTCCTTCGTACTACCTACATCTTCGGCTTACTTTATTGTTTCATACTAATAAATACTTGCTTACTAATATTATATTTGTAAAAAATTTGCGAAACCGTAGTTCATTGACACAAAATATCAACTATTGAGAATGAACATATAAGTAAAATGACCGTATTTTCTGTGGAAATGTAACAACAGACTTGTTCAAAAAAGAGTGCAAATAAAAATACGTCATATTCACCAATCCCAAAGTTGCGTAAACGCAACATTATAACTAATTGCTTTTTATTCAAAAACTACTAAAATTTAATACATTATCTAAAAATATTACTCGAAATAAAGTTTATGTAAACCCATTTCATATATAATTATGGTATTTTTTTATTTCTATATATGTTTTATTGACACATTAAATTGGGAAAGATCAACAGCAAGGAATTGGTATAATTTGAGGATGGGTTACGATCAGATTTTTAGCTTATATGAATTATATCTCAAGTGATATTATGAAATAGAATATTGTTAACACAAGCATTGCTTTAAAAATTATTTTTTTAAATAAAATATGAGAGTGAAAAAAATATTTACAAAATGTTTCGTTCACGCAACGTTGGGTATTAATGGGAGTTTTTCATTAAAATCTAATATAGGTTTCAAGTAAAGTACCACTTCCGGGTAGACCATTTTAACTAAAATCTATTACGTTATTCTCATTGATATAAAAATATTATACATCAAATTTGAAAAGTTTTGAATTATATTTTAATACAGTTTTTCATTAAAATCTATTACAGGCTTCAAGTAAAGTACCACTTCTGGGTACACCATTTTAACTAAATTCTTTTATGTTATTTCTATTGTTATAAAAGTCATATATACCAAATTTGAAAAGTTTTAGATTATATTTTAATATAGTTTTTCATTAAAATCTATTATAGGCTTCAAGTAAAGTACCACTTCCTAGAGTTATGTAATGACCAAAAAGGGAGGTGTACAACAGTTATAACAGTCCTAAATACAAAATTTTAACTTTCTACGGCTTCCCGCTTTTAGTTATGCGAGATACGTACGTACGTACGTACAGACGTCACGCCGAAATTAGTCAAAATGGATTCGGGGATGGTCAAAATGGATATTTCCTTTGAAATCTGGGAATCGAAATTTTTCGCGATTACAATACTTCCTTTACTTCGTACAAGGAAGTAAAAAGATAATGTAACAGCCACGTGTGTGAACTCAAAATTTTTTTGTGATTCAGTATTTTCATAGAATGAACTCCGTGACTGTTGCAAATCGCTGACATGCGGCTGGCGATCTTCCGCTCAGTGTTTTTGCAGAATATTGGAAAAAGCGGAATATTACCAGCAAAAGTGTCAACGTGGTCAATTGAACTAGCCTAGGAAATGTTCGTATCCACGGACGAGAGGGATTCTCAGCCCGTTCGTGGAGGCGAACAGTCATACGAAATTTTGTTCAATTTAATACATATTTTATATTTCGTTGCTTTATATTATTTTTGTGTGTAACATTGTTTTTTCTAAATTTTAATTATAATTATTATTTTTCTAAAATATTTAATTATTTGTGAAACAACCCCGTCAACCCCTTCCAGAGTCAGCACAGATCAGCGTAGTGACACAGGTAAGTATAACTTTAATTTATATTCTTACTGTGGCTGTCTGAGCTTTAATTCAGTACGTCAACGGAGGGTGATTTTCACTACACCCTACGCACCCGCCCGTTACAATAAATAATAATATATAAATACTTTATCACGAGGTATTCCTCTTGAAAAGATATCCAAAATTCATCAACACCTATATCGGAGTGTTAATTTTTTCTACTCTCAGATGATAAGGATTCTTCTTTCTCTGTTAAACTAAATGGACATTTGTATAGTGGTCAAATTGAAGCGAATACGAATAGATTCCTAACCCAGTTGTATTTTTCTTTGTTGAGAAATTAAATATATTTTGTTATGTTATTTTCTAATAACTCGAAAAATACTAAAGAAACACATTATTAGCGTAGTACGGGTACTCTTTTTGTTTGAGTTTGTCGGGGTTCTCTTGGGGTTTTTACTCGGTTCATTCATATTATTTATTAACTCATAAAGCGTAGTTAAATTAAAATTTCCAAAAAATTTCGCAGAACACTGGCTTACGGAATCACAGTATTAACCATAGATGCAAGATGCATTTCGCTATTATTGCAGTTCATCAGTGTGGTGCAACTGTTGTCTTTTTGCACAGACAGTGACTAACTGGGCTGTTTTCAGGGATAACTAAGCACATGCCACAGCTTTACGGTATTCTTCCGTAGACGGCTCACCATGTGGTTCGTTACCGTTACCATCTACCGAAGAATACATGTGGTTAGTTACCGCTGAAGTTATCTACCTTGTGTAGTGTATTTCATATTAAGGCTAGTTAGTTATTTTCTCTGAAAAGACGAAAAGAGACAACAGTTACACGTTACACCAGAAAGATGAGCTCCAATAACATCGAAACACGTCTGTGGCTCGGACAGCATCTGAAAAATGACCGAGAGGTTGATTCAGATGCTGAAATATTGTGAAACGTGGCGAGTGTTTTGTAATAATTTAGTAGACATTGTTTCACCAAGAGTTCGCTGTTGTACTTTAGAATTTAAATTGAAGCTTAAATAAAAAAATGCAGAAATTGCCAGTTGTTTATATTTGGTTGATTATTTAGTTAACATATAAAGTATTTTCCTACCATCACCTACTTTACTTAAAAAATAGAAATAGGCAAAAATGTTTAGAGTTATTAAACAATCACTTAAAATTTTACATAAACTGGCTACTGTTTACTGTTTACATATGAAGGTAAATAGATCTAACAAAAAATTGCAGTCTTTAATTTATTTAATTTGAACTAAAATTTTAATTCTTTATAACTTTCCGAAGTATCATTTCATTAATTTTTAATGTTTAACATATCTTTTTTTTTAATTTGAGCTTAAAAGTAAAATCTAAAAAAACTTTTTTAAGCCGACCGAAATAGTTTGGTGTTAGCGGACTAGCTTCACGTGCCAGAGGTTCTGGGTTCTAATCCTGGGTAAGATATGGAAGTTTGTGTGCGTCCCTTTTATCATCTCATATTCGATCCCATATTCATCAATACAACGTTGACAAATGAAATGTTATAATAAAATTACGAAATATTGTCTCACCCCCATTAACAAATTGTAATAGGTAACTTGTGAAAAGTTGAAATACAATAAAGAATTATTATTGTTATTATTATTGTTATTATTATTATTATTATTATTATTAAAAATGTTTTTACGGATTTTTAAAATTAAAGGTAAATTTACTTACAAATTAAAATATGGAACCATCGACATCGCCATGTTGTATTGTTGTTATGTTACATTGTGCATTTTAATATTCTGGAGACTTCCAAAAAAAAAAAAATTATTGAATATTATTTGTATTTTCTGTCAGATTAATATCCATCATAACTGCTGCAACTGAAATCAGTGATACAGTATAAATATTTTTTGGAATAATATTACTAGTCGAAAACAAATATTGGGATTTTATCAGTAAATACCTTTTTCTAACTATTTTAATAAGTAGTGTAAATCTTAAATTTTTAATTAACTTCTCATGCTTTAAAATCTACGAAAAACAGGATTTAAGAACAATAAATATTGTAGATATATTGTCTTAACAACATGGAATTTGTTTTAAAAAGTTGACCAACAGAGACCCATATCGGTTTTATGTTCTATGCATGCATAATAAGAAAATTTTCCATCCAAAACAGTCGTCAATGATTTATTCCGTCTGTTCGTATCATTATCGTGAAATTATATTCGTTTATATTACAGCAGAAGTTATATTTTGCTAAAAGTGTTATAAGAAATAGAATACCTAAAAAAAAAAGTGTTTGATATTTTTATTGCGAGGATATTCAGATTGTGACAAATTTCGTAATGTGTAAAAATGTCGATAGATAATATTTATGGTGTATCGCCCTTCTTATATTCCAAGGGTGTTAATGTTGAGTTATGAGTCGTATTTTTGACAGAAGATATGTGGTTACTATCCAAACATACCATTGAAATCGAGGGGCCGCACAACAGAGGGTGAAAACTATATTTATGTGCGAAAAATGTATTCCATGTATCTTACTATTTTAATATTTGAATACAAACAGGATATGTTCGTATTATATATGAAATTAAACATTTGGGTTTTAAAAATACTTTTTCTAGTTTTGTCACAAATACATATTAAAGTAGCGAGACAATATTTGTCTTTGTGAACATATAATGAAATGAATAGGGTATTTTACTTATGAATTAGCGTGTCATAGTGACGTAGACATGTTTAATATTATTGGTAATACTACTAGAGTAATAAACAAAGAAACACTAAAGCCTATTATTCATAGACATTCGTAAAATTTTAAACGGTTCGTTATCCAGTAGAAACAGTCGAAATTGAAAGAAAAATCGAAATGTATAGTTTGTCTAGTTTTATTTTTATCGTAACGAGCCGTTTTAAAACTTTACGAGTGTTTACATTTTTAAGGGTCGGTTTTATGAACGTCCAATTAAATTTGCTTTCAAAAGTAAATTTAGTGAAATAAACAAATGCAATTTGATTTTTGGATAATAATGATTTAAATGCCACAAAAACAGGAAAACTTATTTGAATTTATTCAGTTATTTAAATTTATTTTAGAAGTAATAAATATTTTCAGCTTTTTGTGTTTGGAGGTTAAGTATTAGGTGCGTTCAATGAAGCTAGCAAATCTAGAATTTGATTCCCTGCGCTAAGCTATCAAATCACTCTCACATCGAACGGTTGTTAACTTGGCGGTTTCATGTTACCTATTTGAAAAGAAATGAATAAGGACTAGAAAGTTAATTCAGTAGAGATTTAAGAATAAACTAGCTGTACCCGTTGCAAATATTTGCAACAAACAATATGTGGTATTGTTCTTAACTTATAAATTTTCGGAATTGGAATATCATATTCTATTGATTTTGTTATTTGGATTGGTACGACTGCACTAAATATACAAAATATTTTGGCAACGGATAGAATAAAAACGCAAATCAATGTTACCAATCTAATTATTCTGTCAAAAATTCCTCTAACAGAAAATGTTAAATATTTTTATTAAAAAATAATGTAAATAAAAGCCTAAACAAAGGAAATAGTATAAACCACTCGTTACAGAAAGCTATTCAAGTACTCGTTCGTTCCCATACTCGTTGCTGTGAGCTCGTATGAGTTATGTATATCCTTGATTCTATAAACTGCGCTTTATCATTAATTGAGTCATTCTTATTAATCTGCAGTATAAACATTTATGTATATCTTTACTAATATAAACCTTTTAAGGAATATTTATTTGTAAGTCAATTATATTAATATGATGAGACGCATTATCTTTTAAAACCTTTTTAAGAATATTTATTTGAATGTCAATCATATTAATGTATTATGACGTATTGAATAGTATAAATTGCTATGTAAAGCAATTGGAGATACGATTCTCCGAGTTAACGTCTTAGAAGCAAGTCTTCTCTTCTGTATCAACTATTGTATAAACTTCTTCGAACAAATAAATAAATTATAATTTTTAAAAACTCTAAATACGAGTTGCATTTTATAATTGGCGCAGTCTTGGTAGGATACCACAAGACGAATTATTATCGAAATTCTGTGTAAAAGAATTAATTCGTTAAAGTAATAATTTCGGTTGTTTCAACATTTACTTGTGAAGCCAAAGAAGTTAAAACAACGTCTTCGCTGATCAACAATCACATAGAGCCACCAAGTGTAGAGCCTGTGATAAAGAAGCAGACACCGATACAGAAGCCAGAGAATCCCGGTCACAAAGAGCCACCAAGTGTAGAGCCCGTGGTCGTTATCACCAGGACAACAGAGCCCGTAGATCGAGAGCCGTCCGAACAGTTAATTGGGAACAACAAGGCAGTTCATTGCGAACAACAATCCAGTTCATTGGGAACAACAATCCAGTTCATTGGAAACAACAATCCAGTTCATTGGGATCAACAATCCACTTCGTCCATCGAGACAACAATTCCATTTGCAGAGAAGTGAAAGCAACAAATGAAGATTGCAATTCTCAACATAATATTGTGCATTTTATTGTAAGTAATATTTTTATTATAAATATTCTGTCATTATTTGAATTAATAATTAACAATGGCGGAAAACAATACTGCTAATATTAAATTTGCACTTGAAACCATTCCAAGTTACGATGGCAATGCAAAAACATTATCCCATTTTATCAAGTCAGTTGAAGTAATTCAACGTACATTCAGTACTTTGGAACCACCTCTTACAGACTTTCAAAAAATAGTTACTATTCAGTATATTAAAAATAAAATTATCGGCAAAGCCGCAGAAACGTTAAAAAATACTACGTTTGAATCATGGAACGATTTAAAGTTACACTTGATGAATAATTTTGATGATAAGCAAAATCCTGCTAGCATCATTATAGATATTTTGAGAAAGAATTCAAATAAAGACATATTTAACTATTTAAAAATATTAAAGAAAAATTTGAACTATTTAAAGCTAAAGTAGTTTTACTAGACTTAACAGGAGAAAATAAAGCCTGTCTAATACAATTTCAAGAAGTAATAATTACTACACATTTTATTAGTAATTGCAGCGATCCTTATAGAAATAATTTAGCAACGCGTAATCCAAAAACTTTATGCGAAATTGAGGAATTATTAACAAATGATTTCCAATATTTACGTTCAAATCAAAAACCCCAATATATTCAGAAATCTGTGAACACACAACCAAAATTTCAAAATTCTAATTTTCCCCGAGGTCCAATAAAATTAAATACAAATCAAAATAAAACAGTACAGAAACCATTCGCACCTCGTCAACAAATAAGAAATGCTGAAGGTATTAAGCCTATCCCTATGTCAATTCAAACACGACAAAATTTTCAACCTAGATCACAAAATCATTTCCAACCGAGAACTCAGTATTCACCTAATTACATATCTGAAGAATTATATAATAATGAGGAATGTAATAATCAAGATGAAAATTATGAAACTCAAGAAAATTTCGAAAATCATCATGAAAACAATATCGATCAAAATTTCGAAAATTTTGATAATGATATTTCACGCCAAAATTCTTTTTTAGATTTAACAAGCCTCGAAATACAGGAGAAATTTTAAACATTAACTGTAATAGCAAATTACCATTTTTAAAAGAAAGAGACTATATAATATTATTAGATACAGGATCTTCAATAAACTTAATAAATAAAAATTTTGTAATAAAAAATAAAAGTCGATGCAAAATTTATAAAGAAAAATTTTCATTCACTACAGCGTTAGGAAAAACTTGCGGTAATGAATACATTATCTTAGAAATAGAAAAACAAGAAATTAAATGTTTTCTTTTTGACTTTCATAAAAATTTTAATGTATTATTAGGAACTCCTGCATTAATTTAATTACAAGCACAAATAAATCTTGGAAATAATACTGTAAAGATTAAAGATAAAATTTTCAAATTACAATACTTTAATAAAAATGAAATAAACGTTACTGAGGTCGATGAAATCAAAATTCGAGCAGATCATTTAAACAATGAAGAAAAGTCAAAACTTATTAAATTAATTAGAGAATATCATGACATTTTTCCAAAAGAAAATCAACCACTGACTTATACCTCAACAATAAAACATGAAATAAGAACTACTGACGAAACGCCCATATATACAAAATCATATCGCTATCCTGAGTGTTACAAAAACGAAATTAAAACCGAAGTTAATAAACTTTTGAAAGAAAAAATTATCCAAGAAAGTTATTCCCCTTGGAATTCACCAGTATGGATAGTACCGAAAAAATTAGATGCCTCTGGTAAACGTAAATTCAGATTAGTTATAGATTATAGGAAACTAAATTCAAAAACAATATATGACAAATTCCCCATACCCAATATCACAGATGTATTGGACAAATTAGGTAGAAATATGTATTATACAACCTTAGATTTAGCATCGGGTTTCCATCAAATTGAAATGCATGAAAATAGTATTCAAAAGACAGCGTTTAGTACAGAAGATGGTCATTATGAATTTAAGAGAATGCCATTTGGACTTAAGAATGCACCGTCCACTTTCCAAAGATTAATGAACTATGTTTTACGTGATTATGTTAACAAAATTTGCTTAGTATACATGGATGACATAATAATACTTGGAACTAGCTTACAAGAACATATCGAAAATATAAAGAAAATTTTTGAAAAACTCAGAGAACATAATTTAAAAATACAATTAGATAAATCAGAATTTTTAATGAAAGAAGTCGCTTATCTTGGACATATAGTTTCAGAAGAGGGAGTAAAACCTAACCCTAATAAAATTAAAGCCATTAAGGAATATCCAATTCCAAAAACCCAAAAAGAAATTAAAACTTATTTAGGATTACTTGGATATTATCGTAAATTCATTCCAAATTTTGCAAAATTAACTAAAACTTTAACCAATTGTCTAAAGAAAAACAACAAAATTGATATAAATGATAAAGATTATCGTGAAAGTTTTGAACAAAGTAAAAAATTATTAATTAATTCTCCAATATTGCAATATCCCGATTTTTCTAAACAATTTATTCTTACTACAGATTCTAGTAATTATGCCTTAGGTGCAGTACTCAGCCAAAATTACGAAGGTAAAGATTTACCTATCGCTTATGCTTCAAGAACTTTGAATAGTCACGAAATTCACTACTCAACCACAGAAAAAGAATTATTAAGTATTGTGTGGGCAACAAAATATTTTAGACCATATTTATACGGAACGAAATTCAAAATTTGTACCGATCATAGACCTTTAGTTTGGCTAATGTCACTTAAAGACCCCAATTCAAAATTGATGAGATGGAAAATCAAATTAGATGAATTCAATTTCGATATTGAATAAAAACAAGGAAAATTAAACAGTAATGCAGATGCATTATCAAGAATAAAACCAAAATTCAAAATTATTGAAACTAATGACAATATATTTGACAAATATCACAATTTAGTACATTGCATATCAGCAGATAAAAAGATGAGTAAAGGTTTTGCTCGACAAATTGACGAAAAATTTCATTGTAAAAATTATTTAAATAATAAAGACAAAAATAAAGCTGACATACTTACCCAACCAATTTATAACAATAAAATTTTATTTCATTTAATAACAAAACAAAATTATTTTGATAAACCAACAATCGAAAATATTAAGAAATGCTTAAATAAACTTAGAGACTTTTGCATTCAAAACGACATAACAGAATTACATATGCCAAAAATATGTTGTGGTTCGGATAAACAAAATTTTGAAGAAATAAAAAGTATAATAAATAAAATATTCCAGGAAACACATTTACAAATTTATATACATGTCATGCCAGAAGAAATCAATTTGAACGACAATGAAAGTATTATAGCTCAAGTAGATGAATCAGATTTTGAAACTATTCATTCTGACAACGAAAACGAAATAAATGGAATTACTTATAAAGAAATAGCAATAAATTTAGGAAAAAATCAATTAGTAATTTCTACACATAATAATGAAACAAAAGTTACCCTGTATAGATTATTCAATACACAAAAACAACGTCTAGTCATTCAATTAAATGATCAAAATTTAAATTATGAAATAAATAAATTCATAAAAGAATATTTAGTACCAAACTGTAAATATTATTGTTTATTTGAAAAAGATTTACATTTAAAATTCAACGAAGTATTATCACAAAATTTTGTAAAGAATTCTTACCAGCTAATTAAATGTGAATATATATTAGAAGATATTGAAACAATTGACGATCAATTACAAGTAATAAATAATTATCATTTAGGAAAAACAAACCACAGAGGAATTTTAGAAACCTATCAAAAGCTTAAACAAAAATATTATTGGCCCAATATGTATCAAGATATTCAAAAATACATAAATAATTGTCAAATTTGCTAACTAAATAAGTATGAGAGAAATCCATTTCAATTAAAAGACAATCTAACAAAAACTCCAGATAAACCATTTCAAATAATTAATATTGATACGTTAACTTTAGAAAAAGAAAAATATTTGACAATAATTGATCAATTTTCAAAATTCGCCCAAATTTATCGTTTGAAAGATCTAAATGCTACAACTATAGTAGACGCATTAGCAAGATATTTTAAGAATTATAAAATACCTGACCAAATAATTCATGACTCTGGGACCGAATTCAATAACAATTTAATTAAAAATTTATTAAACATGTACAAAATTAAAATACAAATGACTTGCGTAGATAATCCTAAAAGTAACGGATGTATAGAAAGATTTCATTCTACTATAATAGAACATTTGAGAATAATAAATCAAAGAGAAGAATTTAAAAATGAAACTAAAGAAAGAAAGATAAATTTTGCACTAATAGGTTATAATAATTCAATCAATCATGTAACTAAATTAACACCTTTAGAAGTATTATATGGAAAAGATAAATACAAAAGTCCTTTCGAAACAAAATCTACAGAAGAAGATTATTTAAATGATTATGAAAATAAGTTAAAAATTATTTACAATACAGTTAAGGAAAATTTGCAAGCAGAAAAGAATAAGAGATATAAAGAACAATATAACAGACCTGAAAATATACCTAACAAAGAGGTAAAAGACGTATTCAAAAAATTAAAAAGCCCTTATTCAAATTCATAAAATTGAAGATTATAATCCCAGATTAGGAGTCATTAAAATAAATAATAATAAGAAACACAAAATAGACAAAATTAAAAAACCTCGTCTGTTTGTTGCAGATGCACAAACGGATTAGACGAATTAGAGGATATTAACAATAACCCTGGACTTAATATCCTAGACCTAGGTAAAGTTCACTTGTATATAAATTCTCAATATAATTATTACAGATATAATCTGGCTAGTATATATATAGAATATTATAAAATTATATCTCATAAAAATAATATATTTAACCATATTAAAAATAATGATTCATATCATAGAGAATTGGAAACATATATGAAAATATTAGAATTCAACTGTAACAGATTAGAAGATAAATTAGAAACTATTTTCAATAAAAAACGAAACAGAAGAAGTCTATTAGATGGCTTAGGTACCGTTATAAAATCAATTACTGGTAATTTAGACGCCGCAGATGGGCAACGTTATGAACAATTATTCGATGAAATAAATAAAAATCAAGAAATATTACAAAAACAAAATCTAGAGACCATTAGAATAAATAAAATAATGATTTCAAAATTCAATACCCAGTTAGAAAATATAAGACATAATGAACTTCTTTTAAAATCTAGAATTATGCAAATAGAGGATATGCTAAAAATAAGTGTAAATTGGCAAAACTTATTAATAATCAAAGATGTTTTAAACCAGCTAATTTTATTAAGTGTAAACTTAATAGAGATCGTTTCTGAAATTGAAACCAGTTTAACGTTTTGTAATTTAAATCAGATTCATTCATCAATAATAAGTCTGGAAGATTTGAAGAAAATTACTAAAGAAGTTTCAAAATTAAACTTTTGGGATATATCCGCCCAAATAACAAGCCATTGTAAACTAGAAAATAACATAGTAGTAGTAGTAGTAGTAGTAGTAGTAGCAATTCCGCAGATGACAAAAAACTGTGATATTTCGCTGGGATGCACTTTATTCCACCCAAAAACTGCACTAGTTAATATTAAGTGGAGAGTTAAATGCTACATTTTAAACACACTACAATATCGCACAATTTGGTAAAAACAATATTTTTTTTATAGAAAATATAACTGAGAAATTACGAAAGTAATAAGAGCTCAATAAAACACAACTGCACAGACCGAATGAATATAACATTGGAATAGGGTATGTTCCGCCGTATCTTTCTCTTCACAGTAAGTACACGCGTCGTTGTTTATTTTCTTTATCTTTTCCAGGTAGCTCCGAAAACATCCGTGCCCACTAAAAGCTTGAGTGATGTGCGTACGTTCAATCCAGCCGCTGATTTGTGGTAAAAGTTGGTGTAGCCACTCGTCTTTTCCCGTTGATTGTTCTCATTGCGCTTGCCATTTTACGTGCCTTTGTTGTCTTATTTCGTGCCTTTCTTGTACTGTTTTTCCGTAACTTATCATTCGTTTTTCAGCTATTATATTTCGTGGGCAAGATGGGACCGTGTTAAACGCGTTTTTTTTATGTCTATCGTTACCAATGCGCATAAGACTCTTGCATTCTTTTTGCTCATCTCCTTCCGAGCTATCCTGCATACCTCTTTCATAGTATCTACTGTCGCTGAGTGTGGTTATACAGAATATACTACAAGTGATTGCAGTAGTTCCTGAGTCTGGTTATACAGAACATACTACAAGTGGTTAAAGTAGTCCCTGAGTCTGGTTATACAGAACATACTACAAGTGGGTGAAGTAGTTCCTGAGTCTGGTTATACGGAACATACTACAAGTGCTGGAAGGTGTACCTGAGACTGGTCATACAGAACATACTACAAGTGGTTGAAGTAGTCCCTGTGTCTGTTTTACAGAACATACTACAAGGCGTTGAAGTAGTTCCTGGGTCTGGTTATACAGAACATACTACAAGGTGTTGAAATAGTTCCTGAGTCTGGTTATACAGAACATACTATAAGTGGTTAAAGTAGTCGCTGAGTCTGGTTATACAGAACATACTACAAATGGTTGAAGTAGTCCCTCTATTTGTTTTTACAGAACATACTACAAGTGGTTGAAGTAGTTCCTTAGTCTGGTTATACGGAACATGCTACAAGTGGTGGAAGGTGTTCCTGAAACTGGTCATACAGAACATACTACAAGTGGTTGAAGTAGTCCTTGTGTCTGTTGTACAGAACATACTACAAGGCGTTGAAGTAGTTCCTGAGTCTGGTTATACAGAACATACTACAAGGTGTTGAAGTAGTTCCTGAGTCTGGTTATACAGAACATACTATAAGTGGTTAAAGTAGTCGCTGAGTCTGGTTATACAGAACATACAACAAATGGTTGAAGTAGTCCCTCTATTTGTTTTTACAGAACATACTACAAGTGGTTGAAGTAGTTCCTTAGTCTGGTGGTACGGAACATACTACAAGTGGTTGAAGTAGTTCCTGAGTCTGGTTATACAGAACATACTATAAGTGGTTAAAAGTAGTCACTGTGTCTGTTTTACAGAACCTACTACAAGGTGTTGAAATAGTCCCGGAGTGGTTATACAGAACATATTACAAGTGGTTAAAGTAGTCCCGGTGTCTGTTTTACAGAACATACTACAAGGTGTTAAAGTGACATTTTGTTATTTGGGATTATTATGATTGCACTAAATTTACAAAATATTTTGGCAACTTATAGAATAAAAACGTAAATCAATGTTACCAATCTAATTATTCTATCAAAAAAATCCTTTGATAGAAACAGTTAAATATTTTGATCAAAAAATAATATAAATGAAAATAGTATAAACCACTTGTTAGAGAAGGCTATTCTATTACTCGTTCTTTCCCATACTCGCTGCTGTGCACTCGTACTCGAGTTTCAAACTCGTGCTTACTGTAGGGCCCAATAAATCAGTTACAAGATAACACAACAATTGTAGCTACTACTGTAATTTAGCGATAAATAAAGATAAAAGAAATTGACTCTAAGAAATCGACTATTAAAGGGGAAAAACCGAGCCGAAAATTTGTCTAGTCCAAAATTGTCTAGTCACGCCATGTACTCACATCCTACATTAGTGATCCCGAATATTCGAGACGAGATTTTTCTGCATCTCGTCTCGTCATATTTTTTCTTGCCTTCTCTCGGTCTCGACTCGAGAGTCTCGAATATCTCGAATTTATGATTAGCAATTGTAAATAAATTAACATTATAAGCAATGGATATCATAAACGAGTTCCACTGATTGAAATATTATTTTACTAAGTATATATACAATTTAATAAAAAATGTGGCCATAGGCGCTTAACATGGGAAAACAGTTTTTCTTTGCCCAAAGTCCCCAATTAATTTTAGGCAAAAATATTTCAAATAAATGTACATAATTATATTCTACGCCTAAATCAGTAAACAGTTTTAATTTTGCACGTTTGGCAACTTGTAAAATCTAATTTGAAATTGTCTAAATATTGCTCATTTGTAGCGATATCCATGGAATTGAAACTAAATAAATAAATATGAATGTGAATAAAGAGTCAATTAAAATATTTATGTATACCGATTAATATTTATATATTTTTATTAGATATATATCTGTATAATATAAATAAATCGTACAATCGAGATCTCGAATTTCTACTCTCTTCTCAAGCAAATCTTGAGGGCATTACTCTCGTCTCGTCTCGAAATATCGAGACGAGAATAAGGTTCGAGAAAATTCGAGAAATTCGAGACGAGATTTCGGAAAGGCGAGATTTCGCGGCATCACTACCCTACATTCACCTTACATTCATTCTAGGGTATGGGAAAGGAAAGGTGTGGTTCGGTGGAAACTTTAAATAAATTTTGAATGCCCTAATATACTTTAAATCCCAATAATTTACTAAAAAAAACACCCTTAAATAATTTAACCCCAAAAATTACTAATTAAGCAGAATAAAACGTTTACAATTTAGCCCAACTACCATAACAAACAACCAAAAAAATAAAACTAATAATGTTGTAGGGGAAACGGAATTTGGTATTGGCCTCATGGCAATCAATCGAAACTCAAAATTTAAATAAACCAAACCGTGGCAAGGCCCTTGAAACAAAACAGACGCCCTTAATGTGCTACAGTTCGCTGAAAATTAGAGAAGAGTTTTGCAAATTCCGCATGGTACAAAACGAATTGCTCAAACAAGAATTCACGCCACAAAAACGGTGAATAATAAAAGAATGCGAAACTGTTATTTCTTTTTCCACTAGCGAGGATGGCACACTAGACTCTAAAACTATAATTCAATTATGCAATAATCAATAAATTAACTTTAAAGCAACTTTCGAAAAAAAAAAAAAAAAAAACGTCTGTATCCTCAACAGTCAATCGGTAACGCCTTAAGGCAGTGTTCTCAATCATACACAATAAAACTAATTACGTCGTCGCGTGAAAAGTATCCTAGACTAATTTTAAAAAATTAAATAAATGCACAAAAGGAAATATTCTAACATCGGATGACTTTAAAATATGTATCTAAATTTAAACAATTTAAAAAATATTATTAGTTACAAAAAATTCTCACTATCTGTCATGACCAACTATTTATTTTTCTAACCAAAAAAATGTAATTATAGAGAGAAAGTTGGTTAAAGAAATGAGTAATGGACAGTGTTGAGGTAAGCTACAGTAACTATGGTATACGTAGTTCAAATGCCCAAATTTTGGGTGTAGCAAGGAAAAAATATGGTCGTACATACCTGGTTGAAGACCTGATTTGGGGTTACAAAAAAATGATGGATCCTAGAGATGAGTGGGCCGCTGGAGGGGGGAAACCTGTCGCACGGCGTCGTGGTAAGTTCGGACCGACTGCCTCGCTGATGATGCTACGATCTGCCAAGTCCGCCTCGCTGATGACGGCTACGATCTGCCAAGTCCTTCTCTCTGAATATGCCGAAACGTTGTCCAGCTCTCGTCAGAGCAGGTTCACGCTGATGGTGACGTTAAAAACGCAGGGCGGCATCCAGAGCACGTAGGGCTTAGGCGTAGTGGTGATCGCTCTAAGTCTTAGGAACGGCACTTTCAGGCAGCGAGTGTGTATAGCTTGCGGAAGCGGTCTCTCGTCTCAATGTGAACTTTGCGGAGATGATTCCCCGCCCCAGCGATCCAATTTAGTACAAAAATACAAAAATTACAATTATTATTACAATAATCGTAATAGCAAAAATATTCTTGATAAAAATGTGAAACTACTTGTCAAAAATAGTTTTATTTTTAAAACTGTGCACAAAAAAACAAGAAAACAGCTGGCCAAGCTGTAGTGGACAGTGAGAGAAGAGATTAGAACAAGATAGGGTTAGTAAAATTATTTGAGCTCTAGCTTTAAGAGAAAATTCTCTACTCGGCGGAATTTTATAGTAACAAAATTATTAATCTAGGTTGCCTAAAAATGACTAGATAAAAGTTAACATAGATAAAAGGCTTACCCAGAAGTCGAAGATACTCTTAGATAGTTTAAGATAAACTCGTAAAAACTTGAACGAGCAACAATACAACTTTATTACTGTGACGTCAAATCAGCGGTAGCCACGTCTGCAACTTTACCGTATAAGATAGCTAACGAGCTGTATAAAAATGTAGTAAAATTGAATAACAAATTTGTTATGATCCCAAAAACCTATTAGAGAATTTATATAAATTTCCCAAACAATTTTAGCCAAAATTAAAAAAATAGATAAATTTAGAGATAAATTTTTGGACAAAAATTATTGGACAAAAATATAATTTATAAAAATTTGGACAATAAAAAGATTTGACAAATAGCCAATTTTTAATCCCATTAAAAATATTAAACCCAACCAAAAAGGTTGCCAAAAACACAAAAAGTTAAGCAGAATATTACGAAACAAAAGGGAATTTAAAGCAAAAGTGAAAGCGTTAAACACTGGGGACCGGTGAACCGGACTGGTTATTGGTTCAGCATAAAAAGTAATAGTTAAAAAGAAAAACTATTATCGCCTCGTATTACAAAAAAACCTTAAATTTGAATAACCATAAGCCGAATGTGAGGCGATGCCCGTTCGGGTTATTGCCGTGTCGCTACTGCATGCGCTGACGGTGGATGTAAAATTTTGACAAACAACTGATATGAACAAAAAAATATAATTGAAACTTACCCAATCCGATGTTAAACTAGCCAAATAAATGAATAAAAGATAACAAAAGTGTATCATAACACCGATAATACAAGATAAAAATAATAGCACAGCAAAATTTGGAAAAATACAGTCAGCACACGCGTAGTCTCCGTCACGCCAAGAACACGAATCTAATCGAATTGACCTCATGTGCTCGTCTACCGTTCAATTCACGCGGAAACACAGAAAATATGTCGCTAATCAAATTGAACACTAAGATTTGAAAAAAACCGCGTAACGATTTTTTGAAATCGTTACAATGTATATATATAACGGGTGGGTTGTGTAGAAATTATTTATTTAAATACATAACTTTACAATAAAATGTCAATCAGTTACAAACTTGACAGCTAATAAAACAACTGTCGAACATCTGACTTCCTCCGATCGCGGCCTACGCATCGTTATAATTCTCTTCTTTTGGATGGCACGTACGTCCCTGTATGCCATTCAAGAGAAGAAGGTTACCTTGTTCGGCATGGAGGTGGCTGAGAAGGCTTTCGCGGTCGGCCTCTTTTACGAAGTGGTCGTATTGGCTCTGGGTCCGCTGACCAGGATCTGTCAACAATTTTTATTAACGACGAGGTGTGATAAACACCTATTGGAGTTTGAGGAGACTTTGGAGAAGCAATTTGATAATTGGATGGTGATATTTGTTTGAGAATAATGTAAGGACCATCTCGGCGAGGTGCAAATTTGGCTGTGTATGACTGTTGTGCATAGCTCAAGGCATGGATATCTACTAGTACTTTTTCACCCACTTCATGGATATTTCCAGGACGACGTTTTTTTCTGCATATTTCTTGGAATGTTTTTGTTGTTCTTCACAATTTTCTCGAGATTTGCCAAGACGTTAGCAAAAGTTTAAAGGTACGGAGTTATTTGTGGAACGAATGGGGCGTTGCGCACAATTTCTCGTAGATCGCATTGTATATCATCTGGGGTGCGTAATTTTCTTCCGAAGTTTAAAAATGCTGGAGTATAGTTTGTTGGTATACTGATTGTCGTGTTCATTGCAAATCTGATAGTTGGTATGTAGTTGACCCATTGTTCATGACAACCGGATGTTAAAATTGCTAGTTGTGTTTTCATGTCGCGGTTTTTCCTTCCCACCGGATTAGCTTTAGGGTGGTAGACAGAAATAAGATTTTGATAAAATCCCATACAATAGGCTACTTTTTGCATCACGGCACTCACAAATTGGGGTCCAATATCGCTGATGACACGACGTGGAGTTCCATATCTCAATATGATTTCGTCTATGTGGCAACGAGCAAAAGCTTCAGCTGTGGCAGATATTATAGGAAAAAGTTCTATCCATTTAATTGTAATATCTTCTACTACAAAGATCCATCTGTATTTTTCTTTAGTTTCCGGTAATGGACCAAATAAATCCATGGAAAGAACTTCAAACCGTTGATTTTGTATTGGTGTTTGAAGTAATTCTGCAGGTTTTAGGTTACTAGGTTTGAATTTTTGGCATTCTACACATCTCTTTATGTGTTCTGTGATGCAACGTCGCATGCCGGGCCAGAAATAGCGAGATGCTATTTTATTGAAAGTTGTCTCTACCCTATAGTGTCCAGCTAATGGAGAGTCGTGATATTCCATCAGTATTTTTGGAATCTGTAATTTAGAGACTACTTGCTGAGCCTCTTCTTCATCCCTGTCAAATGCATATCTATACAAGATACCATTTTGCATCAGATATCCACGATTGGACCAACTCGCAGCGTCGACATGGCTGCTAGATTCTAGGGCTCCAATAATTTTCTCAAATTCTGGATCTTCAAGCTGTAGATTTATGGTTTCCTCAGGATCACTTCCGGGTAAATTTACAGTAATTTCGTTCATATCAAGAGTTTCTTCACATATTGGTGGAGTTTCAGGAGACTTTGGAGAAGCAATTTGATAATTGGATGGCGATATTTGTTTGAGAATAATGTAAGGACCATCTCGGCGAGGTGCAGATTTGGCTGCGTATGACTGTTGTGCATAGCTCAAGGCATGAATATCTACGAGTACTTTTTCACCCACTTCATAGATATCTCCAGGACGACGTTTTTTTCTGCATATTTCTTGGAATGTTTTTGTTGTTCTTCACAATTTTCTCGAGATTTGCCAAGACGTTAGCAAAAGTTTAAAGGTACGGAGTTATTTGTGGAACGAATGGGGCGTTGCGCACAATTTCTCGTAGATCGCGTTGTATATCATCTGGGGTGCGTAATTTTCTTCCGAAGTTTAAAAATGCTGGAGTATAGTTTGTTGGTATACTGATTGTCGTGTTCATTGCAAATCTGATAGTTGGTATGTAGCTGACCCATTGTTCATGACAACCGGATGTTAAAATTGCTAGTTGTGTTTTCATGTCGCGGTTTTTCCTTCCCACCGGATTAGCTTTAGGGTGGTAGACAGGAATAAGATTTTGATAAAATCCCATACAATAGGCCTACGCATCGTTACATATATATATATATATATATATATATATATATATATATATATATATATATATATATATTGTGACGTAATTGATAAAAAAATGGACAAAAAAATTTTGACGTGATTTTCTGAGGAAAAATCACGCGTCACACTTACCAGCAGCAGCTCGAGGGTTGGTCGTGGTTGCGCGAGGTCGAGGGTTCCTAAAGGGTGGTTGAGCAGGGATGAAATGATGGGCGCCAGTTATTTCGGGTTAAAAGAAGACACAACAACTCAAAAGAAGTTACAGTAAAATTTAAGTTTATTTAAAAATTCGCAAAATAGTTTTTAAGATAAATTTTAATTAAAATTATTAGTTCCAATAGACAACCCAAAAAAATATGGTTGTACACACCTGGTTGAAGACCTGATTCGGGGTTACAAAAAATGATGGATCCTAGAGATGAGTGGGCCGCTGGAGGGGGGAAACCTGTCGCACGGCGTCGTGGTACGTCCGGACTAACTGCCTCGCTGATGACGGCTACGATCTGCCAAGTTCGCCTCGCTGAATATGCTGACACATTGTCCAGCTCTCGTCAGGGCAAGTTCACGCTGATGGTGACGTTAAAACTACGCAGGGCGGCATCCTGAGCACGTAGGGCTTAGGCGTAGTCGTGATCGCTCTAAGTCTTGTGAACGGCACTTTCAGGCAGCGAGTGTGTATAGCTTGCGGAAGCGGTCTCTCGTCTCAATGTGAACTTTGCGGAGATGATACCCCGCCCCAGCGTTCCAAACAACTCAGGACCGGGACTTTGAAAAATTATAAAAAAGACCATAAATCTTAGGCGTTGCTACAAAAAAATTTAGTACAAAAATTCAAAAAAGTCGTATTTACAATAATCGCAATAGCAAAAATATCCAAGATAAAAAAATTCAAAACTATTTATCAAAATATTTTTTTTACTAAAACTGTGCACAACAAAACAAGAAAACAGCTGGCCAAGCTGTAGTGGACAGTGAGAGAGGAGATTAGAACAAGATAGGATTAGTAAAATGATTTGAGCTCTAGCTTTAAGAGAAGTTTCTCTAGTCGGCGGAATTTTATAGTAACAAAATTACTAGATAAAAGTTAAGATAAATAAACGGCTTACCCAGAAGTCGAAGATACTTTAAGATAGTTTAAGATAAGCTCGCAAAAACTTGACGAGCAACAATACAACTTTGTTACTGTGACGTCGAATCAGCGGTAGCCACGTCTGGAACTCCGCCGTATAATTTAGCTAACGAGCTGTATAAAAAAATGCAGTAAAATTGAATAACAAATTTGTTATATGATCCCAAAAAACCATTACAGAATTTACATAAATTTCCCAAGCAATTTTAGCCAAAATTATAAAAAAATAGATAAATTTAGAGATAAATTTTTGGACAAAAATTATTGGACAAAAAAATATAATTTATATAAATTTGAACAATAAAAACACATGGCAAATAGCCAGTTTTTAATCCCATTAAAAATATTAAACCTCGAAAAATAAATAAAAATAAAGCGATACAGAATTACGATAGCTATAGTGTACTCACAAAAATTGAATGCGCCAACTTCGGCGCTACTACCATGTCTTGGAAGGTTGCCAAGAACACAAAAAGTTAAGCAGAATATTACGCAACAAAAAGGGAATTTAAAGCAAAGTGAAAGCGTTAAACGCTGGGGACCGGTGAACCGTACTGGTTATTGGTTCAGCATAAAAAGGAATAGTTAAACAGAAAAACTATTATCGCCTCTTATTACAACAAAACCTTAAATTTGAATAACCATAAGCCGAATGTGAGGCGATACCCGTTCGGGTTATTGCCGTGCCGCTACTGCATGCGTTGACTGTATGTAAAATTTCAACAAACACTGATAGGAACAAAAAAAAAAAATATATAATTGAAACTTACCCAATCAGATGTTAAACTAGCCAAATAAATGAATAAAAGATCATAAAAGTATATCATAACACCGATGATACAAGATAAAGATAATAGCACTGCAAAAATTTGGAAAATCGTCAGCAGAAGGCAGCACGTCAAGAACACGAAATGAAAAAACGTGCTCGTCGTGTACACGTTCAGTTGACGGCGGAAACACCCAATATGTCGCTAATCAAGTGGAACACTAAGATTTGAAAAAACCGCGTAACGATTTTTTGAAATCGTTACAATATATATATTGTGATGAAGTGCTTTTTCCTCCGCTTGAAAATCTCTAGATGTTCAGCCGCAGTTAGAAATTTTAGAAACGTATCTCCTGCAATATACGTTGTTTATAACTTTGTAAAATACTCTGTAGCGGGATCAGCCGCTACAAGATGTAAAAATAACTTGAAATTAAATTGTAAAACATAAATGAAAAATGAAACACTGATAAAAAATATGATTTAGATGTTTATTCTATCAAAAGCAAAACTTGAATGAATATTTACACAAAATACGTTGCTAGGTAAACTTTAACATTTCACTAACAATGGTTGTTAGAGAAGGGTATTGGCCACTTGATTTAACTAGTTATATTGACATAAGTCAAATGTCCAAACTTCAATGACATGTGTCATTGTCACTGTCAAATTTTCCAATGACACATGCCACTACAATACCCTCCCCTTAGACATAAAATAAGAAGGTACAAGAATAACATATAATTAGAGAAAAGAAAAAAACACAATATAAATGAATAACAATATGGTTACAATTATTTGATGTCTCCCCTGCTTTTACTGCGTTATTTCTTCGTTTTTGTGTTGTACAATGTTTTCTGGTTTTAATCTATCGATTGCTATGTTTTCTATTTTGTTTTTTATGTGTATTGTGAAATATTTATCATGTTTACTCTGTATTTTATATGGGCCTGTATATGGATTTTGTAACGGAGTTTTAATTGAGTCTGTTCGTATGTATACATGTGTTGCAGTTTGTAGATCTGGATGCATGTAGGTGTATCTGTTTTGATTTTGAGCTTTCGGTGGGATTGCTTGAAGTTTAAACAATTTTTTAATTTTCGTAGATACAATGGGAAATTTAAATATTCTAAATATTTGTTATTGTGACTTTTATGTAATTCGCCTGGTAAACGCAGTTGCATTCCGTACACTAGTTCTGCACTACTGCAATTTAATGTTTTTTTGAATGCTGAACGTATTCCTAACAAAACTAATGGTAGATTATCGAACCAGTCGTTTGCATTGTTATAAGTTTTTAGTGAAGTTTTGAGCTGTCTGTGGAATCTTTCAATGATTCCGTTTGTTTCAGGATGATAAGAAGTTGTGCGGAGCCTGGTTGTGTTTAGTATGTTAAGTAATTGTTTAAAAATTGAGGGTTCAAATTGTTTTCCCCGGTCTGTAGTTATTATACAAGGTGATCCAAACCTAGATACCCAACCTGAGATAAATGCTTCAGTAATTGTTTCAACTTTACTGTTTGTCAGTGGAATTGCTTCGACCCAACGTGTAAATCGGTCAATGCAAGTTAAAATGTATTTGTGTCCTTTAGAATGTGGTAATGGACCAAATAAATCTATGTGAATGCTGTCAAAACGTTTCGAAGGGATTTGGAATTGCTTAAGAGGAGGTTTGTTGTGTTTATGTATTTTACTTAATTGATAAGCTTCACATGTTTCTGTCCAAACTTTTATGTCTTTATTCATGTAAGGCCATAAAAATTTGGAAGTTATCAATTTTCTGGTTGCATTTATGCCTGGATGAGATAGTGAGTGTAATTTGTCGAAAATTAATTTTCTAAAGGTTGCTGGTATGTATGGTCTCGGATTATGAGTGGAAATGTCACATAATAATTTATTTTTAGTGGTTGGAAGTTTGATCGTTTTTAGTTTAATGAAAATTTTTTTTAAATTTAATAAATTTAATTCTGGATCATTTTCTTGTTCTTTAGCTATTGCATCGTAGTCTATATTAAATTGATTTAATATATTAAATTTATTTAATATTGAACATATTTGAATTCTAGATAAAGTATAGGCTGGTATGTTTTCTTTTCCAGGAATGTATCGTATGTCGTTTGCGAATTGAGCTATAAAATCTAAATGACGTATTTCTCGTGGTGAATAATTATTTGAATTTTTTTTTTTTTGTTGTGAAAGTTAATGGTTTATGATCAGTTAAAATATAAAAATTCTGGGCTTTTATAAAATATCTAAATTTTTTAACCGCTAAATATATTGCTAATAATTCTCTGCCAAAAGTGCTATATTTTTGCTGTGTTTGTGTGAAACATGTTGAAAAAAATGCTAATGGTTTCCATGTGTTATTTTGAAACTGTTGTAAAACTGCGCCGACGCCTATGTCAGATGCGTCTACCATAATGTTGGTAGGTGTCCCAATCATTGGTGCAGCTAAAGTAGTTACTCTGGCCAATGCGTCTTTTATGTTTTTGGAATGCTAGCATTGCTAGTTCATTTGGTTCGATAATTTTTGTGTTTTTTGTTTTATTGTCTATAAGCGTGTATAAATATTTTAAAATAGTAGCGCAATTTGGTACGAAACGCTGGTAAAAATTAATTAGAACTAGAAATTCGCGTAAATTCCGTTGTGTTGTGGGGAATGGCAATTTGTTAATTGTCTCTATTTTTTCTAAGAGTGGTGATATTCCTTGTTTACATATGTGATGTCCTAAAAAAATGATTTCCGGTTTTCCAAATTTGCACTTTTCTTTGTTAATGAGGATTCCGTATTCTTTGAGTCTTGTAAATATTAGTTTTAAATGTGTAATATGTTCTTCAGGTGTTTTGCTAGCTATCAAAAGATCATGTGCGTAACAAAATGTTAATCCTCGAGTTACTTCATCCATGTATCTTTGAAAAGTTTGTGCCGCGTTTCTTAAACCGAAAGGCATGGCTGTGTATTCAAAAAGGCCGAAAGGTGTTGATATTGCTATTTTTTTTATTGAACTCTCTTTCATTGGAATTTGATGATACGCTTTTATGAGGTCTGTTTTTGAAAAAATTGTTGTGTTTTTTAAGTTGATGGCGAAATCTTGAATGTGTGGGATGGGATATCAATCAGGTACTGTAATATTGTTTAGAGCTCTGTAATCTCCACACGCTCTCCAAGTATTTGGTGTTTTTTTTGGTACCATATGTAATGGAGACGACCAATTACTTGAAGAAGGTCTGATTATTTTCGAATTTAGTAAGTCGTCAAATTCTTGTTTTGCAATATTCAATTTTTCTAATGATAACCTACGAGATCACGAAAAAACGGGTGATGCGTTTGTAATTATTCTATGAGTGACATTGTGTTTAATTTGACGGTTTGTATTGAATTTATTGGTTAATTCTGGATAATTTGACAAAATTTGCAGATAAGGGCAAGAATTGTTGCTAGGCATTGCACTGCTGTCATGTAAAGAAGAAATGTCAAAATTATTGCAAATAGAATTTTGAGGTATTAATTTCAGGCATGTTGTATCTACGAGAATATGAAAATTCTTTAAGAAGTCAGCCCCTAAAATTGAGTATTTTACGTTGGCTATAATGAAAGTCCAAATGTATGTATTTTTATGTCCTAAATCAATGTGTAGTTTATTGTATCCGTAAGTTGATATTGAAGTGTTGTTAATAGCATGTAAATGGTGTGCTTGATATGGTTGTCTTTTTAGTGTTTTTGAAGAAATAACGCTTACCTCTGCTCCAGTGTCTATAAGGAACCTATGGCCTATGCGCTTGTCGGTGACGAAAAACAGGGGGGACGTAGGAACTTTTTCATTACTACAAGATTTTGGAATATTATTATAATAACTGTCAAAATTATTGATAATTTTATTTACATTTTTATAATTTGAATGTTGACGCTTTTGTTGGTGTCCATTTCACGAGCAGGGTGGTGTGCATTTTTTTGCTCTCGTAGAGAATTTGGTGTGATACCAACAATACGGACCGCGTTCTTCTTGGATGGACGTTCCAGCAAAAGGTCTGGAGTTGAGTAAATGCTTGACTTCTTGAAGTTCTTTTCGTGAATCAGACAATCCAGTTTCTTGTGCTTGCATGTTTGTGCATACTACAGTTTGTGATTGTGTCATTTGTATTAAAGTGTCAGCCATGTCAGCTTTTTCATCGATTGTTAATGTTTTTGAGATAGCTAATAATTTTTGAATACCAAGTGGTAATTTTGACAAAAATAATTGTTCTAAAATTTTACTGTCTGATTTATTTTGATTAATTAGTTGTTTCATATGTCTCCATAGTTGTGATGGTTTTCTGTCACCGATTTCTGTTTCACTTAATAATTCTTGAATTTTCTGCGTGTCTGAAGGAACTGTTCGTTTAATTAATGTGTCTTTAACGGTAGAGTAAGGATTATTTGTAGGTCGATTGAAAAATGAGATCACATATTTCACTAGCATGTTCAGGTCGCAGCGCGGTTATTAAATTAGTGTACTTGCTTATTTCAGATATTATACGTTGTGTACTGAATATTGCTTCTATTTGCGCAAACCAAAGTTCTGGGTCGTCTGGCCAATATTTAGGTAGCTTGACAGTGTTCACTTCTGCTGCCACTAACGAAATAACTTTTGTTGACGAACCTGCGTCCTTATCCAATTCTAAAGGCATTCTAGCGTGTTGTGTTTGTGGCAGTGTTGCTGAAGTTTATGCACTGGTTCGTGCACTCGGGGCCACCAGTTGTAGCGGGATCAGCCGCTACAAGATGTAAAAATAACTTAAAATTAAATTGTAAAACATAAATTAAAAATGAAACACTGATAAAAAATATGATTTAGATGTTTATTCTATCAAAACCAAAACTTGAATGAATATTTACACAAAATACGTTACTAGGTAAACTTTAACATAACACTAACAATGGTTGTTAGAGAAGGGTATTGGCCACTTGATTTAACTAGTTATATTGACATAAATCAAATGTCCAAACTGCAATGACATGTGTCATTGTCACTGTCAAATTTTCCAATGACACATGTCACTACAACTTAAATATGACACCTATTCGGGAAGGATCCACGAATCATATTTGAAGTAAGTACTAGTGTCATATGTTGACTAGTTTTCCGATATCTGGAACATTCATAACCTGAAACTCACTGTTGACTAGCACATGTTCGACTTACCTTTTGGAGGACGAAGAAACCGGTTTTGGAGCCATCACAGTACCAGTGACAATCTAGGGAACATTCAACATTGTTTAGTCACTGTTGCACACTTTATTTTGTTTTAAATTATGTTTTACAGAAATGCTCGCATATCAACAACAACCTTGCCGCGTCCGAGTAACTGACAGTTGTTCAAGGTTCTACGTGAATTGTGCTGTAAGTTTTCGACTGTTTATTCCGCGCCCAGGTTCTTGCAACTATGGAACAGTCGCATATAAATGAACATTGCGCTATTGTCAACAAAGAGTTAAGTGATTTTGTATCATGGGTATCAATGGTCTCAAAATTAATACCAATAAATCATCACTTCTAGTTATTAGTGACTGTGGTAACATACCTGATATTGTGTTAGATGGTTCTATTTTAGTTCGCACAGATAATGTTAAAATTTTGGGACTTCACATTGACAAAGATTTAAATTTTAGAAACCATCTTAATGTAAAATTATGTGCAGTAAGATTGAAATTACGACAATTATTTCAGTTTAAAAATGAACTAAATTTGTCAGTGAAACTTAAACTGGTCAATTCACTTATTCTTCCACTATTTGACTATTGCGCCTGCACTTATATTCCGAACCTCACACAGACAGATAAACAGAGACTAACATTATTGCAAAATTCTTGTCTGTGTTTTGTATACGGTGTGCGTAAATACGATCATATATCTAAATATCGCAAAATTTCTAAGATGCCCTCTGTTGAAAACCGTCTTAAATATCTTTATTTATGCTTGCTACATAAAATTATATTGACAGGTACTCCATCATATTTATTTGACAAATTTATAATTAAAGATTATAACTATTCTCTTAGAATGAAGGATTTGTACATTGTACCAATCTTCAGAAAGTCAAAATTTAAAGGTGCGTTTTCATATATGGCCCCCACTTTATATAACAGTGTTCCTGACTCTCTGAAGATCCTTTCTTTAAACAATTTCAAAAGAAATGTACGAGCATTATTATTTGCATAATATTTATTTCATTGTTTACTATTTTGTACTCTATATTATTTTAAATGTTTTTATTACTTCAATTATCTATAATTAATTATATTTATAACGTGTCTATTAGTTTTATGTACCTACATCTGTGTATTATTTGTTGGTTAGGTGGAAGAGCAGCCTTAGGCTGAACCTCGTCCTTGATTATATGTCAATAAAGTTTATTATTATTATCTTCACGCCGGAATAAATAATATTTATTTGTAACATTATTTTATTATTGTAAATTTTATGTAATGTTAATTTTCTAGCCGGAATATGATAAACCGCGAGTAATATATTTTTTTATTAAATTCATGTCTTCTTACGCTTTAAAACGCCACCAAGTGCTAAAGAATTAAAGTTAATTTCCCACTACTAAAAATATTGGTTTTTACCGGATTTTGCGGATTTTTGGGTATATAAGGCGTTGCTCTCAAGCAAACGCCAGAGTCCAGGAGTCAGGCCTCGCAGAACCAACCCAACTCTGGGGAGCTAGAGGCAGAACCCGAACGAGGGGAGTCAGGCCTCGCGGAGCCAACCCAACTCTGGGGAGCTAGAGGCAGGACCCGAACGAGAGGAGTCAAGCCTCGCGGAGCCAACCCAACTCTAGGGAGCTAGAGGCAGGACCCGAACGAAAGGAGTCAAGCCTCGCGCAGTCAACCCAACTCTGGGAAGCTAGAGGCAGGACCCGAACGAGAAGAGTCAAGCCTCGCGGATCCAACCCAACTCTGGGGAGCTAGAGACAGGACCCGAACGCCGCCACCGTAAAGTAAAGTATTTCTGTTTAAGTCGGTGAGTGAAGACGGGAGCCGCTGTATAGAAACCGCTGTATTCTGTGTAAGTCGCATGTTGTGTGTTTTCTGGTCCAACAGATACCGCTGTTGAGTACCTCTACGTGAAGAGACAGCTTCCGCAGGGGACATAAACCGCCAACGTGCCATGTGCGAGTTCCGCGTGTTTAGAGACAGCCGCTGTAATTATCCGCGAGAGAAACATCGCTGTTCACCGCTAGTAAGTTCGAACCGCCGCGTTGTAAATATGTTGTAAATCATGTTAATGATTGCCGTCATATTGTTTTGTTTACTTACCTTTTTTGGGTATAGTAGTTTCACCGTAATATTCACCGCTAGTTTACGTACGCCAGTTGTCATATTTCAGGGGAAAACACAAGGGTATTTTCTTTATTATTTTCATTAATATTTTTTATACAATAAATCTGTTAGTTATTTTAACACTCTCGTCTCCGTACGCCCTAAAAACCCTACCCATCTCCACAGAAGCTATCCAATGGCCGTTCTCACAGCTCACACGTTAGTTTACAGGAAACGCCGCCGCTGTCAAAATGGCGCCCGAGCTACGAAGAAATTACCGACTACAAATAGGACGTTATATACGCCAACACCATTCGACGTTACAATATATTCCGTGAGTATTTTTTAACGTGAAACATTGGGTCTGTCATATCTGGATAGCGTGCCCAATGTTAAGCTTTTGTGACAAATTGAACACCGCATGTTGGAGGATTTTGGCTCATCAGCGCCAATCAGGGCTCGCATCAGTGCATAGGGAAACATAACAACACAACTCACACAAACGGCAAACTAACACTGATGCACTGATGCGAGCGCTGATTGATCCTCCAGCATGGCGGCGTTCAATTGGTCACAAAACGCTGTATCTAACTTGGCCCCTGTAAGCTATCTAGATATTTATAGAGATTAGTGATACGACTCGAAATTTGATTGACAACAATGTATTTGCCTATCCCATTTAAAGTGAAACATAGGAATATATATTTATTTATTTAGATTCATCAAAACGCATCGACCGATCTTTACTCACCGCTGCAGTCCGAATTTAATGAAACTTGGACTGGGATGTAGGGATCCATGTAGAATACGTGCTATTTTATTTTATTTATTTTGGTTATACAACAGGACATAATGTCCCAATAACAGAATAACACTGAATTACGGTACAAAATATTATACAAAATGTAGTAGCTAAATAATATTTCAATATAAGTTAATAATATTAAATACATCTAAATAAAGCATTTTGATAATTTTTAGTGTATTATTATATAAAACTGGAAGACGATTTAATGAGGCATTTAACGCTGAATTCGTCTTATTCGTTTCTAATGCAAATAGATCGAATGTTCTTTTCGTATAATTTGGTACACGAAAAATTATTCGATTTAATAAAACAGGGTAATCAATTTAATTGTTCACAATTTTAAAAAGAATTGATAAATCAAGAAATAGCCTTCTTTTTTCCAAACTCAATAAATTTGGTATATAACTTGGAAATCGAGTCATCAAATATTTAATAAACTTTTCTTGAATTCTCTCTATTCTTTTTATGTAAACTTGGTATTGTGGAGACCAACAAGGAACGTACTAACGATATATATAAAGTGTTTTTGGTACGAGGGTTTTTGAAATATCGCGAAGATCTAATTAAAAAACCTAACATTTTGTAGGATTTTTTATTTTATTATCTGCATGAATATCAAAAATTAATTTTGTATCCAAGATAACTCCTAGATCCTTTATCTGAGATACTGCTTCAATACTTGATCCATTTAATTCATAAGAAAAACGTACGGTGTTCCTTTTCCTGGTAAAGCTAGTATGGTAACATTTTGAAGTATTTAATGATAGATAATTATTCGCGGTGTATTTATTAAAACGGGCAAGATCGGGTTGAATGGCAATACAATCCTCAAGTTTAGTGACTGTATGAAAAATCTCCAGGTCATCAGCATATAATAAGAAATTACAATATGTGAAGCACTGAGAGATGTCATTAATGAAAATATTGAAAAGAAGTGGACCGAGATATGAACCCTGCGGGACCCCGGAGGGAATATCTTCAAAATGAGACTGAAAGCCATTAAGTATAACACACTGACTTCTCCCCGTTAAGTAAGACTTGAACCAGTGTAATAAGCTGCAGATACACCAACATCAGCAAGTTTTCTAATTAAAACACTATGGTTGATTTTATCGAAGGCCTTGCTGAAGTCAGTGTATATATAGTCTAGTTCAATAAGTTCATCCGTCGATTTTAAAATATATTCAGTATAAACGAGCAAATTAGTCTCCACTGATCGACCAGGGAAAAACCATGCTGTTCATAAATTATCTGACCCTTGACTATGAAAAATAATACTTTATAAATAAATTTTTCGATTTTTTTTCAAAAACACAAAGCTTCGATACAGGGCGATAATTTTCTGTACAGTTCTTCTTAACACCTTTAAAAATAAGTACAACGTACCCTTTCTTCCATATTGTTGGATAATGTCCCTCTTTTAAAGATTTGTTAAATATTAACATTAAAGGATAACAGAGTGATTCAGAACAGTTCTTAATGAAGAAACTAGGAATGTTATCTGGCCTGGCACCCTTATTTATATCAAGTTCAGATAAAATTTGGAAAACCTCATCCTTTTGAAATGAAACATTCGTGTAACAACTGCAACTGAGTTGATTTTCATTAATATCACTATTTACAGTTATGTTACTAAAAACAGTTTTAAAATATTCAGAAAATAAATTGCATATATCATTACCATTATTGGCAATTTTATTCCCATAACTTATAATGTTTAGTATACTACTTTTATTTTTATTAGATTTAATAAAAGACCAAAACTTTTTATTATTTTCTGGAATTTGCAGTTCAATATTTTTTTATATTCATGATAACACTTATTAGCCAGAAGTTTAGCTTCTTTCCTTAACTCAGAAAAATGATTGTGAGGTGCTATCGTTTTAAACTTTTTATATTTTCTGTGAGCTAGACTTTTTAATTTTATCAATTTAAGTTCTGAGGTCCATACTGGGTATGAATTATAAGAATTTTTAGGTTTTACATTAATATTATACATTGATTTTGTGTAATAAGTTATTAAAGGGGAAAAAACAATGCCTTGTAGTCTATCAGAGTCTTCTCTGAAAATTTTAAAATGATGACATCTCTGTCTCATTTGACGAGTCATTGGTGACATGTGTCAAATTTCAAAAGTTAAAGATGAACTTCAAATGGTATTATCTTTATTAAAACCAGGAGATAGATTTCGAAGAATTAAAAACAGATTGGTAATATACCTGAATCCTACATGTCAATCAGTACTTTTAATTGGAAATATTTATGAAATGAGGACAATTTGAAAGAAGTTAAATTCATAAACATAAATTATGATAATGAGCAATTATTTCATTATAGTTAAATAGGCCTAAAATGTTATATTTAAAAATGTAATTTTTGAAGGTTCATGTCCGTGGTTCATGATACTTCGAAAGTGTTACCAAACATCCCTTTAAGTAACTAAGTAAAAAAACAAATATTCCTAACTAGATCAATGTGAAGTTGTACAGAAGTGTTACCAAATATGCCATAAGTAATGTGACGATAAGCCCTTTCGTCCAGTATGGGTTTTCCCTCCTTTTGAAAACCTGCAGTTGTACAGCCGTAGTTAGAATGTTTAGAAACGTATATTTTACAATATACGTTGTTTATTTATTGTTTAATCTGAAAAGTAAGATGTATTTATAATATTTGTAAAACATTTAATGAAATACTGACCTGTAAAAGACAACATCCGACCGGCATGATGTGAAAAGACAATAAACACATATTTACGAGTCATCATAATCACAATATTGTTCTTTCAACTACAAGTAAAAGTATTTTTATGTAAAATAGCATTGTGTATATTTATAATCTAACCTACCATAGCGTTGTGAAACAATGTAACTGTCGTTTACACAGTTGATTGGATTATGGTGTTTGTTTACTTCTAGAAGTTTCTGACAATTGTCACCTTGTAAATTTTGACGTGTTGTGATTCCCAACATGGCCGTGTACGGCGCGCCGCATGTGTGAATGAAATTGTGATTTATTTGTAACACTGTTTGTAAATTATTTAATGTTGTAAAATGGAATTAGGGTAATGAAATATGACCAGGGAATTTATGTATATTTTATAAAAATATTATTCATCACTAAATACAGTAGCGACCCCTGTACACTAAGTTAAATTACTCCTACTGCTGTTTTAATGAAAAGCACCGTTACAGAGGTTTAAAAGGCGAGGATGCAGCTCTGTGAACTCAGAGCGGGCTTCGCTCGATCGGGCCGCTTGGAAGAGTCATGCAGTTGAGGATTCTCGTTTAGGTCCTCCTGCACGTCTCCTGGTGCGAGAGAGTTCTGCGTTCAGGCTCTGCGCGTTCAGACTGCCAAAAAGTTTAAGGGAGTGATATCCGTCATGTTCAGGCTGAGTCTGTAGTACGGCTCGCCGCTGTCCGTCCGTTAGGGGAAGAGGAATTCGCCGTGTGTTTAGGCTGAGTCCGCAGTACGGGTCGCCGCTGTCCGTCAGTTAGGGGAAGAGGAACCCGCCGTGTGTTTAGGCTGAGCCCGTCGTACGGCTCGCCGTTGTTTGTCCGCTAGAGAAATAGTTATTATTTCTAACTTAGAAAGTTAAAGTAAATTGCAATACGTGTACTTACCGTGTTGCTCTGGTCACAGTTCAAGAAGAAGGGTTGTGTTTTTATTTATTTATGAGTGGTATGTCTTTGTTGTACATGTCTTCGTATATTATAATATATTTATTTAACTGCACCATTCTTTTTTGTTGTTATCAACCAACCCTGTGCCCTCACTTCCACTAAGCTATCCGAGGCAAGCTCCTTTGTACCGCTGTACTATGGCGCCCGAGTAACCATTCATTTCCGAATCAAGGAGCAATGACGTCTTCATCCACCTCCGAGGTGCAGGCGGCGGCGGGGTTGGCGTCACAATAACTAAGCAAAACCAAATATTCCTAACTGCATTACTGTGAAGTCAGTACATTAATTTCCAAGCTGCCAATAAAAATATAGTATTTTTTAAATATAACTATACGAGAAAAGAAGTAACTAAGTAAAAAAAAACAATGATCTTAATTACATTAGTGTGAAGTTTGTACACTAATTTTCATACTATCATTTATAATATAGTAAATATTAACACGTTGGCTACCGCGCGTCCCATATATGAGCCGCATAATTTTCACTCGCAGACCAACGTCTCATATGTGAGCCAGGGACCTATGTTCACTAATAACGTATTTATTTCATGCGGTCTGTCTGTAGAAGACTGGTTTAGCAGGGTAGTCTCTATGAATGTCTGACTCACATATGGGTCGCGTGGTCTCGGATTTTTTTGTGAGGTTATGTAGTATTTGGTCAGTAAACGTAAGTGCAACGTCGTTGCTTTTCTAATTGTGTTTTGCAAAATGTATCCATCAAAAAGGCCTTTAACAGACCCAGAACTTGAAGAAGAATGTAGAAAAGTGTTGGAAGAAGGACTTGGTTCCGATGATGAAAATATATTTCAAGAGGAATCTGATGAAGAACCGTACGTGTACTCGGGCAGTGAGGCAACAATTTATTCTAATTCAGACACGGAAGATGAAGAAGAAATAGCAAGTAATGACGATAATGTGTTAAGTGATAGTGCAAGTGAAAATAATCATGCAGACGGTGAAGATGACAATGAAGACGAATGGGTGGATTTGGAAAAAGATCCGGATATATTTGATTTCAATGAAGTACCAGGCCTGAAAATAAATGTTTCGCCAGATATAAGCCCTCTAGAAATATTTTCTCTTTTGTTTGATGATGCACTCATTGATAAAATAGTTTATTGGACAAATACTAGAGCTCAGAGTCTTATATCAAAGGGACTGCCACAAAAATCAAATATGCGCAGGTGGAAAAATACAACAAGTAAAGAAATAAAAGAATTTCTTGCTGTATGCATTACAATGGGAAATATAAAAATGCCCAGTCTCAAACATTATTGGTCACGGAATCCTATATATTATCATCCATTTTTCAGTCAAGTCATGGGTCGTAATCGATTCGAACTTATACTACGTAACTTATGTTTTTATGACCAAAGTGATAATGCAACTGATCGTTTACATAAAATCAATCATGTTCTTCAACATGTACTGCAGAATATACAAAAAGTATATTATCCCGACAGAAATATTTCAATTGATGAAGCATTATTGTTGTGGCGAGGAAGATTATATTTTCGGCAGTATATTCCCAACAAGGCTGCCAAATATGGAATAAAATTGTATGAATTATGTACTCCTGACGGTTGTGTTTTGAATATTCTGATTTATTCTGGTAAAGGAACCATACAAAATGAAAAAATGGGCCATAGCTATGGTGTTGTCGGAAAGCTCATGGAGCCATATCTAAATAAGGGTCATACTATTTTCCTTGATAATTTTTACACGAGCGTTACCCTTGCCGAATTCATGCTAGAAAAAAATACACATATTGTGGGCACTCTTAGAAAAAACAGAAAAGGTAACCCAAAAGATGTTGTAATGCAAAAGTTAACCAGAGGAGGGACAATATGGAGAAGAAAAGGTAGAGTTGTAGTAGGAAAATGGCGTGATAAGAGAGATGTTCTGATGATTTCCACTTGTCATAAATTTTCTATGGTTGAAACAAAGAATAGGAGAGGTACAGAACTTCTAAAACCAAACATCGTAGCTGACTACAATAAGCACATGTCAGGTATAGACAGAGCCGACCAAATGTTGTCGTATTATACAACACCACGCAAAACCATAAGATGGTACTTGAAATTATTTTTCCATCTTCTGGACATTTGTATTTGGAATAGCAAATGGATTTATGACAAGATTTCAAAAAAGAAAATTAGTTATTTAGATTTCAGAAGTGAACTCGTAACATATCTTACTGAAGGAAGCAGAAATAGACAAAGCATTTCTCGCAACTCCACTGAAAAACACTTTCCCAAAAAATTGACAAAGAGGGTTCGGTGCCGCATGTGCCAGAAACGGGACAAAAAACGTGTTCAAACGTGGTTTGTTTGCAATTTATGTCGTGACGAGCAGAAAAAAGAAGTTGGTCTCTGTCCCGACAAATGTTTTGCTCAATATCACATGTAATTTTCTTATATCTTGCAATAAAGTTTTAAAATTTATATTCCGCTTTATATTTTTATTAGCCTGGGACAATTTGCTCATAATTTTACCCGGCTCAAATATGAGACTAGCAGTCTAGTTTGAGAAATTATTACCAGAGACCACCGTCTCATTTATGAGCCGGATGAAAATATGAACCAAATAGTACTTTTTAACCCTTCGGCGGGCGCGCAGCGGCATTTTATGCCGCAATTTTTCTTTTTTACATATATCACATTTATTTTTATTTTCATAACTATGCCCTTTCTGGTATTCTTAAATGACTATTATAACAACGCATACTACACAAAACCGGTGAGTTGTAACCATAGGTCCAGTAGTATTCAAGCAGTAAAAGGGACAACTACCAAATACGCGACTAGTCATGTAAGTAATGTGTTTCAGAATTTTACTTTTTTATTTGAATGATTTTAAATATTTTCATGAATGATATAACATCGATATAGTGTAAAATAACTTAATTATAATTTTAGGAGTGGAAATTTTTCAAGAAGGAACGTCAAATTTAAATTCAAACCTGTCATCATATGGTCGAGGTAACAAAAGTGCCGGTCACTTTCATTTTTTAAATAACTTTCAAGCCTTAATCCCTCAAAAAACCAGGATGGAGGTGAACACCTACCCTCTTATCAAATTTACGGGGTTTTGTAAGAGAACACATCTTACCACACAACATTAAATGTAGAACGTAGTACACAATAATGTAAAATGCTGAAGATGGAGGTTTTTGGACCTCCGAAACGTCCAAATAAATGTTAAAATCAAGAGAATTGTGTACATGAATTATCCCTCTTCTCGACACCTTGAGTAGGCGAATTAAGTTCGAAATTTAGTATTTATTGTAATAAGAAATTTATTTAATTATGTTTTTTTTATTATTTTATAAATAAATTTTGTTTTTTGCATTAAATTGCAGTTCTTTTTACTTGCGGCATAAAATACCGCAGCGCGACCGCTCATGTGAATTTTAAAAGCGCGCCCGCCGCAGGGTTAAACAAAAATTTATACTAAACCTGTCTAAATTGAGCATTTCCTATAATATTTTACAGAAAAAATGAATAGTCTATTTTGAAGGTTTTTTTTCTTATGTGGGTAGCGAACGTGTTAAATAACTATATGAAGAAATTCACGTTACCAACCATATAAAAGAGAAAAAATTGAAACCCCCATCGGCTTTTGTTTTTCGCATAAAATTGTCAGAACCATGTCGTGTTTTGTATCAAATGAGAGGTATCGTTAAAGGCTGCCATGCAGAAATGTCAAAAATTTGACAGCTCGGTCGGTTATTGTTTTTCTGAATAAAGTTGTCAGAACCATGCCGAGTTTGGTATCAAATGAGAGGTATCGTTAAGAGCTGCTGTGTAGAAATGTCATATTTGGCAGCTCAATCGGCTTTTGTTTTTTGAATAAAGTTGTCAGAACCGTGACGTGTGCGGTGTGAAATGAGAGGTATCGTCAAGGACTTCAATGCAGAAGTATCAGAAATTTGACAACTCGATCGATGCCGAGTTTGGTATCAAATTAGAGGCATCATCAAGGGCTGCAATATAGAAATGTCAGAAATTTGACAGCTCGATCGGCTTTTGTTTTATGCATAAAGTTATCAGAACCATGTCATGTTTGTTATCAAATGAAACGATTTCTGGCTTTTTTTTTCTGCATAGATGTAAGTCGTTTGAGAATCCGAAAAGACTGATAGCGTTGCCGGTTCCAAACCCGGATGAGAAAGGAGGTTAGCACCCTACCTATTGTAAAAATCTGTTGTGGCCGCACAAGACCTCTCGTCATATCCATATTAGGCTATATATAAGTATTGTATAGCACTTCGCTATCGAAAAGTCGTTTTATAACAAAAAAAAAGAAATACAGAACTTTACGCATTTTTCATTGTATGTATTTTACTTATAATTTTAAATATTTAATTAATATAACAATATGAATAATTAAATGTACTTCCCAGAAAAAGCTTTCAGAATGTCACTAAAACTGTTGATTTTTGACACTGGCATCTATCATTTACAAACTATGTTATAAACATTTGAATTTGTCAACTGGTTTCCTTAGTGCCTTGGCCTCTGCGATTAGATTATTCTATATATATTGTGACGTAATAGATAAAGTAAAAAATTGACAAAAAATTTTGACGTGATTTTCTGAGGGAAAATCACGCATCACATTTACCCGCAGCAGCTCATGGGTTGGTCGTGGTTGCGCGAGGTCGAGGGTTCCTAAATGGTGGTTGTGCAGGGATGAAATGATGGGCGTCAGTTATGTCGGGTTAAGAGAAGACACAACAATTCAAAAGAAGTTACAGTAAAATTTGAAGTTTATTTAAAAATTCGCAAAAATGTTTTTAAGATAAATTTTAATTAAAATTATTAATTGCAAAAAAAAACAACCCAAAAAATATGGTCGTACACACCTGGTTGAAGACCTGATTTGGGGTTACAAAAAAATGATGGATCCTAGAGATGAGTGGGTCGCTGGAGGGGGGAAACCTGTCGCACGGCGTCGTGGTAAGTTCGGACCGACTGCCTCGCTGATGATGCTACGATCTGCCAAGTCCGCCTCGCTGATGACGGCTACGATCTGCCAAGTCCTTCTCTCTGAATATGCCGAAACGTTGTCCAGCTCTCGTCAGAGCAGGTTCACGCTGATGGTGACGTTAAAAACGCAGGGCGGCATCCAGAGCACGTAGGGCTTAGGCGTAGTGGTGATCGCTCTAAGTCTTAGGAACGGCACTTTCAGGCAGCGAGTGTGTATAGCTTGCGGAAGCGGTCTCTCGTCTCAATGTGAACTTTGCGGAGATGATTCCCCGCCCCAGCGATCCAAACAACTCATCCGGACCGGGACGTTGAAAAATCATAAAAAAGACCATAAATTTTAGGCGTTGCTATAAAAAATTTAGTACAAAAATACAAAAAAATCGTATTTACAATAATGGCAATAGTAAAAATATTCCTGATAAAAAAATGTGAAACTACTTGTGAAAAATAATTTTATTTTTAAAACTGTGCACAAAAAACAAGAAAACAGCTGGCCAAGCTGTAGTGGACAGTGAGAGAGGAGATTAGAACAAGATAGGGTTAGTAAAGTGATTTGAGCTCTAGCTTTAAGAGAAAATTCTCTACTCGGCGGAATTTTATAGTAACAAAATTATTAATCTAGGTAGCCTAAAAATTACTAGATAAAATTTAAGATAGATAAACGGCTTACCCAGAAGTCGAAGATACTCTTAGATAGTTTAAGATAAACTCGTACAAACTTGAACGAGCAACAATACAATTGTGTTACTGTGACGTCAAATCAGCGGTAGCCACGTCTGCAACTCCACCGTATAAGTTAGCTAACGAGCTGTATAAAAATGTAGTAAAATTGACTAACAAATTTGATATGTGATCCCAAAAACCTATTAAAAATTTATATAAATTTCCCAAACAATTTTAGCGAAAATTATAAAAAAAATAGATAGATAAATTTAGAGATAAATTTTTGACAAAAATTATTGGACAAAAAAAATATAATTTATATAAATTTGAACAATGAAAAAGAATTGACAAATAGCCAATTTTTAATCCCATTAAAAATATTACACCCCGAAAAATAAATAAAAATAAAGCGATACAGAATTACTATAGGTATGGTGTACTCACAAAAATTTAATGCGCCAAAAAAGCAGAATATTACGAAACAAAAAAAGGAATTTAAAGCAAAAGTGAAAGCGTTAAACGCTGGGGACCGGTGAACCGTACTGGTTATTGATTCAGCATAAAAAGTAATAGTTAAACAGAAAAACTATTATCGCCTCGTATTACAAAAAAACCTTAATTTTGAATAACCATAAGCCAAATGTGAGGCGATGGCCGGTCGGGTTTTGAGCGTGCCGGTACTGCATGCGCTGACGGTGTATGTAAAATTTTGACAAACAACTGATAGGAACAAAAAAATATAATTGAAACTTACCCAATCAGATGTTAAACTAGCCAAATAAATGAATAAAAGATAACAAAAGTGTATCATAACACCGATGATACAAGATAAAAAAATAGCACAGCAAAATTTGGAAAAATACAGTCAGCACACACGCAGCTACGACACGCCAAAACACACGACTCGAATCGAATTGAATTGTCAGCATGAGCTCGTCCACTCTTCAATTCACGCGGAAACACACAAAAAATGTCGCTAATCAAATTAAACATTAAGATTTGAAAAAAAAACCGCGTAACGATTTTTTGAAATCGTTACACTGCCCCCTCTCCAAAAAAAGGACGATTAGGTAAGGGATGAATCGTCCGATAAGTTTAGGGATGATTCAGGATCTTCTGGAGCAGGCTTAAGGTCCTTAACATGGTAAATACCAGCATCGGTTCCATTCAAATCGTGAAGATGATATGCTAGTGGAGAGAGCTTTTTAAATACTAAGCTAGGGACATATCGAGGCGCTAGGGCCGAGGAGTAACATTGGGAACCAACTGAGAGAACTCTATTACGTCGATAAACAATGTCACTTTCATTAAACTCGAGCTGTCGACGATGCTTGTTGTAGTACTTAGCGTTGCGTTCATACGCTCTATGAATACGTTCTTGAACAGTTGCAAAAAAGTCACGCAATTCAGCTAAAGAATGGGCATAATGAGTTGGATCGTCAGAGCAAATATTTTGTGGTAAAGTATGGTAAAAGTTTCCTGACAATGGTACATGTCGACCAAAAGTTAAAAAAGATGGACTGAATCTAGTTACTTCATGAACACTAGTTCGGATTGCTTGCGCAAGGGCTTGAAGATTTTTGTCCCAAGCTCGGTGGTTATTTTCCAAGTAGGAGCGAATGGCGGTTTTGATTATGCGATTGGTGCGTTCCACAAAGTTTACCTGGGGGTGGAATTTTGCATTATACCATAACTTTGGTATTTCGTACTTTTTAATAAGATCTGTAAATAATTTGGAGATAAATTGTGTACCATTATCACACATTACAATTTGAGGTACGCCAAATAAAAGGAAGACATGCTCTTCTAAGAATTTACAGATTTTAGGGCCGGTAGCTTCTCGCATAGGGTGAACTAACACGAATTTGGAAAACCAATTCGTGACCACAAAAATGTAACGGTTTCCAGAGGAGGAAGGAGGTAGAGGACCCATAATGTCAATGGAAATGGCTTGCCAGGGGAATCTAATTACCTTTTCTTTTCCCATGAGACCAGGTGGGGGTTGTTGAGGCACTTTTTGGGATAAACAAACTTTACAACGTTTAACATAACCAGCAATGTAATGGTGCATTTTTGGCCAATAATATTGAGCGGCTACTCTATTAAAAGTTTTAAAAATCCCTAAATGTGCGGCAGTGACGTCATCATGACATCGTATGACAATATCCTTCCTAAACTCTCGGGGAACAACTAATTTCCATGAACTAAAATTTGACGGTAAAGAGTACGGAGTGGCAATATTTTTATATAAGAGATTGTTAGTGACACGCCAATCGGGATAATCAGTAGGGTTCAAAATGGCATTTTCACGCATTCGGCAATACCAGTTATCACGGGTATTAGTAAAGTTTTCACCATCTATAACTGAAATCTCAAGAGGGCACCTCGAGAGAGCGTCGGGAAGCTCATGAAGCTTACCTGGCCGATGGGTAATAGTAAAGTCAAATTGCTGTAGCTGAACAGACCAACGCGCAAGTCTACCATGAGGATCCTGCATACGAAGCAACCATAAAAGGGAATAATGGTCTGTAATCACCTCAAAATGAAGACCTTCAATAAAGGGACGGAATTTTAAGATGCCAAACACAACAGCTAAGCATTCTTTCTCGGTAACTGAATAGTTCTTTTCAGCCTTGTTCAGGGTGCGGCTAGCATAGGAGATAGGATGTTTTTCACCATCCTCGCCCTTTTGGGTGAGAACAGCACCAAGTCCATAGCTGGAAGCGTCAGTGTAAATGACAAAAGGCTTAATCGGTTTACGATAGTCAGGACTAGCGAGTGTAGGGGATGAAATTAAAGACAATTTTAAGTTATTAAAAGCTTCTTCAGCGGAGGGATTCCAAGTTATGCTCGACTTCTTACCTTTTCCCTTAATTAATTCCGTGATGACAGCTGACATAGAGGCAAAGTTTGGAACAAATCTACGATACCAAGAGAATAAACCCAAAGCTCGTCGTACTTCCGTCACTGTATTGGGTTTGGGAAGACTGGCTATGGCAGATACTTTATCAGGATCGGTACGCAAACCATGTTGATCAACTACGAATCCGAGATATTTGAGTGAAGATAAACAAAATTCGCATTTTTCAACGTTTACCGTAAATCCTGCGGCTTTAAGACGATCCAAAACTTTATATAAGATAATTATATGCTCTTCGAAGGTAGAAGTAGCGATAATCAGGTCATCAAGATATACAAAAACATAAGGATCTAATTCGGGACCAAAAACTTCATCCATGAGGCGCTGAAGGGTTTGAGGAGCATTACACAAACCGAATGGCATTCGCACAAATTCAAAAAGACCTCTACCGGGCACTGAAAAAGCTGTTTTCTCCCTAGACTCGGTTGATAAAGGGATTTGCCAAAAAGCACTTTTTAAGTCAACTGATGAAAGGAATTTAGCCCTGCCTAGTTTGCTAAGGATATAATCCACTCGTGGCAACGGGTAGCTATCTTTACGAGTTACTGAGTTTAGTTTACGGCCATCAAAACAAAGTCGGTATTCGCCAGAATGTTTCTTAACGAGAAGAATAGGACTAGACCACGGACTATTCGAGGGTTGAACGACACCAAGACTTAACATATTGTCAAGCTCTTTGTGGACGTGTTCCATCATTACGGGAGAGAGAGGGTACTGACGCTGTTTAACAGGAGCAGCTTCACCAGTATCAATGACATGTTGAATTTTTGAGGTGCAACCAAGTCCTAACGAGCCAAGTTTTTCATAATCAGCGATTACATTGTTAAGTGTGGACTGTTGAGGAGAAGATAATTTTTTTCTACTGTGAACCGTAGAAGCAATAGATGAAACTTCACGACGGGAAGACCATGAATCGGTGGCAAAATTTAAAGTGAGTTCAAAAGAACGACAAAAATCTACACCGAGAATAACTGAATGTCGTACTGAAGGTACTATTACAAAGGGAAAGTGTTTCTCAACTTGACCAAAACTAACAGGAAGCAAAACTTCGCCTAAGACAGAATGAGTTTTTCCATCAGCCGTAGAGACTAATGTTACAGAACAAGGTTGAATATTAAATTTAATTTTTTTCAAAGTGTCAAAGCCACGCCCACCTATTACTGAGATATTAGCACCAGAGTCAGTAAGGGCCGTCATAGGGATATGTTTATTAAATAGGGAGACAAAAGGTCTATCGTCAGATCCAGATTTGTTAAATATGGGACAAACCGTACCAGAAGTAGTAGTTTAACTCAACTGATGAAAGGAATTTTGCCCTGCCTAGTTTGCTAAAGATATAATCCACTCGTGGCAACGGGTAGCTATCTTTACGAGTTACTGAGTTTAGTTTACGGCCATCAAAACAAAGTCGGTATTCGCCAGAATGTTTCTTAACGAGAAGAATAGGACTAGACCACGGACTATTCGAGGGTTGAACGACACCAAGACTTAACATATTGTCAAGCTCTTTGTTGACGTGTTCCATCATTACGGGAGAGAGAGGGTACTGACGCTGTTTAACAGGAGCAGCTTCACCAGTGTCAATGACATGTTGAATTTTTGAGGTGCAACCAAGTCCTAACGAGCCAAGTTTTTCATAATCAGCGATTACATTGTTAAGTGTGGACTATTGAGGAGAAGATAATTTTTTTCTACTGTGAACCGTAGAAGCAATAGATGAAACTTCACGACGGGAAGACCATGAATCGGTGGCAAAATTTAAAGTGAGTTCAAAAGAACGACAAAAATCTACACCGAGAATAACTGAATGTCGTACTGAAGGTACTATTACAAAGGGAAAGTGTTTCTCAACTTGACCAAAACTAACAGGAAGCAAAACTTCGCCTAAGACAGAATGAGTTTTTCCATCAGCCGTAGAGACTAACGTTACAGAACAAGGTTGAATATTAAATTTAATTTTTTTCAAAGTGTCAAAGCCACGCCCACCTATTACTGTAATTTTGTAAAATTTATAATCATAGCTGACATCACTTTTAATTTGTCCAAGCAAACCTGAGCTTCGCGGGTGGGTTCTGGAAAGCAAATAGGGTTTATAGTTGTTTGTCCAATAATTTCCATCTCCATTAATCCGCGTAGTACATTCAAATTTTCCCCATGTGTGCCGGTATACAAACAGTTTCGAATCTGGAGCTCATAGCTGACTTCGTCGTCTCGTAGATGGCTGATTTGCTCCACGGTAAGTGCCATTTTCGGGAATACAAAATAATTTTAATACCAAAATTATAATTTTTATGGGAATTGTTAGTATTGAAACAGAAGAGACAGTGAAAGAAGAGAAGGATAACACGATCCAGCACAACCACAATTTCAAAAAAATTAAATAAATAAATTTAATAAAGGTCCCCACAATGGTAGACGTCAAAAATTATAACAAGGCCCCACGTTGTCGAGCGCCATAAATTATGTGTGACGTAATAGATAAAGTAAAAAATGGACAAAAAATTTTGACGTGATTTTCTGCATCACACTTACCCGCAGCAGCTCAAGGGTTGGTCGTGGTTGCGCGAGGTCGAGGGTTCCTAAAAGGTGGTTGTGCAGGGATGAAATGATGGGCGTCAGTTATGTCGGGTTAAGAGAAGACACAACAATTCAAAAGAAGTTACAGTAAAATTTGAAGTTTATTTAAAAATTCGCAAAAATGTTTTTAAGATAAATTTTAATAAAAATTATTAATTGCAAAAAAAAAACAACCCTAAAAATATGGTCGTACACACCTGGTTGAAGACCTGATTTGGGGTTACAAAAAAATGATGGATCCTAGAGATGAGTGGGCCGCTGGAGGGGGGAAACCTGTCGCACGGCGTCGTGGTAAGTTCGGACCGACTGCCTCGCTGATGATGCTACGATCTGCCAAGTCCGCCTCGCTGATGACGGCTACGATCTGCCAAGTCCTTCTCTCTGAATATGCCGAAACGTTGTCCAGCTCTCGTCAGAGCAGGTTCACGCTGATGGTGACGTTAAAAACGCAGGGCGGCATCCAGATCACGTAGGGCTTAGGCGTAGTGGTGATCGCTCTAAGTCTTAGGAACGGCACTTTCAGGCAGCGAGTGTGTATAGTTTGCGGAAGCGGTCTCTCGTCTCAGTGTGAACTTTGCGGAGATGATTCCCCGCCCCAGCGATCCAAACAACTCATCCGGACCGGGACGTTGAAAAATCATAAAAAAGACCATAAATTTTAGGCATTGCTACAAAAAATTTAGTAAAAAAATACAAAAAAATCGTATTTACAATAATCGGAATAGTAAAAATATTCCTGATAAAAAAATGTGAAACTACTTGTGAAAAATAATTTTATTTTTAAAACTGTGCACAAAAAACAAGAAAACAGCTGGCCAAGCTGTAGTGGACAGTGAGAGAGGAGATTAGAACAAGATAGGGTTAGTAAAGTGATTTGAGCTCTAGCTTTAAGAGAAAATTCTCTACTCGGCGGAATTTTATAGTAACAAAATTATTAATCTAGGTAGCCTAAAAATTACTAGATAAAATTTAAGATAGATAAATGGCTTACCCAGAAGTCGAAGATACTCTTAGATAGTTTAAGATAAACTCGTACAAACTTGAACGAGCAACAATACAATTGTGTTACTGAGACGTCAAATCAGCGGTAGCCACGTCTGCAACTCCACCGTATAAGTTAGCTAACGAGCTGTATAAAAATGTAGTAAAATTGACTAACAAATTTGATATGTGATCCCAAAAATCTATTAAAAATTTATATAAATTTCCCAAACAATTTTAGCCAAAATTATAAAAAAATAGATAGATAAATTTAGAGATAAATTTTTGACAAAAATTGTTGGACAAAAAAATATAATTTTTATAAACTTGAACAATGAAAAAGATTTGACAAATAGCCAATTTTTAATCCCATTAAAAATATTAAACCCCGAAAAATAAATAAAAATAAAGCGATACAGAATTACTATAGGTATGGTGTACTCACAAAAATTTAATGCGCCAAACTCGGCGCTACAACCGTGTCTTAGAGGGTTGCTAAGAACACAAAAAGTTAAGCAGAATATTACGAAACAAAAAAAGGAATTTAAAGCAAAAGTGAAAGCGTTAAACGCTGGGGACCGGTGAACCGTACTGGTTATTGGTTCAGCATAAAAAGTAATAGTTAAACAGAAAAACTATTATCGCCTCGTATTACAAAAAAACCTTAATTTTGAATAACCATAAGCCAAATGTGAGGCGATGGCCGGTCGGGTTATGAGCGTGCCGGTACGGCATGCGCTGACGGTGTATGTAAAATTTTGACAAACAACTGATAGGAACAAAAAAATATAATTGAAACTTACCCAATCAGATGTTAAACTAGCCAAATAAATGAATAAAAGATAACAAAAGTGTATCATAACACCGATGATACAAGATAAAAAAAATAGCACAGCAAAATTTGGAAAAATACAGTCAGCACACACGCAGCTACGACACGTCAAAACACACGACTCGAATCGAATTGAATTGCAGCATGAGCTCGTCCACTCTTCAATTCACGCGGAAACACACAAAAAATGTCGCTAATCAAATTGATCACTAAGATTTGAAAAAAAAACCGCGTAACGATTTTTTGAAATCGTTACAATATATATATATATATATATATATATATATATATATATATATATTACTGTGGCTTTATCTTTAAATCTATACAAGATATAATAAAATTTTTAAATGATCAGATGTAGAATTTTATGTTCTTCAATAATAGTAGTAACAGAAATTTTCAAAAAATAATATTTATAATTTTTTAAAAAAAACTATTACTATCGGGTGTCCAATTGTAACCAAAAACTAATCAGTTCTTCCCAGGATTGTCAGATTAAGGAAACTGTATTTGAGAAACCGTGGTTCCAACATCCACTCACACATACACACACACACACGCACACACACGGATATCATCGTAAAAATGTTATAATCGGATTATAGGGACATTCAAACGTGCTTATCCACTAAAATCTGGATATGCGAATTTTAGCATGATTCCAATACGTCCCTTAGCGAGAGGTAAAAAAGGAACATGCTCAAAGTACCAGACTCACGCCTCGGAATAGGAGTGTTCATAAGATAATAGACCCAGCTATGAAAAGGATAACGAGAAGGAAAACCAAAAAACTACAATGGAAGAAGAACTCCCTTTGATGTGCCTGCTGGAATATAAAATCTTGGAATAAACGCAGCCAAGAAATACTAATAGAAATGCAAGAACACCAAATAGATATAGGTGCACTCTCCGAAAAAAAGAGAAAAGGAAAAGGTAGCATTAAATACCCAGGTTACACACTATGGTACAGCGGAACTGAAAAACATAAAAGAGCGTTTGCAGAAGTAGGAATACTCATTGATGAGAAATACATGCAAAATATTGACTCAGTAAAGTATGTAAATGAAAGGATCCTGCAAATAACATTAGATACTGGCAAGGATGTATTAAATATTATCAGTGTATATGCCCCTGATATGAGCGGAAAAGCAGATGAAATGGCAGAATTCTATGAACAATTTCAGCAAGAAGTCTCAGATACTGACCAATCAAAAAATAATGATACTAGGTGACTTGAATGCCAGAGTTAGAGCCGAAATAATAGAAGAAATTAAACAAGAATTTAATAAAGAACACAATGAAAACTGGGATGAATTAATAAATTTTTGCATACACAACGAAATGAGAATCAACAACACATACTGTAAACACAAACCGCAACACAAAATAACCTTCATTAACACCGGAGGAATGACATCGACAATTGACTATGTGTTCTCCAACTGAGCTTTACATCCATCACAAATATTAGATGTACGTAGTCTAACATCATCAAATATAGAATCTGCTCCTTTGTAAATTAAGACTTGCTATACAACACAAAAAGAAATTAAAACCAGCTTACGTAGAAAAACTACATACAGAATCACTGAATCACGATGCGACAAAGATTGTGTATCAAAATCGCTTATCTCAAAAAATTACAGACAATTCTATAGAAGACAACGATAATATTAACACAAACTGCGAAAAATTAAAGACAAACATAAACGATGCAGCAAAAGAAACAATAGGCTATAGACAAGTCAATAAGACTACCACAAAACTAATAAACCCTGGTTTACCAAAGAAATTAAAATAGCGAAAGAAAAAAGAGAAGCATATCTAAAGTATAGAAGCATGAAAACTAGAACTGACTACGAAACCTATGTCACACCAAGGAACAGGGTAAATTCTCAAATAAGACAAATAAGAACAGAATACTGTGGTGGTAGTACGCACTTTAGAATACTATCATAGAAAGCAGGCGAATGCGATTTTACTTTTACGAATCTTGGTAGCATGCACTTTAGAATTCTATATTCGCTTCTCGTTTCGGAAATTTTTGGATTTTTTACTATTAGAATAAAAAATATTATGACAGTTGTGTATAATAAATGTATAAATTATGTATAAATAGGATCTGAATAGAATTGTGTGAAAATAATGACGTTACTTTGACACTTTCGCCGTGAGTCGTACGCTTGTAGGCGAATATTATGAGGCACGCATGCTACCAAATTTTCGCTTCGTGGCGTAAGTAAGTACGAGCTACTAAAATATGGGGGACCAAAATTAATTGATGAATTGACAACTTTATTCCAAAAAATACTGAACACCGGATTAATACCAACTGAATGAAAAGAAAATATTACAATCCCAATATTTACAAAAGGTGATAAGAAAAGTCTAGAGAATTATCGTTGAATCACTCTACTCAATAGTTCTATGAAACTATTCACAAAAATACTAGCAGATACGGGGAAAATATATGTTCCCATCAGTGATGAATAACAAGGCTTTAGAAAAAAATCGATCTTCACTAGATGCAATATTTACTTTACGACAATTAGTTGAAAAGGCTATAGAATACCAAAAACCAGCGTATCTGTGCTTTGTAGATTTAACGAAAGCGTTCGATAGAGTAAAGTTAATCGATGTCTTAGAGATTCTCATTGAAAACGAAACACCTATTAATGTAATAAAAATAATCAAAGAATTAAATATTGACACTCATACTCAGACTGAATCATAATAGAATAAAAATATTATGCTATGCTGACGATGCGTTTCTTATCGCAGAGAACGAAGATGACCTACAACGTCTCCTTCACGCCTTTTACTTAACAGCTACTCGATATAATAAGAAAATACCCTGTACCAAAAACAAAAAGTCTTGTCGCATCAAAAACCCCCAATACGATGCAAGAACAACAGAAGTAAGAAAACAATCCCACAAAATCATCCAGAATATCAGGAAGTATGAATGAAATCGTGTGGAAAAACAAACATATGAATCAAGATTTCCAAGTGCGCATATATAAAACATGCATCAGACTTATACTAACATATGCTGCAGAAACACGAGCTGACACCAGAAAAACAAAAACAATCTTAAAAAAACTGAAATGAAAATATTGAAAAATATAGCAGGATATAGGTTAAGAGATAGGAAATGCAACAGAGAAATCAGAACAACATGCAAAACGCAGAACATTGTAAAATGGAATAGAAAAAGAAGACGAGAGTGGAACCAACACATATCCAGAATGGGAAATGACAGAATAACAAAAATTGCTCGCAATGGAAAACCAGAGACCAAACGTCCGATTGGAAGACCCCCAAACGATGGAAAGATTCCTGGGTAACAACTTCCGAAGATGAATTCTGGATATAACAGGCTAATAGCCTATTAAAAGACGAAGAAGAAGATATATATATATATATATATATATATATATATATATATATATATATATATATATATATATATATATGTTAAAACGACCATTTGCGGACCTTCATTATTATTGCAAATACATATAGTAAATAGTATATTGAGCAACCAATTTCAAATTTGCAATGTTTTGATATATAAAAATGTGAAAAAACTCAATTTTTCATTTTTGCTTAATAGATTACATATTGTCTACAATTTGAGGACTTCGTTCAGTAGGTAATATAGAGACAATTTATTAGTGGTTTAGTCCTCAGAAAAGCGCTGTCGTCTAGTGTACTACTTTCAGGAATTCCTGCCGTGTGCCGCTAGTGTGTAGCCATATTTTATGTTAAAACGACCTTTGAAGGACATCAGGGAATTTTCTTTTACGCGCTGTTTGTATAGCGCTGTCTCTACACACCTATTAAGGACATTACCGTCTGTTCGAGGACGTCCTCAAAGCGTCATACACATATTATCGTCTATTCGGGGACCTTACTACTGATATTACAGGAACTTATGTTTAGCTAACAGATGTCAGGAGTATGAATATTTTAATTTGATTTGTATTACTTGTTGAATATTGTATGTCCTGTTCTACAACGGACTATAATAAGAAGCTTATTATTAATATTCAATACCAATTTTAATAAGTTCATTCTAAGTAAATAGGCATTTGTTAAACAAATTAAATGTTATATGTCAATAATATAGTGAAAATTTACGAGGTAGAACTAGGTCCGTGAAGGTTTTTGAAGTAAATATTACATCAAAATATTGTACTTATTATGTACAATAAAAAAATATTTTTTTACCTTTTTTAGTTAGCGTATAATTAATTTATATCAAAATGGAGGGCCAACTTCACGTAGCCCGTCATTAACAAATGAAGTCAATTTTATGTATAATGAGGTATTGCAAAAAATATTAACATGTTTATTTTATTCGTTAATACGAATATGTTAACTTCATAGTTTTATTTAATATAACAGTTTGTATAAAAGTTTATTTATTTGGATTAGAAAAAACAATTTAAAATATTATGCATTGAAAACGTTGCCGAAATGCTGACGTATGCGGGTACAAGCCAATGAAAAACAAGTTGCGCCATAGATCTTACACGATAAATGGATCTATCAATACCTACGTCTTATAAATAAATACGCATATTAATTAAAAAATAATAATACAAATGTCTAAATATGGCTAAATGAATTAATATATAATTAATTTAATTAATACGGTATTCGACATATTTTATATGATAAAATTTTTAAATTTCGATATATTTAGGAGCAATCCATACTTGCAACGTTTGTGGTTCTATAACCGATATTTTTACTACGCGTTTGAAGTTTAAAATGACAACAAATGCCACGGAACATGCTGTTACCTTATTAGTTTGTACCCGTTGACGTCAGTATGCAAGGGGAGAAGCGGTGCAAATCTGCTGCTTTCCCGAGAATATCTTTTAATAATTACTTTCTCTTTTTAGAGATTAATTTGAATAAAAATAAAAAATACGGGGTAAATATTTTTTAGGTTTCTATCAAATAATGCAAAAAAATCGTGCAATACCTCATTATGTACGCATTAAACGACATTTTGTACTAACTAATTTGGCGGTTATTGCAAAATGTGCATTACGTTTACAAATTAGGCAAGAATAAATACTTCTGCAGATCTAAAAAAAATCCATGCTCTCATGACTTTATTTACGATTTTTAACGCAAATATTACATTTTGTTTACAATAAAATTATAATTCTTATTTGGCGGTTATTGCAAAATGTGGATTACGTATTTAAATTAAAATATATTTTGTTTTTATTTAAACACAAGAGTAAATGCTCCTGGAGATCTACAAAAATTCATGCACTCATGACTACTACTTTTAACGCAAATATTACATTTTGTTTACATTTTCAAAAATTAAATCATCCTTCAATAAAACCCTGGAGATATACTTTGCCGTCAATGCGATTGTTGCTGCTGGATTGGGAGAAGTATGCACACATGCGCATCAATATTATTCGCCAACGAAAAACTAGCTGAAAATGCTGAATCTGTAACCATTATTTTCGTGTATTGTTAGAAAGCAATTGATAAACCAGAAGCAGCGACTATTTCGCCAGTCCACAGTTTTAATTGGAATTTGACAAATGCTGATTTAGCTAGAACAAATGGAATACGGCTGCACTCTGAAAAAGAAACTTTTGAGGTAAAGAAACAATGAATCAATATTTTAGTATATTAATAAAGTTTTATTTTTCAGTGATGTTTTACTGTGCGTAGAAGTGAGCGGGTCTGGTATTAAACCCAGAATTTCCGCAGTTTGAATCTTTATCAGACGTTTTAGTATTGTATGCGGTGAAAGATGCGTTTGAAGTACAATCTCCGTATTGTATAAAACACTTACAGATCTCGACAAGAAGCAAAACTGTTTGTAGATGATAAAATGTTAATTTGTTACTAAAAGAAATTATTGCGATTTTGTTATATGGAATAAAAACAAATCATACAGAAAATTGCCAAACATTATTTTTGGAATGAAAATAAAGAAAAAGCACTAGAATATTTATAACACATTTACTGTTCGCGGCGCCAACACCTTGAAAAAGGATAAACCTCGAGAGGAAACACAAACAAATAAAATGTTTAATTTAGAAAAAAATTTACAATTTTTAAAAAAAGTTTCTGCAAATAAAAAATGGCAAAAAATATACCAGAACGGGAGGCAGTACAGGGAGTTGCTCGGTAGATTTTTGTAATTTTACTAGAAAATTTTTGTCACGATCTAAACCAGTGACATTGCAAAACGTCACAATATTCATAAAGTTTTACTTTTCAGCCATACTTAGCTGTGCATAGAAGTAGCCATGCTAATGTAGAACTAAAAAAAGTGAGGCAGGTAATAAATCCAGAAGTTCCGCAGTTATTTTTATCAAATACAAATGCAGCTATTTATTACTAAAAAAATTATTGCGATTTTGTTATATTGAATGAAAAAGAAATTTTCATGCCGAAAATTGCCAAAGATTATGGATTTTGGAATAAAATTCAAGAAAAAGCATTAGAATTTTTCAAAAATGTGTATTTCCAAACATTTTGGGAAGATATTAGGCAGTTTGCGAAACAAGTTACGTAACGTGACGTACAACTTAGGAAATGACGTTTCTACTATACGTAAACTACATTTCAACGGTATGGCATTATCAGTTATTTAAGTCACGATTTGAAACAAAATAAGCCTCGCAAATTATTTCTAATGTAACGTGACAACACTCAACTGTATTTCACGTTACGTTTGTACGTAACTTGTTTCGCAAAATGCCTATTTTACAAAAAGTTATGCACTTAGTGACAGCCAGCCTGGATGTTCAACATCCTCCGCTATGCACTTATACCATATTTCAAATATACAACTTTTATATAACATCACAATATAATATACATGTACATATATATATTCAATTTTTAAATTTCGTTATCTTTTATGTATACAGATGAGTCTTTGAAATGACTTTCTCTGATATCTTCTTTATCGTTAAAAATACAGCATAAGCACGAGCATAAGTTTATTCACAGAATATATTTGTCTACTCAATGAGCAGAACATAAAATTATTGTCACATATACAGATGTTGCATTACGGCTTGGCGAGAATTGTTTGTAGGAAATTCAATGTTAAAATTTTGATCTGGTGATATCTCCTTACCTATTAATTTTAGAACAAAAGTGTAAGGAAGAAAAATGTGTAGAATGAAAAACTGCATCAACGAGATCTAATATTGTTGTTCAATTGTTTCTTATGTACGAGTTAGAAGCAAAAGAAAATACGTCATTTAAGGCAATTATCAGAGTGCCATGGAAAAAAAAACAATAATTTAGATTTCTTGTTTCTGGCATATCTGACAGATTTGACATTTCTTTTTAATTTATTCTTATTCGAATTAGTGATTATTAATTTTTTCTTCTAGATTAACACTTCGCATTATTCTAGTAATAATAATATAACAAGAAATGTCAAATCTGTCAGATATACCAGAGACAAGAAATATAAATTATTGTTTTCTTTTTCATGACACTCTGATAATAGCCTTAAATCGTGTATTTTCTTTTGCTTCTAACTTATACATAAAAACAATTGAACAACAAACTTGGTACTCAATCAATGCAGTTTTTTACTCTGAACATTTATCTTCATTACATTTTTGTTCTGAAATTAATAGGTAAGGAGATATCGCCGAATCAAAATTTTAACATTGAATTTCCTATGTTCAGAAATAAAAGTAGACACCCGGTATGTATGTATGTATACAGGGTATTAAAAAAAAGTGTTCGGAAATTTTAAGGGCGTATAGTATAGACCAAAATAAGTGAAAAAAATCTAATAAACATGGGTCCGCAAACTAACCGTTTCAAAGATATGAGCTATTATAAAAAACAAGTTACTACACAACATGCAATCAAGTTTGCTGTGATTAACAGTAGTAGCATGGCCTCCCAAGTATCCTGACTTAACGCCTTTGGACTTCTTTGCGTGAGGATATTAAAAGAGTTTAGTTTATTCTACTCCCATTAATAATGTAGCGCATTTACAAGAGCGAAGAGAACATGCCTGTGAGATAATTCGAGTAAAACCGGGATTTTTTTAAAACGTACGGCTTAAATGAAAAACGTAAATTTGATACCACACACTGTTTTCTTATTTTCTTCGATAGTACATTTTTGAAAATAGCTCATATCTTTGAAACGGTTATTTTGCGGACCCATATTTATTAGGCTTTTTTCACTTATTTTGGTCTATACTAAACGCCCTTAAAAATTCCGAACACTTTTTTAAACACCCTGTATAAATATATATATATGTCTTTCTAAATGTGTATTAACTTCCATACAACTGTTTAATAGAAAACGGGCTGGAGAAATTGAAAGACTGTTAATAACTGATTTTGAAAAACGGCAGGCTATAGACAAAGAGAAACACTGCGATTTGTACAAAACTTTAAATAAAATGGAGCAGCTCTTAGCGGTACGATACGTTAAAATTGAACTTCGTGGTAAAAAAGGAAGATCTGTTCCCATATTACTAAGTTTAAAGCAAATAGATTTTATAAATCTTATTTTAATGCATAGGAACAATGCACAAGTAGATCAAAACAATGAGTACGTTTTTGGATGTCCAGGAGCAAAAGATAAATATTTGCGTGCATGCGTATGTCTACGCGAATTTTCTCAACAATGTGGCGCTAAGAATCCAGGATCTTTGAGGGGCACACAACTGAGGAAACAAATTGCAACTACGGTACAATTATTAAATTTAAATGAAACTGAGTTGGGACAGTTCGCTAATTTTATGGGCCATGATATAAATATCCATAAGGAGCATTATCGTCTTCCAAGTACTGCACTGCAAGTAGGACAGCTGTCCAAATTGTTCATTATGATGGAAACTGGGAATATGAATGAGTTCCAAGGACAAAATTTAAAAGACATAAATACAGGTGTCCCATTTAAGGTACGAATACATTGGTATCTCGAGAACCGTAAGAGCTACGAGGTTGTTTAAGTTAGACAAAAGTTGCCCCATTAGGAGGCTATTTTAATGGTGTTTTGTTATTTGCGAAAAAATGCATAGGTCACTAGATACAGGTGAAAATGTAAATTTCGCGATTTTCTTTTTTTGTTTATAACTTTGTTATATGAAATAATACGAGATTCTGGTTTGCACTTTCTTAAGACACTTTTATATGGTGAATTTGCAGAAGTACTCAATTTTTTTTTATATCTAACCATTTACGAGTTACTGATAGCAACTTTTATTTTTCATATGGAGGTCATATTAAGCTATGGCATTTTTAAATAGAGATTTTTTTAAATTTTACAATGATATAAAACAATAATAATTTATTTTTATAATTAACAGAAAAATTAACAACGAAAAAGTGCAACAATTGAATTTCTGAATTTTACTTGACAATAGTAGATTATTACGAGTAATAAACGAACTTTGACAACGAATGTAACAACTCAACATATCATATTTTTCCCAAGGAGAAAAATTCATTTTTATTACTCGTAATAATCTACTATTGTCAAATAAAATTCAGAAATTCAATTGTTGCACTTTTTCGTTGTTCGTTGTTTCCATAGCAGCTTTCGATTTACTTTTTTCAATTTAATTTTAGTATAAATAACAATTTTTGTTAATTTTTCTGTTAATTATAAAAATAAATTATTATTGTTTTATATCATTGTAAAGCTAAAAAAAAATCTCTATTTAAAAATGCCATAGCTTAATATGACCTCCATATGAAAAATAAAAGTTGCTATCAGTAACTCGTAAATGGTTAGATATAAAAAAAATTTGAGAACTTCTGCAAATTCACCATACAAAAGTGACTTAAGAAAGTGCAAACCAGAATCTCGTATTATTTCATATAACAAAGTTATAAGCAAAAAAAGAAAATCGCTAAATTTACATTTTCACCTGTATCTAGTGACCTATGCATTTTTTCGCAAATAACAAAACACCATTAGAATAGCCTCCTAATGGGGCAACTTTTGTCTAACTTAAACAACCTCGTAGCTCTTACGGGTCTCGAGATACCAATGCATTCGTACCTTAAATGGGACACCTGTGTATATATATTAGAATAAAGAAAACATTTTTATTATAACAGGTTTTGTGTAAAAAATTTTTGAAAACAGTTTTTTTCATATCTCGTTTAAACGGCTAATTTTTACCGCCACAATGACTGCGTACGCTCCCGCCGATTTTCTGCTAACGCTCAATAGATGGACGAGATATAAAATATAGAAAATACTTCACTAATATACGATAAGGTAAACAATAATAATTGTATTTACAATTTTAATTATTATAAAATAACTATTCACCTCAAATACTTTTAAATGTAATGTTACAATTTAAATGTGCTGCCATCTATTACTACTAAACTGTAAAACCATGCCGGGCGTTTACGTCACAAATTTGGCAGCGTTTCAAACGTAGTAAAATGTTTTCAGGCATTTAAAAAAAAATGGAAACATATTTAAACATTTAGTTGGTGTTTTCATGAATGTATTGTAATATATTTTAGTGTACTAGTGTTATTTTTCATTATTTTGATAATGGTGGAAACTCTTATTGGCGAGAGGTCATGTGCTGGCCACATTTTTTTTAATTTTTCGCTTATATCTCGATGATGGTTGGACGTAGCAAAAACGTCTTTTTTTATAATAGGAATAACTTTTTATTTAATTTTTGTATACTATTTTAAACATAATTTTATTCTCCACAAGTTTATTTCTTAACACTTTTGCTGTAAGTATAACCGTTTAGAAAGTATGAGACATTATCAGCCCGATTCACAAAAAAGTTTAAGCTAATCCTCATTTTTGAATTAGTGAATTCTATTCTATTCCGGTATTTAAAATTTAATTTTCATGATGTTATCAATAAAGGTAGATACTAGGAATAGATTAGACTATATTTTAAGTTATAAACTGTCAAAATTAGAATAGAATTCGCTAATCCAAAAATGAGGATTAGCTTAAACCTTTTTGTGAATCGGGCTGTATATGTTTAAAAACATGATGTGAAAAATATTTTGGAAAAAATAACTATTTCGTCAGCTTAAAACTAGAAAACGGTTAGGGGTAAGAAAAAAATGAGTATAAACAATTTTATACCAAATTTTGTCAACTTTTTTTTTGTATGTAAAGACTTTTTCGCTAGGACTAACTATTATCGAGATATTACCGAAAAAGCAAAAACAGGGACACATTTTGCTATGCCCTAGAGTTAGATCCCCTCGCAGACCCCAGGACTTTTGGTATATTCATCTCCAAATACATCCGAACACAGCCCAAAAGTCAAAAAGTGTGCACAAAAGTCTGTTTACAAGATTAAGCTTTCGTTGACTGGACTGCCGGTGTGTCCCGTATCCGTGAAACACCTATATATACTGGGTGATAACTAGTAGAATAAACAAACAGTTTCTTGGGTGAATCTTTTTGAGTAAAAAATGTTATATATGTAACTGGCTCACTCAGCCAGAACCACAGACGCGTTTCGCTCTTATTGGAACTCTTCAGCGTGGTGCACTGACGCCTCTAGGAGACAGGAGTACTATTTCGGAAGTAGTGCTGCATTACTATGTGGGAATAGGGTGAATATATTTTCGAAAAGTTTCCGCACTAATGTAATAATTTTATTTATTTGTGCTTGCCAGTCTTTACGGACTAAATATTTATCTACAATGCTAATAATGACATTCTAATATTTATGTATTCATACATGTAGGATACCGTCATAAGGCAGTGCGAAGACAACTGTTTGCAGGTAAATGAATTTTACTAAACAAATACCTTGTGTTTATATAATGTAAATTATTTTTGTTTTAATGAGAATCATAATAGATTTGTATGTCATTAATAAATTCTATGATTTTTAGAAGAAAATTTACATACACATTCCACGTATGAGGAAGGTTCTACTGTTGGTGAGTTAAATATGCGTCAGGATGATCATATACAGCAAAGTTCTACGGACAGGGAAAATTTTGTTCTTGGTAAGTCATTTTAATGAGAAGCATAATAGATCTATATGTTATTAATAAATTCTCTGATTTTCAGAGGAAAATTTACATACAAATTCCATGTACGAGGAAGGTTCTACTGTTGGTGAGTTAAATACGCGTCAGGATGATCATATACAGCAAAGTTCCACGGACAGGGAAAATTTTGTTCTTGGTGAGTTATTTTAATGAGAAATAAAAGATATATTTGCCATTAATAAATTCGTTGATTTTCAGAGGAAAATGTAGCTCAACCACATATTGTAGATAATTCAAAATCCAAGTTGAAGAGATATTTTTGTTGTTACTGCAAAAAAACGATTATTAAACTCCCACGTTATTTAGAAAATATGCATTCCAATGAACCTCAAGTCATAGAAATGATGGCTCTACCAAAAGATATGTTTTTTAAAATTATTTGTTTAGTTAGGTATATGGAAAAATGTCATATGAACATAGGTTTAAGATTTTCTGCAAAATATTTGTAATTTATAACCATATTTCGTATTGTGTTTATCTATTTCATATTTTATGTTCTATGATTAGAATCTATCGTTTTTAAAAATATCTTGTTTACAGAAATTTGAAAAAATAACAAAAAATTTTGAAATTTTCATCCTGTTGTGTAATGGAATAAACACATTCTAATCATAAAACATGAAATATGTGAACACAATATCCAATATGATTATAAAAAGTAAATATTTTGCGACAAAACCATAAAATGTGCGTTTTGAATTACATATGCATACTACACATGATAGTATTGACTCTTCTATAAAACTTTTCAGAAGTACTTTGATTACAAAAATTTGAAAATACTGTTATTTATATAAATTCATACTATTGTATTCTGGTAACTAGAAGGGATAGGAACTATGTTCATATAATATTTTTTGCTCAAAACGACCTGAGTAATAATTGTTTTAAAATTTTTAATAATGTAAGGGAATTTGCATGAAACACATGAAAACTTTTACATAGCCTTCTACAAATCAGGACATGCATTTCATGACTCCACAGACCTAGCCCATGAAGTTGACGCGTACCTAAATACTCAAATCTCGACATATATACCGTTCGACAAGATGGCTGACTAGTACACTGTGGAGTATAAAACGTTATTGGTAGTATTAAAAATAAAAACGTACTCCGGAGTGTACTTGCCAACCATCTTGTTAAACGTTGCACAAATCAAGATTTCAGCATTTCCATACGCGCCAACTTCATGGGCTAGATTTGCGGAGTCGAGAAATGCATGTCGTGATTTAAAGAAGGCTATGTAAAAGTTATCGTATGTTGGGACCCTAACTATGTAATGTATGTTGTATTTTAAATTCAATTTACTATTTTTTTTCTTATTTCTATACTCAATAGATATTTATATGAGAATAAAATCACTTTTAACACTCATGTCAAACAATGTTTTATCTACAGTCACTTTATTTTTCATTTAAATTTGTGTTTCTAATCATTTTTTAACACTGATGCTATTTTTAATTCTAAAAACAAATACTAAAAAGCCTCTACTTGGCTAGGTATGCATCGTCCTAATGTTCGTACATCACCCAGTTCATTTCTTGCTTCATTCTGTTCCCTAACTTAAATCTTGACCATGAAGTTGGCGCTCATGAAGATGTTCATATCTTGCCCTGTTCAAATTCCTAATTCGCGCGCTCATAAATTTAAACAGAACATTCCAAAGAAACGCCTCTAGGACACATTGAGTCGGCTGAGTGAACCACACTGAAGAGCTCCAATAAAGATACGCGTCTGTGGTTCTGGCTGAGCGAGCCAGTCTCTGATAAATGACCGAGAGGTTAATTCAGAGACTGAAATCTTGTGACACATGTAAAGTGTTATTTTTTATATATTATCTTATTTAAATTGTTTCATCAAGTGTTGTCATCTTATTGTACTTTTAGTACTCTTTTTAAACTTGCTAAACGCAATTATTTTCGAGATAACACAAGTAACCAGGAAAATATAGTACTAAAAAACGTGGGTAGTTTGTTGGGGAGATAATTTTAAGTAAAAAGTGTTGTATGAACATAGGTTCTATTTCAATAATTACTAAAGATGGGATTTTTAAGTGGAAACAAACGTAGGTTAAATAGGTGACAAAAATACTAAAATAGGTCGCAAAAATATTAAAATAGGTACTTATTTTCATATATTAGGTACATAAAAAATATATATAAAATATGAGAACATATATTTTTGTTTCCCAACAATATGTTTCACATCAGTCGAAGTCAAGCTACCATTCTCATTTCAAAAAAAGGTGACGAGAGGTAAAAAATTATAATGGGCGCGTTCAGCACCCCGGCAGCGCTGGCAGTGATGAGCACCGCTGCGTGCCGATGATTGCCGAATGCAATTGCTGGACCAATTACATTCGTCCATTCATTGTGTTCGTCAAACTTCGGAGGTCAGCGATGCCAGTAATGAGAGGTGCTGAACGCGACCAATATGTTATTCATTTCTTTATGCTTTCCGTTACTATAGCATATCAAAAAAAAAAATTCAATATTCTCAGTATTAAAATTTTGGATAAAGTTGTCCTATTTGGAACAGTTTTCCCACAATATTTGTAAAAATTCCTTAATTGTGGACATTCCACTTTTGCCCGCAGTATATTGGCAGATATAAGTGCATTACATACATCATAATAGAAAATAGATTTTTCATTTGTGGGTGGTGTTTCATTAATTTAAACTTGTTTCATGGACATCCATATTTTGTTTGTGTCTTTTGCTTTTCATACTTATGTTGTACCACAGATCTGTACGAAATGTAATCTTAAAATTACTTACAATTTTTGAACAAATTCGACAAAATATCACATTGTTATCTACACGAAATTTAAATTCTTGACCTTTTATCCACTCTATTAACAATGAAATCTTTGTATGCGTTGTTTTTTGGCATTTTACAATAGATTATTTTGGTCGTGAGATAACTAACAGTGGCTAACCTAAATATTTTGTATTGTATTTTATTCATCTATGTATATACACATATAAAGTATTTTCTTTTAGTTTTCCGTAGCATTGCCAAGTTATTCTGTTTTTTTGGAACACTCTATATATTTTCATATATTTTGAAATGTATTTTATTCACCTATGTGACAATTTAAAGTTTTTTAAGTTTTTCTCAGAATTGCTAAGTTATTCCATTTTTTCTCAAAAAAGATGTAATACACGCACTGCTTTATAAAGGCGTACTGAAGTTATATCAATAAATTACAAATTATATGAGAACATGGAGTTTAGTTATAGTTGTACAGAAATTCTTAATTTTTACTATTAAAATAACTTCAGTACGCCTTATAAAGCAATGCGTGTATTACATCTTTTTTGAGAAAAAATGGAATAACTTAGCAATTCTGAGAAAAACTTAAACAACTTTAAATTGTCACATAGGTGAATAAAATACATTTCAAAATATATGAAAATATATAGAGTGTTCCATTTAAAAAAGACAAACAAGTCTCGCCTACCCGTAATGCAACAGCTTGTATTTGAAAATAATTTTACGTTGTTCTCTTTGAATAGACGAATAAATTAATTAAGGAAGATATAGAAGAACGGCATTTCAAAGACTCACCTGTAAATAACATCGAAAATATGAAATCGTCAACCATACAACTGTATTTAATAAAAGCATACAGGATGTTATTATTAAAATAGCTTCCGCTTAATCTTAATTTGATTGTTAACCCAAGCTTTTAGTTGGTTAACTGTTCTTTTACGTAAAGCTGGCTCTTTTTAATTACTTCTCCACATACTTGTCCACTCGGCAAATATCCGGATTCAAGGTGATTTGCGAAGAGTTTTCTTGCAGCATGTCTTTCCGGAGTAGACCAGGTAGATCTCTTTATTTTTCCCATTGGTGATACCGGTGCTTAAAAAAATATTTTAAACTCAACATCTTTGTAAACATATAAGCGTTTAACTAACATGCGAATACAAGGAGGGTTGTTTGAATGTATTAAATTTATATAAAATACAAGATCTAAGAAAAAGACATACAGTATCATGAATAGCATGTAAATTGAAAAGCGAGCCATAGGAATTCAATTTTATCTTAATACAAACTTTAACAAATCTTTTTATAAAAAATACATTTAAAATATAATAATTTATTCCATCCGTTCATATAAATCTATAGATAAAATTAATTTTTGTCAGAAATATATTAAAATATCGTTATTTATCTGATACTGAAAAACACGGTAAGTAACTATCCACTATAACTTATAAAATAAAAACTAAACATTAGTTTGTAGTAATATTGTTAATAGCAATTTTATGTTTTGGTGAAGGAATATGTGACGTTGAGAGAATTGTGGAAGAAGACAGATAGACTGAGAGAGAAAGAGATAGTTACAGACCAGCATCGTGATTATGTTGTGGTAGGTTATGGCATGGCGAAGGCTGGCTATAACTCTCTCTTTCCGTCCAAGTCTACTTGTCTTCTTCCACGATTCTATCATGCTGACGTCACATATCCCTTCCCTAAATTTTTGGTAATTATTTTCTCGTAAACTACGAACAGTTAATCAATTTAAAAAACGCTTATATGTTGTTTTCTTTTTGTATAACAACTTACCATAACGTTTTTCCTTATGCCTCATAGGCGGAGCATCATTCAAAGTAGAATCTAAAAAATTAATATTCTGTGATTTTAATGGCGAACACAAAACAAACGATAATAGAATTAAGGATAATTTAATAGGATAATAAAATAAAATAATTTAGGATAAAATAATAATAAGAGAACCTATTAGAACAGTTTCGCTGTCTTTAGCGATAAAATTTCACAACTAATGTAATGGAAAATAGGCAAGTAAAATTACTTATTAGTTCTAAGAGTTTCATTTTGATACACGTATTGGTAAACCTTTTGTGCCTATTTTAGTGTAAGCTGATAATATATTAAATGAATGTGTATTTTTGTAATCAAAGTACTTCTAAAAAGTTTTATAGAAGAGTCAATACTGTCATGTGTAGTATGCATATGAAATTCAAAACGCACATTTTATGGTTTTGTCGCAAAATATTTACTTTTTATAATCATATTGGATATTGTGTTAACATGTTTCATGTTTTATGATTAGAATGTGTTTATTCCATTACACATCAGAATGACATTTTTATAAAAATTTTCTTTTTAAAAGAATCTTGATTCCATAATTTGAAAATTTTCTGTTATATTTTCAAATTTCTGTAATCAAGATATTTTTAAAAACGATAGATTCTAATCATAGAACATAAAATATGAAATAGGTAAACACAATACGAAATATGGTTATAAATTACAAATATTGTGCAGCAAATCTTAAACCTATGTTCATATGACATTTTTCCATCTACCTAACTAAACAAATAATTTTAAAAAACATACCTTTTGGTAGAGCCATCATTTCTATGACTTGAGGTTCATTGGAATGCATATTTTCTAAATGACGTGGGAGTTTAATAATCGTTCTTTTGCAGTAACAACAAAAATATCTCTTCAACTTGGATTTTGAATTATCTACAATATGTGGTTGAGCTACATTTTCCTCTGAAAATCAACGAATTTATTAATGGCAAATATATCTTTTATTTCTCATTAAAATAACTCACCAAGAACAAAATTTTCCCTGTCCGTGGAACTTTGCTGTATATGATCATTCTGACGCCTGTTTAACTCACAACAGTGGAACCTTCCTCGTACGTGCAATTTGTATGTAAATTTTCCTCTGAAAATGTATCAATATTTATTATGAAGAATGTACTTCATTTTTAATTGGGTACATGTTTAAAAACGAGTCTGTTACTTACTTCAAGAAAGTTGCGGTTTATCATTTATGGTAAAAATATACTAAGTTTTTCGCAAATGAGTTTTAAATATCAAATTTGTGAAGCACACACGCACGCACACACCCACGCACGCACGCACACACACACACACACACACACACACACACACACACACACACACACGACCACTCTCCCGCCCATTATTATTAAAAAGGAATAATAATTTTATTCTTGTTTGAAACTTTCTTAGCAAACTGGCAACTACGCAATTAGTTATCACTTTTATTCATGGTGTTTTAATGAATTTTCTGATAAACCTAAACGTTTAAAGGAATGTTATATAATGTCATGCAAATCTTCATCAGAAAAATCGAAATAGTGCATGTAATAATAATAATAATAATAATAATAATAATATTTATTCAATTAATTCAATACATAAATTTATATAATTACCTGGATATTTCTGATGTTTCTTTGCTTTCATTTTAAGTAACCACTAAAAACACTTTCCAAACACAAAACACATTCAACAAACTCCTGCACTATGAAGCAGAGATAACATACGCATAGAAGATGAAGATACCAACGTGCACTGACTGCGCAGCTCTGCGCAGACTGCAATCTGCTATAACGAACACGAACATACCCCACCCCACCACTACAGTATCGGGAACACATATAGTACATCCAAGATAAAATGATCCCTGTTAGAACTATAGTTTATTTAGAATGAACTTAATAAAATCGGTATGATGTAACATTGTCAAATTCATAAAAAAAATGTATTCCCCTTGTCAAAATATATAATGTGTACCAATTTTTGGCAAAATATTCCTATAGGTACATTTATAATTAAATAGTTTCTAATATACGAGATATCGCAATCCACTGCGCATGATCCATTTCATTGATTTTTCGATTGTGGAACGTGAATCGGTTCCATTCCATACCTGTCGATACAGTTTTTTTTTTACTAGGGGAATATTGTTTATATAAGCATTTTAATGTATATTAAAATCAAGCCCCTTGATGAAGGGGCCTGCACTGGAAAAATAAACAATTTTGTGCCTACCACTGTTAGTATTAAATGCCTTAAATTTAAGGTTTTCTCCAATTTTTTTGCCTTCTTCTTTCCAATCTATATGTATTATACTTACTTACGTTACCAGTAAACCTAATAAAGAATTAAATCTTTTAATTTAAAAGTAGAAAATCTAAAATATTTATATGTAAGTTAAATACGGCGGTGACAGCATTATGTCTAGGGGTTATATTTTCTCAGCGGGTGTACTAAAATTAGTAATTATTGCAACAATGGATAGCAAAGGTTACCTCGATATTTTAAAAGCAAATTTGAAACAAAGTGCCGAAAGATAGGCCCTTAACAGACAATTTTAATTTCGTGCATCAAAAAAATTCAACAAATAATTCGCGTCTATAAGAAAATGTGTACTGTATAATATGAAAAATATGCTTAATCATCAGTCACAGTCTCCAGACTTTAACCAGATTAAGAAAGTGCGGAAAATTCTTAAACTAAATAGGAATATGAAACAAAAAAGAATTTCAAATTAATTACAAGTAAAATAGCAGAATATAATGCCATCGGTGACCAAAAATTTGGTAGATTCAATGACTCATCGCTTAGTTATTGGTGGAAGAACCAAAGGAAAACCCTCCAAATATTATATTTCTTTATGAAACATAAATACATGGTTTATTATTTAAATGTTTTGGTTATCGTACGGAGACTTTTTTGTCATGAAATTATGAATACTTTCAATGTTTACCCCATAATATAAATAAATTAAGTAAATTATTTGTTTATTTTATATTTATAATAACGTAATAATACTGCTTTTCATTTTGGATTAAAACTACTGTCGTACGGAGACTTTTTCGAATGACTGTACATAGGAATAGGAAAAAGTGCTTAAACATAATTACATACACCAGGGAATTTGGTGTTAATGTTCCATATATTTATTTCAACATTTAATACATATTGTCAATTGTACGTTTCGGGCAAAAATTAGCCCATCTTCAGCAATAGGTAAAAATAAAATTTCATTTTTTTGAAACCCAATTATCAACACACTTTTACAATTTGTACGAAAAAAATCAATTCCAGGATTTATTGGTAATCATAACAGGAACGATGAAGAATAAACTGTAACAAGCTATCACCATGGCGACAGGCGAAGCTCTGACCTATTGCGAAAGATGGGCTAATTTTTTTCCGAAACGTATAATTGACAATATGTATTAAATGTTGAAATAAATATGTATATGGAACATTAAGACCAAATTCACTCGACTACGAATCCCATGAAGGTTCCCAAAGGATACTCCAATTATAATTACATACAGTAAACGCGTCGCAGAGCAAAATGATTCTTGGTCTTGATTTATTTTTCGTTTTTTACCTCCCGCCGATAGAAAAGCGAAGTAATAGAACCCAATTTGCAGCATGAAACTGATTGCGCATTTGGCACATCATACACATCACATATTTCTGACACGAATTATATAGGTACGACACGCAAAATTTAACAAAGGAACATTTTACAGCACTTAACATTTAACATTTTAATATTACAACCACACTTGGTAATTTTTTTATGATACTCGGACGGAAAAGAAATATCCCTTGTGAAAATTGTTTCGCCTGAACTGATTACGTACATACCGGCTATTTCTGTAACAATTGTATATTTTATTTATTTTATATATTTATATTAAATTCTAATCCTATATAAGTGTACGTATAAGGTCGCACAATATTTTGGTAAAATATTTAATGATAATGGAATAAACAATAATATTTCAAATTGTTTAATTATTTTTGTTCCATGAGTAGTTTATAATGGTGTAGGTACGAGGGGAGTTTTTTATGTTATCTACCTAGCTATGAAAACAATATGCTATCGCGACAATTTTCTTGTGACAAGTTGCTGTGACATTTTCATGTCTACAAAGACACAATTAAGAACTTGAAAGCGGCTATACGCGAAAAAAAGACCCCACAATTATGCTCAGAAAATGCTGCTTCTGCACAACAACTGCAGGGTGCATAAAGCACGAATTGTTCAAGCAGTAGTCAATGAATGTGGCTTTGACGAATTATAACATCCACCTTACAGTCCTGACCACGTCCGACTATTATTTCTTTGCAAAACTCAGAACACATTTGAGAAAGAGTCGCTTTTTATCGAATGATGACTTGGAAAACGCAGTGGATTCGAATTTTTCAGAATTACCAAAAGATTTTTTTTACAGGTGAAGCTTTATTAGAAAAACGTTGGAATAAGTGTGTTAGTGTTAACGGTTCTTACGTTGAAAAATAAAATTTTATTTGTTCTCTAACTCGTTGTTTTCATAGCTAGGTAGATAACATAAAAAACTCCCCTCGTACATACATCTTCACAATGGGCCCATAAACCATTTAAAAAAATAATAAATAAAAGTTCGTTTAATAGGCCCACAAACCATAATGAAAAATAATAAAATGTACACTTTATTCTTAAGGAGGTTCGAGCGAAACTAATGAGTCAAAATAATATTTATATTTTTTTGTTCTTTTAATTGCTAAAATAGTTGTAAAAATTTATAATTTCAATTAATAAACGTGTATTGAGCCTATAAGTACATAATTAATTTGTATTTAACAAAAAAGTAATGACTTCAGTATTTTGAACATATGTGATGGACGAAAGTTATGTGGCAACAGCGCGTCTTGTAAAATTATTATATTAAATTTATCTATCAATTTCAGTAATCACAAATTTTAAAAAGAACAAAACTAAATAGCTTTATTATATTCGAAAAAAAAGTTATCCATAATATAGATACAAGTTATACTTCAATCTTTTTCCTTTATATCAGCTGGGACGTGCAACGTTGCCATGTCATTCTTCATCTGTTCTGCTTCTGCAACTATCGATGTAAAATTGCAAAATATGCATTAGATATTATTACGGAATTATAAGGCTTTTAAATAGCTTATTATTATAATTGTAAAAATTTGAAATTTCTTAAACACGTGCAATTAGAAAATACGAAATGCACGAAATCACATATATGTTTTTAAATGTTTTCATTATTTTAATCACATGGAGTAGATAATTTGTTTAACAATTGTCTATTTAGTTTCAAAAATCATGTAAAAATCGGTATTAAATATAAATAATTAGCTGTATATTATAATTTTTGACAAATTTGTAAGTAAAAAGCGAATTAAGTAAATTTTTACAACGGTAATAACGGGGATAAAACCTATGCCGGGAATAAAGTCATCGATTGCCGAGAAATGATAATTCTAGTTCCCCGACTGGGAACTTAAATTTCTTTTGACCTGATATATTACATTATGTATACGGATACAGTTTATGTAACATGAAAATATAAAAAAAATAATACTGTTATATTACCTTATTATAAATAACAATTGTATAATATTTTTTACTTACATATATTTTTTTTTATAGTGTTATTATATTTAATGGGGATTAAACATTTTTATTATGTAATAATATATGCATGTGTCTAACAAAGCATTATTTTCATTAGGCGATCTTAGTGACTATAACTGAAGTGTTTTCGCTATATAACCGACATTGTTTAAACAATATACGTCATACTTTTAAATTTGTTTAAAAATACTATTGCTAATGAGTAGTGATGCCGCCAGATCTCACATTTTCGATATCTCGTCTCGAATTTTCGATATATCGAAACGAGAATAATGCCCTCGAGATTTGCTCGAGACGACAGTAGATATTCGAGATCCCGATTGTACTATTTTTTATATTACGTAAATATTTCTAATTAAAATATACAAAATAGCAAAATATATGTCGGTATAAATAAATATTTTAATTGCATTTTCATTTATATTCATATTTATTTATCAATTTTAGTTTTTTTGCATTTTAGTAAAAAGAAAATTCTCAAAAGTAATATCTATGATATACTCTTCACGCTAGCCTCAAGGGCCTTACTATACGAAGATGTAATCATAAATTCATAAATACCACTATTAGCGTACAAAACAGATTGTTATACCCAACAACGGGTAATAAAGCCATGATATTATAGAGTACCTATTTTTTACCTATACCATTCAAATACCATATTTAGTAAAATAATGTTTTAATCAGTGGTACCTGTTTATTAAATTTGCATTGCTTGTGATGTTAATTTATTTACTATTTCTAATTACAAATTCGAGAAATTCGAGACTCTCGGGTCGAGATCAAGAGAAAGTAATAAAAAATATGGCGAGACGAGATGCAGTGAAATCTCGTCTCGAAAATTCGAGACAAGACGAGAATGCATTGTTTCTCGCCATATCTCGTCTCGCGGCATCACTACTAATGGGATTAAACATTTTTATTATTTTTAAGTACATGGCGAGAAATGTACAGTGTAATATATGTGCTTTTATTAATTTGTATGTATTCCCTGAAAAATTGTCACTATTACAATTAATAACACTATCTACTCTTTTGTAAGTATGTGGCGTAGTAATCTACAAGTAAAAGTTTTATATTTTAATTCAATTTATATCATTAATTTTGTCATGATTTAATATAAATGATTTTCAAATATTCATAAGTGAATAACTTAGTAAATATATTTTAATAATTATTTTCACACAAACGTATTTTATGAGAATATTGTTATTATTTAAAATAGAAATTGGTTTTGCCAAGAGACCACCCACGGCGCCCGACCGTGGACAGATAACACAGTCTGATCTTTGATATTTGTGATCCAACTGAGAAGTATAAAAAGGAGAAAAGTGAAATGAATGTAAAATATTCATTAGCACAGAAAGTGACTAAAGCAACTGGCATTGATATTGATAATCAAGACTACCATCATTAAATTTCTCGGAAAATTTCCTACAAAAATATGTATATTTCAAATTTATAACCAAAAGTCGGTGTAAATAAGAAAATAAGTAATCCAATTAGGAATCTTCAAAGTCGATGTTTTCCTAACAGTACTACTAAAGTGAACCAGCACTATATTTACATAGTCGCCTCTCTCTCATTTGAACACGCCTCCCGCGTGTTGAGGACTTAGACCAGGAATAGAGGGGAGACAGGGCATATTCACGCGTATATTTCCAAATCATCTCTGCGATTTTGACCCTTATTGAATCAGCTGGAATAGCTAGTCGACCAGTTAAATATTGTTATGTTACAGTTGACCAAATCTAAATAAATACTTGATTATCCATAACATAAATAAAACAATTTAAAACTAAGAAAACTATGAATTAAACTAAAGACGTATGTATTCAAGAACGTCAGAAGTCAAAATAATGATTGATAACGTCGGGTGACGCTTGTTGATTTTGAAAACTTATTCGTTCGACTGCACACGTATGGAACAGATCTGGTCGATTGGGCTATTGCAGCTGACTTTGACGTTTCAATAAGGTCGAAAGTCGCTATGATGATTTGGAAAGTCTTCTTACGGCGAAATACAGAGCTTGCCCTGTCTCCCCTCTATTCCTGGTCTAAGGTTGAGGACTCTCCTCATCTTTGATTTTTTTTATAAATGTTTTATACCTTACTGTAGTTATTTGTAGTTCTATGTTTATTGTTTTCATCCAAGACAAGTTTTTAATTTTTGGACGATTTTCTCTCTGTGATATGTTGTTTTTAACTATTTATTTATTTATTCATAATTATTTATTAATATTTTTAAATGTCCGTGTTGTATGTTCCATTATCCACATGTGATTTCTTTTTTCGACTAGACCATTCTAGCCCTGAAGAAGACTATTGTATAGTCGAAACGTCGGCGTGAATAAATTTATTAATTGACTGCAAATTCGAAGAATTTTTATTTTCTCGTATCTACCTCCATCCCAACACAGTCAAATATTGGTTTTTCAACCATTATAAATAATGTTTCTTATTATAATTTTCTTAAAAATGTGCAATTAGAAATTACAAAATGCACGATATCAGATGTATGTTTCTAAATGTTTTCATTATTTTAATCACATGGTAGATAATTAGTTTAACAATTATCTATTTAGTATCAATAAACATGCGAAAATCGGTATTAAATATTAATAATTAGCTGCATATTATAATTTTTGGCAAATTTGCAATGTGTATTTAGTGTATGTTACATGAAAATCATAAATAAAACAAGTTGTAGATTTCAGAAAGACAATTTGGAAGGAAGTATTGAAATAAGTAAGACGCTAGAAAAATTAATACGAATTTGCAGCTTGATTAACGGGGGCGTTAGCCGGAGTTATTCAAGCAAATGAGTGGAAAAAAATATTTTCAAAACGTGTTGTACACGTAATTTTTATGCATAATGATCCTTGCAAGTCGAAAATAAAAAATATCTCATTCGGTGAAATTTCACAATTTTGCTGACATTTCACAATAAGTTGCGTTTTATAATTTATTTGTAAAATGTAATTAATGTTCAAATAAAATCGTTAAAAAAAAATAAAAATAGTGGTACTTTCTATACAATTTTTGACCAAAAACCAAGTACCTACACTATGCAAAAAAATGATTTGTTAATATATATTGCTAATTTCAGTCAAATCGATTAAGAAATCACTTTTAAGTAATAAAATTCATTTTTATAATTAAAGTAGAATGCAGTTGCATGTATTAATTCTCTTCTATATTAATATTGTCTCTCAAATTATAACAGAAACACTTCAAAACGATTTGTTAATACATATTGTTAATTTCACACAATTTTTTCTAGAGTATGTTGACATAGATTAGTTTCTTTTTTATATGCTTTATTACTTGCGTATGTAGTTAATTGATCGATTATATATACGGGACAAAATATTTTATATTTATAGAAATAAATTTATTTTAAATACTTCTGGAACTTTGTTATAACGTGCCCCGGCCTAGGGTCAAATGTAACAGTATTTGGGGTAAATTGTAACGTATTTATTAATAAAAATACAAAAGTGAAAATAACAAAGATTTAAAATAAAACATACTCATTTCATATTTCAGACACACATGATCCATTTTTCACACACACACAGATAAAGCAGAATTGCAATCAGTTCTATCATAAATTTTCACTATATTATTTATACATAAATAAATAAATATAAATATATCATCACGGCATATTACCCATTTCTAGGTGTGCCAGTATCTACAACACATGTAGACATCGGTAATGATGACGATATATTTTACCGTGTGGGCGCTTCCAGGCGTCACCTCACGGGCACTCATAGCTGCTGTGCAGAGTGCACCACAGGGGTCACTTTTATGCCATTTAAAATTGGAAATATTTGGCGTCTGTCGGGATCGAACCCGGTTCCCCCAGGTTTAATAAATGCCTATTTATTTAGAGTGAACGTATTAAAATCGGTATTGAATATTAATAAAAATCTTTTTGTTATAACAAACGTAAAAGGGCACACAGATATAGCTGAATTGCAATCAGTTCTATCTCATAAATTTTCACTATATTATTTGCACGTAACATTTAATTTGTTTAATAAATGGCTATTTATTTAGAGTGAACGTATTAAAATCGGTATTGAATATTAATAATAAACTTTTTGTTGTAACAAACGTAAAAGGGCACACAGATATAGCTGAATTGCAATCAGTTCTATCTCATAAATTTTCACTATATTATTTACACGTAACATTTAATTTGTTTAATAAATACCTATTTATTTAGAGTGAACGTATTAAAATCGGTATTGAATATTAATAATAATCTTTTTGTTATAACAAACGTAAAAGGGCACACAGATATAGCTGAATTGCAATCAGTTCTATATCATAAATTTTCACTATATTATTTACATGTAACATTTAATTTGTTTAATAAATACCTATTTATTTAGAGTGAACGTATTAAAATCGGTATTGAATATTAATAATAATCTTTTTGTTATAATAAACGTAAAAGGGCACACAGATATAGCTGAAATGCAATCATTTCTATCTCATAAATTTTCACTATATTATTTACACGTAACATTTAATTTGTTTAATAAATGCCTATTTATTTATAGTGAACGTATTAAAATCGGTATTGAATATTAATAATAAACTTTTTGTTATAACAAACTTAAAAGGGCACACAGATATAGCTGAAATGCAATCATTTCTATCTCATAAATTTTCACTATATTATTTACACGTAACATTTAATTTGTTTAATAAATGCCTATTTATTTAGAGTGAACGTATTAAAATCGGTATTGAATATTAATAATAATCTTTTTGTTATAACAAACGTAAAAGGGCACACAGATATAGCTGAAATGCAATCATTTCTATCTCATAAATTTTCACTATATTATTTACACGTAACATTTAATTTGTTTATTAAATGCCTATATATTTAGAGTGAACGTATTATAATAATAATAATAATGGTTTATTTTGTCAATCGATCTTACAAGAAGAAATTTGACACGTCAGTTTACAATTTTACAATAAATACATACAAAATACATATTTTTAGTTATCATTCATGTATTCTTCCACACTGTAGTAACATTTATTTATGAGGTAACATTTTAAGTGATGTTTAAAGAGTTTATTGAAAGTTATGTCTTTTAGGTTAGATGGTAATTTATTATACAGTTTAATACCAATAATTTTTGGATTTTTTAGGCTTAATGATAATTTATATTTGGGTATAATTAGATCATTTTTATTCCTTGTGTTATAATTATGTAAGTGTTCATGAGTTGTTAAATTTGGTAAGTTATTTCTTATAAACATTAAAACAGAAAACATGTACATACATGGCAATGTTAAAATTTTTTCTTGTTTAAAAGTATCTCTATTAAAATCTGTATTGAATATTAATAATAAACATTTGTTATAACAAACGTAAAAAGGCACATAGATATAGCTGAATTGCTATCAGTTCTATCTATAAATTTTCACTATATTATTTACACGTAACATTTAATTTGTTTAATAAATGCCTATTTATTTAGAGTGAACGTATTAAAATCGGTATTGAATATTAATAATAAGCTTTTTGTTATAACAAATGTAAAAGGGCACACAGATATAGCTGAAATGCAATCATTTCTATCTCATAAATTTTCACTATATTATTTACATGTAACATTTAATTTGTTTAATAAATGCCTATTTATTTAGAGTGAACGTATTAAAATCGGTATTGAATATTAATAATAATCTTTTTGTTATAACAAACGTAAAAGGGCACACAGATATAGGTGAATTGCAATCAGTTCTATATCATAAATTTTCACTATATTATTTACACGTAACATTTAATTTGTTTAATAAATGCCTATTTATTTAGAGTGAACGTATTAAAATCGGTATTGAATATTAATAATAAGCTTTTTGTTATAACAAATGTAAAAGGGCACACAGATATAGCTGAAATGCAATCATTTCTATCTCATAAATTTTCACTATATTATTTACATGTAACATTTAATTTGTTTAATAAATGCCTATTTATTTAGAGTGAACGTATTAAAATCGGTATTGAATATTAATAATAATCTTTTTGTTATAACAAACGTAAAAGGGCACACAGATATAGCTGAATTGCAATCAGTTCTATATCATAAATTTTCACTATATTATTTACACGTAACATTTAATTTGTTTAATAAATACCTATTTATTTAGAGTGAACGTGTTAAAATCGGTATTGAATATTAATAATAATCTTTTAGTTATAACAAACGTAAAAGGGCACACAGATATAGCTGAATTGCAATCAGTTCTATCTCATAAATTTTCACTATATTATTTACATGTAACATTTAATTTGTTTAATAAATACCTATTTATTTAGAGTGAACGTATTAAAATCGGTATTGAATATTAATAATAAGCTTTTTGTTATAACAAATGTAAAAGGGCACACAGATATAGCTGAATTGCAATCAGTTCTATCTCATAAATTTTCACTATATTAATTACATGTAACATTTAATTTGTTTAATAAATGCCTATTTATTTAGAGTGAACGTATTAAAATCGGTATTGAATATTAATAATAATCTTTTTGTTATAACAAACGTAAAAGGGCACACAGATATAGCTGAATTGCAATCAGTTCTATATCATAAATTTTCACTATATTATTTACACGTAACATTTAATTTGTTTAATAAATGCGTATTTATTTAGAGTGAACGTGTTAAAATCGGTATTGAATATTAATAATAAGCTTTTTGTTATAACAAATGTAAAAGGGCACACAGATATAGCTGAAATGCAATCATTTCTATCTCATAAATTTTCACTATATTATTTACACGTAACATTTAATTTGTTTAATAAATACCTATTTATTTAGAGTGAACGTATTAAAATCGGTATTGAATATTAATAATAATCTTTTTGTTATAACAAACGTAAAAGGGCACACAGATATAGCTGAATTGCAATCAGTTCTATATCATAAATTTTCACTATATTATTTACACGTAACATTTAATTTGTTTAATAAATGCCTATTTATTTAGAGTGAACGTATTAAAATCGGTATTGAATATTAATAATAATCTTTTAGTTATAACAAACGTAAAAGGGCACACAGATATAGGTGAATTGCAATCAGTTCTATATCATAAATTTTCACTATATTATTTACACGTAACATTTAATTTGTTTAATAAATGCCTATTTATTTAGAGTGAACGTATTAAAATCGGTATTGAATATTAATAATAAGCTTTTTGTTATAACAAATGTAAAAGGGCACACAGATATAGCTGAAATGCAATCATTTCTATCTCATAAATTTTCACTATATTATTTACATGTAACATTTAATTTGTTTAATAAATGCCTATTTATTTAGAGTGAACGTATTAAAATCGGTATTGAATATTAATAATAATCTTTTTGTTATAATAAACGTAAAAGGGCACACAGATATAGCTGAATTGCAATCAGTTCTATATCATAAATTTTCACTATATTATTTACACGTAACATTTAATTTGTTTAATAAATGCCTATTTATTTAGAGTGAACGTGTTAAAATCGGTATTGAATATTAATAATAATCTTTTAGTTATAACAAACGTAAAAGGGCACACAGATATAGCTGAATTGCAATCAGTTCTATCTCATAAATTTTCACTATATTATTTACATGTAACATTTAATTTGTTTAATAAATACCTATTTATTTAGAGTGAACGTATTAAAATCGGTATTGAATATTAATAATAATCTTTTTGTTATAACAAACGTAAAAGGGCACACAGATATAGCTGAAATGCAATCAATTCTATCTCATAAATTTTCACTATATTATTTACACGTAACATTTAATTTGTTTATTAAATGCCTATTTATTTATAGTGAACGTATTAAAATCGGTATTGAATATTAATAATAATATTTTTGTTATAACAAACGTAAAAGGGCACACAGATATAGCTGAATTGCAATCAGTTCTATCTCATAAATTTTCACTATATTATTTACACATAACATTTAATTTGTTTAATAAATGCCTATTTATTTAAAATGAACGTATTAAAATCGGTATTGAATATTAATAATAATCTTTTTGTTATAACAAACGTAAAAGGGCACACAGATATAGCTGAAATGCAATCATTTCTATCTCATAAATTTTCACTATATTATTTACACGTAACATTTAATTTGTTTATTAAATGCCTATTTATTTAGAGTGAACGTATTAAAATCGGTATTGAATATTAATAATAAACTTTTTGTTATAACAAACGTAAAAGGGCACACAGATATAGCTGAAATGCAATCAATTCTATCTCATAAATTTTCACTATATTATTTACACGTAACATTTAATTTGTTTAATAAATGCCTATTTATTTAGAGTGAACGTATTAAAATCGGTATTGAATATTAATAATAATCTTTTTGTTATAACAAACGTAAAAGGGCACACAGATATAGCTGAATTGCAATCAGTTCTATCTCATAAATTTTCACTATATTAATTACATGTAACATTTAATTTGTTTAATAAATGCCTATTTATTTAGAGTGAACGTATTAAAATCGGTATTGAATATTAATAATAATCTTTTTGTTATAACAAACGTAAAAGGGCACACAGATATAGCTGAATTGCAATCAGTTCTATATCATAAATTTTCACTATATTATTTACACGTAACATTTAATTTGTTTAATAAATGCCTATTTATTTAGAGTGAACGTATTAAAATCGGTATTGAATATTAATAATAATCTTTTTGTTATAACAAACGTAAAAGGGCACACAGATATAGCTGAATTGCAATCAGTTCTATATCATAAATTTTCACTATATTATTTACACGTAACATTTAATTTGTTTAATAAATGCCTATTTATTTAGAGTGAACATATTAAAATCGGTATTGAATATTAATAATAATCTTTTTGTTATAACAAACGTAAAAGGGCACACAGATATAGCTGAAATGCAATCATTTCTATCTCATAAATTTTCACTATATTATTTACACGTAACATTTAATTTGTTTAATAAATGCCTATTTATTTAGAGTGAACGTATTAAAATCGGTATTGAATATTAATAAAAATCTTTTTGTTATAACAAACGTAAAAGGGCACACAGATATAGCTGAATTGCAATCAGTTCTATATCATAAATTTTCACTATATTATTTACACGTAACATTTAATTTGTTCAATAAATGCCTATTTATTTAGAGTGAACGTATTAAAATCGGTATTGAATATTAATAATAAGCTTTTTGTTATAACAAACGTAAAAGGGCACACAGATATAGCTGAAATGCAATCATTTCTATCTCATAAATTTTCACTATATTATTTACACGTAACATTTAATTTGTTCAATAAATGCCTATTTATTTAGAATGAACGTATTAAAATCGGTATTGAATATTAATAATAATCTTTTTGTTATAACAAACGTAAACGGGCACACAGATATAGCTGAATTGCAATCAGTTCTATATCATAAATTTTCACTATATTATTTACACGTAACATTTAATTTGTTTAATAAATGCCTATTTATTTAGAGTGAACATATTAAAATCGGTATTGAATATTAATAATAATCTTTTTGTTATAACAAACGTAAAAGGGCACACAGATATAACTGGAAATGCAATCATTTCTTTCTCATCAATTTTCACTATATTATTTTCACGTAACATTTAATTTGTTTAATAAATGCCTATTTATTTACAGTGAACGTATTAAAATCGGTATTGAATATTAATAATAATCTTTTTGTTATAACAAACGTAAAAGGGCACACAGATATAGCTGAATTGCAATCAGTTCTATATCATAAATTTTCACTATATTATTTACACGTAACATTTAATTTGTTTAATAAATGCCTATTTATTTAGAGTGAACGTATTAAAATCGGTATTGAATATTAATAATAATCTTTTTGTTATAACAAACGTAAAAGGGCACACAGATATAGCTGAAATGCAATCATTTCTATCTCATAAATTTTCACTATATTATTTACACGTAACATTTAATTTGTTTAATAAATGCCTATTTATTTAGAGTGAACGTATTAAAATCGGTATTGAATATTAATAATAATCTTTTTGTTATAACAAACGTAAAAGGGCACACAGATATAGCTGAATTGCAATCAGTTCTATATCATAAATTTTCACTATATTATTTACACGTAACATTTAATTTGTTCAATAAATGCCTATTTATTTAGAGTGAACGTATTAAAATCGGTATTGAATATTAATAATAATCTTTTTGTTATAACAAACGTAAAAGGGCACACAGATATAGCTGAATTGCAATCAGTTCTATCTCATAAATTTTCACTCTGTTATTTACACGTAACATTTAATTTGTTTAATAAATGCCTATTTATTTAGAGTGAACGTATTAAAATCGGTATTGAATATTAATAATAATCTTTTTGTTATAACAAACGTAAACGGGCACACAGATATAGCTGAATTGCAATCAGTTCTATATCATAAATTTTCACTATATTATTTACACGTAACATTTAATTTGTTTAATAAATGCCTATTTATTTAGAGTGAACGTATTAAAATCGGTATTGAATATTAATAATAATCTTTTTGTTATAACAAACGTAAAAGGGCACACAGATATAGCTGAATTGCAATCAGTTCTATATCATAAATTTTCACTATATTATTTACACGTAACATTTAATTTGTTCAATAAATGCCTATTTATTTAGAGTGAACGTATTAAAATCGGTATTGAATATTAATAATAATCTTTTTGTTATAACAAACGTAAAAGGGCACACAGATATAGCTGAATTGCAATCAGTTCTATCTCATAAATTTTCACTCTGTTATTTACACGTAACATTTAATTTGTTTAATAAATGCCTATTTATTTAGAGTGAACGTATTAAAATCGGTATTGAATATTAATAATAATCTTTTTGTTATAACAAACGTAAAAGGGCACACAGATATAGCTGAAATGCAATCATTTCTATCTCATAAATTTTCACTATATTATTTACACGTAACATTTAATTTGTTTAATAAATGCCTATTTATTTAGAGTGAACGTATTAAAATCGGTATTGAATATTAATAATAATCTTTTTGTTATAACAAACGTAAAAGGGCACACAGATATAGCTGAATTGCAATCAGTTCTATATCATAAATTTTCACTATATTATTTACACGTAACATTTAATTTGTTCAATAAATGCCTATTTATTTAGAGTGAACGTATTAAAATCGGTATTGAATATTAATAATAATCTTTTTGTTATAACAAACGTAAACGGGCACACAGATATAGCTGAATTGCAATCAGTTCTATCTCATAAATTTTCACTATATTATTTACACGTAACATTTAATTTGTTTAATAAATGCCTATTTATTTAGAGTGAACGTATTAAAATCGGTATTGAATATTAATAATAATCTTTTTGTTATAACAAACGTAAAAGGGCACACAGATATAGCTGAATTGCAATCAGTTCTATATCATAAATTTTCACTATATTATTTACACGTAACATTTAATTTGTTTAATAAATGCCTATTTATTTAGAGTGAACGTATTAAAATCGGTATTGAATATTAATAATAATCTTTTTGTTATAACAAACGTAAAAGGGCACACAGATATAGCTGAAATGCAATCATTTCTATCTCATAAATTTTCACTATATTATTTACACGTAACATTTAATTTGTTTAATAAATGCCTATTTATTTAGAGTGAACGTATTAAAATCGGTATTGAATATTAATAATAATCTTTTTGTTATAACAAACGTAAAAGGGCACACAGATATAGCTGAATTGCAATCAGTTCTATATCATAAATTTTCACTATATTATTTACACGTAACATTTAATTTGTTTAATAAATGCCTATTTATTTAGAGTGAACATATTAAAATCGGTATTGAATATTAATAATAATCTTTTTGTTATAACAAACGTAAAAGGGCACACAGATATAGCTGAAATGCAATCATTTCTATCTCATAAATTTTCACTATATTATTTACACGTAACATTTAATTTGTTTAATAAATGCCTATTTATTTAGAGTGAACGTATTAAAATCGGTATTGAATATTAATAATAATCTTTTTGTTATAACAAACGTAAAAGGGCACACAGATATAGCTGAATTGCAATCAGTTCTATATCATAAATTTTCACTATATTATTTACACGTAACATTTAATTTGTTCAATAAATGCCTATTTATTTAGAGTGAACGTATTAAAATCGGTATTGAATATTAATAATAAGCTTTTTGTTATAACAAACGTAAAAGGGCACACAGATATAGCTGAAATGCAATCATTTCTATCTCATAAATTTTCACTATATTATTTACACGTAACATTTAATTTGTTCAATAAATGCCTATTTATTTAGAATGAACGTATTAAAATCGGTATTGAATATTAATAATAATCTTTTTGTTATAACAAACGTAAACGGGCACACAGATATAGCTGAATTGCAATCAGTTCTATATCATAAATTTTCACTATATTATTTACACGTAACATTTAATTTGTTTAATAAATGCCTATTTATTTAGAGTGAACATATTAAAATCGGTATTGAATATTAATAATAATCTTTTTGTTATAACAAACGTAAAAGGGCACACAGATATAACTGGAAATGCAATCATTTCTTTCTCATCAATTTTCACTATATTATTTTCACGTAACATTTAATTTGTTTAATAAATGCCTATTTATTTACAGTGAACGTATTAAAATCGGTATTGAATATTAATAATAATCTTTTTGTTATAACAAACGTAAAAGGGCACACAGATATAGCTGAATTGCAATCAGTTCTATATCATAAATTTTCACTATATTATTTACACGTAACATTTAATTTGTTTAATAAATGCCTATTTATTTAGAGTGAACGTATTAAAATCGGTATTGAATATTAATAATAATCTTTTTGTTATAACAAACGTAAAAGGGCACACAGATATAGCTGAAATGCAATCATTTCTATCTCATAAATTTTCACTATATTATTTACACGTAACATTTAATTTGTTTAATAAATGCCTATTTATTTAGAGTGAACGTATTAAAATCGGTATTGAATATTAATAATAATCTTTTTGTTATAACAAACGTAAAAGGGCACACAGATATAGCTGAATTGCAATCAGTTCTATATCATAAATTTTCACTATATTATTTACACGTAACATTTAATTTGTTCAATAAATGCCTATTTATTTAGAGTGAACGTATTAAAATCGGTATTGAATATTAATAATAATCTTTTTGTTATAACAAACGTAAAAGGGCACACAGATATAGCTGAATTGCAATCAGTTCTATCTCATAAATTTTCACTCTGTTATTTACACGTAACATTTAATTTGTTTAATAAATGCCTATTTATTTAGAGTGAACGTATTAAAATCGGTATTGAATATTAATAATAATCTTTTTGTTATAACAAACGTAAACGGGCACACAGATATAGCTGAATTGCAATCAGTTCTATATCATAAATTTTCACTATATTATTTACACGTAACATTTAATTTGTTTAATAAATGCCTATTTATTTAGAGTGAACGTATTAAAATCGGTATTGAATATTAATAATAATCTTTTTGTTATAACAAACGTAAAAGGGCACACAGATATAGCTGAATTGCAATCAGTTCTATATCATAAATTTTCACTATATTATTTACACGTAACATTTAATTTGTTCAATAAATGCCTATTTATTTAGAGTGAACGTATTAAAATCGGTATTGAATATTAATAATAATCTTTTTGTTATAACAAACGTAAAAGGGCACACAGATATAGCTGAATTGCAATCAGTTCTATCTCATAAATTTTCACTCTGTTATTTACACGTAACATTTAATTTGTTTAATAAATGCCTATTTATTTAGAGTGAACGTATTAAAATCGGTATTGAATATTAATAATAATCTTTTTGTTATAACAAACGTAAAAGGGCACACAGATATAGCTGAAATGCAATCATTTCTATCTCATAAATTTTCACTATATTATTTACACGTAACATTTAATTTGTTTAATAAATGCCTATTTATTTAGAGTGAACGTATTAAAATCGGTATTGAATATTAATAATAATCTTTTTGTTATAACAAACGTAAAAGGGCACACAGATATAGCTGAATTGCAATCAGTTCTATATCATAAATTTTCACTATATTATTTACACGTAACATTTAATTTGTTCAATAAATGCCTATTTATTTAGAGTGAACGTATTAAAATCGGTATTGAATATTAATAATAATCTTTTTGTTATAACAAACGTAAACGGGCACACAGATATAGCTGAATTGCAATCAGTTCTATCTCATAAATTTTCACTATATTATTTACACGTAACATTTAATTTGTTTAATAAATGCCTATTTATTTAGAGTGAACGTATTAAAATCGGTATTGAATATTAATAATAATCTTTTTGTTATAACAAACGTAAAAGGGCACACAGATATAGCTGAATTGCAATCAGTTCTATATCATAAATTTTCACTATATTATTTACACGTAACATTTAATTTGTTTAATAAATGCCTATTTATTTAGAGTGAACGTATTAAAATCGGTATTGAATATTAATAATAATCTTTTTGTTATAACAAACGTAAAAGGGCACACAGATATAGCTGAAATGCAATCATTTCTATCTTATAAATTTTCACTATATTATTTACACGTAACATTTAATTTGTTTAATAAATGCCTATTTATTTAGAGTGAACGTATTAAAATCGGTATTGAATATTAATAATAATCTTTTTGTTATAACAAACGTAAAAGGGCACACAGATATAGCTGAATTGCAATCAGTTCTATATCATAAATTTTCACTATATTATTTACACGTAACATTTAATTTGTTCAATAAATGCCTATTTATTTAGAGTGAACGTATTAAAATCGGTATTGAATATTAATAATAATCTTTTTGTTATAACAAACGTAAACGGGCACACAGATATAGCTGAATTGCAATCAGTTCTATCTCATAAATTTTCACTATATTATTTACACGTAACATTTAATTTGTTTAATAAATGCCTATTTATTTAGAGTGAACGTATTAAAATCGGTATTGAATATAAATAATAATCTTTTTGTTATAACAAACGTAAAAGGGCACACAGATATAGCTGAATTGCAATCAGTTCTATATCATAAATTTTCACTATATTATTTACACGTAACATTTAATTTGTTTAATAAATGCCTATTTATTTAGAGTGAACGTATTAAAATCGGTATTGAATATTAATAATAAGCTTTTTGTTATAACAAACGTAAAAGGGCATACAGATATAGCTGAAATGCAATCATTTCTATCTCATAAATTTTCACTATATTATTTACACGTAACATTTAATTTGTTTAATAAATGCCTATTTATTTAGAGTGAACGTATTAAAATCGGTATTGAATATTAATAATAATCTTTTTGTTATAACAAACGTAAAAGGGCACACAGATATAGCTGAATTGCAATCAGTTCTATATCATAAATTTTCACTATATTATTTACACGTAACATTTAATTTGTTTAATAAATGCCTATTTATTTAGAGTGAACGTATTAAAATCGGTATTGAATATTAATAATAATCTTTTTGTTATAACAAACGTAAAAGGGCACACAGATATAGCTGAATTGCAATCAGTTCTATATCATAAATTTTCACTATATTATTTACACGTAACATTTAATTTGTTCAATAAATGCCTATTTATTTAGAGTGAACGTATTAAAATCGGTATTGAATATTAATAATAATCTTTTTGTTATAACAAACGTGAAAGGGCACACAGATATAGCTGAATTGCAATCAGTTCTATATCATAAATTTTCACTATATTATTTACACGTAACATTTAATTTGTTTAATAAATGCCTATTTATTTAGAGTGAACGTATTAAAATCGGTATTGAATATAAATAATAATCTTTTTGTTATAACAAACGTAAAAGGGCACACAGATATAGCTGAATTGCAATCAGTTCTATATCATAAATTTTCACTATATTATTTACACGTAACATTTAATTTGTTTAATAAATGCCTATTTATTTAGAGTGAACGTATTAAAATCGGTATTGAATATTAATAATAATCTTTTTGTTATAACAAACGTAAAAGGGCACACAGATATAGCTGAAATGCAATCATTTCTATCTCATAAATTTTCACTATATTATTTACACGTAACATTTAATTTGTTTAATAAATGCCTATTTATTTAGAGTGAACGTATTAAAATCGGTATTGAATATTAATAATAATCTTTTTGTTATAACAAACGTAAAAGGGCACACAGATATAGCTGAATTGCAATCAGTTCTATATCATAAATTTTCACTATATTATTTACACGTAACATTTAATTTGTTTAATAAATGCCTATTTATTTAGAGTGAACGTATTAAAATCGGTATTGAATATTAATAATAATCTTTTTGTTATAACAAACGTAAAAGGGCACACAGATATAGCTGAATTGCAATCAGTTCTATATCATAAATTTTCACTATATTATTTACACGTAACATTTAATTTGTTCAATAAATGCCTATTTATTTAGAGTGAACGTATTAAAATCGGTATTGAATATTAATAATAATCTTTTTGTTATAACAAACGTGAAAGGGCACACAGATATAGCTGAATTGCAATCAGTTCTATATCATAAATTTTCACTATATTATTTACACGTAACATTTAATTTGTTTAATAAATGCCTATTTATTTAGAGTGAACGTATTAAAATCGGTATTGAATATAAATAATAATCTTTTTGTTATAACAAACGTAAAAGGGCACACAGATATAGCTGAATTGCAATCAGTTCTATATCATAAATTTTCACTATATTATTTACACGTAACATTTAATTTGTTTAATAAATGCCTATTTATTTAGAGTGAACGTATTAAAATCGGTATTGAATATTAATAATAATCTTTTTGTTATAACAAACGTAAAAGGGCACACAGATATAGCTGAATTGCAATCAGTTCTATATCATAAATTTTCACTATATTATTTACACGTAACATTTAATTTGTTCAATAAATGCCTATTTATTTAGAGTGAACGTATTAAAATCGGTATTGAATATTAATAATAATCTTTTTGTTATAACAAACGTAAAAGGGCACACAGATATAGCTGAATTGCAATCAGTTCTATATCATAAATTTTCACTATATTATTTACACGTAACATTTAATTTGTTTAATAAATGCCTATTTATTTAGAGTGAACATATTAAAATCGGTATTGAATATTAATAATAATCTTTTTGTTATAACAAACGTAAAAGGGCACACAGATATAGCTGAATTGCAATCAGTTCTATCTCATAAATTTTCACTCTGTTATTTACACGTAACATTTAATTTGTTTAATAAATGCCTATTTATTTAGAGTGAACGTATTAAAATCGGTATTGAATATTAATAATAAGCTTTTTGTTATAACAAACGTAAAAGGGCACACAGATATAGCTGAAATGCAATCATTTCTATCTCATAAATTTTCACTATATTATTTACACGTAACATTTAATTTGTTTAATAAATGCCTATTTATTTAGAGTGAACGTATTAAAATCGGTATTGAATATTAATAATAATCTTTTTGTTATAACAAACGTAAAAGGGCACACAGATATAGCTGAATTGCAATCAGTTCTATATCATAAATTTTCACTATATTATTTACACGTAACATTTAATTTGTTTAATAAATGCCTATTTATTTAGAGTGAACATATTAAAATCGGTATTGAATATTAATAATAATCTTTTTGTTATAACAAACGTAAAAGGGCACACAGATATAGCTGAATTGCAATCAGTTCTATCTCATAAATTTTCACTATATTATTTACACGTAACATTTAATTTGTTTAATAAATGCCTATTTATTTAGAGTGAACGTATTAAAATCGGTATTGAATATTAATAATAAGCTTTTTGTTATAACAAACGTAAAAGGGCACACAGATATAGCTGAAATGCAATCATTTCTATCTCATAAATTTTCACTATATTATTTACACGTAACATTTAATTTGTTTAATAAATGCCTATTTATTTAGAGTGAACGTATTAAAATCGGTATTGAATATTAATAATAACCTTTTTGTTATAACAAACATAAAAAGCACACAGATATAGCTGAATTGCAATTAGTTCTATCTCATAAATTTTCACTATATTATTTATTTGTTTAACAAATGCCTATTTATATAGACGGAACTTACTAAAATCGGTATCGATTATTATTATTATTATTTCTTGTATAATATTCGTAAAAATACGCAATTATTACAGAAATGATCCCTCTGCATACAATCAGTTCTATTTAAAAAAATTTCACTATTTTAACGACATATAACTTTTAATTTGTTTTAAAAATGACTATTTACTGAAAATGAACACATCAAAAAAACAAGTTATACAAATCAAACTAAAATGTATATACTCCTGACATCTGTTAGCTAAACATAAGTTCCTGTAATGTCCGTAGACACAGCGACATACAAACGGCGCGAAAAACTAAGGTCCCCGAATAGACGTTAATATGTGTATGACACTTTGAGGACGTCCTCAAACAGACTGTAATGTCTTTAAAAGGTCGTTTTAACATAAAATATGTCCGCGAAAAGACTTCTTAACATATATATATATATATATATATATATATATATATATATACGGTATTAATACTAAGTTGTAACACCCGAAAACGGCAGTTAGAACTCATTGAAACATACAACTTTTCTTAGTTCAAATTTTTTATTTGGAGCTGCAGTTGATAGTCATTGGCGTTTTTTTCCTTTTCGAAAAATCGTCATTACTTCCTTGTAATTATTTTTGAACATGAGCATGATACCTCCACTAGCACGCCTTTTCTGTTTATCCTTGATTGCAAAGCTATAAGTTACATTATTCCTGTAGTTCTTCAAATATTCCGGGTAAACGGTTATCGGTTATCAAGGAGCTATTTTTCAGATAATCGTCAGTAAGCGTCGACAGCAAATTTATGAAACTGTCAATCATGGATACGATAAGGTCGCATTTAGAATTATTAACTGAAGACTCACACGGCAATGTGAACTAAGTTTCATGGCGTTTTAAAATTGATTTAAGTCTTAAGTCGAAAGATGTATTTGATGTTGCAGTCGGTTTGAAAGAGAAGCGTCCTAGTAACGGGTCTGGTGGGTGGTTATAAATCACCGCCGCTGCGACGTTGTATTAATCCACAAAGTGTGTGGAGATGATGACCGAGGCAGCATGGGTGTATTTGGCTGCTTACTAGTGCTGTTACACTGTGTCGGTTTTGTTTACTACCTCTAGTTAAGTCCACCTATTAACTAGCTATGCTGTACTGATGAGCTCTAACAAGAGCGAAACACGTGTCTACAGCTGCAATTGAGTGATAACCCTAAGGAAAAATAATTCTTTACAAATTTTGCGCTCAAGAAATATTATTGTTTTAGTAAATAGCAATATCGCAAAAAAAGATTGTAAATTGCAAAACGGCAAAACAAATTTTAGACAAATTGCATAATTCTCAGTGTACAACCGACGAAACTTCACCACTTCAGAACTGCTTGGGACAATGTCTGAATGGAAGAGAAAATAATCGACACGCTGATCGAACGACTGAGATTGGAAGAAGATCGACTCAATGAAAGCAACCAATCAAGTGCAACGACATCCCACAACGCACTCGTCGTGAAATCAACCAAGAAGCCTGGACAGTACAACTCATCCAGACAGGAAGGTACACCAACAAACTGTTTTAAATGTTGACAGAAAGGTCTTATCAAGAAATACTGTCGAAACAAGCCATCTGCCAAGTACATTGCATACTGCAAGAGTAATTACTCATGTAATTCATGCGGTCAGAAAGGTCATTTTATGAAAGATTGCACGAAGCGAAATGATGACAGAAACGTCAACGAGGAGTCAAATAGAAAAGATTCAAGACAGTACAACATTAGAGCTTTCGTAACCGTGGGACTGTCGACCGCTATACTGAGTACCATAAATTTGAAACAAAACTCACAAAATTATTGGTACCAGGATTGTGTTGCGACACAGCACATGCCAACTCACAGAAATTGGTTCACACGTTTTGTAAAACTGGAGAGTCCCTCGATAGTACTCATTGGAGACGCAACTGAACTAGAAGGAGTTGGCATTGGAAATGTCGAACTCGAGGCTTTCAATGGAAAAAGCTGGTACAAGGTTATGCTGGAAAATGTCTTCTATGTGCCGAAGCTGAACTTCAATTTATTCTCTGTTGGTCAAATTTTAGACAGAAGCTACGTACAAGAAGAAATTATGGAAATGGCAGAACGGGTTGGAAATCTATTTAAAATGAAGCTACGTCGACAGAAGTCTGACAAATGTCTGCTCATCACCTCAATCATGACTTGGCACGAAATACTTGCATACCAGAACATTACATATGTCAGCAACATATTGAATAGAAACAATATCGAGTACGAGGATGAGTGGGACAGCTATGTATACGAAGGATGTGTTTATGGAAAGCAATATCGAATTTCTCATCCGACGAACGAGTAAGTTGCTAAGCAACCACTGGACTTAGTACATGTAGACTTGTGCAAAATGAATGTACCGTCACTTGGAGGAGCGAAGTATTTTCTACTCTTTAAAGACGATTTCTCGCACTTCAGAACATTATTCCTGAAGACGAAGGACAAAGCAGCTGAAAAACTGAACACTTACATGAAACTAGTGGAAAATAAATTCAGGGGGAGAGTCAAGAGTCTGAGATCAGATAATGGTACGGAAATCAAGAACGTCAACACATGAAAACTATTGGAGGAATTGGGAGTATTTCATACTTTCTCAAATGCTTACACACCATAACAAAATGGAAGAATAGAGAGAGAGATGAGAACCGTAGTAGAGTGAGCCCTCTCCGTCATCCATGCACAGGAACTGAATGAAAACATGTGGGCAGAAGCTGTGAATTACGCTATTTTCACACTTAACCAAACTGGAACGAGTTCTGAGAAAGGGAAAAGCTCAGCTGAAATGTGGTTTGGACGCCAAGTTAAAATAAACAAACTGAAAACATTCGGATGCGACTGCTATGTACTGATTCCTGACCACGAAAGAAGCATACTTGACAGGAAGTCCAAAAAGGGGGTAATCGTAGGGTATGACTTGGATTCGCCCTGCTATAGGATCTATCCACCAAACGAGGAATCGGAGGAGTCTGAAGGACAGAAAGACACGGAACAGGATAACCAATTGACCGAACACATGGATCAATCAGAGGAACGACAATCAAAAAGACCAGGACTGCGAAATCGCCAAGATATTCATCCACCTGTAAGATTTTCCGACTACATCATGATCGGCGAAGTCCAAGAAATTTCTATATCCAAGGCACTCAAGGACAAAAACTGGTTTCGAGCAATGTCACAAGAATTCGAATCACTGATGACAATGGCAACCTTGGATTTGGTAAAATGTCCAGAAGAAGTCAGATCACTGACGTGCAGATGGGTACTGCGAGAAAAATCTAATGGAAAATTGAAGACAAGGTTAGTAGCCCGCGGATTTGAACAGGAGGAAGGGATAGACTACACACAAACCTTTAGTCCTGTAGCGCTGCCTCAGAGAATTGGAAGCTCGTAATTTTTGACGTAACCACCGCTTTTTTTATATGGAGATTTGCAGGAGGATCTTTATATGTATCAACCCGAAGGATTTGATGACTGGACAAATAAAGTCAGCAAATTAAAAAAGAGTTTATATGGACTGAGCAAGCCCCAAAGAAAAGGAACGAGAAAATTTCAAAATTTCTCAAAACAATTGGACTTGAAAGTAGGGATGATGACCCGTGCGTCTACTATGACAAGAAGAAAAGGATATTGATGACATTCGATGATGGACTCATTGTTCGACAAGATAAAAATGACATTTATAAAATCTTGGACAAAATCAATGAAAAATTATTCGAAATTACGTTCGATCGTTCAATTCAAGATAAAATTCCATATCTTGGAATGGACATAAAAATTAAACCGTAAGGAATCTCCGTGAGTCAGGGTTTAATGGCAGCAAACCTACTTCGTTTTAAATGATTATTGCGGTTTATCATTTAAATTTATATTGTGATTCAATTTGAATAAAAACTTTTTTTGGATAGATTAAAAAAAAATGTTTCAGACAAATGTTATAGTAGATAGTTTAAGAATTTTATAAATCTGTTATTTTCAAAAACCGATCCAGTGGTTTCAAAATATCTTGTTTCGAAATTCTTGATCGGTCGCCATTTTGTTACTTGATAAAATAGAGAATAATTGTAAATACATATGTTTTAGCAAACCGAAAGCAAATGCTGAAAGTTTTTGTATTTTTGAAATATTCTTTAAAATAAGGAAATAATGACGATTTCTCGAAAAACAAAAAACGCCAATAACTATGAACTGGGGCTCCAAATAAAGAAATTTAACTAAGAAAAGTTGTTTGTTTCAATGAATTCTACCTGCCGTTTTCGGGTGTTACAACGTGGTATTAACACCCTGTATACAGGTTGTCTCTTAAATAGGGGGACATGGCTGAACCACAGATTCCTGAGGCTAAAATAAGACGATTTAACTAAACTTGATTCTACCAGAAAGTGTTCCATTTAGCCAGAATTCTGCTTCAGTTCTTCAAAAAAATTTAATTTTGCTTATAATAACAGAACGCTTTATTCGATTTGGATGAAATTTGGTATGACAGTTCATATGGCTATAAGTCATCTTTTAAGGTAACAACTAAACTAAAAATTATATACCCCTAACCTTAAAATTATTCTTAAACTCTATATACGTATTTCGAGAACTAAGTTCCCATCATCAGTAGAAATTACAAAATATAAAAATTAGGCAAGAGAGAAGTACAGATTACTCAACATGTGAACCATGCCAGAGGTCAATACAACTCTGAAGAAAAACGGGAAGGATCTGGGATTATATAGGGATGGGAGTCAAGGGTCAGCAGGTACCAAAATGATGAACAAAGATTAAATCATTAAGACATTAATCAACCAAAAAAGAAATTATGAACTAACAGTTTATATTAAATTAAATAATTTAGAATTTGGTATTGGGCCGAGATCTGCGTTCATTAGATCTTTTTTATGTTTATATATAAACAAACTCTCATACGCGTCAAGATATTTATTATTACTAACATGTTTTAAAAGTTGGATATTAGAATTATTAATATTGTGACTATTAACAAACATATATTGTGATACGCTGGATTTATCTGGTTTAGCCGATTTTAGATGATACAAATGTTCTTTAAAACGAGTTTCTATTTTAAGATGATACTTGGTATTATTAGTGAACCACTAGTGTATGAAACTTAGGTGTCCCAACATTGATTAGACCGTAACTTTTTAATGGCCATGCCGATAACGTAATTTTTTTTTCAGAAAGATACATTCAATAGTAAACTTTTCTCTCTCTGTTTAATTTGTGATATCTGTTACGGTTCACACAGAAAAAGATCCGAATTTACTGCTAGTAAACTTCATTAATAATTCAATGAAAGTAAAGGCTTTTATACAAAACATTTGAAAGAAAACTATAACAAACAATATACACTATTTCTATTATCACATACATATATTAAATACTGTCAACCTCTTTGTAAAAGTTTATCTTAAGCAAATAAATGATATTATTATTATTATTACTTTTCTTTAATAATAATAATAATAATAATAATAATAATCTTTATTGCCCAACAGAATCCAGTTACAGGGCTAACATATAATATATAAATAGATTTAATATAACATACAAACAAATAATAATAATAATAAGTAAATCTAAATATGGGGTACAAAGCAAAACAAGAAATAAAATATATATATAAACTGTGTAGAAGTTCACAGACAAATAAAATGAATAATCAAGCAACATTACATGAATATATCCTCATACTTGGTCTCCGCAATGTTACACATGATGTGGATCGGCGACCGCGACAATACATCAGTGCGCGCTGATGGTAAGTGGAAAGTCCGGGAATACCTGGATTCTAACCTAGGAACATGAATAGGCACACGTGATAATAAGAAAGAGTTATCAATTTTATTATGCAACAGCATCCATAAAAATTTAGCACAAATAATATCTCTTCTTGTAGATAGTGGTGTTATTTTATGACGTTGAATCAGAGAATCCTGGTCAACACCTCTGACCGGATAGATTCCATCCTGCTTATAGGATAGAAATTTCAAGAATCTGTGTTGAATTCTATCTAGAGCAATATTATGACAGGTGTAATAAGGATACCAAACTAAAATGGCATATTCAAGTTTGCTGACGATATATGCGAAATATAATGATTTTAAAACAAGAGGATCGGTGAACATTTTTGATATACGCATTATAAACCCTAATGTTTTACTAGCAGAGATACATACACTTTTTATATGCTCTGAAAAAGTGAAATTAGAACTAAATGTAACTCCCAAATCCTTGAAGGTGGACTTGCGCTCGAGTAAAGTTCCTGAAATTGTATATATATTATCAGACCGATTGATCCGGCGTGTGTATGACACAGAACAACATTTGTCAACATTTAGGAAAAGCTTATTAGTATCGCACCATAGTGCTAAGATATCAATATTGAACTGAAGAAGTTGAGCGTCTTGGACAGTGGATATTTTAGAGTACAACTTAATATCGTCAGCATATGCTAGTGAAGGACAGGTGAATGATTCAAGAAGATCATTGATGAACAATAAAAATAGAAGAGGGCCTAGATTTGATCCTTGCGGGACACCTGACGTTGCCAAAAATTCCGAGGACGTAAAGCCATTATAATAAACATAACACACACGACCATCAAGGTACGAACCTAAGATTTTCAAAAGAGATGGAGAAACACCAAAGGCACTAACTTTATCCAGCAAGAGCCAATGATCTATGGAATCAAAAGCATGCGAAAAATCTGTATAAATAACATCCACCTGACCACGAGCATCTATGACTTCGGACACATACTGTGAAAAGGAAGCAAGATTTGTTGTAGTCGATCGCCCTTTCATGAAGCCATGTTGGATTGGAGAAATTAGAGATCTCGTATTACTAAATATGGATTTGTAAATTATCATTTCCAGAAGCTTCCCAAAATTACTTAGTAGCGATATGGGGCGGTAATTTTTAATAATAAATTTGTCACCTTTTTTGAAAACAGGTATGATTTTCGTCCTTTTCCAAAGTGTAGGATAAGTACAGGTTTGGATTGCTAAATTAATAATAATTGAGAGGGGTCTAGCCAGAATAAACCTCATATCTTTGACCAGAAAGCTTGGTATTTGGTCATCACCAGCAGTGAATTTATTAGAAAATGATGCCATAAGTGTAATAAGTTCATCTTCACTAATTCTGTCAATGTTAAAAGAAGGATACAAGCTAATATTATTGGGAGAGACTTGTGCAGAATTGGTTGAAAAAAAACTGGAAAAATACATGGCGAATGCATCAACGATTTTTTCAGGAGAATCAAATTCGTTCATCTCATCACGTAGTTTACCTGGAATACGCGTAGTACCTTGCTTTAGGTGAACATATTTCCAGAGATCAGCTGGGTTAGATTTAATATTGGCTTCTGCAGTACGTTGATAAGAATTATAAGCTTCTTGAATTTGAAGCTTAATTAAATGGCGTAGTCTTTGAAATTGATTAAGATGGTATTGCTTCTTATATTTTATCCATTTCCTCCTATAATATTGTTTAGTTCTAATATTGTATTTTATTTCCGTTGTGAACCACGGCGGATATTTATTATCACAATATTTAAATTTCGGTACTGAAATATCTAGCGTAGAATTAAGCATGTTATAAAACACTACAAGAGCGTCATTAACATTTTCATACTGATTTAATATTGACCAATCTACGGAACATATATTATCATAGAGCTCGTAAAAATTGGCTCTCCTAAAATTGTAGCGAACATTGTTTGCAGATGGAAATTTCGCTGGTTTGACAGATGACAAGATAGGTAAGTTTACTGTTAGTGCAGGATGATAAACATCTTCAGGAACTATTGGAGCATTAGATCTATTAATATCAATATCACCTGGCAAATTAGAGAGAATGAGATCTAGTTTATTACCTTTTGAGTTTAAAATATTATTCCATTGTTTGAGGTCTAAAGTATTACAAAAGTTGCGAATGATAGTAGATTTATTACAATTGACTGATGGATTGTCAAGATTCGGTACATTGAAGTCACCTACTAATATAACGTTTTCAGTAATCAGGAAAACTTCTAGAGCATCTGTAAAGGTTTCAAGAATAGTAGCAGTTATATCAGGCGGGATATAGATAAGACAAAGAATAAAATTACAACTACCTACAAAACATTTACATATAGCAATGTCAATTAGTGGTGTAAGGGCTTTTAAGTGAGACGTATCAAGGATATTAAACTGAATATGCTCAGCCAGAGCTATGAGAACTCCACCACCACTTCGACGATCAACGAGAGAAAAATCTCTATCACAACGAATGATATTATAAGTAGATGTAAATAATTCAGCATTATTGACAGATACATTAAGCCACGTTTCAGACAATAAAATTATGTCCGCAGAGAATGAACAGCAGTTTACATAGAACAAATGACATTTAGAATTTAGTCCCCGTGTATTTTGATAATATAAAGATAAATAAGAAACTGGATTATTGTTGGGCAATTTTAGTTTTCCGAATTTACTATCTTAGGTGTTCCATTTACATATTTAATACGAAGATTAGTTTCACCATCAGTTAATCTTTTATTTAGCTCCATTTTGACTGATTTATAAAATTGAATTTGCCTCGGCGTTCTGTCTCTAGAGATAGAAATATTATTCCATTTATTAATAGTCTTTAATTTATTAACATTTTTTATGGAATTAGTGACTTCGGTGGACGAAGAAAGAAACAATTTAAGTGGACGAGAGGTAGTTGTGGAAGCGTCAAACCGACCCATACGGTTGAGATGAACTATGTTCGTATTTACTTCTAAATCTTTCAACAGACCCTTAGCAGTCTCATTATCACTTTCCAATTGTTGTTGTTTTGAAAGTGACTTGTTCTCAGTTAGACCAAAGATCATAATATTACGCGATCGTTTTTCACGATCAACTACCTCTTGAATAATTTCCTCGAAAACTATGGGAGACTGAGATGCAGTATCACTTGTAAGAGAATTTTTGAGCTCTGCAATATCATCCTGTAAGCTTTTTAGAGCTGCTCTCAGGCTGTCAATATCATTAGACAGATTTCTACAACCTAGACAAGTCCATTTTAGCCCAGAGGTTCCTAAACGTATTTTCCTTGCATCATCAGCAGTTATGTTATCAACACAAGCTATACAATGAGACTTTAAACATACCGAACAAGTTATGAGTCGATGGTCGGCAGTTTTCTTACCACAACAGACACACACAATATCCATTGCAGTAGATAAAAGCGACAAGAATGCAAGGAAAAGAATATTAAGTTATGCACAATAAATAAATAAATGACAAAAGCACAAAAAACACCCAGTATGAAACGTTACCAAGCACCCAGTATATGACTTAAATAAATAAGACTGAGCCTGCAACTTAACTAAACAGGAATAGACAAACTGCTCAACCACGCTGTCAGAAATAGAAAAAATATCACAAAAATATAATAGAATTCAAAGAAACTCACCCCTGAGGAACCAAGCGAAGAAACAGAAAACACACAAACAGAGATCACAAAATGCGTAACACAATGATAACAAAATCAAAATTATAACACAGAAAAAGCTAGCATAATATGCAGTTAAATGAAGACTGAAAAATATACGTCTACACGGCCAGCTGTTTTGATAGAAGGAATAATTATAATAATGAAATATTCCCGCCATACTTGTAAATCTAGCAGTACTAGCATAAAAAGTCTAGCTGCTTTTGCTAGCTAGCAAATCTAGCGAACGCTAGACTAGCAGAACATTCAATAGAAAATATTTTTTAAATATATATACTTAGTTTAGTTAGAAAAATAAATGATATCATTTATTTTTCTACCTGATGATGAGGTAATACCTCGAAATGTACATTATACAATATTTTTAAATAAAATATTATTTTTTAAACTAAGTATATATATTTAAAAAATAACAATATGTTTCAAATGTATCCTACAAATAAAAGTATTCAATAGAAGATACTTTGAAAACGAGTACTTGTCGTACAAAATATAGTTTTGTACTAATTTGGCTCTTGGTTTATGTATATACAATTTTTTTGCTATCTAGCGGCATAATGCCAAATTCTGATGCCATTCTGCTTCACCATTTCACAGACCGTTTTAATTAATTATAATTTTTACATCTCGCTAAGAGAGGTATTGGAATCATGCTAAAAATCGCATATCCAGATTTTAATGGATATGCACGTTTTAAGGTCCATATAATCCGATTATAGCATTTTTACGATGATGTCCGCGTGTATGTGTGTGTGTGTGTGTTTGTGTCCGCGTGTGCGTGTGTTTGTGTGGTGGATGTGTGGATGTTGGAAACTTAGGAACCACAATTTTTGTTATTACAAATACTGAAGAACATAAAATTCTCCATCTAATACACTTAAAATTTCTAGGCACTGTAATATATAGAATAATTTATTGTAGTACATCGCAGAGGCTAAGGCACTAAGGAAACCAGTTGACAAACTCAGATGTTTATAACTAGTTTGTAACTGACAGATTTCAGTGTCAAAAATCAACAGTTTTAGTGACATTCTGAAAGCTTTTTCTGGAATGTAATTTAATCTTTCTTGTTGTTTTATTAATTAAATATTTAAAACTGTAGGTAAAATGCATATATCCATCAGAAATACCGCCAATCTAGAGAATGAATTGGAAGAATCTCTGATATTTAAGAACTTCCTCATACAAAGAAAAATAGGTATAATTAGAAATGTATGTGTACAGAAGACATGTTATATACAATAAAAACAATATTTGGGTAAAGTTCTGTATTTTATTTGTTATAAAACGACGGTTCGATAGCGAAGGGCAATACAATAATTATATAACATAAAATGGAAATGGCGAGAGGTAATGTGCTGGCCACAATTTTTTTTATTTTATTATAGACTTTTTTACATTCTATGTATATGCTAAGCGGTGATCTGATGGCGATGAGAATGAGACAATTATTGTCTTACATATTTTTATATCTTTTCACAGAAATTGGGAAAAATGCACACAACAGCATATTTTTTATATCTTTGCACAGAAATTGGGAAATGTGCACACAACAGCCATATCTTACTTAGGACTCTAACCCGGAACTCTTGGGTCGTGTGTCTGCTACGTTGCTCACTACATCACCGGGGTCGATCTTTAATTGTAATTTAAAATTTATGACAAATATAATTCTCATTACAGAATTCATTTTTCATTTTTTTACTAGTGCATCTAATTTTCAATTGTTATAACAAAAATTGCAAAATTTGATTAATGTGAAATAATCTATTTCTTGATTCGCTGTTGTTGGTCTATATTCTAATCATCCGATAGTGGAAACAGAAACAGGTTTCAATTAACCAGCAGGCAAACAATCACTAAACCAAATAATCAAAACCAAAACGTATAACATGTTTCGAGATACATCGCATCGCAACGTTTGAAATTTTGCATGATAGCAAAACGTAAAATGAAATAGTGTTGGTGAGTCATAAACTAGTCTGGTAAATTCGCAAACAAAGCAAGTTCCGGAGGCGAGGCGGTCTACCATAAAAAATGATTGAGTTTACCGGAACTCATGGGGCGCATTGATTTTGAAATATCGTTACGACAAATGCCCCATAAATACAGGCGACGTACCGCAACGCTCGACATTTTCATAGTCATATCCCGTTCTGCGTAATAGCCGGATTGGCCCGTTGCCGTTATAGAGAAAAATGGATACGATGATCGTCTACTCAGATGCAGATGCATATCATGTGCAAATGTGCAATAATAACCATCGGATATTAATATTACTCTACTCTTATTGCATTGTAGATGACCAAATAATAAATAATTTTTATTGTCAAATTTGTCACGGCAGAGTATTACTGACATCAAAATGATATTATTTACGTAGGATAAACGAATTACCTTCATACAAATTCTAAACCATATACTGCTGTGCTGAATTTAAACGTGGGCGGAAAAAGTTGAAGTGGAAGGCCTGCAACTGTTACCATTTATGAAAACATCAATTTGATTCGCGATGCGATATGCTAATAGCAGTTCGGCAAATTAAGGTTCGAGCAATGGCAAACACTGTGGACATTTCTTAAAACCAGGGTCAAAAAATTCTGGGCAATAAGTTAAAAGTGTCAAAGAAATTGGGTCCTCTGGCTTTTGGTAGTTGAACAAAGACATGTTCGTTTCTAGATGTCGTCCGACTTAATGCTCCGTCATAAAGCTGATCTTGATATGTTTATAGACGGATTTTTTTTTTGTTCGTGTTTAAGGGCACGGAGCTACTATGACTATTGTGCAATAGAAGGATTTATTACTATCAATGAAACGTAGGTTTACCATATCAGTCTGAATCAAAGCAACAGACGAAATAGTGGAAAATGAAAACATAGGGACACCAGAAAAGACAATGCATAATGCACAGGTTAATTAAAAAAATTCAAATTGTCACAAACTAGGGGACTAACGTATAACTTTGCAGGAACACTAGTAACATTTCATATTACTTTACAAAAACAATTGCACGTCTATAGTTGCCCTCTCTGTGTTAGGCTGCGAATTTTTCAATCCACCCTTATATGTGTAATTGTGTTGTTGTTGGTATTATGGGCTTACCAGCCAATCAAGCGGTTTACGTCATCGTTTAGGGATTTTTGAAATTTTCTGTATATTCTAAATATATTTCGGTTTCCAGATTTCAACGGAAATATCCATTGTGACCATCCCTGAATCCATTTTGACTAATTTCGTCGTGACGTTTGTACGTACGTACGTATCTCGTATAACTTAAAAACGGGAAGCCGTAGAAAGTTAGAATTTTGTATTTAGGACTGTTATAACATCTAGTTGTGCACCTCCCTTTTTGGTCATTACATAACTTTCGGAAGTGATACTTTACTTGAAGCCTATAATAGATTTAAAAGAAAAATATATTAAAATATAATCCAAAACTTTTCAAAATTGATATATAAACCTTTAATATCAATGGGAATAACATAATAGATTTTAGTTAAAATAGTCTACCCGGAAGAGGTACTTTATTTGAAGCCTACAATAGATTTTAATGAAAAACTGTATTAAAATATAATCCAAAACTTTTCAAATTTGGTATATAGTACTTTTATATCAATGGGAATAACATAATAGATTTTGCTTAAAATAGTATAACCGGAAGTGATACTTTACTTGAAGCTGTTATCAGTTTTTGATTTTAATAATAAATGTTTCAAATAAAAGTTTTAGAGAATTAAATTCTGCGTCGAAAACATTAAGTATGATTAAATTAGCTCTTTGTATAATCGACATATGTAAATATAAAAATTATATACTTTTTGATTTCTGTAATTAAGTTTTTTATAAATTAGGACACAAATACAACAAAGACTTTAATGTCAATGTCAAATTATGTCAAATACGTACAATTTTATGTTGGGTCTGTTATAATACATATTTTAATTATTAACAAAATGTGTAGTGTAACAGGCGTACAAGGAAGTCATGTGGTCTCCACAACAGATATTTTATTATTATTATTATTATGTAATTGAAACCATTAATAGAAATAATTATATTAGGAAATATTATTGTTAAGTAAAATTTTGTTAATTTTTGCAAAATGACGTTTGATTATATTTTTAATTCCTTGTACGGAAGGAAATATTCCATTTTGACCATCCTTGAATCCATTTTGACTAATTTCGTCGTGACGTCTGCATGTACGTATGTACGTATGTGCGTGTACGTACGTACGTATCTCGCATAACTGAAAAACGGGAAGCCGTAGAAAGTTAAAATTTTGTATTTAGGACTGTTATAACATCTAATTGTGCACCTCCCTTTTTGGTCATTACATAACTTTCGGAAGTGGTACTTTACTTTAAGCCTATAATAGATTTTAATGAAAAACTATATTAAAATATAATCCAAAACTTTTCGAATGTGGTATATAAGAATAAATTAGGAAAGAGTGAAAAGATAATGTCAGCCACCGGGATTTGAACACAGACCCACTGTATTTCCGGGACAACGCTCTACCAATTGAGTTATTGCGGACTCCTCCCGTTGGCTCACATTATCTTCCACAAATGTAATGACACTGAAAGATTCTCATTTTTTGAGAATATTCAGCGTCACGTATTGATGTGGGAGTTACGATTAATCACTACATTTAAACATCAGTGACTTGTCATAATTTACTCATGAACCTATCGGTATAAATATTGAAATGAACGTAGAGTGTTCAGCCTATTTATTCTAAATAAATTATACCCAAATCATTCAAGCAGCCAATGCACGTCATCACTTAGTGTAAAAACCTTAATGCATTAAAATCACTAATAGTGAAAAATGAAATAAAATTTTAATCATTTTTAACCGTCAAAAAATGTATAGCCTTATATAATTAGTATTAAGTCTAGCGAAAACTCGGCTACGCCGAGTATTCCCTAGGGCTCCGCCGATAGTGTTTTATAACAGTTTTACGTATGTCCAATCCGTCTAGGAACAATTTAAACGCAAAGTGCTACCGCTAAGAGTCTTTCAAAATATTTTTTTCCCGCCCACCCAAACAGCCCACTCAACCTGCCCACTCAAACTACTCACGCAACCTGCCCAAGCAATATGCCCACCCAAACGACCCACGCAACCTACCCACCCAAAATGCCCACGCAACCTGCCCACCCAAACTGCCCACGCAACCTGCCCACCCAAAATGCCCACGCAACCTGCCCACCCAACCTGTCCACGTAACCTGTCCACCCAAAATGCCCACGCAACCTGCCCACTCAAACTGCCTACGCAACTTGCCCACCCAAAAGCCGATCGAGCTGTCAAAATTTTGACATTTATGCATGACAGCCCTCGACGATACCTCTTATTTGATACCAAACACGACATGGTTCTGACAACTTTAAGCAAAAAACAAAAGCCGATCGAGCTGTCAATTTTTTGACATTTCTCCATGACAGCCCTTGACGTTACCTTTCATTTGATACCAAACCCGACATGGTTCTGACAACTTTAAGCAAAAAACAAAAGCCGATCGAGCTGTCAAATTTTTGACATTTCCGCATGGCAGCCCTTGACGATACCTATCATTTGATACCAAATTCGACATAGTTCTGACAACTTTAAGCAAAAAACAAAAGCCGATCGGGCTGTCAAATTTTTGACATTTCTGCATGGCAGCCCTTGATGATATCTCTCATTTGATACCAAACACGACATGTTTCTGACAATTTTAAGCAAAAAACAAAAGCCGATCGAGCTGTCAAATTCTTGACATTGGAATATTTGTTTTTTACTTAGTTACTTATGGGATGTGTGGCAACACTTTGGAAATGCGCATGAATCACGGACATGAGCCTTCAAAAATTATAATTTTAAATATAATGTTTTAGGCTTTTTAAACTACTATGGAATATCCGCCCATTGCCATAATGTATGTTTATGAACTTAACTTTTTTCAAAATGTCCTTATTTTACAAATAATTCCATTTAAATGTTCTGATTGACATGTCAAAGAAACGTTCTTCGTCTTAAATTTTTCAAAGAAGACTTAATTTTTGATTTCAAATTGTTACAAAAAGCCAAAATACGACCTTTAAAAATATTTTACCTAAAAACTATGCACTGTACAGAAAAATGACCTATTACCAGGAAATCAAGTTGAGTTATTCTCTACGTCCCAGAAAAATTTTCATTAAAATCACTCGCACCGTTTAAGCTGTAAAAATTTTCGCGATCGTCGAGATGAATTCAATATATATATATATATATATATATATATATATATATATATATATATATATATATATACTAGCTGATCCGTCCCGGCTTCGCACGGGTAAAGCTAGAATAACGATTAGCTACACGTGTACCAGTAATTTTTCACATTTACACTGCCCACCCGAACCCCGCACTGCACCTAACAGCACCCTTTTCTAAACATGTCTCGGTTACTTTTCTTTATGTACATTAGATGCAAGCTATCTCTCCGACAAATATCGAAAATCTGCTAACGGTTAAAACATAACTATAGATAAAAAAAAAATATTGAAATCATCCCCTATTGTACCGCCTTGAGGGATTATTTTTCAGAAACGCTAAACACTCTTTATTTCTTACCAAAAGCACAAATAAATAACTATTATATCCCTAACTTGGGAAATGATGGGTTCTCCATGCAAACTTTCATCCCCTATTTCACCCCCTTCAAGTTCTATTTTCGCGACGAAAGGTAGCCTATGTCCTTCTCCAGGATCCAGTCTATCACTATGCCAAAATTTATCAAAATTGGTTCAGCGGTTTAGGCGTGAAAACGTAACAGACAGACAGACATACAGACAGACAGAGTTACTTTCACATTTATTATATTAGTATCTTCCCCAAATTTAATGTGGAAGATAATGTGAGCCAACGGGAGTCCGCCATAGCTCAATTGGTAGAGCGTTGTCCCGGCAAGACAGTGGGTCTGGGTTCAAATCCCGGTGGCTGACATTATCTTTTCATACTTTCTTAATTTATTTAGAATAAATAGTCTCAATACTCCACGTTCATTTCAATATTTGTACCGATAGGTTCATGAATAAATTATGACAAGTCACTGATGTTTAAATGTAGTGGTTAATCATAACCCCACATCAATACGTGACGCTGAGTATTCTCAAAAATTGAGAATCTTTCAGTCTCATTACATTTGTGGAAAATAATGTGAGCCAACGGGAGGAGTCCGCCATAGCTCAATTGGTAGATCGTTGTCCCGAAAAGACAGTGGGTCTGGGTTCAAATCCCGGTGGCTGACATTATCTTTTCACTCTTTCCTAATTTATTTAGAATAAATAGGCTGAACACTCCACGTTCATTTTTGGTATATAAGACTTTTATATCAATGGGAATAATATAATTGATTTTAGTTAAAATGGTTTGTCCGGAAGTGGTACTTTACTTGTAGCCTATAATAGATTTTAATGAAAAACTATATTAAAATATTATCCAAAACTTTTCAAATTTGGTATATAATACTTTTATATCAATGGGAATAACATAATAGATTTTAGTTAAAATGGTCTAACCGGAAGTGGTACTTTATTTGAAGCCTGTAACAGATTTTAATGAAAAACTCTATTAAAATATAATCCAAAACTTTTCAAATTTGGTATATAGTACTTTTATATCAATGGGAATAACATAATAGATTTTGCTTAAAATAGTATAACCGGAAGTGATACTTTACTTGAAGCTGTTATCAGTTTTTGATTTTAATAATAAATGTTTCAAATAAAAGTTTTAGAGAATTAAATTCTGCGTCGAAAACATTAAGTATGATTAAATTAGCTCTTTGTATAATCGACATATGTAAATAATAATAATAATAATAATAAATACCTTTATTGGCGAATATTCAGCAATAGCTGTTCTTCCATATTAACCTTACATCAAAAATGTTAATACATGAAAAGAAATATAAAAAAAATATATATACATAGCGAATGGACAGTTATATAATTAATCTGAATTAGAAACGAGAAACTAAAATAAGCAATCAATACAGAATAAAATAATACAGTGGAAATGAACATAAGGATTTCAAAGGAGTGATATGTCATTTTGTAGTAATAATTTTTTTACATTTTTAGCGAATGTAACAGGTTTCAGAGAAATGAGTGTGGATGAAATTTTATTAAGAGTCGTTGGGATAGTGTAAGAAAATGAGCGTTTGTACAATGCAGAATTAAACTTTTGGATGTGATATTGCAAATTATTCCTTAAGTTACGGTTATGATGATATGTACGCATAGTTAATTTATTATAAAGATAAGAGGGAGATTTGTTTTGAATTACGCGATGTGCCAAAGAAGCTATATGCAAAAATCTAGTCTGTTTCATGTCTAACCAACTGAGCTCTTTTAAATAAGGCGAAACGTGTTCACGTCTTTGCAAACCATAAATGAATCTAACACAGCAGTTCTGCACTTTTTGAATTCTGTTGGCATCAAATAGAGTGATGTGTGGTCCATAAACTGTGTCACAATAATTGAATATAGATAATACAAGACTACTGGATAGAATCATACGGTTATGTTTTGACAAGATGAACCTATTCATATAGAGGTTCTTTAGAGCAAGATAAGCCTTCTTTAACAACAAGGTTACGTATTCAGTAAACCTGAGCTTGTGATCTATAAGTAATCCTAGATTTCTTGTGGAGTTTGAAATGTTGATATTGGTCTTATTTATTTTAATGGTGATAGCATTATTTGATAGCAACTCTTTTCTTTTAATCTCATTTCCAAACAACATAACATTAGACTTGGATTCATTTAGGTGCAAACAATGATTATTGCAAAATTCAGTTAATGCGTCCAAGTCCGCATTCATGTTGTCAACGGCAGTATTAGTCTTACTTGAGTCAAATGATAGATATAATTGCGTGTCATCAGCGTACATATGAATTTTACAAAAGCTTATACTCTTATTCAAATCGAACACATATATTGAAAATAGAAGCGGCCCTAAAATAGAGCCTTGAGGCACACCTTTAAAAATAGAAACATGATTTGAATTATTTTCATTAATATTAACTACTTGTGAGCGATTATTTAAGTAACTTCTTATGAATTCGATGCTGTTATCATTAAAACCTATGTAATGCAATTTAGCGAGCAGAAGCTCGTGATTCAATGTATCGAAGGCCTTGCTGAAATCTAGGAGAGCCAAAAGTACCAAACGCTTATTGTCCAGTTCATTCACAATATCATCCAGGATGTGTTGCAATGCAGATGTTGTACTGTAACCTCGCCGAAACCCAGATTGAATTTCTGGAAGTATACTATAATTATTTAAATATTCTATAATTTGGGAGTGAGCAACTTTTTCAAGAATTTTCGAAAGAGTGGGGAGTATACTAATAGGTCTTAAGTCGTTAAAAGACGTGGGCATTTTAATTTTAGCAATAGGTTTGATTACAGCTTGCTTCCACATATCAGGTACTTTATTTTGCAAAAGACATTCATTTATCAAGTGTGTAAGCTGCGGTGCAACATAAGGAAATAATATTCTTAGCATGCTAAGATTTAGGCCATCAAGTCCCATGGAATTTGATTTTAATGAATGAAATATTTTCGATACATCAGATTCAGAAACTGGAGAAAAAGAAAAGGAAGTATTATTAAGTGAAAAGCGATGAGTTTGATAAAATTGCAATGTTTTCTTGTCTGGTTCAGATAAAGGAACAGAGTTAATGAAATGTGCGTTCATTGCATTTGCATTACATAAATTGCTAGGAATAATTTTTTTGGGAACAGCATTGAATTCCTTAAAAGTGTTCCATAGGTTATTGTTACCAGTGTTTTTTAATTTAAATTCAAAATATGCTTTCTTTTCCCTCTTTAGCGCCTCAGTAGTATAATTTCTTAAGCTTTTGTAATAATTCCAATGCGCTTGCGACTTAGTTCTTTTAAATTGTAATAATGCATTATTTCTGTGCTTCATCATTATTCGTATAACATCCGTCATCCATGGTGACGGAGTGTAACGAGTTTTGATTGTTTTTATCGGTGCATACTCATCAAATAAACCCAAAATAATGCTGTTGAAGATATGCAATTTACTATTAAGATCGCGACAGGAGAAAAAGTGTTGCCAATCAAAACTGCTTAAACTACCAATAAGATTATCAATATCAACATTTTTTAGGTCACGAAACCGCTTAATTTGAGGTCTCTGTTTATTTTCAGAACTCAATTTTAGTTTACAGGAAATAGATCTGTGGTCAGTTACTTGATGCATGTCTGTTACAGTAATTTCAGAACAAATCTCACTGGAGGAAGTAATTAATACATCTAAGAGCGTTTCAGAGTGTGACGTTATACGTGTGGGTTCCGAGATAAGTTGAGATAAATCAAATTCATTGAGTAGTGAGTTGAAGAGTTTGACAGAATTACTATTTAATGAAAGTAAATCTATGTTAATATCACCAACACAAACGATATAATTGGCCTCAGTAAAAATTGAGGAAATAGAAGTTTCTAAAGAACTAATAAAATCAATATATGAAGCTTTGGGTGGTCGATATATCACTCCAAGAATAAGTTTAATACTACCCAAACATATTTTGATCCAATATTGTTCCATATGAGCACTATGAATGTTGATATCATTGAGAATAGATATCTTATCAAACAAATGCGACTTACAATAAAAACCCACTCCACCCCCACGACTCGATACTCTGTCGTTACTAACTAATACATAGTTCGGTATAGAAAAATCATTACTATTTTCATTCAGCCACGTTTCAGTAACAGCAAAAATGTCAAAGTCGTTACTACCAATGAAATCCTTAAATTCAATGAAATGTGTGCCTAGTGATCTAATATTCACATGTCCTAAATGAAACATAATTATAATTAAAAGTCGAAAACACGGTGTATTGTAAACGTACTAAAACTACAAGTTAAAATTCAGCTGAGAATATGGAGAGGTCATTGTTCTGATCGCTAGACACAAACAAGTATAGAAATGACAAGTTTTGTACAAATAATACAGAATATATCAAAATGTGAATACGAGAATTGATTCTCAAAGCAAATAGTAAAAATATTATAACTATATTTTTGATAAAAGTTTAAATAAATGTGCTATTTTGTTTATATTATATTTCTGTACGTTAATATATTCAAGAATTTATTATTTTGCTTTATATTTTGGCAAAAAAAAAAAAATCCTTAATTAATACTTAAAAACTAAATCAGAAACTAAGTTTCCAAATACAATTAAACAGAGGAACATATAGTATTCATGTGTGTGCAAAATTTATTATACATAGATAGGTTAACTTTAAATTAGTTTACTAAAGTCGGAATAGGTCGATATTTTATGTATTTTATTGTCTATTTTAATACATATAACACCATCACGTGACCAAGTATTTTTAACCCCGAACTTTTTCTTAGCTTCATTTATTAAATTTAATCTGTTGCGCGTAAGGTCTTCCCGAATTATAATACCCGTGTTTTTTAATTTGCTTTTTTTTGCAAAAACTGATGCACGATCATTGTACCTGCAAAACTTTACAATAAGGGGTCTGCACTTATCTTTGGATGGCTTCCCTATTCGATGTGAACGGTCTATGGCTGTTGGCTCCAGATGAAGTTGGAGTTTCTCCTCACACAGCTGCAGGACGAGGGCGTCGGTAGATTCATTCATCTTCTCCGGAACTCCAAACAGGCGTAAACAGTTTCGCCTGCTGTACTGCTGAAGAGTGTCTATTTCCTGGGCCATAGACTCAATCTGCTTGTCTTTCTGCTGAAGCTGAGTTTGCAAATTCTTAATTTCCTTGCTCAGGCCAGAAATTTCGGCTCTGAAAACTGCTTCCACTTTCTCGGAGATTTGAGCCACTATTTTTTTTATAAAATCATCACTGACGTCGTCAATGCTGACTTTGACGTTGGCAGAGGGTTCTTTTGCAGGTTGTGCGCGAGGCATGACGAATTATTTAAGAAAAGGTAAAAGAAACTGCTGAGATAAACTGCTGTTAAGCACACACACAATAGGCACGTCTAGTCTGCTCGAGCGTTCATATCACTATCGACACAAATATAAAAATTATATACTTTTTGATTTCTGTAATTAAGTTTTTTATAAATTAGGACACAAATACAACAAAGACTTTAATGTCAATGTCAAATTATGTCAAATACGTACAATTTTATGTTGGGTCTGTTATAATACATATTTTAATTATTAACAAAATATGTACATTTAGTGTAACTGGCGTACAAGGAAGTGATGTCGTGTCCACATCAGATATTTTACTTCCTTTTACGAAGTAAAGGAAGTATTGTAATCGCGAAAAATTTCGGTTTCTAGATTTCAACGGAAATATCCGTTTTGACCATCCTTGAATCCATTTTGATTAATTTCGTCGTGACGTCTGTACGGACGTACGTATCTCGCATAACTGAAAAACGGGAAGCCGTAGAAAGTTAAAATTTTGTATTTAGGACTGTTATAACATCTAGTTGTGCACCGCTTTTTTTGGTCATTACATAACTTTTGAAAGTGGTACTTTACTTGAAGCCTACAATAGATTTTAATGAAAAACTGTAGTAAAATATATTCCAATAGAGCACTGCACGGTCCAAATTTTTGAGGCTCGGCCCACCCGAAGCCCGATAACTTTTAAGCCCGGCCCGATTAAGCACGAGTTTTTTAAAGAAATATAAAGTTCGGCTTGACCCGGTCCACCGATTAAAATAGCCCGTCCGCCGTTCACTTTAAGAGCCCGGCCCGGCCAGGCCCATTCGTTTAAAAAGCCCGGTCCGCCCAGGCTCGTATATTTTAAAAAGCCCGATCCGGCCTGGCCCGTTCATTCAAAAGCCCGATTCAGCCCGGCCCGACCAGACCCGTCCTTTTTACATGACTTGACTCTACTCAGTACAAAAATTATTTAAATTGCGCTAGCCAAAGTATCTAATAAATTTTTCCTATAAATATGATTTTGGATTAATTTTCTCCACAAAGTCGTTAAGTGCTGTTTTATTTATTAATTAATAATAAGTATTTATAGTAATAATTAGTAAATTTATTATAATGTGCCATATTGTGCAAACCAAAGAGAATTAAGTTTTGAAAATATTTTATACTTATATAATAAAACAGATTTGGCAAGCACTAAACATCCCTGCATTTATTTTTTGTTAAATACGTAGGTACCTAAATACATATCGTCGGGTGAGTTCTTATTTAAGACATATCCAAATATTACAAGTCTGGGAATTTAACTTCAAAGTTTAAAAAATTAAATAAGTCGATTTAAAGACATTTATTTAAAAATTATTTATTTTAAACTATTAACGTACTAATAACTATTATTTCTACAAAATTTTGTTTGATTATTCCTATACGTTTCTGAAAAAAAAGATATTTTAGTTTTGGATATGGAACAAAAAGTAAGCTTTTTGGAATTTTCTGTAAAAATATGTGGGCCATGTCCTACAAAAAAACATAAATTGTATGTGGTTGACGGAAATTAACAATTTATTTTGGTAACTTCTAGTTTATTTAACATAAATACAATTGTTTTATATAAATAGGTACATGAAAAACAAAATAAACAATAATTATTATTCTCGGTGTTATAAGAAAACATAAAAAAAGTTAAATTCTATTTAAAATTATTTTAATATTACTAATTATAGTATATTATAATCTAACAAACAAGGAAATATTTTATATATAATATAAAAATATAACTTTTTGAGTGTTAAGAACCTGATAACACTGCCTCGTAGAATACTTTATCTATTTCTGGCATGTATGGGTACATAGATTTTATGTCTTTTATTTTTAAGGTGTCAATATTATTTACTTTAGATTTAAGTACCTGAAGTTTTGGTAAATCATTCCAAATTGTACTGCTTGTCTTCGATTTTCTGGTTGGAGTATTTTTAATTAATCGAATTATTTGCAAATCTTCATTAAAATTGTGTCTACATTCGATATGATTTTGATCGTTTTTATTGTATTTTAAATGTTTAACTTTTGTATATGCGACATTATTGAATAGTAGATATTTACAAAGAGCTTGATAATCAAAGAAGTCTGTTTTATTCAACTGAATTATTTTCAACTTTGCTTTTCTGTCTGGAATATCCGTCAACGCACGCAATAAAGAAATTGGACTGTAGATTTCTCTTCTCCGCAAGAAAAATTCTATTTTACTGTGTATCGCATCAACTTCTTGAATCAAACTATGTCCTGGTTCGGAAAATTTTTGTTCTATTGACTGAATTTTATGATCATCCTTATTTAAGAAGTCTTTTAACGCTATTGTCATTATGCTATTTCTGTTCTGTGGAACGCAAGAATCGGACCATAAAATAAGTTTAGTTAATTTTGGATTGTCTTTAACAATATTCCTTAATATTTTTATTAATACGCTTGCTAGATGGTTGGCAGCTCGACCTGATATTGCTTGATGCCAAATACCACAATAAGTTACACCATTGACTGAACAATGTGCTGTCAAGTTGTAAACATTAAATTTTCTTTTATAAAAAAAGTTCGAAACTTGAGCAGTTGGAAGTGCAAACACGTTTTGCAAATCAAAACAAACAATTGCTGTATTTTCATGACCTTTGCAATATAATTTTCTATCTTTGTCTCTTTCTTCTTTACCTACTATTTTATTACTCGAATGACGTTCTATCGCATTTATATCTTGTTCTGTAATATTACCTTTCAAAATTTTCATACGTTCACAAAAGTCGCACCTATCCTTTTTAGGTATTAATGGTGATAAATTAAATTCGGTGTTGAATATGTGCCTATATTTAGATAGTTTAACTGGATTATTATTGAAAACAAATTTACTTTTAATATATAAATCATACATAATTTGAACATTAAGTTTTGGGTCTAGATATTTTCTTTTCGAATCAGAACGGCAGTAATGGGAATCCATTACTGGAAAAGAATTGATATGTTCTCTAACTCCGTTAAGAATATCATCCGAAATACTATTTTTGGAAAATTTACCCTTAGTTGGTGTTATTGCTACACCTGTGGAGGCTTGATAATGGTGTTTAAAAAAATAATAAATACGTGCTTTGGTTATATTCAGTGTAGTCAGAAAAAATTCCCTACATACACGAATACGCTCGTCATTAATTTCAAAATGATACTGATATACATTGGATTTCCTACTCTTAACAGCTAATGTCCTTTTTCTATTTGGTGTTTGTCTGTTTATAAATTTTGCATAAAAATGCAATTTTTTCTCCTCTGTAAGTGACCAAAATCTTTTAAATATATTCTGTCTTTCATTCTCATTAATAGAACTTGTACATTTTAAGTAACACTTTGGTAAACACAAACTTTTACTCTGTTTGGCAGGGTATTTTTTTCCTTTCTCATTTTCATATTCTTTACCTTGCTCCCTATTTACTTTCTTGATATTTTTTTTCCATTTATCTGAATTTCTCATACGCTTTTTTGGTTTTTTGGTCGGCGTGTCTTCCAACACTGGTAGCGATTCTAATACTTGCGGCGATTTTACTATCGATGATGCTTCTAATAATGCTGCTGATTCTTCATATTCTGATTCGTTTTGATAATTTGAAGTTTCACTGTTAGTAACATTAAAATCAGGATCTTTTATGGATTTGTCACTGTCGAAGTGAATTTCATTACTTGGGCCTTCATTCCAAAAAGTATTATCATAAAGTAGATCGTTCAATTCTTCTGGTAACATAGGCGCAGGCGATTCGTCATCAAAAAGTCGTCTTTTCACAGGGCGATTAATATTCATGATTTTATTCTACATAATTATTTTCATTTAATTAATAATAAAATAATATCAAATACTTCAGTAACAATGATAATTTACATACCTTATAATCACGTATTATACACAATTAATACGAGTAATTCTGACGTATATGCAATTATTGCTTTAATTTTGAGGTTATATAGGTGTTGCGTCTTGCTGGATATAGCTCATTTAAATGGTTGGTTGAAATTGTCGTAGGATATGGAACAAAATGGAACTATGAATGCGTCGTTTCATTGGCTATTGGACATGGAACAAAAAAGAATTAAGAATTAAGGAAAAAAAGCGGATATAGAAGATTTCGGAATTATGTATCTCAAATTTGATTAATAATTAATATATAATTTTAAATTGTATTATAAGTAAAAAAATCACCGATTTCACCTGTACTCATAACTAAAAAAAACCCAAAATGGTCTATAGACCAAATAAGAACTCACCCGACGATATTTACTAATGCTGGTAACTGAATTAGGTAAGTTCTTTAGCATATAACTATTGTTCCAATATAGGCATTATCAGTATGCGATAAATAATTATTTAACTATCAAGTGTGTTAGTTACAATATATTTCCGTTGACCATATTTCACTGAATTGGAAAATCTTATTTTATTCATGACAAAAAAAAAAAAATTGTTCGTAACGTTTGACACATAAGTTAATTCTTCATCAATAGTTATGTGGTATCTATGGTTGCCCACTGAAATCGTTTATTAATAAAAATCATGCATTTATTGAGTAAAAAAACCAGGTCGGCCCGGTCCAATCCCATCAAAAAAACCAGCCTGGCCCGATACAACACTTGTAGCTCGGCCCGACCCAAGCCCCTCACAATTTAGGTCCGGCCCGGCTCGAGCCCAGCACAGTTGAAGCCCGGCTCGGCTCGAAGACAGATGATAATCAAGAAATTTTGGCCCGGCCCGGCCAGTTTGCGGCCCACTCGAGCCGAGCCGGGCCTTGCAGTGCTCTACATTCCAAAACTTTTCAAATTTGGTACCTATATAAAACTTTTATATCACTGGGAATAACATAATAGATTTTAGTTAAAATGGTCTAACCGGAAGTGGTACTTTACTTGAAGCCTGCAATAGATTTTAATGAAAAACTATATTAAAATATAATCCAGAACTTTTCAAATTTGGTATATAATACATTCATATCGATGGGAACAACATAATAGATTTTGGTTAAAATAGTCTAACCGGAAGTGATACTTTATATGACGCTGTTATCAGTTTTTCTTAAAAAAAATGGTGTTATTTTGATTTTAGAAATAAATGCTTCAAATAAAAGTTTTAGAGAATTAAATTCTGTGTCTAAAACATCAAGTATGATTAAATTAGTTATTTGATTGCTTTGATTGATTAAGTTTGCTATGGATTAGCTAACAAAGAAATAAAAAAAATTAATATCATTGTTAGTAGGTCTTTATATGATCTGTGAATGTCAAATTATGTTAAATACGTGCAATTTTATTGTTAGGTCTGTTATAATACATATTTTAATTATTAACAAAATATGTAACAGTGTAACAGGCGTACAAGGAAGTCATGTGGTGTCCACATCAGATATTTTTTTTTCGTTTTCCAAGCGACTGCGTCTTTAGACTTATTTTCTATTATGTCTTTATGCGCCAAAATAAGGTCAATTAAAAGTACAATTTCTTTTTTTTGTAAAATTTACAGGTCGTTTTGTTTCGCTCATTTTACTATCTTGTCAAACTATATTTTATGACAGTAACAGAAATGACAACACGAATTGAAAAAAAAAATAGTAACCAAGGTTTTTGGTTTGTTTTATAAATAATGTGAATATATTCATTTCTGATATAACTACCAACATTAAATTTAGTTCATTCATTTGTCGAGTAACTACCAAACAGATACATAACGATTGAAAGACGAATTTATTTACTTGACAGATTTTACCAGACAGGTAACGTTACTCGGCAAGTAGTTACTTGACAGATTTACCGGGAGATTGAAATACCGGACCTTAGACGAACAACATGGAAAAACATACATACATACATACTTCAACCATAGAATATTCATAGCTAAAGTACGACCAGTAGCGGATTTAATTTTCATGGGGCCCGAGGCGTTAAACATTTATAGGGTCCCACTAAAGTCAATTATGCATCTTGTTCCATTGTTACAACCATTGTTTTCATCCGTTAAATTTAATAAATCTTGCATTTTTGCTGTTTGAAACAAATGATAATGAACATACAATAGGGACAAAAAAAATGAACATCACCATTGAAAAAAGACTTAGAAATTGCAAACCATAATCCAGTATTTTACCATACATGTATGTTATTTGCAAAAATGAAAACTGCAAAATTTAAATTTTTTATTTGTCTATTTCTAGTAACCCATGATTTTTTTTTTTTTTTCGAATAAACTAAACATTATTAAATTGACCTCCTAATGGATCAACTCTTGTGTAATTTAATTGACTTCATATCTTTTCTGGTTCTCGAAATCCTGGACACCAGTATATATTTAGGTCCGGTATTTCAATCTCCTGGTAACTCTGTCAAGTAACTACTTGCCGAGTAACGTTACCTGTCTAGTAAGATTCCCTGCTAGTAAGATCTGTCAAGTAAATAATTCCGTGTTTTAATCGTTATTTATCTGTTTGGTAGTTACTGGACAGATCAATGAAGTAAATTTAATGTTGGTAATTATGCGAGAAATGAATATATTCACGTCATTTATAAAAAAAATAAATAAAAAGCTTGGTTACTATTTATTTTTTTCAATTCGTGTTGTCATTTCTGTCATCGTCTGTTATAAAATATAGTTTGGCAAGATAGCAAAAATGAGCGACAGAAAATGATCTGTATATTTTACAAAAAAAGAAATTTGCTTTTAATTGACCTTATTTTGGCGCATAAAGACGTAGAAAATAAGACTACAGTCACATTGAAAACTAAGGAAAAAATGACTTAAAATTGAAAATTATGTAATTGTAAAAGCGGACTAGTTGCAAGAAATGAAAAAACATTGAAATAAAATATGAGGGTATTAAAAAGGATTTAAAAATACAATTAGCCCAAAATAAAAAACAAATGTTTATGACGAGGGGTGGTCCAAAAACTGAAATTGATTTGGCAGTGAATTTTGATAAACGAAATATCATGTAAAAATCCAAAATATCCCATTTTTCAAAGTGATCAACCCTTTCCCTTATTATGTTCGTCCTAAAAATAAAAAATCAACAATCTCCTCATCGTCATCTTCTATAATATTTTCTATATCAGAATCCATTCTACCGTCTGACTTTCAATTAATAATTGTTTGACGTTTCTGTAAGTTAAGTCGTTATTGGTCACTTCAAGTAGTACCATACTGTTACTGTGATATAACAGGACTACTTTTTTTTACTCTAAGCATACTAGTACTACTTCTGCTACTTCTTTGATTGCTGCAATCATGTTGTCATTTAATTCCGAGGCGTCAGAACTATTGCAATAAATGTAAGGTGAAACACTCATCAATTTCGAGAAAAGTGCTGCATTTTGTTCACAAAAGCTAAAATTAATTGAGTATTCTATTTTATTTTTCTCTGGGATTTTTTGAGCTTGTTTATAATCGTTTGAAAAGACAGAGAATGAACAAATATTGTGACCCGACCCGGCTGTTCAATAATAGGTACTATTTCAAAGTTTATAACATTTTCAATCGTTAATAAATCTGCCCATACAAGATTAATTGTACTACAACCATTTCGACTAACATAAGTATACACACCTGGAAAATCTCCTATGGTCCGACCGTTTAGCATATATAAGCCTTGTAGCTCCATAATCTCCGTGAATTTTCTACCTCTGTAGTCGACTTCCTTATGAATTGAGACCCTGTTTTCATAAACCCTTGGATTCGAAAAAGCACTGACCAAACATTGATTTAATTGTCCGACCTTAGCGTTGAAATCACCAAGCATGATGATTTTGGTGTTCAATGAGATACTACCTAAAATACAATCTAGTGAATCTTCTAGTAATCTTAAAGAAGTATTATTATCTAAGGAAGGTTTCAAATAAAAAGATCCAATTAAGTAACTATCTGACTTTGTACACAACTGTAAAATTAACCAATGATTACATGATTCTATAACTTTGATATCTCAGAAATAATTATTTTCGCATAAGATAATTAGTCCACCGCTAGCACGTCCGTTACTTTTATTTTTGACTGCAACAACTTGAAAAATATTATGTTCATACTTTTTTAAAAAAATTAGGTAAAGAATTTATTTCGTGGGTAAGCCACGTTTCACAAAGGCAAATAATATCGGCTACCAACAAATGATCTATTGTTTCATAATATAAATTGAAAAGATTGTTGAAGCCACTTAGATTCCAAAATATAATCTTTAAATTATTTGCAGAAGACTTTTTGACAAAAGTAAAATTAGAATTACTTATCTTACGGGAAACATATTGGGACGATGGTGCGACGTCAGGAGCTGCGTTCAAGGCTTTCGTTAACAAGAAAGAGGTTTTCGATTGTATTCTGTCTCTCCGCAGGTCTAACATATTCCTTCGAAAAATGTTTAGGGTTCTTTGGGGGTGGTTTGAGTGGTGAATCATCCGACGATTTGCTGTTCCTTGGTCGTTTTTCAACAGGTCTACCGTCAATAAATAGTTTGTTTCCTACTAGCCTGACGGACTTTCCCTCGGCTTTTTTTCTTTCATTATTTTTAGTGTTGCCGGAAGTCGAGACGAGACGAGACTTGGGGTCGGTCTTGTCTTGATCTTGACTTGGTCTCGACTAGAGTGGTCTCGTCTTGGTCTTGTCGAGACGAGACTTGATGTCAGTCTCGTCTCGTCTCGAGTCTCGACAAGACTCTCGACTTTGCTTCCATTAACAATTTTTGTATAATCGCATCTAATAGTACATAAAAGTCTAAGAACAGCAGTACAATCGCGATTCAAATATTCCAAATAATATTTGAGATATTTATTAATAAGTTTTCTACGAATATCATCAACTTGATAATTGAGCTCTTGAAATAATTAATATGGAAATATACGTATATATCGAGTGTTGTTTCTCATTACTAAACATAAAATATATAATTTCAATTCCTTAGCTACAGAATTATTAGCAATAGTTAAACAGTTATGTATATGTTTAAAATGAAGCAGTAGGTAAATAGACAAAAATCTCCAAAAGAGTAACTTCTTCCGCTATTTTTTTATATTTTAATAATTAAATGTTAAATAGGCAGATAATAAAACTAGCCTTTCATGTATCCTCTGGTACGCGTACCACAGGTTGAGAAGCTCTGCTTTATTTCAAAAGTTTGCGCTTGCCCCCCCTGAGAAAATTAAAATACATTGTATAAATACCTAATTCATTCATATGAAAAAATTGAAAACAATAATCAACGTTGACTTAAAGCCTTAAAGGAAATGTAAATATAAAAGTCGTAATGTACAAGCCCTTCTTAACAATTTCCTTAAAACTTTGTATGCACAAATGTGTAAAACAAACTGTTTTTCCTAATCCCTAATACAACATAATATAAAAAAAATTGGGTAAAAAATAACAATAACAACCACTTTTAGACATCTGCTAGTATTAAAAGTAGGTAGGTTTGGGCCATCCCAAATCCAAATATTACAAAATACAATACTTTAGTCAATCTAACAATTTTGCATATAAAACCATGTAATAAAGAAAAGTATAAACGTATGATACAAGAATTAAATGAAACATAACATAGACAATTTTATGAGGAATCATTATTATGGTTTCATAAGTGGAAAGAGAAACCTCTTGAGAAAGAAATACCATATGAAGAATTATTAGATATCTCCAAAAAATTCTATCCTTTTTTACTCCATGCCTTGTTTTTATTTTTAACTCTACCTTCTACAACATGTAAAAGAAGTTTTAGTACATAAAAAAACTATTGTGGCTATCACAAGACCTTCCGTCAATTTGTTGTATTTTGTAGAAATCCCACATCAAAAGTTCCCTAGAAAATATTCTATATATTCAATAAAATTGTACATGAACATATACTATTTTTTACAAATTCCATACCGAAAGTTCCTTGGAAAAAATTCTATAAATGCAATAAAATTATAACACGAACAATCATTATGTAAATTGTACTTGACACTGAAATCTGTCAATTACAATTTTTTGAATATATCAGCTGTTTCCATGATTATAGTAAAGCTGACTGATTTTTGAAAGTTAATCTATTTATAATTCGTTAAACCGTAAAACCGTTATTATTAAAGTTTCTTAGTTACTAATTTTATAAATTTAATAATAAAAATAATAATAATACTTTTATTTGTTTCAAAGACAAGTCTTTATACAAAGAGATTGACAACTATTTTCGAGTTGACATAAGAAATATTTATGTACATATATATTCATGTAAGAAACATAACAATGATTTAAATTATAACAGAATACAATAAATGAACATAATATAATAAACATATACACACATATGCAGTAAATAGTATTCTTGAAGTTGAAAGACATCTGACATTGCATAACAATTTTATCCCTTTCTTGAATAAAAAAAAAAACATAAGAAAAATGATATTACAGTAAAACTGTATACTGAAGAAAACAGATGCAATGTATAAGAGTAATAATTAATAATAGCTTATTCGTAAATAAATATACATGAAAAAAACAAAAAGTAATAATCTAATATTACATATGAGAGCAAATGAATCAAGTTTTTCTCATTTTTTTTAAATAAATATACATAAAGAAAATATAACAATGAAATTGTATAATAAAAAAATGCGATGCATCAATAACCTGATATAACAGAGTAAGGGATGAAGTGGTCTCTATAAATGGAAATATTTATTAATTTCTATTCGTTAATTACGAAGCTTCTTAGTTTTAGTGCATTTATCGTATAATAGAATACATTACTTGCTTGCTTGGTTTCATTAATTTGGATTAATTGGGGTATGGTTACGTTTTCCTTTAGGTAGTATGAGCGTATGGGATTGAAGATAGGGCATCGTATGTAAAAATGATTTAGATCTTCATTTTCATTTAGGTTGCATATGGTGCATATTTTTGTAGCATCTAGACTGTACCTAATGCCGTTATATATAATTGTTAGACCATTTTTGTTGCTCAGCCTTATTTGAGCTATTATTCGAGTTTTATGAATCGTGATGTTCATGCTCAAATATTTTTCTGGGTTTATGTCTATTGTGGTTAAGCTGTAGAAACTGGAAAATTCAGAGTTTTTAGCTCTGTCCATATCTTTATCCCAATTTTTGGAAGTAATTTTATCCGTTATGGCTTTAATATCATTTCTATTTATGGACTGTCTATCCCATATATGGACCATATTTAGTTGTTCAAGCATTTGTTTTATTTGGGTAGCCCAGTTAAATTCACTTTTATTACTTTCTGTTGAGTCTAGGTGTAATAAGCGATTATATATCAATTTCGGATAGCGGGAGTTGTCCATAAGAAGTATTTTCATCCACCACGTTAGAATTTTTTTCCACACTACTGCTTCGCAGTGTTCTGTTCCAGTTTCAAGTCTAATAAGATAACTTGGAGTATTTCTTGGTATTAACAATATACTTTTTATGTGTTTAATTTGGCTCACTTCTATTTGGTTAGTGAATCTTGGTCCCCATGTTTCCGCACCATACATAACTGTAGCGTGAAGAATTGTTTTCATTAGCTTGCTTTTTTCTGGCCAGTTCGCTGACTTGCCACTACACAGAATATTTTTTATTTTTGCTGAAGCTATTATTGCTTTTTTAGAGTTTTCCTTTGCAGTCTCTAGAAATTTTCCTGATGAGGAGAACGTGACTCCAAGATACGGGAAATAATTTACAATTTCTATTACTTTATTGTTGTATTGAAAGGCAGGCAATTTTTTTAAGCGGCCTTTAGGGAAACATATTATCTTCGATTTTTCCGTATTGACTTCTAGCTTATGTTCTTCGCAGTAGTGTTCAAGTATATTTAATTTTCTTTGGACGTCAATTTCTGAGTTACATAGAATCGCCAGGTCATCGGCATATGCTAACATTAAAATATCTTCAGTGCCATTAATATTCAAACCTGTGCAACCATTTGAACGAAAGTAGTTCTCCAGTTCATTTATATAAATTGCAAACAGTAGAGGGCTCATAATTTCTCCTTGCATCAATCCTTTAGATAACTTTACAGTTGCTTCATTATATTGCCTGTAATTTAACGTAATTGTTGCATTTTCATATAAATTTTGTGTAATTCTGATCATTTTCGTACTTATACCACAGTTATATAATTTATCCCATAGGCCAGAGTGGTCAATTGAATCAAACGCTTTTCTGAAATCTACCATTATTGCGAAGATATATCTCCTTTTGAGTCGTAAATGTAAATGAATTATTCCTGTAAGCGAAAATATATTATCGGCGGTACCACGACCTCTTCTAAACTCAGCTTGATTTTCATTAAGAATTTCATTGACTTCTGTCCATAACTGTATCCGGTTGGCAATAATATTTGTAAAAATTTTGCAGATTGAGTTTATTAGTGCTATAGCCCTATAGTTATCCGGTGATGAGGTATCTCCTTTCTTATGTAGCATGTGTAATTTAATATTCGACCATGATTTGGGTATATCTTCTTTCGAAATTATATTATTGAACATGTTTAAAATGTAATGGAGCCAGTTATCAGGTAAGTTTTTAAAGAATTCATAACTTAACTCGTCAATGCCAGCTGATTTGTTGTTTTTCAAGTTTGAAATACTGTTCAACAATTCATCTATAGTAATATTAGAGTCTAGAACTGGGTGTAAACAGTCCATGTAATATATTTTAGGTGAATTTAATTGCGGGTATAAGTTGTTCAAATATTGGAGCCACGTGTCTGAGGTTATGCTGGGATTTTTGTAAGGCGTGAAACATAAACTACGAACAGTCTGCCAGAATTCAATATTATTTTTAACATTAGTGAGTTTTTCAGTTACTTCTTTTTCATATTTTCTTTTGCATGTCTTTAGTGTGTTTCTATAAGTCCGTTTTAATGTTATGTATTCTCTTAATTTTTCTGGGTTAAAGTTCTTCCTATAATCACGGAGGCTGGATATCACTTGTTTCTTCTGTTGGCTGCACTCCGTAGAGAACCATGGTTTATTTTTCTTAGCTGCACTATTATCATAAATTTTGTTTACCTTCATCATTCCTGCTTCTATAGCTGCTTCTTTTATCGTACAAATTAAATTTTCGTTTAATTCGTTTGATTGCGAATTTGAGAAGTATATATTATTAGAGTAAAGAAGATGGTTGTTATATGCATTAAATTTCATAGGGTTAAATTTGAATTTTACTAGGTACTTAATTTGTGGTACGACTAGCTCTTGGTGTATCTCGCTTTCGCATCTATCTGATTTTGCTTTTAGAACACCTATGCTGTGGCCTGAAGATGAAAGTGAAGGATGGAATTGTAGTTCTTCTATAGTTTCTAGAAATGTTACATTACACCAAAAATGGTCTATAATGCTTGCACCGTTGTGATTTGAAAATGTTGGCTGGGCGGGGATGTCTCCTCTTGTGCGGCCATTTAAAATTATAAGTCCTAAAGTTTCCATAGTACTTACTAGTTTCCTGCCTCTGTCGTCCACTTGTTTAATTTCTGTAGCCCTTTGTTCCGTTACATTGATATTGGAGATAAATTCTTCATTTATTTGATTTAAGTTTCCAACTTTTGCGTTAAAATCTCCATTAATCAGTATGTTGTGGTTAGGAAATTGATCTAAAATGGATTCAAGGGTATTACCAAGCATTTCAGTACAAAAGTTATTATTTAGTGAGGGTTTCAAGTAAGAATTGCATATAATGTAATTTATTGTATTAATTCGTATTTCAATAATTATCCATAGTTCCGATTTTTCTATTAGCTTTGCAGTTATATTTTTATTTTTATTAATTAGAACTAGTAGACCACCTGAGGGTCTTCCAACTTGTTTATCTCTCATTGCGTTGCTAAAGAATATAAGTGTATGATTTTTTAAAAAAGTTGGTAATTTAGGGGCGTCTAGACAAAACCAAGTTTCGCATAAGCATATGACATCACCAGAGGAAATTATACCTTGCTCATGTGATTCTAAATTATACAGGTTATTGATGCCATTAACATTAAATAAAATAAAGGAAATTTTATTTTTATTACTTAACTTAAAAGTATGGAGATTGTTGGTTCCATTTTTACATGCACTGGGTTTTTGATGGCGTGTATGGAAGCTGGTTGTGTTGGTGGGGTTGTTATCCACGAAAGGAATGCTTATTCTGTCCTGTTTCATTGACTTCTGGGGAATTCTCAACGGATTTAAATACTGCGCCATCGGGACTTTTTTGTGAGCCATCCTCCTGTCGTATATGTTTCACTGGTTGTATCACTTTGGATGGTGAATCAACTGAAGATGAAGACTGCCTGTCTCTTTTGTTATTAGCTGTCTTCTGCAGGTTCGGGTTGATTACTACTAGTTTATTTCTTATAATTTTTACCTGGTTCCCGTTTGCTTGATGTTTTTTCTTTAGTTCGATTAGTTTTTTCCTCTCTTCGGCGGCTTGGGTAGTCAGGTCTTCGTTTACATAGATTTTGGTCTCTTTTAGATTTTTTCTGTTAAACAAGATTTTGTTCCTTAATTTTATTGAAGAGAAAGTGACAAGAATTCTTCTATTTTCTGTTTTGTGTATGTCGAGTATTCTAATATTCTCTATGTCTTCATCTTTAATGCTAATGTTTTAGTATTGTTGCACTATGTGTGATATTATTTCTTCAATTTGTTGTATGGATTTATTTTTCTCTTGGATGCCCACAAAGATTAAATTTCGTCTTTTGATTTGTGTTTCTAGGTAATTGATTGTTTTTTGCTGTCTGTTGATTTTCTGGTCCATTTCATCACATTTCCTACTTAATTCTTTAGTTTCTATATCAGATTTATACATTTTTGACTGTATATCTTGAATATCTTGCATGATTGTGTCCAGTTTTTCTAATTTCTCTAGTTTTTTCAGTATTTGATCGATTTTATCCATATTGATTATTGAGGTTATGTTTGGTATATGATTGCTGAAAATATTGGTCGTAAAAAATGCTTAAATAACACAATACCAGGATTTGATGACCGTTTTACTGTTTTATACGTTTATTTATTAAGTTTATTTTATAATTTTTATCAATATTCAATTGCAGCGTGAAAATAAATGACTTTTTTATTCAATGCAGTGTTGCCAATCAATTTTATAAATTTAAGCACGTATATTATAATTTATTTATGTTTTTCAAATAAGAGTTTTATTTTTTTTATTAGAGAATTGTGTTTATGTAACTACCTGTAGTTTTTATTAAATATACCATTATTATTCTAAATACGTTTATTATAATTTACTTAAGTTTTTGGAATAAGTGTATTTTTTTGGCAAATAAATAACCTAAATATATGACTAACTATATTTTTATTCGCCCCCCCCTTGAGGAAAAATACTGGCTACGCCCATGAATAGGAAGTACACCTGTTGAAAATGTAGAATATGGTTGTTTTAAAGGAATTTCCCTAAAATCCTAAAATCTTTGTCTGCATTTTCGTAAAATTCTAAGAATCACAATAAATTCTTTAAAAATAAAAGAATAATACTGTATATTTGCAGGGAACGTTACTTTTGTTATAATAAATTAATTTTAACGTTGAGAATGCACCACAGATGTAATTTTTGTATGCTATTTTTCAAGATGTAGTCAGTATTTCATATTCCCAGTCGTACCAATATATTAATTGATACATTTTGATTATTTAGAAGAATAAAGAATACATCATATTTACTTAAATTAATGTTTCTGGAACACAACTATGAAAGTAGAAAACTACAAAATTTGAAAAATTAATATCTTTCTTATTTATTCGAATTTTCAAACAGTATTTACAGCAATACTCTCAGTTTTTGAAGCACTTTTAGAATATGTGTTTAAAAAAATACAAGACCAAGACGAGACGAGACCAAGACCAAGACCGGTCTTGGTCTTGTGGCAACACTAATTATTTTCCACCGCTCTTTGAATTCTTTACGTTGAGAAAGAGTCATGTCTGGGTTTATAAAAATGTTACTGCCTTTTAACTTTTTCTTATTAATTAAGATGTTATCCCTTGTTTCTTTTTTGATGAAAAGGATACTGAAACGCGACGGAATATGGAGTGTATTATTATTATTTTTAATAATCTTTAATATTGTGTTTTCTCACGCATACAAAAACAAAACGCATAGGCAGACCTTCTATGAAGCGATTAGAATAGTGTCGATGATATTTTGCAGGCCTTTTCAAGGGTGTCATAAATTACTACAGGTGTCTCGTGCCAATACAATGTCTGGGACAATCCCAACGCAAGGGTATCGCCAGGGTAGGCATGAGGTTAGCGTGGGAATGTTTACAGCTCGAATGAATATAAGAATCTACAGTAATATTTAGCATGTTTGACAATTAATAAACAACTAACATGACTGACTAACATTAACTAATTTATTTATAATAATAGCACGAGAAATAATGTAAGAGTATATTATTAACTAAAAAAGCATAAGTTTTCTTAGAAGCCGGCCCTGTCGTAGGAAATTGAAATATAAAAGAGTAGGTAAAAATCTCAACGATGAACAAAATAATTAAATAAATGGTTTACAGGTTCATTACTTATGTAGGTAAACATTTTGTATTTGTTTAAATATTGTCATATTGTGTGAATATCAACAATTTAGGTAAACCGAGAGTTGGATGAATATTTAAAAGAAGCGGGGGTTAAAACCAGTGCTACAGCAGGCCATCTCTGTTCCACGCATCATGCCCAGGTTTAAAGGCATCGCTGTCTAAGTAGAGGTAAAATTCACCACTACCTCGTGGCATTTTACTCAGAGTACAGATGTTTATACCTTTGTCTAATATATAGGGCATATGTGACTTTTTGAATGCATCTAATTAGCAAATCAACAGGCGAGAAATCCTTCCACAACCCTGCACCGGAGACCCAAGGTGGCTAGGTGGGATGAGTACGGACGAATTGGGAGCAACAATTATAAGCTGTCTCCGTCCAACATATTATCTTCATATGCAGAAACTACCCTACTACGTCAGGACATCAGCAAATGAGATGCAAAGTATTAAAATGATTTCTTAGAAAGTTCTGTCTGTTGCAGTTGCACCTATGGACATCTAATCTTCTGTCATTTCCACCACCCATTTCTAGGGGTGGCGCTTGTGTGTTTAAAACTGGGTGCCCAGCACTCGGAAAGGCATCTTGGTTTCGACCAGGATCACTCTCTGGTATTAATACTAGTGTATATATAAATATATTACCAGAGAGTTGCTCAGCCTCTATGGGCCATATACTAATTTTATTAAATACCTGGAGGCTGTGGTATTGTTGTTACACCTATATATTGCTGTCAATTGTTGGCTAAGCCTTCAGTTGCAGTACTGGGATATTTTTTGAACGCATTACGCGGTCAGTAGGCGAAAGGATAACAGGGAAGTGCACGCTCCACTCCGTGGTCCAGTTGCAATTTTCCAACCTCGTTACTTATTCACCGCACGGTTGCGTCGTTGATAACAGGGAAGTGCACGCCCCTCTTAGTCCAGTTGCAATTTTCCAACAACGGCGTATTCCGTCAACTATACACATATATATTTTATATTATCCCAGTTACTAATTATTGTAACCACCATGCCATAAATGAGCAAACGTAATAGCAAACAGCCTTTGCGTCTGAGAACTTATATGCACACTGGTCAAACGGTCAATAAAGGGATATATTCGGACATCTTGTATGTCTGCGTTTAGCCATACGTTCGGCCCATCATCCACTTGGGGGATCCGTCCGCGGCCGTAACCACGGCTGACCAAGGTCCACGTCCCGCAAACAAGACACCGCTCCACCAGTGACCGGCCCATGCCTACTGCCGTACCCACGGCTGTTGCGAGACGTTGCCTGCGCTGCACCCGGTGCCGCCACGTGTTCGAGCCCGCTGCCAGCCACGACCCTGCTCAGGGTATACTCCCAGCATCCCAGGCCTCAGTAACAGATATTATACATGTGTATAAACGTTTGAGCTTTTCATGTCACTTGATGAATAAACGTTGTTTATTGTTGAATCTGTGTTTTTTGCTTGTTTTACTCCTTACACTACCACGACTTCGAATCAAAGAATTCTGGGCACTATTTATTTATTTACATAACACAACGTAGGGTAATTGACGATCACGATCTATATGTACGAGAGGGTGGTAAAACACTGCCGCGTTACAATACTACTGTTGGTCTAATGTAGCCTTCTTTCTTCCTGCCTAGTCTGAATGTGCCTTTAATATGTTCACTTGTAATATTAAAACCGAGTTTATTATTGATAGTTTCTTTTATCTTGGTTTCAGTATCTTCTTTGTTGTTTGTTACTTCTTCAATAATACCCGTGAAGACTAAATTCCTTTTTTTCATTTGACGTCCTAATTTCTCAATGGTGTCATGTTGCTGTGCTACTATGGTTTTCAGGTTATCGTATTTGCTATTGATTTCTGCCACTGTATTATTGATTTTTTCTACTTCCACTTTGGTTGCGTCAACTTTCGCTTCGATGATGTCTAGTTTATTTAACTTTGAAATTATTTCTTTTAGCTCCGACATCCTGCTACGCAACACGTGGTGGCTAAAAGTAAGGTTATGTGCAATCCGAAAAACATGCAATAGGCATAGTAAATTTCAGGTAATCACGTACGTTCAAATGTGTTTTAAGGAACTTTTCACAATATTTATTTTGTAAAAAATTGACTTTAATTTACCATAAAAGTTTTAAATATTTGCCGCCGAAAAAAAAAGTACATCTTGGCAGTTTACTATCAGTTTTGCCTACCGATTTATGTTTATAAAAAGTAAAGATGAGTGAATTTTTCTAAAAAATTACATTGATATTTTGTCTATATAACGATACAGGAGGTGGAGGTGGCCGCCTTAGGGCCTTGTAAGTCAGAGAGCCCCAAACGACAATAAAAATTTATACATATTATATTATAAAATAAAAATTGATGATATACAATTGATTTTTCCAAATTTTGAGACAATTTTAATTTCACTTTAACATTAGATACCAAAAGACAATGCAATTAAGGAACGATCTTTTTCCATTCTTAGGTCCGGTGTTTCAATCTCCTGGTAACGTGTCAAGTAAATTTAATCTGTCTGTTATAGTTATTAACTTCCTACTGGTATGTTATTTTATCATAACAACCCTGCTTTCAGGGTTGTTATATACCAAATAACACCCTAGGGTGTTATAAAATTGTTGCTATGAAATCGGTATTATAAACAAATAAAAATATCGCGTTTCCTAGTTACAGCGTTTAAGTAAGTAGATTAATATCTCTAACACAAATCACAATGACAAGACATAAATCGATAAAAATCTTTATTAAAATAATATATCGGTCGGACGTTAAACGTTGAACGCACCACAGGTGTTAAACGGACAATAACCCCTTCGATCAACGTACACACCTCGGGCCAGAGGCCCTCGGAGAGTACACTGTTGACCTCAGGCGTTATTGTCATTATAACACCCTTGATACGTTAATTACTATGTCATTAGGCCGATATGAGACGCGGCTGAGGTTTATAATCAGCCGAATTCGTTATTTGCATATCGGCCGTGCGACGTCTATGATTTTTCGTAATAACATAAAATTTAACCCTGAGGAAGACCATTGTAATGGTCGAAACGTAGGTTCTAATCAAATAAAACCATACTGACTGCAGTTCCCGAATACTTTATTTTCTTCTCCACACATAAAATTTAAACAATTAGGAATAATAAAATGCTTCTATTTCTGTCATACTGAACAACTTTTTTTGTTAATTTATAAATTCTCTTAGACAACAGTCCATCAATATGCTGTTATTTTTCGAGGAATAAACCATGGTTTAACCAACAGTGTTCAAATTTAAAGTCACAAACTAAAGCACTATTAAAGTTATATAAAAAAGAACCAACAGAAAATAACATTAAAATTTATTTAAACAGTAAACGTTCATATTTAAACTTTATAAAGTTTTGCTCAGATTAAAAATAATTTATATTTTTGGGGAGTAGTTCGTAAGTTAAACTCAAAACGTCCATTTGTAAATAATATAAACTTAGAAATATGGGAAAGTTATTACAGGAATTTATATCCGGAAATAAAAAACGAATTTTTGTAATTCTTTGATGTCTATAACCCAAATTTTGATTTCGACATTACTATGGAAGAGTTAAAGTATTAACTGTTCCAAAGCCGGAAAAGCCCCAGGTATCGATGGGATAAATAACAATAAAAATCTACCACACAACTGGTTTCACTATCTTTTGAATTTAATGAATAAAATATTACAAGATCAAGTTTTACCGTCCTCATGGGTATCGATGCAGTTATTCATGTGGCACAAAAAGGGAAATACATGTGATCCGGCAAACTGTCGGGGCATTGCTCGCAGTAGCCAAGCTCTTTACTCAAATCATCGCGTTGCGCTTTAACAAATTTCTAGAAAATAATGATGTTCTCGAAGAAAACCAAATGGGCTTTCGAAAAGACCGTAGCACGGTGAAAGGCATTTTTTGTTTATCATCAATAATTCATTTACAATTAAGGTTATCAAAAAATTCCGTTTTTGCTATCTTCATAGCGCGCTTTCGACTCCGTACAACATAACATACTTTGGCACAAATTGTATGAATCTGGTGTGAGTCGTAAAATAATACGTATATTGCAAGATTTATACGATAATGCTAAAATAACTTTCAAAACTTCTAACGCTGTCATACCAAATTATATAAAATTGACAGAGGGTGTCATACAAGGGGAAATTTCATCCCCAACTCTTTTCTCGCTGTATATAAATGATTTAGAGATTTTTTTTCGTAAAGAGGGTGCTACAGGTTTGAACATCGATGGTACAGGGTGGGGCAGAAAAACCTATCCTATTTCAAAACGTTATAAAATTAAAACCACTCAACTTGTCAAAAAAAATTTTTATTAACATATCGCAAATTTTATGCCATTTTTAAATTTAAGTTTTGAAAAGCACATCACTCAAATGTCGTCCTTGGGAGCGGATACACTGATTTAGGCGCTCGCGGTAGCTTTCCATGACTTTCACCGTCATTTCCACAGGAATTTCTTCAATTGCCCGAGCAATTTCCCTTCGTAAAGCAAGAAGGGTCCTTGGTCGATGCTGGTAAACCTTCGATTTGAGGTAACCCCAAAGGAAGAAGTCACATGGAGTGAGATCCGGTGAGCGCGGCGGCCAGCCAAGATCACCTCTCAGGGAAATGAGGCGACCGGGAAACAGTTCCCTGAGAATGTCCATTGATCGTCGCGATGTGTGGGCGGTTGCCCCATCCTGTTAAAACCACACATTTTCCACGCCATTTTCTTCCATTTTGGGTCTAAGAAAATTTTCCAGCATGAAACAATAGCGCTCGCTGTTGACCGTTACGGTTTGCCCATTTTCTTCAAAAAAGTAAGGCCCCCAGACGCCTAGGCGGGAAAGAGCACACCACACAGTCACTTTTGGGCTATGGAGGGGTTCCTGATGGATTTCTCGAGGATTTTCGTCACTCCAATATCGAAAATTCTGCCTGTTAACGGCACCACAAAGGTGAAAATGGGCTTCGTCCGTGAAGAGCACAACATCGTCGTTTGGGAGTTCTCGGAGATCGCGACACAGGTTCGTACGGGTTTCAAAATCCCTTTCACTTAATTCCTGTGCAACAACCATTTTGTAGGGATGCATTTTGAGGTCCCGGTGCAAAATGCGCCGAATACTGCGGTTGGAAATCGCCAAAGCGAGCGAATGTTTTCGCGCCGAACGACGCGGCTCTCACATTGGCCACGTTTTCAGGTCCTGTTGCTGTCCTGGGACGTCCAGACGACTTCTTTTTCAATGCTGAACTCGTCTGTCTAAAATTTGACACCCACACTTTAATCGTAGCGTGATGTGGAACAGGATCATGACGCCCGAGTCCGAAATGAATTCGAAAAGCACGTTGTGTAGCAATTATCGAACCGCCGCATTCGATAAACCGCTCAATAACAAAAGCACGATGTTCACCAGACCAAGGCATGTTGACTACTGACAAATGGCATAAAACCGGCTTTCTAACGGTTTTTACCCCACTACTCTACCTGCTCCCTCTTTTGAGAAAAAGGGATTTGAATTCGGATAGGTTTTTCTGCCCCACCCTGTATTAATGATCTTTTGCTTCTCGCGTATGCTGACGACGTCGTGTTGTTATGCAATTCACCAGTGGATGTACAAAAGAAACTCAATATCCTAAAGAAATACTGTGATATAAATAGTCTACAAGTTAATTCACAAAGGACAAAAGTTCTTCCATTTAAAAAAGGTCGTTTAAATAGTCGTCTACCGGTTTTCAAATATGGCAATGAATCTATAGAAATAGTCAAACAATTTATCTATTTAGGCATTATTTTCACTAGTTCTGGAAAATTTTTAGAAACAACTAACAATGCGATAAAGAAATCTGCTGCTGCCAGAAGTAGAGTTAACCATATTCTAATAAAAGGAAAATCTAACGGCTGGTCGGAAGAAATTAAATTGCTAGATACAATTGTTAAAGCTACGGCCTTGTATGGAGTTGAAGTATGGGGACTGAGATACACCGAAAAGATAGAAAGATGTCAACTTAATTTTATTAAACGCATGCTGCTATGAGTGAGGAATACACCAGGCCCTTTACTCAGAAGTCAAACAAACATAAATCACATTATACTAGAAATTATGAAACGTACTTTAAATTGGTGGGCAAGGATTTTGAGGATGAATGATCAGCGTTTTGCAAAAATAATTTATTGCAGACTAGTTAATTTAGATCAAAGTTCATCTAATAAGCCGGTATATAATTGGGTTTCGCAACTTAAAGCATTAACTTCCGAATTGAGCTTCGATGGCATTTGGCAAAGACAAGATATAAGTAAAAAATAAATAACAGATTTACTTTCACAACTAAACATGAATATGACACAAAAAGATAATGATTTGATATCTGGCTCTAAATTCAATAATTTCTACAAAGAGTTTGCCGTGATACCAGAGAATCAGAACTATTTAAACTTGAATGTTTCTTTTGGCAAAAAAGAGTAATTGTTCAACTCAGATTAAGTAACAAGCACAATCTTCGAATAGTATTAAATAATATAAAATACCAATTGAACCCATTAGTCAATTGTATGATTTGCAATTGTCAAACAAATGAAAATTTGTATACACCATTTCGACAAACTTTTTTAATATACTTTTAAATTTAAATGAAAGTAAAATAAACAATATTTTCTACTTTGTGATCGGCGCCCTTAGGCTCTGTAGTTTTTGCTTAAATATCTAAATCCCAAGCATGTTATGATTTTAGGTACATGCTTATTTTTATGTATGATGGATTTTCAATTTTATTAATTCGATAGGTATATTTTCTTTTGTATAATTTTTGATTCTAATTATTTTTTTATATAATTCCTGTAACAAGATATCATTGTTTATGCACTTTTGTTATGTTTTGTATAATCTCGATTTTTGATAGGTAACTTACATTTTTGTGAGTAATGTATGGATATACTCGTATTATGGTGAAATATTGATAATGTATATATGCTTTCGTATAATTTTTACTATATTGTTGTCTTTTGGCTATGCATTTGTAAAAATCTTTGTAAATATTGTCAACCCTTTGTATACGGTATTACCTTTACGACAAATAAAGCTTATTATTATTATTATTATTATTATATATTATTATAAACATAAATCGCAAAAAAATTATATTTAAATGTAAATTGTTCTTATAAAAACAGTTTAAAGCTTCAAATGCGACTCCGGTTATACGAATTACACCAAAATCTACCGGTTTCTTTCTATATGAGAATATATTAAGAACACAAGATTTCAAAATTTCTGACTGATAGTACCTACCTGTTTGATAGCGTCTGCAGAATCCTCGCGCTAATACTCACACTCACACATTCTCTCTCTCTATCTTTTTACACACACACGCACACACACACTCACACACACACAATCAGATTCTGGGAACTTTAAAACATGTTTATTTATCAAATTTTCAATTTGCGGTTTTCAACACGATCTCTATAATATCTCCCTCACCAAGGCTACCGGGAAGTATAAAAGGAAAAGACAGTGGCAGGTAATGGAGCTGATTGGGAACAAACATGGTTAGAGTATATAAATAAGCATATCGTTGTCCAATCACGACATATTGTTTAGATAGGCATTGTTTGTACAACCTGGATATGTGTACTGCACTGTTATGCAATTACGTGTTTATATTATCCAGTATCAGCCTCGATTCGACAAATATCACGATTGTAATCTCTTTAATCAATCTCGATGATGTATTAGCGCTGAGATGATAATAAGAGAACATGGTACATGGTAATCGCTAGTATTTTTATTCAATTCACATTTTACACCAATTTCAATATTGCGGGTTGATATGAATTAAATTAATGGATTATAATTTTATCAATCAGTGTAGCATAATTGGAAATTTACACAAGAAGATTAATTATTACCCAGAGTCCAGCTAACCGTGTAATCAAAATTATTTTGTTGTAAAATTATGACAGTAAATGAGCACAAATTTATATATCATTTTTAAATATTTTTCCAGCAACTGTTTAGAAAGTGAAATTTTACCAACGGGAATTTTTTCTTTAATTTCTAAAAAAATTAAATAAATACTTAGTTTGTTATAGTAACTAACAAAATTTGTGTTAGTAGATTTTAAAAATAAATATAGGTAAATGGTGTCCAAGAACCTGTAACGTTGTACCTATTTTGTGTTGCACTGTGCAGTATATAAAATTAAATGTGCTTTATTTTTAAACAATTTTTTTTAAAAAAAGCTGAATGTGGTTTCAAATAAGTTGAGAAACCACAATCTTTTGTGCCCTAAATTTTGCGTTTATCATTCATTTGTGTTCAATTTGTGCTTCACTGTGCAGTAGTTAATATTAATATAATATTATTATTAGGTATTAAAGGTAGTATTTTTCCAATTAATAATGTGAGTTCTGAAAGATATTTTAATTATTATTAAACATTTTATTTAAAATTATCTTAGTGTGGTTACAGGTACGCTGAGTAACCACAATCTGCCCTAACTTTTGCGCTTATCATTCGTTTGTGTTCAGTTTGTGCTTCACTGTATAGTAGTTAATATTAATGTAATATTATTATTATTAAATATTTTATTTATAATAATCTTACTGTGGTTACAGGTACGCTGAGTAACCACAGTCTGTTGTGCCATAAATTTTGCGCTTATCGTTCGTTTGTGTTCAATTTGCTTTCCTTCGTGAATAAAATTAATTCTATTTCTGAGAAAGTATACCAAAAGTTTGTTTTGACTTTAAACTAAAATTAACATGAAACAAAATATTCAGTTGTTTTCTTCAAAACATTCTTATTACAATCAGATTTAAATTAAATCAGCATAATTTTCATTTACTTTTCTCAAACATTTTGTAATATTAGGGTAATACATTTGGATATCGATCTATTCAGTCTAGAGTCTAGATCTAAACTAAAATATAATGCTGTTATAAACCGTATTAACTGTTACTTTTAAATGCCGTAAATTTTCTACGTTTAATTCTTAATTAGGTTTTCTAGTAACGTATAAGTAAGTTTATTGCATAAATATTAGATAAAAGGTATTTTTTTAGAAAATCTATAATTTAAGGCATTTAATAGTAACAGTTCAATACGGGGGTGGCAGAATTATTTTTAGAGGTATATTTCTTTATGGATAGCAAAGATTACGTCCATACTTTAAAAGTAAATTTAAATCAAAATGACGAAAAATAGGGTTTAACAGAAAATTTTAAGTATACGCATGAAAACAAACTGACAAATACTTCTCGTCTTCTAAGAGAATGGCTATTGTATAATATCAAAAATTAGCTTATCATACTCCAGTCTCCGGACCAGTTTGAAAAAGTGTGGAAAATTTTTGAAAGAAACAATCCACAAAACCAACAAAGAATATTAAATTAATTACAAGAAGCATGGTAGAATATAATGCTCTCGGTGACAATAAATTTTATAGAATCAATCGCTTGTTGCTCATTTATTGCTGAAAAAACCAAAGGTCATCCTTCAAAATATTGTATAAGTATATCTTTATAAAACATAAATAATTGGTTTATTATTTAAATGTTTTTGGTTATTGTGGGGAGACTTTTTAGTCATGAAATTATGAATACTTTGAGTGTTAATCCCATAAAATAAATAAAATAACTACATTATTTATTCATTTGTACCTCTCGCTACCCTTGGTAAGAGAGGTATATGTATCGAGCTAAAAATCCCATATCGAGATTTTGGAAAATGACCATGTTTTGAGGTCCCTAGAATATGATTTTAAAATTTTTACAATGATGTATGCATGTGTGTGTGTGTGTATTAATAAAAATCTAAGAAAACAATCATTATAATTATATAATACGAATACCAAGAAACAATATAATTTCCAACATGGGTAAATATGTAGGTGTGTATTTAAATTAATATAACGTTGACAGTAATTATTATTAGTGGTCGAATATCATAGCTTTAATCGTAGATATAGGCTCTATGCACCATAGTGTATTTTAAATTCTTTCTTCGTTATGGCCCGTAAAGCTTACGTTTATAAATTAATAAAAGTTAATTGCGGTGGGTATGGTGCTGGCTACATCAGATTTTATATATATATATATATATATATATATATATATATATATATATATACAGTGTGAACAATGAAAACCGTGACATAGGCGTTTAATATGGGAAAACAGTTTTTTCAAATATTATATGTCCCGTAAGACTATAGCGGGAGTTTTTGATATGGTTAGAAAGATTATTTAATTTGGCATCGAAGAGTATTTAAATGCTCTTAATTTAATGCCTTATTATTGAAATATTTACGAAAGTATAATCCTACTTGACAGTTATTACTTGTAATTTACTAAAAACAGTAATAATGGAAACGTGTTCGGTAGCTGACTTGGTTCCATGATAATTTTTCACTAGTTCAAATCCCTCCCGGTTCAAGTTAATATTTTTATTATTATATTGAAATATATATATAATAACTTAATATTATGCATTTTATTTTGGATTAAAAAAATATTCAGACTGCTATTTTAGATTGAAACTATTGTCGTACGGAGACTTTTTTGTATGACTGTCTATGCAATAATGAATTAAATGAAATAAAAGACTTTTAGAGTTAAATAAGGAATACGTAACTTATGAAAAACAATGCCTCACACAATATGTAAATATATATATATATATATATATATATATATATATATATATATATAGACACGTCTTTCGCTCTTATTAGAGCTCATCAGTACAGCATAGCTATTTAATAGATGGACATTAACTAGAGTTAATCCATCCACACATGCTTACATCATTGTAAAAATTTTAAAATCAGATTCTAGGGACCTCAAAACGTGGTCATTTTTAAAAATCTTGATATGGAATTTTTAGCACGATACCTATACCTCCCTTATCAAGGATAGCGGGAGGTAAAAATGAATAAATAATATAGTTATTATATTTATATTATGGAATTAACACTCAAAGTATTCATAATTTCATGACTAAAAAGTCTCCCCACAATATCCAAAAACATTTAAATAATAAACCAATTATTTATGTTTTATAAAGAAATACTTATACAATATTTTGAAGGATGACCTTTAGTTTTTTCAGCAGTAAATGAGCAACAAGCGATTGATTCTATCAAATTTATTGTCACCGAGAGCATTATATTCTATCATGCTTCTTGTAATTAATTTAATATTCTTTGTAGGTTTTGTTGATTGTTTCTTCCAAAAATTTTCCACTTTTTCAAACTGGTCCGGAGACTGGAGTATGATAAGCTAATTTTTGATATTATACAATAGCCATTCTCTTAGAAGACGAGAAGTATTTGTCAGTTTGTTTTCATGCATATACTTCAAATTTTCTGTTAAACCTTATTTTTCGTGACTTTGATTTAAATTTACTTCTAAAGAATGGAGGTAATCTTTGCTATCCATAACGAAATATACCTCTAAAAATAATGCTGTCACCGCCGTATTGAACTGTTACTATTAAATGCCTTAAATTATAGATTTTCTAAAAAAAAAATACCTTTTATCTAATCTTTATGCAATGAACTTACTTATACGTTACTAGAAAATCTAATTAAGAATTAAACATAGAAAATTTACGGCATTTAAAAGTAACAGTTAATACGGTTTATAACAGCATTATATTTTAGTTTAGATCTAGACTCTAGACTGAATAGATCGATATCTAAATGTATTACCCTAATATTACAAAATGTTTGAGAAGAGTAAATGAAAATTATGTTGATTTAATTTAAAACTGATTTTAATAAGAATGTTTTGAAGAAAACAACTGAATATTTTGTTTCATGTTAATTTTAGTTTAAAGTCAAAATAAATTTTTCGTATATTTTCTCAGAGAAACTTAATTTTATTCACGATGGAAAGCAAATTGAACACAAACGAACGATAAGCGCAAAATTTATGGCACAACAGACTATGGTTACTCAGCGTACCTGTAACCACAGTACGATTATTATAAATAAAATATTTAATAATAATATTACATTAATATTAACTACTGCACAGTGAAGCACAAACTGAACACAAACGAATGATAAGCGCAAAATTTAGGGCACAACAGATTGTGGTTACTCAGCGTACCTGTAACCTCAGTAATATTATTTTAAATAATATATTTAATATTAACATTACATTAATATTAACTACTGCACAGTGAAGCACAAACTGAACACAAACGAATGATAAGCGTAAAATTTAGGGCACAAAAGATTGTGGTTACTCAACGTATTTGAAACCACATTCAGCTTTTTTAAAAAAAAATGTTTAAAAATAAAGAACATTTCATTTTATATATTGCACAGTGCAACACAAAATAGGTGCAACGTACTGAATACAAAAAAAAAATGGGGATATCATATATACGGTTACAGGTTCTTGGACACAGGTAAATGTTATTCGCAAATGCCATCTTTAATATAAGACTAATTTTAATTTACATAATTTAATATCATTTAATTAGACTTTTTATTTCAAGCAGAATGCAGAATTATATTTCGAACCTGATTACGAACTAATAAATAATGTACTCTTAATTTCTGACATTTATTTGTAAATTACAAGTTACAAGCATTTGAATTTCTTAACAGGTTTCCTTGGAGAAGTTTCAGCTGCGAGAATTATTTTATATACCAATTTTATTATTTCTAAATTTATAAATGATATAACAAAGAATTTAAATATAACAAATAGAAATAATAATATTTGGAATAACACATTGCAGAAAAATATTATTTAGATTTTTTTTTAAGTAAAACTGTTTACTGTTTCCAGTAAATTACTATACTTTGGGGTGTCCAATGAGATTCCCCATCATAGTAATAAATTAGACAATTAGTAATTTATATTAAAACTATACTGTAAAATTGAATGGCATGCCTTGCCTCTTTGAAATCCGGCATCCCTTTTCAACTAAAGTAAACCAAAAAACTAAATAATACTTGGAATTCACATAATGTACGAACACTTCTATTAATTATGTTATGAAATAGCTTCAATATATATACATGAAAGTGAAATATTTAATAGGTTTGTACTTCAAAAAACTCTATATTATAATTTTTTTATGAAAAAAAATATAATTTTCTAAATTTAGAACTGCATATTGACATAAAGATCAACAGCTCGTTAATAAACTAATGTCCATTAGCTAGGATTAGAGACTATTGTAATTGCATTGTAGAAAGACGTTATCATGAAAACATACGTAGTTTCCAGGGGGGTGCTGTTACATATATGGTTACAGTGTGAATGTATTATATATTTATTTGTACTTTAAAGAGGGTAGAAATTCAATAGTCGATTGATAAATATATGGGGTGTTCAAATACCGTGAAGAATGTATTTTCAGTCTGATTTCAGTGCATTATCCTTTGCATGGCTGTATACATAGAGGTATCAATTGACTCTTAGGAAATACGAATTACAATATATTTCGCAATGATTGTATATTGTTGTAGTATTATTGTATACTGTAAAATACAAAACTGTATTTTTGTAATGAAATATTGTTTTTTTTATAACAAATAATATTAAATATTATTAACATAATTGGGATAATAAATATGTTATTAAATTATATTACGAAAAACGTTATTTATTATTTTTTTTATTTGTATGACAGTGCATTAGAATATTTGCAATATATGAGTATAATCTAAATTATATGTTACTCTGTAGCTCTAGTAAATATTACCCATATATTTGAAAAAGTAATGCATTCGTTTTATTTTACATATGAACAATTAAATGTATGTTAAATATAATGTGTACCATGCTGTCAGAGCTGGGCAGTAACTAGTTACTTTAGTAACTTAGTTACTAACTAGTTACTTTTACGTAACTTGTAACGTAACTTAGTTACTTTTTAAAATATGGTAACTGTAACTTAACTTGCTGCGGTAAAGTAGTTGGTAACTTTCCGGTTTTTAGTTACTAGTTACTTACTTATTTTGTTGAGGCTGATGCCGTTTTTAGAAACACTAACTAAAACTGTTTTGTTTTAAATAAATGTATGTAATAATTAAATTCAATATTATTGTTGATTGATTTCAAGCCATAATAGATAATAAAATAAGTAATTATATTCATTAATAATAGAGTTTTTGTACGGTAAGCAGAAAAACTAAAAATAACACATTATTTTAACTTTTAATTCTAGAATTAAAAAGTCACTAAATGTTAAATTTGACTTATAAAATATATTATTTTCAAATATTTTCCTCGCTTACAAATGATACGTTTTAATAAATTATAATTAAGCTGCCACTAAATCATCAAAATTATTCCAATTTTCAGGTTATACAAAATATAATGTATTTTGTTCGTTGTTCTAAGGGTTGCAAGACTTGAATTCGTCTCATTTTTGCAAATTCTTTTCTCACAAGATAAAATGTCACTTTTAATTTTTATGTTATATTATAATGTAGGTCCGCAGGGCCTTTTTCTCAGATTTTTGGCCCCTAGGCCAAATTTTTTTTCGGGCCCCCCTCCCTCTTTATAGTAAAAAACAAGTACGTACAAATATTTGTATAATTATAATGTAAGTTTATTTATTAAAGAAAAAAATAAAATTGCCTGCTGAGAGAAAAGATGAGCAATTATACAGTACCGCATGCTCGATTCTAGTTTGAGGTGAAATTTTAACGTAATATTTTGTTACTCCTTTCTAGGGACGGTTGGCGATTTTGCCGGTTCTCGGGAATATGTTATTAGCGTAGCGGGGCCCCAAATATTTATAAAAAGATACTTTTTCATCAAATTTTCTTAGATATGTGAGCGCGGGGCCTCAGATTGAAAATTGACGTCTGATCCGAGGTTTCCAATAAATTAATCATTATCCACTAATAAGTCTAGGTAGGAAATAATGTCTGCAATGTTTATACATTATAATGGTCATGTCATGTTAGAAAGAAAGTAGATTCTTTATATCTTGGTATAAGAAATCAAAATTGAAAAATAAATTAATAAATTTTTAAAAAATCACAGCAACCGGGCCCTGATGGCCCCTTGTCAAAGCGGGCCCTAGGCCGTAGCCTCGTGGGCCTAGGCGGTAATAAGGCCCTGTAGGTCCGTTAACATTAACAATAATAATCTGATTGGGTGTTGCCAAGCAATAACGTTAAAATTTAGGTTAACGTAGTTAGTGCAAAAACTCCCTGATATGTATCCTACACAATAACTAAGTCAACAGTCTAAGTCTACACTCCACGCCATTAAAAGTAGTTAGAAAGTAACTCAAAGTAACTAAGTTACTTTCAATGAGTAACTAGTAAATAACTTAGTTCTTTCACCAAAGTAACTGTAACTTAAGTAACTTAGTTACTTTTTTTTTGGAGGTAACTGTAACTGTAACTAGTTACATTTTAAAAGTAACTTGCCCAGCTCTGCATGCTGTATATATTTTTTATAAAAACGTTGCAGTTTTGGTGTTCATAAATGCTAAGATAATCACCCCAATTCTGTAACAAAGTTGCTAACTCTAAGCAAGATTGCTATCGCAAATAGCCAATTATAATTGCATACACTAAAGAAAATATGAAAATGACAGGCTCTACATTTGTTTCTATTGGCTATTTTTTTTTAGCAACATTGCCAAGACTTAGCAACTTTCTTACAGAATAGAGGAGGATATCTCCTTTAAAAATAACACAACCATCTATTACGGTACTACACATTTTAAAAATATGCTTTTCAAAATTTTCATAAGGAACAACACTTATTCACCCTATTGTGTTTTCCCATTGCTCCATTTTCTCCATTTCCACATTAAAATATTTTCCTGCAGTCTTTGCACTCTGCGGTTTCCTTATTACATTTTTTTTTATTCATTCTTACTTCTTCGTTTCTTTTTTGTATGTATTTTCCTTCGTCTTAAATTTCATTATGGTACTGTATACGTAATGTTTATTTAAATATAGCTTGTATACAGAATGGTGACCAGCATTGACGAACATAAGACTGTAATATGTAAAATCATTCATTTATAATATTCTGTTTCTCTAATTATTTTAGGTATAAGCAAAATTTTGAATGTTTTGGTAATAACAGAAATTAGGTATGAAAATATCGAAAATCACGCAAAAAACAGCGATAGACGTAGAAGTGAAATAAAAATTAACAAATGTATTACAGTTTCAAGTTCACAGCTGAATAGACAATAAATAATAACTTTTTTTAATAGAAAATAAGAAATAATTCACTAAAATTTGTTTTTCGCCATTATTTACAGTACCTAGTAGCAGTGGCGTATTATCGCAGAAGCCCGAGAAGCCCGGGCTTCTGGCGCAAAATTATAGGAGGCACCAAATTATCAATTTTTTTTATAAAATATAAATTAGCAAACGGAGTACTGAAATTTCTGAAACTATTAAAAGACAAGAACATTGAGAATGTTTTTCCTAACATTGTAATTTTATTACGAGTGTTTGTTTGCAAAGCAGTGACTAACTGTACTGGCCAGAGATTTTTTTCAGCACTGAAGAGAGTGAAGGATTACCGCAGGTCCACAATATCACACGTAAAATAGAACACTTTGATTATTATGTGCATCGAAAAAACTCTTTCAAATTAAATTAATTTTGACGACACTGTAAATATTTTGCCAGTGCCAAAGCAAGAAAAGCGTCATTTTAATTATATATTTGTCATTATACTGTTTTAATTAAAAATAAAAGTTTAGTTTCAATGTTTACTGAATTTTACTAACAAAAAACTTTCCCATCTACCTGCGTATGATTGTCATTTTTCGAATCATTGATTATTACTCTTCTTATGTCAGTTGTTATATTTAATTACTTGTTATAATTATAGGATTCTTTCTAGAAAATTTAAAAAATTTGTTTGCCGTTCATCGTAACCAAAAAGGGGGGGAATTATATATTCTTCACTCTATGATATTTGGCATTTCTGATACATACAAAAACACATATTTTCTTTATATATTTTTTAATTTATTCTATTCACTCTTATTCTTCTAATGTTCGAGGTTCTTCCAATTCATTGATGAGATTGGCGGTATTTCTGAAGCGTATATGTAATAGATGTATCAATAATTATAAATATTTAATTAATAATAAAATAAAAAATATTAAATGTTTTTCCCAGAAATGTCTCTGACTTTTTGACACACATTTATCTGTCAATTACAAACATTTTAATATATCCGCTTGTTTTCAATGGGATGCGAGATTCATTTACTTATTATATTATATATTTATATGTCTCTATCTTTAACTCCATAGAAGATATAATAAAATTTTTAAATGTATCGGACAGAGATTTTATATTCTACATTGAACTCGGCAGCAACCATTCTTATAGAGGCTGTTGGATTTGCTTCAAAATATGCCAATATGTCTATTTCAATATTATTTGCAACACGCACTCGCTTACAATTGAATACCGTTCTCTGTACATGTTAACTGCATCCCGAGCATTTTTATGACTCAAAATATACACTTCGAACATGTCAACTTTTTCATCGTGAGTAAAATTATTCATTTTCTTCTTAAAACTGACAGTTTAAGAACATAAAATTTAACAACAAATAATGAAACAATGTTAGACAGAACAATATGTACAATTGTTTTCTATCCATAGCACTCTTGTTTCAGCCAGATATAAATGAAATACACATAAATTTAACATGTATTTTTCTCAGTTATTTTGTTATATTAGTATATGAATTTAGAAAAAATACTACATCGAATAACCTAAAAAAAAGTTCCCATTTAAAATAAGAAAGTTGTGTCCCGTATTTTGAGAACCACTGGTCGAAAAAAAAATTATTTGCTCATTGTAATAGTCTTGTAAAATGGTGGTTCTTTGCTAATTTAACCAACCTCGTAGCTCTTATGGTACTCGAGATAGCAATGGTGGCTCACTTAAATGGAACACTGTATAGCTATAGACATCGCCGGTTTTAAAGTTAAAGCCCTAAGCATAAAATAAATTAATAATTATAATAGGTTTACTGGTTGATTCATAAACGTATACTAAAATAAAACCATGTATATTGGTGAAGCGATTTTGACTAAAAAATGTTATAAAATTTTGAAAATTGGTATGAGTATATTACTAATTTAGATGCAAATTACTTTCTTTTGTTTCTGTATCTCAACCAGAGACGAATGTTTTTTATCGTTATTTTTTTACTTACTAACATTTATTAATTTCTAATAATAAAATATTACATACAATGTAAAAACACACACAAAGGTAGGTACTCTTTCTAAAACTTGATAAAAACACTAGTTCCTGAGATATTTTAATTTTTAGATAAAAATCAAGTATCCAAAAAAAATTAAGTAACAATTTAAAAACAATCAAAATCATATATATATTGTAGGAATCATAGCCCAATTAGAAAAATAAAGACTAAACGCAATTAGTAATATCGCTCACAATTTAACTGCTCGACCAAAAAGTCATTTACAATTCCAGAAGTGGGATACGAGTTGATAGTTAACGTGATTATTTGAACATTATAGTAACATATTAAATACAATTATAAAAGAAAAATTGGAAATGTCTGAATAATTTAAAGAAGTTTTAGAAACAATACGAAAAGAAAAAGAAACACATAATAATAATAATAATAATAATAATATAGTTATTTTCGTAACAAGTTATGAAATATACCAAATATCATGCGAGTGTAAATTGACGCACGACGCGTAGCGGAGTGCAAGTCAATACACACGAGCTAAGATATTTGTATTTCATACAAGTTATGAACATTATTTTTTAGACGAGCTTAAATAAATTTGACTTTTTTTACAAAACTGAAATTTGGGTTCAAACGTACAGACCGTTGACAAATGAGTAATGTATACATATAGCCAGAAAATAATGACATAGTAACCTAGCAACCGTGTCAACTATTACGATATGAAATATATCGTAACACTAATGTGATAAGTTCAACTTTCAGTGATAGGATACTATGTTGATATGTCATACTTATCACAATGGTCGTCTAAAAATAATTTATTTAGGTATAAGCATAATACATATTGTTTTACCAAGTCAATACACTAATCAAGTAATCAACACAATTTCCAAACTCACACATGTGTAAATATTTCTTCATAATTATAATAAGCTTTTCCCAGCAACATCTCAGTTACTACACATTTAAATTTATTGTATGATAAATCACGGGTCTCTAAAGGCAAAGTGTTATAGAATTTTGCTGATAAATATTCAGGACCATTCTTTGATTTCATTAAACGTTTCCTTGGTATCGAAAAATTGAATTTGGTACGAGTATCATAATTATGAGAATCCATGCGAGTTTGAAATATGTGTTGATTACGTTTAACATACAATAAATTTTGAAGTATAAAACACGAAGGCAAAGTTAATATTTTATGGTTTTTAAATAAATGTCTACAATGTTCCTTATTACTAGAGCCATTAATTATTCTGATGACTTTTTTCTGAAGGAGAAATACTCTCAAAGCTGTGAAAACATGACCCCAGATAAGTATGCCATATGTCATTGCCGAGTGAAATAAACCAAAGTAAGTCATGCGTACTCTATGTGTATCTGTTGAAAAAGTCAGATTCCGTATTAAATATATAATTTTACTTAATTTATTACATAAATTGTTAATATGGATATTCATTTGTAATTTGGGATCATAAATCATACCCAATGACTGTGTTATTAGATTCAGTAAAATTCAAGTCAGCAGTTTTTAGACGGAAAATAATATCTTGATTTTTAGATGTATTTAATGTAAGTTTATTTTAACTGAACCATGTATTTGCTTGGCCAACAGAACTAGTTCGCAAATTTAACAAGTTATTTATATTAGTATCATGACTTACGATGGTAGTGTCATCAGCATAAAGTAAAGTTTCAACATTATCAATATTGTATGGAAGATCATTAATGTAAATAAGAAATAATGTTGGTCCAAGATGGCTACCCTGTGGTACACCATGACTTAAATATTGAGGATCTGACTGTACACCTTTATATGCAACGACCTGTGATCTATTTTCAAGGTATGATTTAATTAAAAGTAAAGGAATATCTCTAATTCCATAATATTCTAACTTAGATAGTAGTACTTCATGATTAATGCAGTCAAACGCTTTAGATAGATCACAAAGCGTTGCGTTTACATACATACAATTTTCAAATTGGTCTAAAATGTAACTAGTAAAACACTGTAAAGCATCTATTGTTGATTTATTCTTTCTGAAACCAAATTAGCAGGGATGTATTAATTTATTTTTCTCTAAGTAAGTATTAAGACAGATTTCAATAATTTTAGAAAGTGTAGGTATTAGCGAAATAGGTCTAAAATTTGACAGTTCAGAACTATTACCTTTTTTCGGAACAGGTATTACTTTACTAGTTTTTAACATTTCAGGATATATTCCAGAACTGAAGCATAAATTAATAATGTATGTTAAAGGCTGACATATAAGATATCCTGAACGTTTAATACAATAAGGGCTTATACCAAATATATCAGTACAACGTGAATTTGACATATCATTAATTATATTATAAATTTCTGTTTCGCATACAGGTCTGAGAAAGAAAGAGTGGCTTCCGTCTATTGGTGTATTATGCATAAAATTAATAGGATCGTTATCACTCACATTTAAAAGTTGTGATATTAAATTTTCTGCTATATTCGCAAAATATTCGTTTAACTCATTTGAATTGAATAAATTTAAAGTACCATCTACTTTGGTATTACTATTTTTGCATTGATTTATAACATGCCAGGCGGCTTTAGATTTATTTTTACAATTATTTATAAAATTGGAATAAGCAGTTTTTTTGGCCTTACATATACATTTTTATATGATTTTTTGTACTCATCAAGAATATGTTTTAGTTGAGAAGTTTTTGTTGAAGTATATAATTCATTTATAAATATTAAAGTATCACGTTTACATTGAAGATCTTTAGTGAACCAATTAATTTTTATATTTGAGTTTTTGTTATTAATTTTGATTTTCTTGATAGGAAAAGAAAGATTAAAACAACAATAATATACATCAAAAAATGTTAGAAAAGCCTGTTCAACATTTTGAGAAATAAAAACATTAGTCCAATCACACATTGCTAAATTGTTACAAAATTCATTTAGATTGTGTTCTGTTATGCATCGACTATATACGTCGGTGTATTTATCTTTAGTTTTTGTTACTTTTACATTAAACTCAAATAAAAGAGCTCTGTGATCAGAAATAACTGGATCAAAATTAATAATGTTGTACGAATCTTCTACAATATTAGTAACTACATTGTCTATACATGATGACGTATTTTTTCCAATTCGAGTTGGCTTAAAATTTGTAAAAGTTATACCATAACAAATGAATAGGTTAACTAATTCATTTATCATGTTATCAGTTGTTGCAATATTTACATTAAAATCACCTGTTAGGATGATAGTACAGTTCTTAACAATATATTTAAAGCTTGATCCAAAGTTTTAATAAAATTAGTCTAATTACCCTTAGGCGTTCTGTATATGTTTATTATTTTTATAGAAGTCTCAGAAAGTTCCACAGCTGAAATTTCACAATCACATTCTATACTTAAATTTTTTATATTCTCCAGGCAACGCACTTTAATGTCCTTTTTTACGTAGATGCATACTCCACCGTGGAGAATTTGAGATCTGCAAAACCATGACATTAGTTCGAAATCATTAATAAGGGTCATAGTAATTTCTTCTTCCAACAACCAATGTTCGCACAAGCACAACACTGACACATTTAGTTCATTTATTGTATTTTCAATTTCACCAATTTTGGATCTCAGTGAGTGAACATTAAGATGAAAAATTTTGATTACTTTCAGGATGCTCTCTTCTGCGAGGCTGGGTTGATTAAAAAAGTATTGCTCTTAGATGTTATTTTAGTTTTTGGTTTCATGTAAAATTTATTCAAGAAAGTTCCTGAGGGCCAGTTATTTGTGTTGGTTACTATTTCACTAAAATTTTCTGGAACAGTTATCTTAAATTACGTGTATGTATTGTATTTCGTTTTTAGTTGTGTACATTGAGCTAAATTAGCATTTAAATCCTTTCAAATGAGTTTGTATAATATCAGCAGTAACATCAGGGTGAAGTCTAGAAACAAAGAAATGAGAATATCTTGGTACTGCACTAAGTTTATCAATATTATTATTTCCTGTTCCAATGGCAATAGCTCGTTTATTTTTTGGTTTGTAATTGCTGAATTATCGGCTACTTGTTTAATTTCGCTACCTGTCTGTTCATTACTGACATCTCTACGATTTTTTACACTATGTCTTTGATTTATCGATAAAGTAGAGTTTAAATATGTCAAATTGTCATTAACTTGATTCATATTACTTTTTAAATATTTTATTTCATTGTTTAACTTACTTATTGTTTCAGATTGATCTTTTATTAGCTCAATACAATGGTTGAGTAATTTTTGTAGATTTCCTTCTTTATCATTATCTTTATCCTTGATATTGCAGCATGTAACGCAATACCAAAATATCTTCTTATTTTCACTTATACACTTTAATTACGATTTTTTTAATGATGAAACGGTTGTACACATTTTCCAGAACACGATATTAATTGATCTTTAGATTTATTAATAATATTTTTACACTCAAAACAGAGTAATTCAACATCATATAAATATATATCTGGGGAAATGCCTAGTTTCAGAGCTATAGCAATTTTAATATTTTATTTCTATCATATATGGGGTCCCGTGGCTGCGTGCCTGAGTGTCTGGTCGCGAACCTGGGGGAACCGGGTTCAATCCCGACAGACGCCAAATATTTCCAATTTTAAATGGACCCTGTGGTGCACTTTCCACACCAGCTATGAGTGCCCTTGAGGTGTCGCCTGGTAAGCGCCCACACGGTAAAATATATCGTCATCATTACCGATGTCTACATGTGTTGTAGATACTGGCACACCCAGAAATGGGTAATATGCCGTACATTTATTTATTTATTTATTTATTTCTGTCATATACAATTCATATTTTAACATTACAATAAAATAATAGTGGCTGTTTAAAATGGAAAATAATTGAAGATAGTCTTTCATTTTTCCTTATTTGTCATAATTATTGTTATTGTTTGTTACAAACCCAATTTTATCATGAATAATTTAACTTTTTCCGAATTAGCAGATATGCATTTAATGTTCGGTCGTGCTCACGATGAGTCAATAGAAGCTAGCCGTTTGTACCAAGAGAATTTTCCAAATCGGAAGATACCAAATAGAAGATTCTTTGGGTCAATTGATCGTAGCCTAAGGGAATTTGGTGTTAGAATCAAGTATGTAATCAAAATATGTTGCCATGTAAAAATATACCTATATATATATATATATATATATATATATATATATATATATATATATATATATATATATATATATATAGTTGTTGATATTGTGATTGACATGTAAAAATAAATATAGTCAGATTTGTATTATTAATAAATATATATATATATATATATATATATATATATATATATATATATATATATATATCTATCCGTGGAAATGCTGACCGAAGCAACAATTTGTGGATAAATACAACGTCGCAGCGGCGGTAATTTATAACCACCCACCAAATGGTGGTGGTTATAAATTACCGCCGTGTGTGTATTTGGCTGCTTACTAGTGCTGTTACAATTTGTCGGTTTTCTAATTACTACCTCTAGTTAATGTCCATCTATTAACTAGCTATGCTGTACTGATGAGCTCTAATAAGAGCGAAACATTTGTCTACAGCTGCTATTGAGCGATACCCTACGAACAACATTTTACTAGTTTTTATAACTTTACTCGCGATATATGTATATTTTCGTTTATATATATATATATATATATTGCGCTCTGTTGTAAATGTGCTAAACCAGGAGAAACATTCTAGGACGCAGATTTCTTTCGGTTATGGGCCCAGGATTTTGTCCAACATTTATTAATATAAAACCTTTTGTACAGAAGAATATTAGTTATTTCATAGTTTTGTTAATTTTGGAAACAATTATGCCGAATTAATCTAACGTTACAACTGTTCAAGCTATCTCTTCGTCACTACCTAATATAGAACAGTTGGAGGGACAAGCAAATTATGCATAATGGAAATTCGCCATGAAGATGAGTTTAATGCTAGACGGTTTGTGGGAAACAGTAGAAAATGGTGTAAATGATGATGTCGTCATCAATCCAGAAAGTGATAACAGGGCATTAGCAAAAATAAGTTTATGCATAAAGCCAACATATTATGTACATGAATATCATGCCAAAACATCTAAAGAAGCTTGAAGTAACCTGCAGAAAGCATTTGAAGCAAAAGACATGAACAGTAAATTCGATTTTCAAAGACATTTATTTCGTACGAAGCGTGAAGATTTTAATTATATGGAAGAATACGTCAGTGACATAATATCAACATTTCACAAATTAGCAGATATTGACGTAAAAATTGAACATGACTTTATTGCATTCGTAATGTTAAATGGTTTTAGCTCAGAATATGAATCTTTAGCTATGGCTAAGTCCCAAAGTCAACACAATGAATGTAAAGCGATATTACATTCGAATTCAAGAAATACTTATAAAGATAATCCCAAGAAAAAGTTTAAATGTTATTCTTGTGGACAAGTTGGACATAAAATGTCAGAATGTTTTAAATACAAAAATAGAAATAATCAAGTATATCAGAAGACGGGTCAGAAGAAATACAACAATCAAACATTCTTCATCTTCATTTATGGCAATGGGTTCAACAACTGACTGGATAATAGACTCTGGTGCTACATAACATATGTCAATGAAGAAAGAATGGATGAATAATTATAACCAGATAGATAATGACATATTTTAGCCAATGGGGAGAAACTTTTGACCAATGGCGTCGGAGATGTGACGATAAATTTTGGACGAAGTGAACAGGAATTGAAAACTATAAAAAATGTAATGAATGTACCAAATTTATCTACAAAATGACTGAAAAATGTTATATTGTTGTTTTCGATAAATCACAGTGAAGGGATATATAATAAATCAATGTATAAAGCAAGTGGTTCAGTTGAATTTTAAGGAATCTTGAAAAATGGTTTATTTATTACTCAAGAAAAAAATAATGAGCAAGCGAGAGTTTTAACTACAACAGTGTTTAATCATATGCTTTAGCATAGACGGTTAGGACATTTAAACAGAAGAGAAATGAGAAAACTAAAAGAAATAGTTAGTGGAATGAAGTTTGCAGAAGAAAGTAATGAACCATATGTAAGATGTATTGAAGGTAAACAGGCCATACAAAAATTTCCGACAAAGAATAACACAAGTAGAGCACAAGACGTACTAGATCTTGGACATACAGACGTAGCTGGTCCTATGGAAGAAATATCATGGGGAGGAGCTAAATATTGTTTAATTTTTGTAGATAATTTTAGAAGAAAAACGTTTAGATATATGCTAAAAATAAAAAGTGAAGTATTAAATAAATTCAAAGAATTTAGGTCTGTAGCAGAGAACCAAAAAGGCAAGAAAATGAAATGTTTAAGAAGTGATAATGGGACCGAATTCATTAATCAAGAATTTGAGAATTTCTTGAAAAGTCGTGGACTAGTTCATCAAACAACAATACTGTATACACCCTAGCAGAATGGTGTGGCGGAAAGGTATTGGGCAGAAGCATTGAATTTGGGAACTTCAAGATTCATTCAGGTGACAGGGGAAGATCTAAAAGTGTTTTAACGCCCCAGATGGAAGAAGATATTTTGAATAGCGTATATGAAGATTCTTCTACAAGTACAAGAAGAATTTCTTCTGCATTACGTGTTCATAATTCACAAGTATGGAATGTCTTACATGAACAACAATTGCATCCCTATCATGTTCAGCGGCTTCTCAATTGATGGGATATTGATGGAGAAAGACGAAGCAGAACAGAGAAAATACACTTTTTATTATATTCATACGTAATATAACAAGTGATATGATTATCATCGATGAAATTTTCGAGTGAAACCGAGATACAGAAATGTGCTTCTTCGGTTTCACGAGCAATATCTTCGATTATTAATCATATCACGAGCTTATATTTAATGAGAGAATATAATGAATTTTTGTTAAAATTAACTGTCAATGTTGTAAAAATCCCTTAGTAACGAATGTAAGTAAGGTGATAATTTCTTTGTTTTTATCATCGCTGTGATAGACATGTAACTAAGGAAATTCTGAATGTTTATTGACGGAAAACGTATCGCGTGACTAATGAATTATGTCCTCAATAAAAAACATTCGACAATTATTTTTATAAACAAAAACATTATGACAGGTGTTGTGTGTGATCTAGATGCCAGTGTAAAATGTGTGTTTACATATACATTCAATTCTCGACACCCTCACTAGAAATAGCATTTTACATTTTTTATTGTTATACATCACACCCATCTCATTCTTACAAAATACTTGTTTTTCTGTAAATAATGCTTTGATTAGTGTGTCCGCTACTATGTGTCCTGTAGGAATGTGCGTGACTGAAATATTTTTATTTTTAATTTCTTTTCTCAGAAAAAGATATCTGATGTTGATATGACGAGTACGTGGTTTGTACCCTTCCGTTCTTACCAAGTCCACCGCTCCCTTGTTGTCGCTGTAGATGGTCATCAGTGACGTAGTCTTGTAGTCGTCGATTTTTTTTATAAGTCCTCTTAGTCATAGCGCATCCTGACACGCGCTAGAAAGCGCCATGTATTCTGCTTCTGTGGTCGATAGGGCTACAGTTTGCATCTTAAATACGTAGCTAGTGATAGAATGTCTCGTATCTATGTCGTTGGCCCAATCTGCATTACTGAATCCTTCCATTTTACCCTCAATGTTTGCAGTGTATTCCAGCTTGTCGCCCATGGTGCCTGTAAGGTATCTGAAGACTCGCCATGTTTGTAGCGTATGCGATGTCCGGCCTTGTTCCTTGTGATTCGTACAGAAGGCTGCCGACCGCTTTTTGATATGGTAAGTTTCCCTGTGTTATTGTTTCATCGTTGTCGCCATCTGCAACCTGTGTCAGCTTGTGGTTTGGATCAGCGGGAGTTTTTACTGGTTTGCAATCTTGCGTGTTGAACCGTTCCAAGATTTCTTTGATGTATCCTGTTTGGTCCACCCAGTTTTCCTTTTCTCTGTCCCGGGTAATTCTTATTCCTAGGAGATGAGTTGCTTCTCCTAAATCCTTCATTTCAAATTGATTTTTTAGTTGTTACTTAAGCACTTTTTTTCTTGATCCCTCACTTGATAATATGAGATCATCTACATAAACGGCGACGATAAGAATGTGTTGATCGTCGATGTCATAGTATATACATTGATCCATCTTATATCTTCGGAGCCCCAGTTTCAGCGGTGCTTCGTTGATTTTCTTATTCCATGCTCTTCTTCCTTGCTTCAAGCGATAGACTGCCTTTTTTAAAAGACAAACTTTTGATTCTTCACCTGGTTTTCGAAGTCCCTCTGGTTGTTTAATATAAATTTCTTCATCCAATTCCCCGTGTAGGAAGGCCGTTTTTACGTCCAACTGTTCCATGTCTAAATTATGTTTAACTGCTTTCCACTTGCTGTCTAAAATCCTGTTTTTTTTTAGGTTTTTCTACCAGAACCCAGGTATAATTTGCAAGCATGGATTTATCTACCTCTTTGATGGCTTTCTTCTAGTGTTTCTGGATCTGTGACGTGTACCTCAGCTTGACTAAGATAAGTGACGTAGTCGTCCATTTTCTTTGGTACTGGTTTCCTGCTGAATTTTCTTGGTTCACATGACGTTGATAGAATTTTTAGATTTGCTGGCCGCTGATAATCTTCGTCTTGTTCTGTTGATGTTTTCTTTTCTTCATAGTTGATTGTTTCGTCTGAATCAGTGAAGTAATCAGCCGCAGCTGATTTTTCTATAACTGGATTGTCTTCATCTGGTTTCTTTTGTTCCTTAGTCCATGGATATTGTATACTCTTACTCTCCGGATATCCTTTTCGTTCTAGAAAGATGACATCTCTACTTCTGACGACTTCCTTCGTCCTTGGATCTATGAGCTTGTATCCTTTTGTTTCTTCAGGGGGATAGCCCACGAAGATTAATTTACTGGATTTTTCATCCCACTTTTTTCTATTTTCTTTAGGAATGTGTACCATTGCCTGACATCCAAACTCTCACAGGTGGCTAATATCCGGTTTGTTTCCACTCTAAACTTTTTCCGGAGTTTGCTTCTTCAACGCTGCTGTTGGAGACCCATTCATCAAATATGTTGCCGTAGCAACTGCCTCCGCCGAATATTCCTTGGACATCCCGGCACTGAACAGCATGCTCTTTGCCTTTTCAACGAGCGTTCGATTAGCTCGTTCCGCTAACCCATTCTGCTGCGGTGTGTAAGGCACAGTGAGCTGGTTGTTATTTCACTTGTCAAAGTAGAATTCACTGATTCCAAACAACCTTTGTTCAATGTCATGTGCGCAGACACACAACTGTCTATATACCACGCGTTCAATGTGCCTGCATTGTAAAATGCCTTATATACCGGCTCTTTTCCCACTTGAATCCGCACTCTTTCTTACACTCGCACTTCCAATTTTCTTCTTGTTACCGCACTTTCTCGCGATATGTTGTCAAACTTTTTATTGCTTCCATTAACGTACAATGCTGAATTGCTATCCTGCGATCCTGACGTCTTGAATAGTTTTGCTTTTACAGCGTCACCGGTGATTTTCGTGCCGGAACTTTCCAACTCCATAATCATTAATCTGTATTTGTCGGTAATTCAGCGAGTAATAATGCTCCAACGCACTCTTCATCAACTTTGAATCCGAGTGCAGTCAGTTTGTGAGCAGTCACTATTATTTTATTGACATATTCCTCAATTGACTAACAATTTTCGAGTTGATTTGTCACCAAAATTCTTAGCAATCCGACCTTTCTAGTGAGTCCTGATTCCTCGAAGACAATATTTAATTTTGCCCACACTTCTTGGACCGTGGTCGTGTCTTGGATATGTACATAAAGCATCGGATCCACTGACAAAATAATTTTCGCGCGCGCTTGTCGCAACTTTTTCTCATCTGTGATAGTTTTTTCTTCTCCAGTGACACCCACATTAAAATTGTCTCTACCTACAAATTTTTCAATGTTCGGCATTGCACTCGAGTTAGCATTCGCCATTTCGCCAGTGAGGTATGCACTATAGCTTCCCAATTAAAAACCCTTTCGATATTTTACGAAAAATAGCTTTGAGAGATGCACTCTTTTCAATTTCCTGAATTTTATTCCGGTCGTGGGGCCATGACCTGATGGGAAAATGATGGAGAAAGACGAAGCAGATCAGAGAAAATATACTTTTTATGTTCAATAAAAAAAACATTCGACAATTATTTTTATAAACAAAAACATTATGACAGGTGTTGTGTGTGATCTAGATGCCAGTGTAAAATGTGTGTTCAACTATACATTCAATTATAAACATCAATTTATTACCAAATGATTTACAACTTCAAGTAGAATATTGTGAATGATTTTTATAACAATGGACAATTACTCCTCACTTCACATCATATGGTGTTATTTACCGACGTTGTCGGGTTTAATAGGAATGGAATAACAAATATTCACAATACACATCTCTGGTCGGAGGAAAATTTTCATGGTTTTTTCCAAAGTAGGCATCAAAATCATTTTAGTGTGAATGTATGGACAGGCATTATTATTGATGAATTTATTGGACCCCATTTCTTGCACGGAAGATTAAATGGAAACATTTATAGAGATTTTCTAGAAAATGTGTTGCCAGAACTATTAGAAAATACTCCACTAGCCATAAGACAAAGAATGAAGTTCATGCACGATGGAGCACCGCCACATTTCCCTCTAGATGTGAGGCAATTTTTGAATAATTTTTATGATGATCGGTGGATTGGTAGACGGGCTGCTATACGGTGGCCTCCGAGATCACCTGATTTAAATCCTGTAGATTTTTATTTTTGGGGGTCATCTGAAAAGTATAGTTTATTCAGTACCAGTCAATAAAATCGATGATTTACGTCAAAGAATATAAATAGCTGCAATACAATTCGCAATAAACTCGGAATTTTCGAACGTATTCGTCAGTCCATGAGATGAAGATTAGAATGTCGCATTGAAGTTCAAGGTGTATATTTTGAACATTTTTACCTCCCACTACCCTTGGTAAGAGAGGTGCTAAAAATCACATATCGAGATTTTAGTAAATGACCACGTTTTAAGGTCCCTAGAATCCAATTTTAACATTTTCAAGATGATGTCCGTGTGTGTGTGTGTGTGTGTGTGTGTGTGTGTGTGTCTGTATGTGTGTATGTGTGTGTATATGTGTGTGTGTTTATTTATTTAAATATTTGTGTGTGTGTGTGTGTATGTGTATGAATTTTCATGTGTGTAAATTGGGCAAACGGAAATGGCACTTTACTTGAAGCTCATAATGGTTTGTCTTCAAAAAATTACATTAAATGTAATTTTTTCGCATATTTTCATTATGAAAATTAAAGAATATTGAATTTTCTACAGGTGTACATTAATACTTTTTCTATATATTTTACAGATAAATTTAAAAATCATTTTTTTCTTTTAATCCTGAAGCCTAAGATAAATACAATTCCTTTGTTACACAGTTCATTTTTCAAATAAATGTAACTGACAGGTAAACGTCATTGTCAAAAAACGAATCACTTCAAATTAATAATAATGACATTAAATAAAGAAAATCGTAAATAAAGCAATAGTTATGCAAAGGAACTTATATAGTTTGCAGCATTAGTAAATATGTAGGTATGTATTTAAATTAATAAAAATTAAGTCACTGTCAAAAAACTAATCACTTCAAATTAATAATAGTGACATTTTAAAAAGAAAATAGTAAATAAAGCAATAGTTATATGCAATGGAAGATAATATAGTTTGCAGCATTAGTAAATACGTAAGTATGTATTTAAATTATTAAAAATTTAATTGCGGGAGGTTTATTGTTGGCCAAATCAGATTTTTTACCTTCCGTTGTTAGGTAAGGAAGGTATTGTCTTTGGTCAAAAAATTAGGTGGTGAATTTTTAATGAAAAAGCACGTTTTAAGGTCCTTAGAATACGATTTTACTATTTTACAATGATGTCTATCTCTCTCTCTCTCTCTCTCTCTCTCTGTTTGTGTGTGTGTGTGTGTGTATGTATGTGTGTGTGCGCGTGCGTGTGTGTGTTAAGAGGTATTTTCAAAATAAGCAAAAATCAAGTTTTAGCTTGTAGCTTAAAAACATCGAAAATTCCTGTGGTGCCTATAAAAGTGGTCTCAAAAAGTTGGCCCATAAAGACCTACATCAATTTTCTATAGCATGCTTAATAAGAAAGTTTTTCATATAACGAACTCGAATTTGTTCCACTCTTTAAATACAAAAAATCTGATGTGGCCAGCATATTACCTTCCGTCAATTCTATGTATTTTGTACAAATCCCATACCAACTGAATCGTCTTTGCTGCGCATCACGTGCCCGTACCATCGAAGACGCGCTTCACGCATTTTGTCCGTTATTGGTGCCACGCCCATAATTTTCCTTATGGAAATATTTGTCTTACGATCGTAACGTGTGAACCCCAGAGCCCAACGAAGCGTCTTCATTTCCATACCATGAAGTATTTGCTCATGCTGCATTGTAGATGGCCAACATTCTGCTCCATACAGGACTACGGGGCGCATCACCGTTCTATAAATTTTTGTTTTTAAATGAACTGGCAGTTTACGATCACACAAGATCCCAGTCATCTGACGCCATTTCATCCAGGCAGCGGTGACTCTTGCTTTGGAGTCGGCTGCAGTCTCACCGTCAGAACGAATGGCAGAACCTAAATACGAGGGTGGTTTGAAAAGTCCGTGCAAAAATGAAAACTATTTAATTTTTCGGGATATTTTTTTTATTATTTTTCAACGTAGTCTCCATTTAGACTTATTCACTTCGTCCAACGCTACTCCAGTTTGTTGATCCCTTCCAAATAATAAGATTGGTCCAACTCTGCAAAATAGGCTTTCGTTTCTGCAATCACCTCCTCGTTTGAATAAAATCTTCTTCCCGCCAACCATTTCTTCATATTGTGGCACAAGTAGTAGTCCGAAGGAGCCAAATCTGGAGAATAGGGAGGATGTGGAACGAGTTGGAAATTTAATTCCATCAATTTTGCGGCTACAATCACAGATGAGTGAGCTGGTGCGTTGTCGTGATGGAAAAGGACTTTTTTGTGGACCAATAGTGGACGTTTTTCTTGCAGCTCAGTGTTTAAACGTTCAATAACGATGAATAGTATGCACCTGTTATAGTTTTACCCTTTTCCAAATAGTAGATGATGATTATTCCTTGCGAATCCCAAAAGACAGTCGCCACAACTTTCCCGGCCGAAGGAACGGTCTTCGCCTTCTTTGGTGCAGGCTCCCCGCTCGCAACCCATTGTTTGGACCGTTTCTTGGTCTCAGGTGTATGGTGGTGTATCCATGTTTTATTTACGGTGATGAAACGACGCTTAAAATCCTGGGGATTCCGTTGAAACATTTGCAAACCGTCCTTAGAACATCTCACACGATTTCGTTTTTGGTCAGCTGGGAGCAATCTTGGCACCCATCTTGCGGATAGCTTTTTCATGCCCAAGTGTTGATGCAAAATATTATGTACTCGTTCACTAGAGATTCCCACAGCACTAGCAATCTCGCACATCTTCACTCTTCTATCCTCCATTATCATACCATGGATTTTATCAATTATTTCTGGAGTAGTGATCTCGATAGGGCGTCCAGGACGTTCAGCTCACTTGTGCTCATATGCTACTCCGAAAATTTGAAACCACTTATAAACTGTTCTAATCGAAGGTGCAGATTCACCATAATGTTTATCAAGCTTCTCCTTAGTCTTCTGAGGCGAATTCCCTTTCATAAAATAATGTTTGATCAACACACGAAATTCTTTTTCTTCCATATTTTGAAAATCACTCGACTTTCTCAATTTAAACGAACGTCAAATGCAGAGAAATAGACCGATCTGGTTGAAACTTGGTGAGCGTTCTTCCAAGACATGTCACTAACTAAATATAACCTCGATACGTACCAGTGTTGCCATCTCTCGAACTTTGCACGGACTTTTCAAACTACCCTCGTATTTGAACTGGGTGGACTTAGTTAGTTCTTCACCATCGACAACAATACTGCCATTTTTTGAGGACCACATTCCAAATATTCACTCTTAGTTATATTTAGACGCATACCATATTCAAGCAGACGTGTTTTCCATTGCTGTACCTGGGTTTTCAAATCTTGTCGTGTTACGTCGCATAGAAAAACATCGTCCGCATAGAGGAGTGTCCACGGGTGGGGTCTTTGTAAATCAGCAGTTACAACATCCATACATAATATAAATAAAAGGGGGGACAAAGCAGACCCTTGATGAACACCCACTCGTATCGGAAATGGTGGTGACATTCCTACAGGACATCGCACTACGCTTGTGGCGTCTTCATACAACAACTTGATCCAGCGTACATAAATTTCTGGGACACTGTGAGATCGCAGTGCGCACCTAATGAGGTCGTGGGTCAGTCGGTCACATGCCTTCTCCAGATCGAGGAACGCCAGGTGAGCGGGTAAGTTCCTCTCTCTATGTTTTTCAACAATCAACCGGGCGGCGTGAATGGCAACCGTCGTACTACAACCCTTAACGAAACCACATTGGTTTGGTGTTACCTTTATTATAAAACGTAGACGATTATCTAGAATGCGCTCAAATATTTTTGCGACGTGACATAATAATCTAATTGGTCGGTAATTAGCACATTCAGTTACGTCACCCTTGCCCTTCCAAATTGGTACGGTAGTGCTTGTTCTCCAAGTTCGTGGTACAACACCATCAGTAGTGATTTTGTAAAAGAGAGTGGTAAGTATTCCAATCCCACACTCTCCTAATAATTTCCAAGTTTCAGCAGGAATATCATCAGGGCCAGTGGCCTTTCCACACCTCGTCTTCCGAATAGCTTCTTTGACTTCAGCCTCGCTGATCGGTTCAACTGATCCATAAATTGGATTCGCCGCTGGAATTAAGGATTGAGGGTACTCTTCAGTGCACAGCTTAGTAAAATACTCATTCCAGCGTTTTAATAATTATAGCAGGAGGATCCTTTAATAATTTATGGTTAATGTCCTTAATATTTGCGACTGGACCAATGTCTTGCGTCATACGATTGCGTACTTTTGCTAAACGATAGATCATGTTCTCACCTTCGGAAGTATCCAGTTGCTCATATAATTTTGCATAGTACTTATTCTTCGCAATGGCCACCTCCCGTTTTGCTGTTAACTTAAGCTCATTGTACTGCAACCAAGCTTTATATGCTGTCTTCTTTTTCTTGACAGCTGTCTGCACTGCTTCACACCCCACCAAACTTGCTTATCTATGTAACGACGACCAGGCTTAGTCGTCCCCAATATTCTGGCAGCGACATTTCTAAATTGATTTGTTAAAACATTCCAAAGATTTTCCACTGACTGATCAGAATCAATATCAAGGACATCTATTAACTGGTCTTTATGTGTATCTAACTTCCACCATTTGATCTTCACTGGACCTATGACGCGACGAAAATCTAGAATTAGAGGTCTGTGTTGTGGGGCGACAGATTCTGACGGAATAACTTTTACGTCAATTATAAAGTTGTTAGATGGGTCAGCCTCTTTATGAAAAAAGTGTTCGCGATCACGAGAACATGGGCTTCAGCACACTGGAGAATCCGGTTCCCATCGTTGTTACGTAAACCAAATCCTTGACCACCATGAAATTGTACGTAACCGTTTCTTGCTGCACCGACATGGCCATTTAAATCGCCACCAAAAAGAAGATGTTCCTCTTGGTCAAATGATTGCAAATACGCATCAATTGAATTCCAGAACTCGTTTTTGTCCCGATACTTTTCACTGACAGCCACTGCAACACCGTTTTGATTATTCTTAACACCTTTATAGAAAAGTTTGTAACCTTCTCCTATTTCTTTGGCCTTGGCTCCAGTCCACGCAGACGATATCTGCACGTCTACTTTTCAGCATGTCAGCCAGCTCACGACTTCTACCAGTTAATGTACCAATATTAATTGTCGCTAACCGAAGAGAATGGATTTGATTTCTTAATCTCTGAACAATAACATATACTATTTTCTACAAAGTCCAAACTGAAAGTTCCTTGCAAAAGATTCTATAAACCCAATAAAATCATAAGGTGAAAATACACTATAAAAAATTGCACTTGACACATATGTCAATTAGAATTATTTGAATAAATCAGCTGTTTCTATGATTATAGCAAAGCTGGCTGATTTATGAAAGTGAATCTCTTTATAATTCGTCAACTGGATATCTATTGAATATGAAGGAAAAGGTATAATAAAGCCGTATAGACAATAAGACATTCTTTAATACTTATATTCACATATATTGACTTCAAATAATGGAACTTATAAATTATAACCAAAATCCAATCAGCTCTTTATATACAGACACACACACACACACACACACACACTCACACACTCACACACTCACACACTCACACACACACACACACACACACACACACACACACACACACACAGAGAGAGAGAGAGAGAGAGAGAGAGAGAGAGAGAGAGAGAGAGCAAGAGCAAGAGCAAGAGACAAACACACACACACACACACACACACACACACAGACATCATCGTAAAACTAGTAATATCGTATACTAGGGATCTTACACCGAACTTATACATTAAAAACTCACCACCGAATTTTTTGACCAAACACAATACCTTCCATCGCCGTTAGGTAAGGAAAAAATCTGATGTGGCCAACACAAAATCTCCCGCTATTTAATTTTTACATACTTTCATACGTACATAAAATCACGCAATTCCCACTTAGGGGGTTAGCAAATACCCGGAAACAATAGTAACAATAAGAAAAGGTATAAGAGTAAGAGCTCAGCTGACTCACTTCACTCTTTAACAACATTCTTCTTTCGCCTTGTCCACAATCATCATAACATTCATACATAAGAACATATTAAAGTGACCGATTTTCGATAGCGAATAACCCCATCCGGACCACAATAATAGTTACGCAACAATCTTCCTTCGCTTTACTTTCCTATCCATTTTTATTAATTTAAATACATACTTACGTATTTACTAACGCTGCAAACTGTTCCATTGCATAAAACTATTGATTTATTTACTATTTTCTTTTTAAAATGTCACTATTATTAATTTGAAGTGATTAGTTTTTTGACAGTGACATTTACTGTAAGTTACATTCATTTGAAATATGAACAAAGGAATTTTGTTTATCTTAGGCTTCGGGACTAATAAAAAAAATTAGTTTTAAATTTATCTGCAAAATATATAGAAAAAGTATTAATATATTCCTGTACAAAATTCAATAATCTTTAATTTTCATAAGACATAAAATGCGAAAAAATGGCATTTCATGATATTTTTTGAGGAAAAACCATTATGAGCTTCAAGTAAAGTGCCATTTCCAGTTATCCGATTTACACCAAAATCTAATGGCTTCTTTTCATATTAGAATAGGATAGAAATACAAGGTTTCAGAATTTTCTGAATGATAGTATTTGAGTTAGAGCGAAGACAAAATCCCTACACATACACACACACACACATACATACATACATACATACACACACACATACACACACACATACACACATACAGACATCATCGTGAATATGTGAAAATTGGATTCTAGGGATCTTAAAACGTGGCCATTTACTAAAAACTCGATACGTGATTTTTAGCACGATCCCTATACCTCCCTTACCAAGGGTAGCGGGAGGTAAAAAACTATATATGACACACGGCCGGCGGCGATCGCATCTAGAGCCAGTGCCGGATTTACGTACAAGCTAGACAAGCTGCAGGTTAGGGCCTCATATTATGAGGATAATCTTTTGATTGTATGATCATTTTATATAATTAATTCAATTAACAAAAAATTGTGAATTAAAGCAGTTCAATAAATACATTATTAAAATAAGGGAGTGTCTGCTGCATTGTCCGGTCAGGCCAGGTCAAATAGATATTATTATAGTACGTCTTTTTTTTTAAAAAAAAATTAACTATATTAATATTTAACTGACAATTCCTAATTGGTAGACAATGGTTTTTAGGTAGATTCGAGACGGTTCCGCAACAATTAGCCGCTAGATTCCGTCTGGTCCATTTCTGCGGAAATGCGATAGTTCACTGTATATATACAAAAACCATTTTAAATAAATAATGTGTGGCATAATTCTGATACCTGTCACATGTCAAAAAGGTTAACATTTTTAAATAAATCTTTGTAAATGAACTGGTTTATATTGGATAATTGAATGTATTTTACAGTTGCGTAATTTTTAATAGACAATGAAAATCCAAATTCTACCTCAAAATAAATGTTAAGTGCTACCGGGCTATACCTTAAAGATAAAGACATCTACGGGACATGTTGTTCAGCTAATAGGCAATTTCTGTTAATTTTTACACATTTTTCTTCATAATGTATCAGCAGGGTAAGTTGTACTTACTCGTTTTGCTTAAACATTATTTATATATTCCTAAGACAGTGAAATGCTCACTTACGTCGGTAGTAAAAAGAGAATTTTGGCATCATTGATAATGAAAATTCACAACACGGACGTACATATCAGAAAGTCTTACGTATATGCTTCATATATCTCTTTTTTTGATTCATTTGTATTCCGTTTTGAAATTTTAAACCATGAATCATTTTAATAAACGTTGAAATTTGTATCACTTCCTTTTTCCTTATCCATATTTCGTATACTTGCCCCGTCTAGAAGTGAAGAAAAAAGAAACAAAGAAAGAATAGGAAGGACAGTAAAGGGAAAAAAGTACCGAAATCGTTTTAATTAAGAGGGTACGCTGGGTGTACCGCGAGGTCGATTATGTGCCGGAATTCTGCAAAACGCAGAAAGCATATGAAAAGCTGGTGGCGTCGGGCTTTCAGGAATCTATACAGTGCAACGGGACAAAGATGCTCTTTGTTTAGATGTTTATATTTTGTCGACAATGTTGGTTAACAATAAATAATAACAACATACTTCTACATTTCGCGGATAATACAAACGTAATTTCTTTATTTGTATGTATTCAATTTCAATGTTTTCAAGTACGCAGCTTATTCAATTTATAAAATGAAAATAATAGCATAGTTTTTGATCTTTTCATTGTCTATATTCCATTTTTAACCTAGAAGAAGTAAATTAAAAATTCATATTTACATCCTACATATCAAAAAAATATATACCTACTACAAATTTAAATTATTGAACTTATACCTTTAATACTATGTATAATAATTTTTACAAGACCTGTTTGTTTTAGATTTTGGAAAGATCGTAAAAAGAAAAAATGTTATGAGAAAATGGTTAAAAGTTAGTTTATTTTTGTTTATGTTTAAAGTACTGACCACGGCACCCGGTGGTGTAGTGGGAAACCAAGCTGACTCACGATCCAAGGGTCCTGGGTTCGAATGGATGTTGTATGTGTGTTTAATCATCTCATCACAATCAATTGCTCGATCAACTGTAATATAACTTTGTAAAGTTTTAATATAATAAAGAATAATAATAATAATAATAATAATAATAATAATAATAATAATAATAATAATTATTATTATTATTATTATTATAATTATTATTATTATTATTATTATTATTATTATTATTATTATTATTATTATTGTATTTAAAGTTTAAACTAGGCTGAGAACTAGCTCTCAGAAGTATATTTTGAAATGACCTACACTTTTTAATTTAAAAACGCAGATCAGTAGCTGTAGATTTCTTAAATTTACAATATGTACGTATGCATCTCTAACCGTTTAGATAAAATCTATATCAGTTTAAAAGAAATGATATCACTGTGGCCAGCATCCCGTCAATTCTATATACTTACATATTTTACATAAATTCCATGCACAAATTTTGTTGCTAAAGATTATTTTTTTCTAGTAAAATTATTTCAAGAATATACTACGTAAAAGATTGCACTGACATTTTTAATTTAATGATATTTAGATATCTTAAACATTTATATAGTGTGCATAGTTGCCAGATTCTTGAAACTTCATTTTTTACAAAAATGTCTAGAATCCAATCTACCTATAATTTCTGGTAAAATTTAACTGCCAGTAAATAAATAAAACGAAACAAAATGAACTCTCAAATGACAAATGTATTATCGCTGTCAATAATAATAATAATAATAATAATAATAATAGTAATAATATTATTAATAATAATAATAATAATAATAATATCAACATTCATTGTAATAATCCGATTTAATATTATTTATTTGTCTGGAAGATGAAATTTCAATCCATGAAATGAAGAAAATACTTATTATGTGCCATCTGTATTTGAATGATACTCATTATGATTAAATTTTTTTTCATATGATTCAGATTATCATTATGATATAAATTAATTTTATAACCAAATGTATTTGTTTATTGATTATTTTTTTTAACTATTATGAATAGTAGAAAAAATAGTGTATGCAATTCATGTATAATGAGTATTAATATAAACTTGTTGCATAATATACTATTAATATTTATAATAAAAAATGGTATTTAACTGCGTTTTTTTGACAAAAACTGTGAAGAGTTTCATGAGAAAGGGTAGGTAATTCCGGTAGATCAATTTTAACTAAAAGTTAATGAGCTTTCACATGGAAGTAAAAGCGTAGAATACGAAAAATTCTAATTTTTTGAATTGTATTACTTACTGTTGTTCTCGGAGATGGCAAAATCGTCACATACGCATACATATTCGCCAGATATCATCGCAAAAATTGTTAAATCTTATTTTAGTTAATTTATAAGTGACCACTTCATTAAAAAATAATGATCGAAATATTTTGTTTGTGTTGGGTGACTGTAAGTAAAAATTATGTAATAATAGGATATTCGAATAGTATTGATATCTTTACGTTTTAAGTGTGAATCACATTTGTACATATGTGGATAATTTCGAGAAAAGAATTGATTATTAATAGAAATATTACAATAACTTCAAAGAAAATGTGAATAGTTCTGAAAAAATAAATCGATAACAGTTCCATTAATGCAGGTGACAAGCCAATCATATTTATTTTTTTGAGTAATATATTATGATCAATACGATCAACTGCCTTGGCAAAATCAGTATATATAACATCTGCTTTGTAGGTTGTAATATACAAGACCATCAATATTTCTTATTTATTACAATCAAAAATCATCATCCAATACCCCAATTAATCCCTCCAGTCTCCTGTTTCCCATTCTCTCCGTCCCGACGCAGGCGTCGCGACGCTGCACGCACGCATGTCGACGCTCTCCCATTCTCGCAGGCACAGACACGTCGACTCCAGCCGCAGACGCTGACGCTGTTTGGGGTGCAAGTCAGTTCTTGCCGGACGGCCGAATGCGCGTGACGTGACGTTCGACGTTCCGACGCTTGAAGACGCGTTACGGGAGCGTGAGTGATAAGGTTTCTGATAAGAGGGATAAAGAAAAGTAAGTACTTGTTGGATAAATGGTTTTCATTTGTCGGTTATACCGGAAATTTGGGGGTTCATATTTTATAATTGGATCAAATTGTGCTTAAAATGTATTAAAATGAAAATTTGTCAGCTTTAATAATGTACAATTATAGTTGAAGTTTGTTGCTATTTTTCAAATATTATTATTGACAAAAATAACAAATACATATGTATTTAGATTGCATATACAACCCATAGAATTTGATTTTATTTATTTAATCAAGTGTGTGCTTTCAGTCACTTTTTGTTCTTATTGCTATGGAAATTACAAAAATTGCAGTAATAATAAAAATATTATGTGATATTAATAACAAAATATATGCACGCATAAAATGTGTTAGTATTAAATTTTCACAAGGTGTTTTTTTTTATTAAAGATTTTTTAATATTCTTACTATATCAAAATTTTAATAATCTGTATTATTAACGGGAGTGAAATTTTCAAGAGTATATTTATGTTTTACCTCTGCACTAATTTTATTTGAAATTGAAACTTTAGCATTTTGTTTGCTGGAAAATTTGCATTTTATACCGCACTATTTACTTTTTATTTGTAATGGAAAACAACAAATATTTTTGACATATATTGGTAAAAATAAACATTTCTGCTAAAAGATTAAACAAGATAATAATATAGAAAAAATAAATGTTTACAAAGACGTTTCTTAAGTAAATTTCAGCTGTTTAATTTTGTGTTTAAAGTTTCGAATTATTTGTAACGTTCTGCCAAAATTAGAAAGCTGGTGGTTGTTCAGTTTCTAAATTTAGATTTTATATTTACATGGATTTGCAAATCTTGCAAGAGATTTTCATTGTCTTCCTTCGGGTTTTGTGTAAAAATATATAAGAAGATTTCCGCGAAAAGTAAAAGATGCTGTCAAAAATGTTTTCCTGGCGTTCTTGTTGTTGTTCCTCTGTCGGACAATAAATCCTGGGGCCTTTAATTGAATCACAGTGATTTTAATTTATTTCTGCGCTGATAAATATTCATTTTCGGACGGGTATAAAATTTGCAAGCGTCGTTCGATGCGTTTATAGTGTGATATATGGGCGGAAGGGAGGATTCATTTCTCCTAAAAAATGTGATTAATGTTTTTGACTTTTTTCATGATTTGAACAGCCGGCTCTAAATCATCTAAATCTAAATCATCGACCTCGATCGGATCACATCACATCGCATGGGAATTGTTTTTCCAAGACACAAAAGCGATTCGTGTTGATTTTACTTCGCAGTGCGTTACGTTACGGAACGATGTCTCTTGCTCCTGTGACTGGACTGAAACCTGTGTTTGAGCGGTAAAAGCCGTGAGTGTTTTGTTAGTGATTGTTTAGTGAATAGACATGACATTTGAGACGACATGAAATCTATGTCTTTGGAAATACCATGGATACAACTCGTCGTTACAGCGGTTTTTGTCCTTTCGGCATCACTCTTAGGTAAGCACACTTTATCCTTTTTATATATTTTTTTGTTAAATATAAACAATAACACACCTTTCTTCACAAAATTAGTACTAGATTTAAACAACACATTTATTATCTTAAAAATAAAAACATTTTTAATTCAGCCATAGCCCTTCACCATCAAGAAAAAAACAGGTCATAAATTCTTTTCTGATAATGTTAAATGTTTAAAAGTTAATTATCACAAAAATATTAACATGTTGGAAGCTACTGAAATGAAAAAACATTCACAAAATTTATTAAATACTGATTGTCACCACTACACAATACACTACTAAAATTTGTTAACCTAACCCAATTGTTAATCTTCATTCCCCATATTAATATTATCTCTAATTTAACTATTTTATTACTTATTTTTATTTTTACAATTAAATTATCAAGTATGATATAAATATTGTGACTGACATAAATATTTGAAATAATTTTGACATATTTATAGATATTACGTTTCTATTGAAGTACAACTGATGATGATTGCTTTGCAGTTGAAATGTACATCAATATTTTGTGAAGAAAGGTGTATTATTGTTTATAATTTAATTTATATCTTCACGTAACTCACATACTTAATTTAATTTTATTTGTTGTTTGTACAACAATTTTTCAAAGATTATTTTTGTACTTACTGACTTACTTGGAAATTAAAAAATAGGAATAGAAAGTTAATGATTTTAATTGTGATTGTGGTGTACATATACATGTAATTATTGGCACTATTTTTTTATTTTAAATGGGCAAACGAATTGATTTACATAGCAAAATCTAGAATCTGACAAAAGCAATGAGTAATGTTAAACTTTACATGAACAAATTCCATTTACTTATAAATCTAATCATTCTAATATACGAGCTTCAATAGAAAACACTACTTGCAAAATTATTTTTCTTATAAATATATATGATCTTTATGTATTAGTTATCCAATTTTTGTAAAAAGATGTATTTATATTATGTTTTTACTGAGTACTTTAATTAATATTAGATATTTATTAGAAATCATCGATCAACCGCCTATAACTATTTACTCGACTATTTATTAACAAGCTCTCAATACAGTGTAAAGCCATAAAAATGTAGCTGTCCGATTAGACCTTACGAAACTTCAACTAAATTTTAAAATTCCTGCGAAAAGAATGTTTATAATTTATGCATGTATATGCGCGAATCTGTATTTGCCTTTCTTTGAAAAACAATATGAATTAATTTCGAACAATTCAATTATTTTTCCTGGAACATGAAATTATTATTATTTACAATGTACATTGTGCAGTGTTACTTATCATTTACGTTAAAATTCATTGTTTTATGTGACAAAAGTGAATTGCATAAATTTGTTCTTTTCTTTAAGATTAAATATTTATCGTGAAATATAATTCATTTTCCAATAGTTTAATTGCCGCGTAAGTTCTCAAACTTTAACACACAAAATTTGAAACGTACATTTTTTGTGGTTGGATGAAATTATTAAATTTTAATACTATAAAACAATTATTCATACTTTTTTACGTATTATATATCATGTGCATTCATATCAATACTTTTTTTGTTTCATAGACATCACTTTAGCAATTAAAAAATGAATAATTCTCTAGAGTTACTACTAACTATGAATAATAGATTCACGCCTCGATTCATGCTAATTATTTTTGCGCAGATTTTCATGCAATAATTGAAATCAAGTAACATGGCATGTGTCAATTTTCATTTGTTTTTCTGTTTATAATGTAAAATTTTTGATACTGTTTTTAATTAATTAAATTTAGTTCGATGGATATAATGAGAATGAGTTCATTTATGCGAAGAAAATAATTAATTCTATATAGGTTTACTAATTGCGGTTTACAGTAATTATTTCTAACAAACCTGTAAGAAGAACACACGCGAATACGTTGGGAGGTTCATATTACCTGCTTTACCTCCTTTGACCTTCGACATTTGACTCAAAGGGCTGATCCGAGGGCTCATCCTTACACGAAAGGTGTTCGAAAATTGTTTTTGTAGATATACAAGTCTCGATTTGTTCGTTAATGTTGGTACATAATTACCGAGATTATTATATTATATAAATATTTATCACAATTTATTACATACTCTCGTAAAAATTAAATATATTATGTACAATTAAAAGTTGTTCATTTTGTCGTAGATTTTAGTAATTTCTTTTAGTACGGGAGAATAAAAAATAAACTAATTGTAACTATACATATCTTCTCTTACATAGTGTCGTATTTTTAATTGAATTAGCAACATTAATGTCATTATAGTTATGATACGGGTGCAGTCACATGATGCCCTTATAAACCAGTAATAGTGATGAATGACAGTGAACGATGAACTCCTACTAAGTATATACGTTCTCTTAAACACAGGATGGGTATATTTATTCTACTTCAGATTTAGATTCTTGCTACTTGAAGAATTTAAAGTCCCAAAATAGTACATTAAAATCTAAATTTCATAAGACATGATTTTAGCGCATGTATTATCTAAGGGACAAGTGCACTAAAACATTATATTCGCTATTTTATTTTATAATTTATTAACATTAATTCAGGATATTTATTTTTTTATTTGATTGTTGGTAACAGCAATTGTCATTTACTTATATTATAATTCATTTCAATAGTAGGTCTTCAGTTACTAACAGAAATTAGGTTTGAGTTGTTTAAAGAAGTACTTTATGACGTCCAAATGAGTTTCATAAAGTACATGTTAAACAACCAAAATAGAAAAAATAATATTATAGGTATGTGTTTGAAATAACGAAAAATTCTGACAGTTTATTGGGATGTGATTTAGGAATCAATACAACAAAATAATCGCCACTCCCGGTTAAACAGTAAGTGATATATTTTGTTTATGTTATTTATACATATAAATAACGCCACAAATGTTAAGTTGACGCATATGTATATTCAATTAGGTATCAATCGTGGTATCTTTACAGAAAATGAAGATAATAGGAGTGCCCCGCTTTCTGTGGGCATCCGGTACAAGTTTCAAAATTCCAGATGTAGTTTACAGTTAACCAATTTTATGAACAATTATATAGGTAAATAAATAGAAGTGTTAAAATATTTTGATTTATACCTCGGGTCATACGAGTGTAGCAAGTATGCATTTAAATAAAGTGGATCAAATATAAATAAAAGAAAATTATCGCTGTTAGTTCGTGTAAACCTCTCTTTTAAAAGATAATTTTAAAACATAAAAATTACACTTAGATCTCTTTGAATTTAAATGCTTCAATTAATTACCCTTGCACGTGATGAAGTGGTTGTCGCACAGATTAAGAACTTTACCAGTTGTATCATTGATGATAATAACTTCGTCTATAGGTTAATACATTCCCAATGATCACCACAAATTATCTAGATACCTGTGGAAAGATCGAAATATTACAAAAGCTGTCTCGATTCTATCCACTCATTTCTGCTACTTCCAACATGCACGCCATCTGTGGAGCGTTTCTTTGATTAATGGTGTATCAGACGTGGCAGCAGGAGGAGCAGGAGAGGTCGAGCCGACGGGCGCAGATGTGAATTGCGAATGCTGAAACGCGAAACTTGAATAATACACGACAGGTTTAGCATTATCAGGAGGAAGAATTATTTGTTGGGAATAATAAAATGACGAAAGGTGGAAGTATTTAACCGACTTGGCTTTTTAATGGATGGCTGTTGGAAAGCTTTTATTTGTGAGGGAAGGATTACATTTTGAAAATTTGGTCAACATGCAAGAATAGCTTGTTTATTGTACTGAAATTTAAAAACTTTTCTACACTGTTTTAAACTAAACAAATAATTTTAAGTAAATCTTATCAATAGGAATTCATTCACCTTTATGTACGATTGTAATGCAAGTACTACTCGTAGGGAACTACCTGACTTAGTATACGAGAGTCATGCTAGAATTAGTAAAATAAATAAATAAATATATCATCACGGCATATTACCCATTTCTGGATGTGCCAGTATCTACAACACATGTAGACATCGGTAATGATGACGATATATTTTACCGTGTGGGCGCTTACCAGGCGTCACCTCACGGGCACTCATAGCTGGCGAGGAGAGTGCACCACAGGGGTCACTTTTGTGCCATTTAAAATTGGAAATTTTGGCGTCTGTCGGGATCGAACCCGGTTCCCCTAGGTTCGCGACCAGACACTCAGGCACGCGTCCACGGGACCCCATACTAGAATTAGTAAAAATAAGAAAATCAATTAGGCCGTGGAAAATAAAATTTTAAACTCTTACTTATCTGTCATTTTAAATAAAGTTGTGGAAGTTAGTTCAAACTTAGTCAATCAATTTTTTAAAATATGGTAGTGATAGAAAATATGGAATGAACCCGAGAGAATTTTCTTCAGTTTTTGGCGAAAAAAATTTAATGTAATAGAATATCGCCGTACTAATATGATATGGCAATGTGCAACTTTTTTACCTCCCGCTACCCTAGGTAAGGGAGGTATAGAGATCGTGCTAAAAATCGCATTTAGAGATTTTAGTGAATAAGCACGTTTTGATGTCCCCAAAATCCGATTTTAACACTTTTTACAATGATGTGGGTATGTATGTATGTATGTATGTATGTGTGTGTGTGTGTGTGTGTGTGTGTGTGTGTGTAAGTGTATATATGTGTGTATGTGTGGGGTCTGGGTGCACGATTACTCAAATACGATCAATCAGAAAAATTTGAAATATTGTATACCCATTCTATACTAATGTGGAAAGAGCTCATTAGTTTTTAGTGTATATCGGATAACCGGAAGTATCACTTATACAAGCTTTCAACAGTTTTTCTAGAAAAAAATTAAATCGAATATAATTTTTCAGCAACTTTTACTAATAAAAAATGAATATAATGGTACAATTTTCAATTTTACTATAATAGCATTTAGTAAATAGCTATAGTAAATAGGTAACAAAATATGAATTTATAAAATAATTTATTTTTGTACATCATCTTGCCTATACGTCAAACAAAAGCAATACTTTAATAATAATTTTGACATATTTAAACAAATGTCACTGTCAGGAAGCAATTACATTAAAATTAATAATGAAACCGTCTTAAGGAGAATATAATAGTAAAATATTTAATTCTAATATTCTAAATTCCCTATAATCCGTTTATAACCTTGTGTGTGTGTGTGTGTGTGTGTGTGTGTGTGTGTGTGTGTGTGTGTGTGTGTGTTTGTGTGTGTGTGTGTGTTTGTGTGTGTGTGTGTGTGTGTGTGTGTGTGTGTGGATGTGGTGATGCGTAGCTGTGTGGATGTTTGGATGTTGGAACCAGGGTTTCTCAAATACTATAAGACTTAAAAAATATTTAACTGCAGTTTCCTCTGACATTCCTGGGAAGAACTGATTAGATTTTGGTAACAATTGGACAATCGGATGTAATAATTTCTTTAAAAAAATCTTCTAAATATTATTTTCTGAAAATTTCTAATGACTATTATTGAAGAACATAAAATTCTACATCTGATACATTTAAAAATTTTATTATATCTTATATAGATTTAGAAATAAAGGCACTGTAATATATAGAATAATCTAATCGTAGAGGCTAAGGCACTAAGGGGACCAGTTGACAAATTCAAATGTTTATAACATAGTTTGTAATGACAGATGTCAGTGTCAAAAATCAACAGTTTTAGTGACATTCTAAAAGCTTTTTCTGGGAAGGACATTTAATCTTTCTTATTGTTTTATTAATTAAATAGTTAAAATTGTAGGTAAAAGGCATATATCCATAAGAAATACCACCAATCTTGCTAATGAATTGGAAGAATCTCTGACATTTAGGCACTTCCTCATACAATAAAAAATAGATGTAATTAGAATTGTATGTGTGCAAAAGACATGTTAAATACAATAAAAACAATATTTGAGTGAAGTTCTGTAATGTTTTTGTTATAAAACGACGGTTCGATAGCGAAGTGCAATACAATACTTATATAACATTAAAATGGAAATGGCGAGAGGTACGCTGTTGGCCACAACATATTTTTTATTTGGCATCATTATAAAACTAATTTAAAATACTTTCCACAACTGTAAAAATATATGTACCATTTCATTTAAAAAATTAACGAAAATTTTACTTTCTCAATTCAGACGCTTTTCAGAAAAGAGTGATATTTAACTTCTCGCGCAACGTTATAATTTAAACTGTAGGTCTAAAAGTAATAATGAAGAATATAGCTATTTGACCCTATTTTTTCAATATGAGTATAAAAATTGTACGTTTGACACATTATAACTCGAAAACTAGCAGCGATAAAAAAAATCAAGTATCGCCATTCGAACGAAAAAAAAAAAAAAAAACAAACAATAATAATAATAAACTTTATTGATATTAATCAATGGCGGGGGCTCAGCCAGAGGCTGCTTTTCAACCCAACCCAATACATACATACATACATACATAAACACGAAATTACATTGCGTTACTCTTGAAAAATAATACATATGTGTATATGTTGAAGAACAAAGAGAACATTGAAAAACAAAATATAAATTATTAAATACAAAATTTTGAGTCAGTAAAGAATAAGTTTTCAGCAGATCGTACAAGTGTATGTCTAGTAATAATTAAAGTTTTTTTAAATGGTGCTTAAAAGAATTGACGGACAGATATTTCATGTCGGATTGTATAGTGTTGTAAAGAGTAGGTGCTAAGTATGAAAATGAATACTTAAACTTAGATTTTTTGAAAGAAGGCACAATATATAAATCCTTGATACGTAAACTATAGTTATATTGTTTGGGAATAAGTTTGTCAACCAAATATGAAGGTGTTCGAGTTACTGAGGTTTTATGTACCAAAGACAGGTATAATTTTTTGGTACGAGATTCTATATCTTTCAATTTTGCTATTTCTCTGTAACTTGAAATATGATCATATTTACGCACATTATATACATAACGTAAGCAAGAGTTCTGAATCATTTTTATTCTATGTTTATCGGCTTGAGACAAATTTGGTACATACACACATGCGCAATGGTAGAAAACATGACCCTCGACATGACCAACGGTCTGAGATAATCCCAGCCCCCAGAACAAAGACAAATGCCACTCCATGCAGAAGAAGAAATACAAATAGCCGAGATAGAGATATTAATAAGTTTATTAATAAACAACCGAAATTTCATAGACCGAAAACATTTAGAGATTTTGCTGTACTTGTGAGCAATGAATACAGGTCCATTGACTGCTAGTTGTTTGATAATTACAGAACAAGAAATGAATAGTTTCACTGGTTTACAGAGCTATGAATTTTTTAAAATTCTTTTGTTTTAGTTTAGTGTATAATTATAGTTATTAACTTGGACGAAACAATTTTTAAGCTGGGTTTTTGTTTCTCATTTTTCATTTCCATTAATACAATTTAAGAATAAATGAAAAACTAATATCATTTGATAACGTAGTAAGTAGGTACAGTAAAAGTTCCAATCGAAGTTCCAATGTAATATTATGCATGATGAGCCAGAGGACGAGCATGTTTTTGAAATGGGTACTACTCACCCATTAGTGGTAAGTAGGAAGGTCGGATGGTGATCCTTCCCTTTTCGAAGATATGCCATTTCATTTAGTAATCACGCTGCATTGGAGAGTTGTTTGTGTGTTTAATGCAGAAATTTCTATTTAGAACGGCGAATCATTTAAGAAAATGCAGCTTACATGTTTCTCATCGAAATATTATAACACGGGGGGTTGCTGAGGCTTCTGCTTTATCCTTACTGATGATGACTTGGATGACCACTTCATTGAGGATGAACACATACACTAACACTTAAAGGGATGATTGATGAACACTACCTTTATGAAGACGCTTAAAGATATTTTCTACTACGTACTAATATTTATTTGCACATATTTACATTATTACTAACTTATTATTATTATTAATTACAGTAAACATAACTAAATCTTGAAGATGCCGATACATTAGGCCAACATACTCGCGTTACGCAGAATGCGCGTCAAAACTAAAACTACATATCTTCTCGATATGACTCTCAAACGCCGTCTCATGTCCTTCCGACATGAATCTCTAAGATAGACTAACTAAAAACAAAGGGATATCATCTTCAGTGGAGCATATTGAAGGGGTACGGAGTAAAAGCTTATCACCCGGAATTCGTAGCTATATATCAACCCTACACGTCGGTTTGCAATAACTTATATACTTAATTGTCAACACACTAAATGTCTAAGCGGCTGACATCTAGACTAAACAAAGAGAGATGTGAGTAAAATAATAATTTCTAAAAAGAATTTAGACAAAAGATAACGAAGTTGAAATATTGATATTGAAACTATAATTTAGAAGAGTTTATAATAGTTATTTGCTTGTTATTGTTCTGCCTTCACCTTGTTACAATTACTGCTATCAAAAGTACTCGATTAACCGATTAACCGGATAACCGGTTAGCCGGTTTACGCGGGTTTTGAGAAATTAAAAACCGGTTAACTGCAGCCCAAAACCGGTTAACCGTAAACCGGTTAGCCGCGGCTAGCCACAAAATCGTTTAACCAGGAATAGCCGACAAAAAAGGTTAATCGCGAATAGCCGACAACAACTGGTTAACAGGGTAATTTTAAATAAAATAATTATTAAAAAATGAGACAATGAGCTCTCTTAAAAAACACAAAGTTGATTTTAATTAGTTGATATGATTAATTTTGCTTTGAATAATTATTTTTGTAAATAATGGTAGGTACACTATTCCACTAGCGTTCAGCGGTTTTCGGATCATTGACAAGTACGTCCGAATGTACTGCGTAACTTCACTGCTATGGATAACGTGAAAATAATGGATCAAAAGTGAATAAATATAACAACAATAACCTCATTTAAAGCACAAAAATCACTCTTAGAAAACGGTTAATAGCGGTTAGCTCGTTATTGCAGTTAGCCGTTAATCGCAATAAGCCGGTAACCGCGGTTAGCCGTTAATTGCAAGTAGCCGGTTAACCGCGGTTAGGCGGTTCATTGAGGTTAGGCGGTTCATTGCGGTTAGGCGGTTCATTGCGGTTAGCCGTTTAACCGCAGATAGTCGGTTAACCGGTTAACCGTGGTATGCTGTCACGGTTAACCGGTTACCATTTTCGACGGTTTTTGACAGCACTATTCATAATATGATTTTAGAGGTGTGTTACAACATGGTAGACAAAGGCAACAAGAAAGCCAACTGGCGCTAGCGTACCGCAGGAACTTCAGAAAATTTTGGAAGGATAAGTAGGAGGTAATAAATGCGTTTCTTTATTTAATTCACCGTTTATAATAAAAGTTACTATGACAAACACACAATGTTCAATATTTTATTGCAGCGTGATTACTAAATGGCTATATGTCAGAGAAGAGAAATGCCATCATCTTGCTTTGCTATGACCAATCAAAATTCGGTTCCTCTGGCCCACCCTGCACAACGATGGAATTTTGTGATCTATTTTCATTTTATTTAATAAATTATATGTATAAAGTATCTCTTAAAATTTGACGTGACAGATAATATTTGAAAAAGAACTGTTTTCCCATGTTAAATTGCTTGGTCAAGGATTGCTTGGGATATTCGCTCTATGTAATAGTTATTCTTGTTTTATATAATTATCAAAAACTATTCTAAAATTACATTGCTTAAGAAAAAAGTTGAATCTTTCGAAAGCGACAAAGTCCCTTTAGGCTTAGGCTCGAGACATTGTTTTCAATGTTCGTTCATAAAAGACCAACAAGATGATAAAATCCAGTTGCTTTAAATATTCCTCTGAATGATTTCATTTTTCAGCTAGCCGTGCTAGACCATTTCCAATGAAGGTATTTATTTTTGTACTTTGTCAAAAATTACTTTCAGCAGCTGTAAAGCGGCAAATCGCTCACTCAACTACACATTTCAACTTTCTGTTCTAACCAACAGCTAGAAAAGCCTGCTTTTAAAACGAACAAAGAAAACGTTAAACAAAGAATGTCTGTCATAAAATATTTAATAGTGTTCATTATCGTTAATAAATTATAAAGCCGAATTATATTTTTAAACACTGTGATAGCCTTCTAAATTTAAGCCGAATAAAAGTGCAAAGTTTTGTTAATTAAAAAAAAAAACATAATGATAAATTGATTGCATAGGGCCGCTTTGACTTGATAATTATAGGAGATGCAAAAGTGAATTTCATTTTATGAAACTAATGAATGAGGGGTGCGAAATTTAAAGTACTCGAAAAAATGCATATTCATAGCGAGGGTCTGTCAAAAATTCACAAAAGCGCAATTCATGTACATATTCAGCTAAAAGAGGCTTGAAAATATGCAGAAATGGATTTTGAATTGGGAAAAATTAAATAAAAATATTTTCTGACACAAGTTTATCCTGAAGTACTTTATGCATCCTTTATAAAAAAAATTTAATAAAGTATTAGGCAGTAAACTGGATTAGATATGAATTTTGGCATTTATATAACTCATTGTACTCTAACAATCTTGAATTAAAAAGAGTGTATGCACTTCTATTATGATTTAATAAAGAATGGATTATATATATTTTATTTTTCCTACACTTAATTGTTCAAAACATTTATTTACTACTTTTTACCTCTCGCTAAGAGAGGTATTGGAATCATGCTAAAATTGCATATCCAGATTTTAGTGGATAAGCACGTTTTAAGGTCCGTATAAACCGATTATAACTTTTTTACGTTAATGCCCGTAGATGTGTGTGTGTGTGTGTGTGTGAATGTGTGGATGTGTGTGTGGTTTCTCAAATACTATAAGACTTAAAAAATATTTAACTCCTCAATCTGACATTCCCGGAAAGAGCTGATTAGATTTTGGTAACAGTTGGAAAACCGAAAGTAATTGTTTCTTCTTGTTCTAAATATTATTACTAATATTAAAGAATATAAAAATCTCTATCCGATACATTTATAATTTTTGTTATATCTTCTATGGAGTTTTCTATAGAGACATATACATATAAAATAATAAGGTGTAAATTTATCTCGCAGCCCATGGAAAACAAATGGAAAAATTAATATGTTTGTAATTGACAGATAAATGTGATGTCAAAAAGCCAGAGACATCACTTAAGACTCTTTTTGGGAAGTACATAATTATTTTGTTATTAATTAAATATTTATAATTATAGATACGTATATTACATATATCCTTCAGAAATACCGCCAATCTCATCAATGAATTGGAAGAATATAAAAATATATAAAGAAGATATGTGTTTTTGTGTGTATTAGAAATGTCAAATATGTACAATGCTTATATAGCCTAATATGGAAATGGCGAGAGGTCTAATATTGTTAATATTTTAGTGTTATTTTTGCATACAAAAATATGTAGTGTGAACAAAGTATCACCTTTTTAAATGTGTGCATGTAAAATTGGTCGACATTCCAGTGCTATCTATTTACTATAAGTTTTGACTAAAATGAAGTACGTATTAATGTTACGGACGAAGACCGAAAGGCAAGATATGCAAAGTTGTCATTGTCCGGGCAATAATAGATTTTAATTATTATTTTTTTCAAAATTTTAACATTTGCAGTTTACAATTTATCTAATCATAATCTAACTCTCTGCACAAAACGCACTTTTTTGTATTTCACAAAAAACTATAAATATAACACATATAACGACTATAATAGCCAGAGATTTGTGGGCGTGAATTTTGGTATAATTTATATAAATGTTTCAAAATTAAATTCGCAGTTTTTGCACAAATAAGTGCACTGATGGATGAAAATAAAAAAATAAGCAATAAAAAACGCGAAAAGACAAATTAGAATAAATTAAAAGATGATATTATTGTTGACGGATCGGAAATGAATTTTTATTTATTAATTTATTAATTAAATAACTATTAAAATTTTCAAAACTCGTTATTACGTTTTTGTTTCTAATGTCTAATGAGTTAGTTAATAAGTTGCAAATGAGACAACTATTATGGAAATTTGATGAGAATTTTTACACTTGTATAATTCAGAGTTCTTCAAACTTTTTTTGTTGTAATGCTCTTTGAGAACTGCATTTTTCATTGTAACCCAGTCTACCTGTGTTTGATAAATCAGAAACATAAACCCATTTATGTCTGTTCCTTTCGCGATCCATTTTATTTATTTTGCGACCAACTAAAGGTTCAGGACCTGCAGTTTAAAAAACTCTGGTATAATTTATTGTGGATTTTTATAAAATCTACTTTGCATTCCATAAATTTTATACGAGGTACTCAGTTAAAATTTAAAAGAATTACAGCTATAAGTTGAAAACCTGCAAGATTACTTCCGAAATCTCATTACAACCCCAGTGAAACCGGTAACAAATCATAAAAGTTGTAACAAATTAACCGACAACTATTTCCTGCTGGCAACAATTCATACGTCTCCCTTCGGGAAATCTCGGGCTTCTCGGTGGACGTGACGTCACAGCTGGCGTCGCACCATACCCGATGCTTTTTTGCCCGTTGCTGTAGAATATCCCTACTGCACGTTATTTTGTTTTAATGGTGTTCCGAAACACAAATTGCGGAGCGGACTAGTTCGAGGATCATCCCTCAAAATCCTAATCGAGAGGCGAGCCTTGTTTTGTGCCCTTTGCGCGTTCATCCACTAAATGCGATCATATTTTATCATTTTAGTCGCGTTTCTTTTAAGCGGGGATTTTGTCAATTTCATAATAATATAATAATTGTAACAATGCTATGAATGCTGATTATTTATAATTATCCTTATTCAACTTGTATAGTATTCGTCATGCATTAGCAATCATAATAATACGTTATGTAAAGTGTGCATTACACGATGAAGTTTTTCGATTCAAGTGACATAAATAGTGTCTTTATAAGTGATTTTACAAGCATATTTACACGATTAAGTTTTACGTGAATTAAAATATCCAAGTGTCAAAAATTCAGTTATACCAAGGTTATACCTGCGTAAAATGCCAAAAAATTTACATCACTCGAATATTTCGTATACATCCATCAAAATTTCAATTACATCTCTACTCCATTGTGCCATTTTTTGTTCAATATCAATCACTTATAACACCACACTTGTACACATCAAAAATATAAACACAAATAACACAAATGATATTTGACAGTTACTTGACAGTTAAAACTATGGGGGTGTAACAGAAATAAGTACATTAAATTTAACCAGTGATAGAACTCGTCGAGAGCAACAATATATCTTAGTAACTTTTTTGTAAACCTTCTAGAAATTGCGATTTCGAAAAACAATTACTAAGAAATATTGTTTCTATCACTAGTTAAATTTAATGTATTTATACATCCCGTATTTTATTACTTAACTTTCTATCTCATAAATACCCAAAAGTTGTACAGTCTCAAAATAGCTGAGTATGGCGGATGTTGTATTACTTTTATTTTTCTCGGCAAAAACTGAAGAAAATGCTCTCTGTTTAGTTCCAAATTTTCACTCATAACAATACTTTAAAAAATTGTTTAAGTAACTAAGATCTAACTAACTGAACTTTCCCAACTTAATTCAAATGACAGATAAATAACTGTTTAAAATTTTATTTTCCACGACCTACTTAATTTTGTTATTCACAATATTTCTAGCATGATGCCGTGATTGAACGAAAAAATATTATGTTGTCAAAGTTTTTACACAATTAAAATTTAAATCACAAACGAAACTAGAAGTAAACTACAGCCTTGATTTAAATGTCAATGTCACTGGATATATACATTAACACAGGGGTAGGGTAGTTGTGTAGTAGACATCTGTTTAACTCTTTTTGACATACGTTACTACTACTTTTTGTGTGTAGAGAGCAGTATCAACATGCCTATCATGCGTCGAAACACATATGGGACATGTATCATACTTCAAACAACGTATCTTTTTACTTCCTTGTACGAAGTAAAGGAAGTATTGTAATCGCGAAAAATTTCGGTTTCCAGATTTCAACGGAAATATCCATTTTAACCATCCCTGAATCCATTTTGACTAATTTCGTCGTGACGTCTGTACGTACGTATCTCGCATAACTGAAAAACGGGAAGCCGTAGAAAGTTAAAATTTTGTATTTAGGACTGTTATAACATTTAGTTGTGCAACTCCGTTTTTGGTCATTACATAACTTTCGGAAGTGGTACTTTACTTAAAGCCTATAATAGATATTAATGAAAAACTATATTAAAATATAATCCAAAACTTTTCAAATTTGGTATATAAGACTCTTATATCAATAGAAATAATATATTAAATTTAATTTAAAATGGTCTAACCGGAAGTGGTACTTTACTTGAAGCCTATAATAGATTTTAATGAAAAACTATTTTAAAATATTATCCAAAATTTCGCAAATTTGGTATATAATACTTTTATATTAATGGGAATAGCATAATAGATTTTGGTTAATAATAGTCTAACCGGAAGTGATACTTTACTTGAAGCTGTTATCAGTTTTTCTTGAAAAAATGGTGTTATTTTGAATTTAATAAAGGCTTCAAATAAAAGTTTTAGAAAATTGAATTCTGCGTCGAAAATATCAAGTACCTATGATTAAATTAGCTCTTTGTATAAGCGAGATATGTAAATTTAAAAATTATGTACTTTTTGGTTTCTGTAATTAAGTTTGCTACGAATTAGGACAAAAAATAACAAAAAAATAAGAATTTAATGTCAATGTCAAATTATGTCCAATACGTGCAATTTTATGATTGGGTCTGTTATAATTTGAATTATTAACAAAATATGTATAGTGTAACAGGCGTACAAGGAAGTCATGTGTTGTCCACATCAGATATTTTTAAGAGACGTTACTAAGGTACTGTTACATATAATGTTTTCGTTTCTTCGACCGCATGTTCTTGAAACGTCATCATTCGTGAATTCGACTGCATTTTATGAGAACAGTAATCTATCAATTTTTTGCATTGGTATTTTTCACATCATCTTGATCAAAAATTTATTGAACAGTTTTTTTCGTAACATGTTTGTGTTTCAAAAATCAAGCTGATAAAATATTAATTAATTGAATGCATTTTTCCCTTCATGTACAGTTTTATAATTTACTCTTGCATAAAATAATCATTGCAATCGCAATCGATTTGAATCGGTACTTAAAATAAACACAGTTTGATTATTATTTTTCCTGTTCATTATTGGAAGCTTATTAGTCCGAATCATAATAGTACTAAATATAATTATAAAAAATGAACCCAATTAATTTTAATTAGCAATAAATATGAAAATTTAACAACATTTAATTTACATCACATGAATAAATAAAATGTCGCGAAATATTATTTATAATATAAATATAATTCATAATTATTATGGTAAACAACAAGCCACATTTTATAATGTTACTCGTGTGTACCCCTAAATCTACGTATTAAAATCAAATATATTTACTTGTATAGACCACTATTTGTTGAATTTTGTTTCAAGTAAGTAAATTAATTGCAGTTGTACCCGTGCAATGGTGGTTTATTGTTAGGAAACCGTAAATTAACTTCTTTAATCAAATCAAGTTCATAATAGTGAAAAATTGTCAGCTGTTAGTTATCATTATCAAATAAAATCGACAGTATGAGTACATGTTAATATTATTTTGTTCTCAAACGAGTGATCTATTTCAACTTTATTAAAAATACATAAATTTATAAATATGTTTAATCTATATTATATAACAAGTCTTATAAACGTCCCTTAGCTATGAGTTTTTTTTAACGACCGGAGAGCGGAGCGAGTCATATTATTTCTACGACGGCTTATTACGACCGTAGCAGTAAAGAAATGCGCTTTTAGGTTACTTATTTTTACGTATGAGAACTGTCAGGTCCAGCAACTATATTCAGCCTGTGCTTAATGAAACAGTTTTTAGTGGCTGCTAGTTTCACGGCTTTTCTATAGTTTGTCAAGTTGTGTTTAAGATGTTGTTTAGCGCCAGTATTCTAAGTGATATTTTAACAACGGGAGTTGAAAAATGAACTTTATAGTGGTCAATAATTGTATATATCAAAAATACTATGTATATTATTATAGTCCAAGTTTTGAATGCCACTGACACTGGGGGTCTAATGTCATTCAAAATATCGTTCAATTACATTCAAACACACGTGAATTTTGTCTGGCGTCGCATCATAAATTTGTCATCATTTAGTAAATTCTATACTTGAACAGGTCTCAAAGGCAATGTTGTGTCAAAACTAATCTGTCCTACGCCTATCTATTCAACCTCTTGTAATTCTGTTTGTCCTTAATTTCAGTTAACACTCTAAATTTTCTTCGACCTCTTCTCCTTCTCCCTTGTATTTCCCTTCAATTTTCTGAATACCACCTGTCCTTAAAATATGTCCAATCCAGTTAGTTTTACTCTTTCATGTTTCTTTCAAAATTCTTCTTTCTTCTCCTATTCTTCTCATCACCTCCTCGTACCTGACTTTCTTCTCCCACCCTATCTTCATCCGTCACCACAACCACATCTTAAAACTTCCTAAGTACTTTTTCTCCTTCTTCCGCAAGGTACACTTTTCGCAGCCATACACTACAATAACCTTTATAAGACATTTTCCATTATTTTTCCCAATTCAATATTAATAGGTCTAGCTGTTAATAAATCTTATATGCTGCCGTTGCATCTGCAATTCTGCTTCTTATTTCTTCCTTGCAGTTTCCATACCAATTTAAAAAGTGTTATTTGGTTCACTCTCATTGTTTCATTATTTTCTGTATTCATTTATTTGAAATTGGGATTTCAGCAAAAGGCATGAAAGATATTAAGGGCATTGAAAACTTGAACTACTGTTTTTCTTAAAACTTTAATAGCCCCTATCATACAGTTTTAAAATGTAATTTAAATATAAATGACTAATTTTCTAATTTGGGTGGAGGAGCCATTGGTTATAAACCTCGGGACCAGGAGCCGGTGTGGCTGTATCGGTCGTACCTGCCTCATACCGGCGCTGCTAAGGTAAATCACGTTTTTGATTTTGTCTTTGTAATTTTTACCTCTCGCTAATGGCCTATTTTATAAAGAAATTTATTCTTCATTTAAAATTTGCTTCCATATTATATTTAATGAAATGTAAATATGCAACGCGTTTTTTTTTGGCAGAATGATTTAAATGTCATAAGAACGGAAAAACTGATTCGAATTTGCTCATTTCATTAAATTTACTTGACAACTAAATTTTAAGTGAAGATTAAATTTCTTTAGAATACCTACAGGTCCTAAGAGGAGGCATTGGATTTATGTTAAAAATCGCATATCCAGATTTTAGTAAATAAGCACGTTTTAAGGTCACTAAAATCCGATTTTAACATTTTTACATGATGATATTAATGGGAAGAGCTGAAAAGGTTTTGGTAACCGCAAGTAGTAGTTTCTTAAAAAATCTTCCAAATATTAGTTTTTAGAAAATTATGTTATTACAAATATTAAAGGATATAAAATTCTCTATCCGGTACGTTGACATTTTTATTATATCTTCTATAGATTTAGAGATAGAGAATTATAAATATATAAAATAATCCATTGTAATACATCTCACAGCTCAAATATATTACATATACACATCAGAAATACCATCAATCTCGTCAATGAATTTGAAAAATCTGGAACATTTAGATGAGTTGGATGAAACTTATTTATAGAATAAATTAAAGAAGATAAATATTAATAATAGATGTAATTCGAATTTTTGTGTGTATACCAGAAATGTTAAGTACAGTATGTACTTATATAGCCTAGGATGGAAATGGCGAGACAGATTTTTAATATTGAGGTAGTGTATATTTTTACGAATAAACTATGGACTTTTGATTTCACGAATTAAAATTCCTTATTAAATGTATGTAAAACCGGTCGAGTACCAAATGTCATCTACTCCATTCTTTACTGAAATGAAATACATATAATCCTACATTTCATTAGGATAACATTTTCCACCAACTGTAAAATTTTTGTTTAACAGTTGGTGTATGCACAGTATCTCCTCCCAATCGCAGGATTGCCAACTTTCCACCCCACGAAAAGTGAGAAACGATCCTCAGCCTATACGCTTAACTGTTTATGATCACGTGACCAATAGATAAACAGATATTGTTAAATCAGTTGATCTGTTCCACGTCTGCTATGGTTTGGGCTCCCCAGGGTGTCGTAGCTTATTACCCACACATGCTGCACTGGAACGTATGTCGCTTATTGCTCAGGGGATTGCGGTAATATTTTATTTTGAGCTAGAAATCTTTTTACAGAATAGGGGAAATAAAACTGCTGCTTTACTAACATACTGCTTTAAGTTTTTGTGAGGAAATGGATGGGAAGACGATTTATTTGTGTTGCTTTGTTGATAAGTTATTAGTGGGAGGTAAATGTCAACTCTATAACGCACTTATTCTCTATATTCTGGACTTTTATTTTTATTGGTTAACAAATATTTTACCTGAGCACATAATGATGTTAAATGAGCAAATACATAAATAACTTTTGAGTTAACTCCATAAAAAATTATATTTGAGAACTTATAATTGTTTTCTTTTTTGTGAACATGAATTATTCTGTTGTATAATAAAATATGATTTAGATATAATATTCTTGGGTTCATTGATTTTATCCAAACATCTATGTACGTGCGGGGATTCGTGATCGCGAACCTGGGGAACCGGCTTCGATCCCGACCGACGCCAAATATTTCTAATTTTAAATGGCACAAAAGTGACCCCTGTGATGCACTCTTCACGTCGGCAATGAGTGCCCGTGAGGTCTGGTATACGCCTGTACGGTGCAAATGTTATCATCATTACAGATATCTCATTGGCGCATTCAGAAATGGGTAATGTGCCGTGATGATATATTTATTTATTTATTTATTCATTTATTTATTTATCTACGTATGTATTGCTAGATGCATTTGAAGATTCTTGTTATTGCTATAAATATAATATAAATTCAAATGGTTGAAACTGGGAAAAATACGATTTTAAATTTTTACATGAAAACGGTTTATGAGCCAAGGTCAATGTTTTATATATGGTACAAGCGTCATAAAAGTCTAGACGTGGTTCAAATGTAAAAAATTTCAATGGTCAGTCAAATATAAACTGAACTTGTTTACTACCGCTCAACAAACGAGCACATGAGCACATAACTAAGACTGTTTGAGGAAGTTAGTGGCCATGTCTAGATTTGCTTCTTCGCTCGTGTAACTGCACAGTCGTCTCTTTAGAACCATTACGATGAGCGAACAAGAAGTACCGAATACCGGTATATACGTTATTATCAATTTTTTACTAAAGAAAATGTTGAATCGTCCTTGATCTTGCCAATACTCCGCGAGAAGTGCGGTAATCGTTTCGGACACACAAATGGCATTGGACACATCCAACTTCATTTTATAATAAATACGGTAATCGAAAGCTGTCAATCCGAAAAGAGTTGAATATGAACTAGCAACATTTTAAATGAATAAAAAGTTTTTGAAAAATTCCGGTGTATATTTGTGGCCAGAGCTGGGCAAGTTACTTTTAAAATGTAACTAGTTACAGTTACAGTTACCTCCAAAAAAAAGTAACTAAGTTACTTAAGTTACAGTTACTTTGGTGAAAGAACTAAGTTATTTACTAGTTACTCATTAAAAGTAACTTACTTACCTTGAGTTACTTTCTAACTACTTTTAATGGCGTGAAGTGTAGACTTAGACTGTTGACTTAGTTAATGTGTATTATACATATCAGGGAGTTTTTGCACTAACTACGTTAACCTAAATTTTAAAGTTATTACTTGGCAACACCCAATCAAATTATTATTATAGTTAATGTTAACTGACCTACAGGGCCTTATTACCGCCTAGGCCCACGAGGCCACGGCCTAGGGCCCGCTTTGACTGTGATTTTTTTAAAATTTATTAATTTATTTTTCAATTTTGATTTCTTATACCAAGATATAAAGAATCTACTTTCTTTCTAACATGACATGACCATTATAATGTATAAAAGATGCAGACATTATTTCCTAGACTTATTACTGGATAATGATTAATTTATTGGAAACCTAGGATCAGACGTCGATTTTCAATCTGAGGCCCCGCGCTCACATGGGCCCCGCACATTCAAATATCTAAGAAAATTTGATGAAAAAGTATCTTTTTATAAATATGTCGGGCCCCGCTACGCTAATAGCATATTCCCGAGACCCGGCAAAATCGCCAACCGTCCCTAGAGAGAAGTAACAAAATATTACGCTAAAATTTCACCTCAAACTAGAATCGAGCATGCGGTACTGTATAATTGATCAGCTTTTCTCTCAGCAGACAATTTTATTTTTTTTCTTTAATAAATAAACTTACATTATAATCATACAAATATTTGTACGTACTTGTTTTTTACTATAAAGAGGGAGGGGGGCCCGAAAAAAATTTTTAAGTTACTTTGACTAACTTAAGTTACATTCTAATTTCTGAGTTACTTTAAGTAACTTAAGTTACTCAAGTAACTAGTAACTAAAAACCGTAAAGTTACCAACTACTTTTCCGCAGCAAGTTAAGTTACAGTTACAGTTACCATATTTTAAAAAGTAACTAAGTTACGTTACAAGTTACGTAAAAGTAACTAGTTAGTAACTAAGTTACTAAAGTAACTAGTTACTGCCCAGCTCTGTTTGTGGCACACTCAGAAATGGGTAATATGCCGTGATGATTTATTATTATTATTATTTTTATTATTATTATTATTATTTTTATTATTATCATTATTATTAATGATTATTATTATTATTATTATTATTATTATTATTATTATTATTATTATTATTATTATTATTATTTCCCGTATAACAAATACTCTAATCTTTTGACTCATGTATTAAATATTTGTCAGTGTTTAGCACGTATTTAAACAAAATGCACAAGAACATTAATAAAAGAAAAAGTTGCAGCTGTCGAATAACTTCAAAATATAAAAATGACACGTTGACTGCTGGGCCGAAATCATAAGATGGGTCGCGCCTTCACGTTTTATATATATTAACCTTCGCATCAGGACCCTAAATTTAGTTTTTATTTATTAGAGGATTTGTTTCATTCTCTATCCAATTTTTACACCTTCTGCTGTATGTAAAAAATCTGTTGTGTCCAGCACAAGACCTCTCGCCAATTCCATATTAGGCTATATAAGTATTGTATTGCACTTCGCTATCGTACCGTCGTTTTATAACAAAATATTACAGAACTTTATCCAAATATTGTTTTTTATTGTATTTAACATGTCTTCTGCACACATATAATTCTAATTACATCTATTTTTCTTTGTATGAGGAAGTTTCTAAATGTCACAGATTCTTCCAATTCATTAACCAGATTGGCGGTATTTCTGATTGATATATGCATATTACCTATAAATATTTCAAATATTTAATTAATAAAACAATAAGAAAGATTAATGTACTTCCCAGAAAAAGCTATCAAAATGTCACTAAAACTGTTGATTTTTGACACTAAAATCTGTCATTTACAAATTATGTTATGAACATTTGAATTTGTCAACTGATTTCCTTAGTGTAGTTTCGCCTACTCGACTTGTTATATCTCGATATTCTATATATTGTACCGTCTTTATCTCTAAATTTATAGAAGATATAATAAAAAATTTAAATGTATCAGGTGTAGAATTTTGTTTTTCAAAATTAGTAATATCAAAAATTTTCAAAAATTAATATTTGGAAGAATTTCTTTTAAAAACTACTACTTCCGGTTGTTCAATTGTTACTAAAACCTTTTCAGCTCTTCCCAGGAGTGTCAGATTGAGGAATTCATAGTTAAACAGGTCTTATGTCTTATAGTTTTTGAGGAATCGTCCGTCCAACATCCAGCCATACACACACACATACACACATCCACACACACACACACACAAACATCATTTTAAAAATGTTATAATCGGATTCTAGGGACCTTGAATCGTCCTTATTTAATAAAATCTGGATATGCGAATTTCAGCATGAATCCAATACCTCTCTTAGCGAGAGGTAAAAATATACGGCGGAAATATTGAATACCCTTCCAAAATTGTTTTTACTGCTTGGAGTCACTAAATTTGAAATCATCTCTTTGTTATTAGCAGCTAATTGTTACAAATACCGACAAAAATACACAAGAACTTAAATAACAAGTTTCTATAATAGAAGGGAACTAATAACTTACAGTGATCTAGTCATTTCATGTCTGTTTTGTAGCTCATATAAATGTCTTGCATTGGCGTATTGGCGAATTGTCTTCACTTAGTAAATGTATGCGTGTCTAATTAAAAATGTTTGAAACTAAAAACTTGATTTTCTTTCATATTGTAAGTGGTCATCCATTTTTCAAAATTTCACTTGTGGGCTGTTTCATAAAATATTAGTAATATACAGAAGTAAATTTTAAAAACTATGTGGGTAAATATACTTGTTTCATAAAACATAAGTAGATACCTACCCATGTACAGGTGTCTCATTTTCGATGTTTTGTTAGGGTATCTCGGGAAATATTACTGATAGAGCAAAGTCGTTTGCACATTCCATCGTCAACTTTTTGAGAAAAGTTTAATAGTCACCACAGGAATTTTCGATCTTCTTTTGTTTGTGAGCTACAGGCAAACACTTGTTTTTCGCTTATTTCGAAAATGTCTCATAACTTATTTATTATAGTAGTTAGAGAAAAATTGTTTTAACAAATTTTGTACCGCTTTTTAGGTAAAATAAAACGGCGTAATTAAATTTTTTGAAAACTTCATAATTTTCGAGATATAACACAAACTTATGATTTTTTAAATGGCAACCTATGTTAAAAATAGGCTCATCTTTTTGCTTATTTTATAAGCTGTTTCAACGATATATAACAAGTTCTACATTCTTTTGTTTTAACATGAATAAAAGATGATTTATTATTTTTTTGAGGTGAAAAAATTGAAAATTATTAAATCTAGTATATTGTGTAAACAGTGTGTTACTCTTTCGTAAGATTTTATTGATTCTTTGAAAAACGTTATTTCGTAATGTTAAAATGTGCTTTTAATCTTTAGATTCATAATGAAAACAACCATTACGTCTTTTAACTATTTCATAATTACTGCTGAAATTCTATTCTTCAGAAATACAATTTCCTGTTCCCTCCAGTGACGTACTCCGTGTAATATCATTTGTTTCAACAGTGCGCAAACGAACGCACAAACTTTTGAATTTTAATCAGATTTTCGCCGTGGAACTATAAAAACGAACTATTTTCGTTTAATCACACGACAGGAACAAATGAGCGACGTTCAACAAACTCAATAAAAAGTTCCAACATCCAATTACGTCGATTAATAAAACGAAAAGATGAGAGAATCGCAGAGGGCTTGCTCCGGTACGCTATTGTCGTATCGCCGCTGTAGACTTTCTATTCTGGGGATAGAGCACAGGTGAGCTTTGTGATTGGTAATTTGTTGAACTTTATAATTGGAAAAGTTTTTAGGTTGATCTATATCGCTCAACGTCAAAGGTGTTAGGGTTAACTTTTTCAGTTTACGTTTATGTTTTCGTGTTGTTGTGTTTTAATTTACGTTGAAATGAAATATTATAATAGGGCAGAACATGTTTTACGTTTTATAACAATCTTTTTCCAAATAATTGAATTACATTATAACATAAATTTTTTAAACAATTTTTAGCATGAAATTGAAAATTCTTAACAGTTTGTTATTTGAGGACTAGAATTTCCAAACGTTCTGTATGCTATTTATTTATATAATTAAACATTAGTATACTTCCACTTAAATAATTAACATTTCCACTTTAATAATAAAAATAATAGCAAATGTTTTGTATATGACTTTTGGTAACTAACGGTTTTTAGGATATGAAAATATTATTTCGGCAAGAAAAAAATTAGAAAAAGAAACGTTCTATATGCCTTGTTACCTACAAACTTAAATAAATAAATAAAGAAAGAAACAAACTAATAAATAAATACATAAATAAATAAAATAACGTATATCCTTATGGTTTATTATTCATTTATTTATGGAGGTTGTCGCTGTTTTTTAGAAATATATATATTAATACTATAAGTAGGCATATATTGACAAAAAATGTGGTTACTAAAGAAACTTGTTGTAGGAAGTAATGTAAAAAAAGACAATAAAAGATATTATTCAGAAATGTCATGTTTCATTTTCTTGATTGAATTTGGAGTGATTTTCAGTATATTTCGCTCAGTAAAACATTTCTTGCTATCAGAGCAGGTGGTCCTTCGAGATAATAATTAATTCTGAAAGTAAACTGTCAATATCGTCGCCGTCAGAAGCTACGTTCGGTAGGACACATTTTATTTCACAGAGGTCGTTCTGCTTCTATTTGCAATATCGGTAATGACGATAATCTGAACATTGAGGGTGATTACCGAGTATCTTCTCGCGGGCTCTCAAAGCTCGAAGCTGTTCTATTTCGAAATTAGAAATATGTCTCTAGTTTGACTTCGGTCGTAATCGAACTCGGGTCGTCCGAATCAGAACCAGTCACCTATTACTTAAATATTACAATAAAAAATATAATGCTACCAGCTCATTACTTTCCGTCAATTCTGTGTATTTTATAGAAATCCCATACCAAAAGTTAATTGGAAAAGATTCTATATATTCAGTAAAATTGTAACACGAACATATACTATTTTCTACAAATTCCACACTGAAAGTTCCATGGAAAAAATCTATATATCCAGTAAAATTGTAACACGAACATATACTATTTTCTACAAATTCCATACCGAAAGTTCCTTGGAAAATAAATCCAATAAAATTATAACACGAAAACACACTGTGTAAATTACACTTGACACTGACATCTGTCATTTCGAATTATTTGAATATATCACGATTATGAAAGTTAATATCTTTATAATTATTTAATTCTATATGTATCTGCTGAACAAGAAGGAAAATATATATTCAAACCGTATAGACAATAATCTTTCGTATTGATAATCACATAAAATGTGTTAAGTGTATACCCGGGGTATATGAGTGTGGATGCATTATCCTCTGTATTTTCATTTTTCATTTGATGCCTCCAATAGTAAAATCATAATGTAACAAGGCGAGTGCTAGAGCCGTAACAAGCTAATCACTTTATTATAAACTCGTCTAAATTATAGTTTCAATATCAATATTTCGACTTTGTTATCTTTAAGAGTCAAAATTCTGTTTAGAAATAATTATCAATTTTCCCATAACTGTCTTTGTTTAGTCTGGATGTCAGCTGCTTAGACATTTAGTGTGTCAACAATTAAGTATATAAATTATTGCAAACCGACGTGTAGGGTTGATATTTGACTATGGATTCAGTATGATAACCTTTCACCCCGCAGCCCTGATCTACGTTCTACTGAAGATAATATCCGTTTGTTTTTACTTAGTCTAGTTTAGAGATTCATACTGGAAAGTCCTAAAGTCTGTGTTGGGCTTCCATGTCCAAGCAACATGTAATGTTTTAGTTTTGGATCGTGTTTTTCGGCCTAGAGATGCATCGGCATCTTCAGGATTTAGTTATATATGGTTTTGTTTGTTGTAAGTAAATATGTAAATAAAATTTAGTTTAATAATCTTAAGCGTGTCCGTCCCCATAAAAGTGTTCATCAATCATAAATTATCACTTTAAGTGTAGTGTATGTGTTTATCCTCAAAGCAGTGGTAAAGTCACCATCGGGAGGTAAACAAGTGAAGCACTACCTAGGATCAGTTCTACCGACAACAGCAGCTTTGCAGACCCCCGTATTACAATAATACTAGTTCTTCAGTGTACCTTTTTTAAATTAACATCTTATGTGCTATTGCAGGTTCACGCTACGTATAGTGAGTGCAAGGAGCTAAATAAAATTGCTCGACATGATGGAAGTTTGCGACTTTTTTAAAAGGATTCTTCTTGAAGTTTGCTACTTTTTTAAGAGGATTCAGCTCAATACAATTAATCTTGCAAACTTTCATTGTAAATTGATACTACTCTATTACCCCTTTAAAATAAATTTGTGGAAAAGTGTGAATTATATTTCCGGGGCAACTGCGTAGTTAAACACTTGTCCCATACCTACTTTCCTGCTTTTTCATAACTTAGCATTTTCAACATTGTCCCTGTAATGGCAACAGTGTAGAAATCTGCAGTCCATATTTATTTGACGCAAATATAGTATTAAATTTACATTCAATAGATATAGAGTTAAAGAATTATAAAGAGATTAACTTTTAAAAACCAGTTAGCTTTGCACATTATCATAGAAGCAGCTAATATTTTCAAAAAATTCTAATTGACAGATGTCAATGTCACTACTAACTAAAGATGGAAAGTATAGGATCGGAAAATGGTATGTCATAAGTTTTCCTCTCAAGTAACATGTAGTTGCAGCCTTGCAGCACGATTGGAACTTTCAGTGCCGGGAGTACGAGGAAGGCCAAAGAGAAGATGGAAGGATTGTATCGCAAAAGACTTGAGAGAGGAAGATCTGTGTGAAGAAGATACGTTAGAGAAGAATGAGTGGAAGAGAAGAGTAAGAAATAGCGACCCCTAATAAAATAGCAAAAAGCTGAAGAAGAAGGCGGGAAGTGTCAAGTGCAATTTACATAGTGTATGTTCATGTTATAATTTTATTGGATTTAAATAATCTTTTCAAATTAACTTTTGGTATGGAATTTGTAAAAATTACGAGTAGTACGTGTTCGTGTTACAATTTTACATGATTTATAGAATCTTTCCCTTGAAACTTTTGGTTTGGGATTTGTTCAAAATACATCGAATTAACGGAAGGTCTTGTGCTGGCCACAACAGATTTTTAAAATTTTTTTTTGTATAACTCGTAGTCGTCGTTCTAATTTTCTGAAAAAAATGTGGTTTGGAATACTTCTGTTACGGTTAACTGCAGAAGGAGAATTCTTAGGACACAACATGTAAATTTCGAAAATATCTACCTTTTCGTCATGATGACATTCATCCATTTTTATTAAAAATGATACAAAGATGACAATTTCCCATCTGACAGATAAAAAGTATACGTTTATATTAAAAATAAAAAAATTGGTAATAAGTAAAAAAATAACAATAAAAAACATTCATGATTTCCTCATATGATACGCCTCTGGTTGAGAAACAGAAACAAAAGAAAGTGATTTGCATATATATAAGTAATATACGCATACTAAGTTTCAAAATTTTATAACATTTCAGTCAAAATCGCTCCCCCACCCCAATGTATGGTTTTATTTTGGCACACTTTGTATGAATCAGCCTGTAAGTCTATTAAAATTATTAATTTATATTATGCAAAGCAAAATGCCATAAATATTTTATAGCTTAGGGCTATAGGCCTTTAACATGGGAAAACGGTTTTTCCTTGCCCAAAATAATACTACTTAACAATTTGTACCTTATCTGCGTGTGAATAATTCTCTATTTTCAATAATGATGACTCAAACAGAGCGATTTTGACAGGTAAAATTCTAATACCATGGTTAACACTACACAGATGTAAGTTTTATAAAATTTTGTAATTATTGATTTAAATGCATAATTTAATTCTGAGCAATATTTATTTGAAGCATTATTATCAAAAAATTGTTCTTCAAACTAGTTATGAAAGAAAACAAGCACCTCACAGTCTTGTTATTTTAGTAATTACGGCACAAATGAGACAGAACGTTAGGCAATAGTATTATACTCGCATCTAATTCATAGACCAGCACCATCTGTTTATGACGCGCTAAACTACTTTCGAAATATGCTTTTGGCACTTAGAAACAATTTTTTTTAATTAATCTTTTCGAAATTTCACTGTTTATTTACAGTACAGTTACAAGTGAGTAAAAACATATAAGCAGAAATTTTTGCCAATTTATGACATTTTATGACTAAAATTATATATGATGTTGATGTGAAAAAAAAAATATTATAGTTATGTACCAACACAAATTTGGTGGTTGGTATGGATGGATATGTACTTACTTTCAGTCAGTAGTTTTTGTATTCATCCTCATCTTTAGACTGTTACTTTAGGTATGAGATTTTCGTAGATAAATTGCCACTTTGTAAATAGGAATTGAATTCAGGAAAAATTCACTATATTCATATTCCATGAATAATAAACATATAGAGATATTTCCTTGACATATTCATTAGTTAATGTATGATTCGATGTACTACGTACGAATACATTTAATTAGTATATCAATATAAACAATGAAACATGTTCTGTTTATTATAAATAACGTGTGAATATATTTCAGTAGTAAAATGTTAAATACGTTCATTAATATGTAATGCATATTTACATGCTCGAGGTAAAACAGATATTAGTCTATTATTAATATATTGTTACATTAATATTTATTAGAAATTGATGGATTCGTAATGCAAATATATTTTATGATGATTTATTCCTTTGATTATAATATTGTACCTAAATATTTAACATGTCATTTAAAATTTATAACAGTGTAGGTAAACTTTTTAAATGTTTTATCAACTCCCACATCTCTCTAGCAATTTCTCTTATAAGAAAAGTTGTATAGGAAAGGAGATATTTTGCATATATTACTGTACGCAAATTTTATGCATAAAATTGCTGCAATTTTTTAGTCCAGTGTTCTATTTTGAACAGAAATATTTTCCCAGCGTTTCCTTCGTTCTGTCCAAATCTTCTATTTAGATAGCTCGTTAGAAAGATGTAATCGAATATTTGTTAGAAATTTTAATGATATGCGCTTTACATTTTAAATAAGATTCTGAAAGATTTATGTAGATACCTTCGTTGAATTCTCGTAAAGAGAGTTCATTTTTTTCAATTCACATTGTCTGGAATAGTATCTCAGGAAAACATACTATGGCATTTCAACTCATTTTATAATCTCATCGGCTGCATATTTAACACAAAAAAATCTATTGTGGCCAGCACTGTACCTCCCGCCAGTACTTCTGATAATGCCGCAACTGGTAAAATTGTACAATAAAGTAAAAATATAATTTTCTTGTGAAACTTAACCAAGTGTTATTATTTTATTAACTTTTATTAATTTAACATACCTACATATTAATTTATTGATGCTGGATTATGTTCCTTTGCATTCGTATAATATAACTATTGTTTTGTTTACTATTACAATTTTCTTTTTAAAACGTTACCATTAATAATTTCAAATTATAGATTTTTTAATAGTGACATTTATCTGTCAGTCACATACATTTAAAATCTGAATTGTGTAACTAAGGAATTGTGTTTATCTTTAAAACATATGCTCCGGGATTTATAAAATAGATTATTTTATATATTTTTCGGAGAAAAACTATTTTGAGCTTTAAGTAAGATACCATTTCCGGTTATCTGATTTACACCAAAATCTAATGGCTTCTTTCCATATTAAAGCAAGGCAAAAATACATGGTTTCAGAATTTTCAGATTGATGGATAGTATTTGAGTTAAAGCCCTCACAAAATCCACACACACCCACACACACACACACACCTTAAAACTTGGTCATTTACCAAAATCTCGACATGCGATTTTTAGCACGATCCCCATACCTCCCTTACCAAGGGTAGCGAGAGGTAAAAATATAACTTTTATAGCATTATGTTTGAATTGATAAATTATTTTATTTATTTATGATTGCCAGTCAAATATAAACGGGAAATTTTAAAAACGCTTTATCAGTTAAAATATTTCTATTAGGCTATTTTTCTATCTAGTTATCATCAACATCTATAGTATTCTTCACGTAATAATAAGAATGACATTGCGCAATAATAATTCGTGTATATGTACTTCAAATCGCACTATAATCTATGCTGACACCTATTATGAAACTATCTTTTTCTATATAAAGAAACGCACATGTAAACAAGGCTATTATTGTAGCCCTTTTCGATAGTTTTTATGACAGTGTTCATATATCATGTAAATCAACACAGAATACAAAAAATGCTAAAATATACGCTATTGTATACAAACTATGTTGACAGTTCAAAATTATTAGCTGAAGAGAGTCATTACCGATATCTGCGATAAAGCAGTGGCACACTCAGAAATGGGTAATATGCCGTGATGATATATTTATTTATTTAAGAGAGTTATGACATATGTTGCCTTATGAACAGATTCTATAACCTGAAACTACTTCAATTACGTATATCTTCCAGAATCGTACCCTTTTTATTGGCAGTTTTTTTGTGCTGTGTTCTAAAATTTAAAAACTTCCCCCTGGTCTTTGTTTTTGCACGGATACAAGTCGAATCTGTCAGAGGGATGTTTAATTATAATTCAAATCAGTTGCTTGAATTTTTCTTGCGTGGAATCTAATGAGACGAAATTTTATTTTAACTCATTCTGAATGATCTAGGACACAATGCCGTGGCTTTTTCAAGTGTCAATAAGGCTAGGAATTTTTTCAGTTTTGTTTGGCGATACAATGGTTTTTGGGAGACTTGTCTCCTTCACAACACGAAATTAGTGGTTAGTGTTAGTAGTTATGGTTAGTGGTTATACTTAGTAGTGAGAAACTGGAAAACAGCTTTCACAATACGTGAAATTAACGTCTATCTCTTTCGGTAAAATAACACGCTCCATTTATAATTTGGGGTAGTTCTCAAAATTATCACAGAAGTGACAAATTTCGAAAAAAAGTTTTGGAGGTTGGAGCTGCTTTTTCGGTCTTTCGTACCATTTCATACCTACGTGTGGTGTTGCTGAGCTAACAAATTAGAATATTTATGTAAATATTACATAACAATGGCAGAAGAAGCACTCTCATTGCAGAAAAGAAATGTTTGTAGGATAAAAATCATGTATATTTTAAAAATGCATCTTTATAAGAAGCTGAATGGCAAGTGATTCGACAAGTACAAAACATATCTTTTTCTATAATATATCTATCATCCTATTCTATACTGTGTTGCGATTGGCTACTTCTGTCAACCACTAACCAGAAAGTTTGGCGTTTACAAACTCTAGCGCTAACTGAACTTAGCGCGGACCTGCGCTGCGCTAATTTCATTATTGTGAACGATGTAGTACAACTACGTATGTATGTCAAGCTTTCTGTGCTAACCGTAACTACTAACACTAACCACTAATTTTGTATTGAGAATGAGGCTTTAGACTTGGATGGGTCAAATTTTGCATGTCATTACGTCCACTAGCAAAACATCTGATTATAGAATTATTCATGTTTCGCGTTGTCTCTGCAAGATATCGGTCGGTTTAACATTTCGTCAGCTGAGTATCGGTTTGTTTGAAGTTCTAAAATATTATACTCGAGAAAAAGAAGTTTAAGAGTTCTGATGAACTGTAAACATAAAAAATTAGGAAAAAATAAATGGACACAGTACAAACACAAACCAATACGTAGCTGTCGATTTGCTATAGTAAAAAAAATCTGTTGTGGCCAGCACAATACCTCTCGCCATTTCCATTTTATGTTATGTAAGTATTGAATTGCACTTCACTATATCGAACAGTCCTTTTATAACAAAAACATTGCAGAACTTTACCCAAATATTGTTTTTATTGTATTTAACATTCTTCTGCACATATACAATTCTAATTATACCTATTTTTCATTGTATGAGTAAGTTCCTACATGTCAGAGATTCTTCCAATTCATTAGCAAGATTGGCGGTATTTCTTATAGATATATGCATTTTACATACAATTTTAAATATTTAATTAATAAAACAATAAGAAAGATTAAATTTACTTCCCAGAAAAAGCTTTCAGAATGTCACTAAAACTGTTGATTTTTGACACTGACACCTATAATTTACAAACTATGTTATAAACATTTGAATTTGTCAGTTGGTTTCCTTAATGCCTAGCCACTGCGATTAAATTATATTATATATTACAGTGCCTTTATCTCTAAATCTATACAAGATATAATAAAAAATTTAAATGTATCATATGCAGAATTTTACGTTCTTTAATAGTACTAATGACAGAAATTTTCAAAAAATAAGTAACTCACGTCCGGTTGTCCAATTGTTACCAAAATCTAATCAGCTCTTCCCAGGAATGTCAGATTGAGGAAACAGCAGTTAAATATTTTTTAAGTCTTATAGTATTTGAGAAACCGTGGACACACCACACACATACACACACACATACGGACATCATCGTAAAAATGTTATAATCGTATTGTAGTGACCTTAAAACGTGCTTATCCACTAAAATCTGGATATGCGAATTTTAGGATGATTCCAATACTTCTCTTAGCGAGAGGTAAAAATTAATAATAATACATTGCGCAACGACATTCTGTACTGCTTGCATGAGTAGTAAATATATGTACATGTTCAACTTCTTGAAACAGTCTCAGCCGAGTGTACTCGTACGTGCTTGTTTATATTTGACTGTCCCACGTATATTTTATTTATGTTTAGATACATATAATTTGCTGAAAAATTAAAAATTCTTCTTTCATTTTAACAAATAGTAAAACGAAGATAAGCAAACAGTTTTATAAAATCGTATTTTACCTAATGGTGGTGTTGTTACTCAAGTGTTGTGACAGATAAGTACACAATTCCTCTAACGTTGGTTTAAGTATTTTTTCAGTTGCATCTTATATCTTCATGAAAGAGCGACGACCCCAACAGAAAATGTGTGACTAAGGGCAAGTAAGGATTTTTATGGACGAATTCTGTCATATGGATCAATAAATTTGTAAAAAGCTGACAAAAACACATCTATTTTTCTTGATTAATATAAAATTATACATAAACGTGAGAATGGCAGCTTTCGTTGTGATGTTCGCTATTTACAATTATGAGTAGAATACAGTCATTAGCATTTATATGTTGAGTAAATCTATTTAAATAATATTATATCCACGATAATAGAGTTGATAAATTGCTTTAGTTGTATAGATACTTAATTAGTATATTTTACTTTTACTATTCTGTTAAAATTTAATTTTTTCTTAGCAGTTATTTCATTTATTTACAATTGTGTACTTTTGCAGTTTAAATGTTAATATAATCATCTTGTAATTGGAACTTGTTAGTTCTGTTGGATTGATTCAATAAATAAATAAATAAATAAATAAATAAATAATGGTGATGACATTTTACGTGTAGAATGCGATGGTAGACTTCTCATTATTATGTAATTTATTAGTAAGAGCAGTGGTTGCTAGGAAACATCTCTCTAACAATCAAACAGTAGGGGAGGATTCAGCACAGGGGATTTTGGCAACAATTAATAGGATCTCTCGAATACCAATTACAACATTAGGATAGTAGAATAGGGAAAAAGAAGATTAAAGTACACTCCAAAAAACTATTTACATACCTGCTATAAAATATTGCAAAGGTATTCGAGTGGTTCGAAATTTACAATAAGTTATGTTCTCTGTAGACACACATTTGCAGAAGGTACAACATTTCATATTACGTCAAGAACGCACTAAAAATAAGAGCCTTTGTAATGAATATGAATGTAAATACAAGTTAAAATTACTATATCTTATTTCGCATTAATTATTATATTTTTTATAAGCAAATTAATATAATGTTGTAAAAGCACAATAATTGAAACATGTAAATTCAAAGTAACCTAAAGGCCAGAAAATATTTTTACTTTACGGCGGACTTGTACAAAGTACAAGTACCATAAAATTCTACATGTGGATAAAATGCAAAGCCAAAAATGAAACTAATATTACATATCTACAAAGGATTGTTCAGTTAACTTTCGTGCGGGCGCGCTGGCGCACCGAGTGCGTCAAGTTCAACAAATGTCTCATAAAATTGTTACTGGGCGAAGGGATGTTTATCACTCAAGCTAATCCTTCTTTGGACCTTTGTTCACAATGGCTGGTAGCACAAGCGTGGTTCTAACACCGGTGTTAACTAGAACCATGTCAACGACTTCTCACGTGACGTTCTCTTCTGCTCTCCTTGCTGTCAAAGGGTTGATCGGGCGCCAATCGGTTGGTCGGTAAGACAGCACCAGAGAGGTAATCCTGTAAAGTACGCTCTCATAGTGTCGCTAAAAAAAGGTGGATTGGACGACAAAAAGAGCTCGAGTAGCTTAGTGGAGACAGAGTTCGACTTTTGACAATGAAATAAATTGTAATAATTTAAAATTTTATTAAAATATATTAAAACGAGGAATATTAAAAAAAAACAACGGACAGCAATTATCAGCAAATAATCATACAAATGAACCAGCGATACTTGCAGGATTTTTTCTCTACTACACACGGGCAATGGCACACACCAAAGTTGAAAACGGAACGGGCGGTTACTGTGTTGTCACTCAACAACACTAATCCACAATCGCGATTTCGAACTGAGACCTTGTTGGCACACACCAACACTCATTGACAATCGCAATTACCAAACACCACTGACGGAAACAACTAGCTTCGGACACCTGTACGGTACACCTTCTGCACTCTCTCACGGGCTGCCAGCACACACCAACAGCGCTGAGTGTCAGAGGCAGCCAAGGTCATCACAAACCCGTGCCATACCGCTTCTTAGAGCTGATTTGTAATGAATTTAATTTACGAAATTTATAATTTTTAAGCAATTTAAATTTGAAAATATAAACATGCTTGAAAGTGGTTTATGAATTATTTACAAATTTAGAAATTTCAATGTTCATTTAGAATGTAACCATATTTTTTATTTTTAAATCTACATTTCAAATTTAATGAATCATCAGAGCATTATTAAACATGGTCCCATGTGCATTCATGAATATTCGTTAATTGGAAAAATATTTATTGGTGAATGTTCATGTACGAAAGTTTATTAGAAACTACATATCCACATATTCTCCTGTAGCTGAATATTCATGTTCATTCAACAAAACTATTACCGAAATCTTTTTTATATACTTATACATATTATATATTTTAAATAAAATTATTGATTTATTCTTAAATTGTCTATAAGAAAAAAGTAATTGTCACGCAAATGTGGACGCGAGCGTATACGGAAAAACTCGGTACTAGAAACATTTGTGTTGGGCCAGAAATACCGAATATTTGCTACACGAATTTTTGGTCCACACTTAAGTTATCGTATTGAATATTTGATAATCGTACACGAACAATGCATGTGTAGAACTGGGACTTACTTATTGAATAAAGCAAGAACTAAAGTTGGTTACACCTGTCAGCACTGTCAGCTAAGTAGCAGGAATGTGAATTTTTGAATAATAATAAATAATAACATTATATTCTTTTCGCTTTATTACTACTACTATAATCAATTTGAAAATGTGACTTCATACCATTAAACGCATATAGTTTTGATAAAAATTATGAATTAATTTTTTACATTTTTATAAAATTTTGATACAAAATCATCTAAAATTAGTAATTTTTAATAATTTGAAGAATGATTTGCAACCTTATTTTTTGAACTAACGAAAGCTTATATGACAAGCAATATAAGTCACATGATATAAATTGGTGATTAAATTCAGTATTTCAAACTTAAACATACCGATATTTGATTAAATATCAAAATTTAAACATAAATCAAATTCATCATAAACCAGCCGTGACAGTACGATAAGTTTTTGACGCATATGCATTTATATTGAAGCATCCTAACTGTTTAACGTGTACCTATTTAAACAATATGAATAAGAATATAACAAAAGAATAAGTAGCAGCTCTCAATTCGTTATATCGTTTCGTACGAAACACCTTTAAAATGCAGATATAATTATTATGTTTTGTAGTTCGGAAATTTCTACAACATTGATATATATATATATATATATATATATATATATATATATATATATATATATATATCCCACAATATTTTGTGTTTCTCATTCACACATAATTTAACACTTCTGTAAGGTAAACATGATGAATATCCATCATCGATTAAAGCATATCACTATATTGTCTTCACACATTCTCCATTCTGAGACACTACAGGGGTTTGGCAAGCCACGAGCAAAATTGCGTGACAAAAACATTCGTCTAAACACTGGCTGTTATCTCCAACAAATACCAGAATTAGTGGCGCCGGCTTAACTGACAGCATGAAGGAGTACAGGCACATTTTCAACGCACGACTCGTCATACAGATAAACGTAAAACATACCGCTTCACAAAAACTACCCCACGAACGAATTGACGGATAGCTTTATCATTATCCGTCGATCTAATGTCGGGTCGAGAGCAGCCTGATGACTAGCAATGGAGTAATGGCAATGGCAGTATTGATGAATAGATCTACTGACAGAAATGATGAAATGCGGCTGAGTTGTGAATGTTTGCGAAAGAAAATAGGAATAACAGATGTAAGGCAAACGCAGGCAGACAAGGCTAAGGTTTCATCTTTGTTATTACTTGAAAATCGTTTAAAATACATTTGTAACTGAAGTAATATAAATCTGTGCTGGTTGCATATATCTGAAAACTCAAAGCATTATGAATTTTGGCATTTGGGACATATTTGCGTCAAATACGAGTAGAATTATTAGCAATAAAAATTTGCGTCTCTTAGAACTCAAAAGACAATTAATATTCAGCCTTATTCTTGTGAGCCTTGTTAAGTGAATAACAATTGTTATATGTAACATTATTGTTAATATTACAATACAATGATGAATTTGTATTCACGTAATCATTGATGTTTGTTAGCAATTGTCTGCTGAGCAATATTGTTACGCTTGATATTAATATTGTTATTTTGGCAATCTCCTAATTCTTGTGACCTCTATTACCTTGTTATTACAACAAGAATTGTTATTTCTGATTGCTAGACAGGCGAGAACTAAAACTTGTCGCCTGACTGCAACATTGTTATATTTTAAAGTTAAGTATATTTTGAATAAATATGGCAAATATAGATTTTGTTTTACTCTTGGAAGCAATTGAGAACGAAGAACAAAACTAAAATAATAATCAATATTTTTCTTGTAATTTAAATATTGGAACAAATATTTTAGATACAATTTTATTTTATGAATAGACAAAAATAGGTTTCATATTTTTGTAAATGAAACCGGATGCATACTCAACGCCCAAATATTCAAAACTAGAATATTAAAAATCAGAATATTCAAAAGCAGAATATGCACACACAAAATCATTCAAATCCCGAATATTCAAACACAAAATCGCTCATTGCCCGAAAGCGTATCAACTTAAACATAATCTAACGTTTACTCCTCTTGGCCCCGCCCACATACTCGGTTTATGAATCATTCGGGCAAAGCGCTTTCTGGCGATGCACGATTCGGTTCTTGAATATTCGGGATTTAAATGATTCTGTGCGTGCATATTCTGGTGTTAAATATTTTGATTTTGAATATTCGGATGTTAAAGGCTTTCCCAATGAAACCTATAATATTTGAAATAAGTGGCATTTATAATTTAATTTGGCCTCTTGGCCCCGCCCACATACTCGGTTTATGAATCATTCGGGCAAAGCGCTTTCTGGCGATGCACGATTCGGTTCTTGAATATTCGGGATTTAAATGATTCTGTGCGTGCATATTCTGGTGTTAAATATTTTGATTTTGAATATTCGGATGTTAAAGGCTTTCCCAATGAAACCTATAATATTTGAAATAAGTGGCATTTATAATTTAATTTATTTTTATTTCTTTTATTTTTAATATTAAAGTTCACATTTGACAGTTGAAGTAGCGATTTTTCGGAAATAGCGCTATTTCAAGATGTTAGAATACAGGCCATAACCACTAAATTAAACGTCAATTGATTAATATATTCAGTCAACTGCTTAATGTCCCTAAATTTCATCAAAAATTTCCCTAAGTTCATTGCTAAGTTATAACAATTGTTATGATACTGAAATTGTTGAACGTTAATAACAAGGGTGCCACCTGAATACAAAATCAAAACAATATTGCTAACAGCCTTGTTAGGAAAATTGTTATTTTAGCCATCTTGCTATAATTACAAGAGTCACAAGAATAAGCCTGATTATTTGTACCTTTAACACTGGCGTCGAAACTGGCCTATTCAAAGATAGATATAACAAATACTGTATATTGGAATTAAGCCTGATTTAAAATTCTTATTAGAATTATATGTTTATTGTCTCCCTTTGCCATTGATAATACAGAGATAGAGGTTGTTCTAAAAATCGTAGTTCGAAACTTTGGTAAATAAGCAGCTTTTAAGGTATCTAGAATCCGATTCCTACATTTTCACGATGATGTCTGTGGATGATGTGAATCCTGTAGACACTTTTAATAAAATACATACTACTATTAAAAAATATGAAATTTTGTATTCCTTCTCTACTCTATACTATATTAATATGGAAAGATCTTTTTAGATTTTGATTTTTGTATTTTTATTAGAAGCTATATTAATTGGAAACCAAAATACTGTTTACAATTATTAGCATTTTTATGTAGGTTGTATGTATTTATTTAAATGAACAAAAATTGTATGATGGGAGATAATGTGCTAGTTACATCAGATTACAAAATTGTATAGCTATTTCATTCATTAGTTTTATTACATTGTACATTCTGTCAAAGAGATGAGATCTTGCAATTTTCTAGTTACATTCTTACTCTACTATTTATTTTATTTTAGACAGACCTAGATGTTCTAATGGCGTTATTCTTGTTTTCTAGTCTGTTATGTTTGAGTTTCTATGTACTTTTATTTTCTTTCATATTATGTAGATGTTATTCTTTCTTGAACTTCATTCTTCATTTCTATTTCATTTCTATTTCGTTTTATTTCCATAAAATTAATGCATTGTTATAAAATGTCCTAGTTATGCCTTGAATGTTTTCTTATTTACTAATGATCTAACTTTAACTTCTATTGTTTAAAGAAATTTGACAGAAGTACGTAGGTACGTAAAAAGTTTAGGAACTTTTTTGATCTCAAGAGTAGTGACACTCCTGAGATGCTTTTTTTGATTACTACTATAGAAAATTAATTTCAATCTGGACCAAGTCGGAAACGAATCTCTTTCAAAATGAATACATCTATAACAACAAGGCTGTAAAAAATGTAAAATATTTAGATATCCAATCTATTATATCTAAAAATATTAGTTTTTCTAATAAATATGTTTATAAAGGGTATTTAAAAAAAAACCTGTAGGACTGTAAAGTCAGACTAAAATTAATAAAAAAAAAATGCAATCAATCTGGGCCTGCATATCTGCAAATGAATCTTTTCAGGGATATGAGCTATTTTATATTATTAAAAATTTAAATATTTATTTATCATATTACTTTTGGAGAAAAATGTATAAAAACAATGATAAATCGAATTCTTTTACAATGGTCTTGATAACAAATATAAGGTGAATGTCGGCCATACTAATAAGCACAAATATGATAAAATCACATATCCAGATTTTAGTGAATAAACAAGTTTTAAGGTCTCTAGAATCCGATTTTAACATTTTAAGATGATGTTTCTCTCTCTCTCTCTCTCTCTCTCTCTGTGTGTGTGTGTGCGTGTGTGTGTGTGTCTGTGTATGTGTATGTATGTATGTATGTGTATGTGTGTGTGTGCGCGTGTGTCTGTGCTCGTGTGTCTGTGCGTGTGTGTGTGCGTGGATGGATGTTGGATGCACGATGTCTCAAATGCTATATGACTAAAGATATAGTTAACTACCGATTTATACATGATTTGTTAAGATTGCATTATTGGTTTTTTATTTGTTTGTTTTGTTTATATTCTATTAACATAGCGTCCATAAGTTTTAAACAAGTACCTACAATTGCAAATATTGGAAACAGCTAACATTTCCGAAATGGTTTGCAGACTCATGTTGATTAAGTATTTTTCACTCATTTTGGTACTCGCATCTAAATTTTTGAAATGATTTTTTTTTTTTAAATTTTAGTACCTGTGCCTTTCATATATTCCGCTTTACTGTTTCTTTCATCAATGTCAATTGGCATTATGGCAGAAATTAATTATTAAGGTAGGACAAGGTGTGTAAGATATATTTTGATCCCAGCATTATAAAAACAAAAATTTGCATTTTCCGAAAAGGGTCACGTTCAATATTTAAAGACTGGTATGTTGAGAATCACTTCCACCATGTCAAATATTCCTTATTCTACATAAACTTCACACTTCACCCATCTCAGTTCAATATCTGTAGTTCCACTTGTCGATCCGTTCCACACACCTCTTGGTGGGACAGTTGAAACTTCCCGCCAATGCCAACCGCGCTGTTTCCGGCTAATGCTGCAAGTTTCCGTCCGGAGCTAGAGTTAACTGCAACTGCTCCTCCCAGTTCCCTTTCTGATTCCCCTCGACCCCAGAATGCAAGCTGCTGTGTTGTGTATTTAGACGGAATGTTTAGACTCAGCACCTGCAGGGTTGACTTTATAATTTCTATGTTTGGGGATGGAGGGTGGTGTTTATGTATTTAAATTTCAATTGACAATGTTGGGATAGTTTATGAAATTTAATTTAGTAAATTTACGATAGTATTTAGAAAGTAAATGTACTTAAGCAAGAAGCCACTGAGATCCTGAATTGAAATTCTGCTATAGCAAATAATATATATGAGAGTGGAGTGAGTCAGTTGAGTGTAAAAATCTTCAGTCCATACTTATTTGAAGGATTGAAGGCAACTATAGTCGGAGTAGATGAATACTCCGTGCGACAGTGCGCCACATATTATTGTGTATTTCGGCTTCACTTAAAAGTTGAAAATATTTATTTGTGATAAAATAATGTATTTCAGTGAGATCTTAAATAAAATGTAGTAGGTACTGGCTGAAATCCAATCAACGGTACGACAGTGGTAAACTGCGGCTCGGTAAGTCAGGTTAGGAAGAGTAACCGGCGATATCTGCATTAATGTATTACAGTGATGCAACGCTGTTTTCGTGATAACCATGCACATCCTACTTGTAACGAAACATATTTTATTGTTAGTAAAATGTATATTCCGAGGTATACTCGTAACAGTCACAGCAACATTGTTATAATATTTATTTACATATACAGAGGCGTCATAAGGATAAACGGGCTACTAATTTCTTGCTCAAGCAAGCAAGAAAAAAGAGTTGAATTGAAATCTGGATTTACGGATGTGGGAGACATAGGGTTGAGTTCGGGGCCCCAATCGTGCGCTCAGCCTATAATATGCCACTGTACACATGGAGCAGAGGTTTGGGGATGGGAGAGACAAGAGAAACTAGAGATACATAAGGTAGTTAACAGGAATCGATAAAACTACACCAAATTATATAACCGTAGATGAGATTAAAAGGGACAATCTGGAAATTGAGGCAGGGGACAGAGCAATGAAATTTGAAGAAAAAATTTCTATAGGACAAAAAGGAAAGGTGATGGAGGAATGTTGCAAATAAATCAGAAAAAGAGATGAAGAAAAATGTATAATGAGCAAGAGAAAAAAATTCTTTGAAAGCAAAGGATACTCACTACAGAAGTAGACAATGAAAGAGCACGAGGGCAGGACATAAAAGGAAAAATAAAATAAAGAAGCATAGACATGTAGAATCAGGAAAGATTTAGTAATACCGAATCTTCCAGAAATTACCCAATATATAACAATATAAGATATTTGAATTTTTTAAATTTATTTATTATTACTCGTTTTACAATGTATCTCTTACATATAAGTGATGATTTTCTTGGGGTTAGACAAATTTTCATACACATGATTATATTTCTTAATTTTCCTTATGAAGATAAAAGCTCCACCTGGGAGCTCGATATTTGGAATGGGAAAAAATAAAAATAAAAAAAAAAAAAAAACATTAGGAAAGTAGTAAGGTACAGGTGCGGTAATGAAAAGAAAGTAAACGATTACTGGAAACCCGAAGAAGAGAGGAGATGCAGACTATGTGGAGAGGGACCGGAAACGATAGACCATCTTTTAAAGGAATGCGGAGAACTAAAAGAAGACAGAAGAAACAGAGAAAAATTCCTAGAATGTTCGGGAAAAGGATTAGGATGGATGAAAGAAATAGAAGAAAGAAAGAAGACACTAAAATAGGAATATGAAATGAACTAACATGTACATATGTATATACACACTATATTGTAATGATATAAAATGTATAGTATTAAGCTGGAAAGCAATTAAAGATTATTATTACTACTACTACATATTTTTATATATTTAGAATCTACGTAAAATTATAAATTCAACGATAAGTTTGAAGTGCATTTTTATTGAAGAAATAAATTACAAAAATGAAAGACAACATTATGAATAATTAACTTGCTATGGCATGATATCAGGCAGGCTGTGACAACAGTTGAGATAATATTGAATAATATTTAAGTTAATTGTTTAAATAGTAAGTTATTTACACAGAAATGATCAATTTGTTATCATAGCCTACTTACCATGTTAATAATTCATACTTTTCTTATACGTTTTTATAATTTTTCTTTAACAATGATGCACTTCAAGCATATCGTTGAATTCGTAGATTCCAAAGATATAAGAATATAGCGTGTCCCTTTTGAAATATGAAAGTTAATGTCACTTTCAGTTAAACCGGAAGTGCTACCATTATACAAAATACATACTATATGATTTGTGAACCTCCAAGCCTAGTATAAAAATATATAAAGAAAATTAAAAAATAATTATAAATAATAAAGTTATTTCGACTGGCCCGTTTTTCAGTGCCACATTTTTATGGTGTAATACGAAAACCGGGCCATAGGTGTTTAACATGGGAATTCAGTTTTTCCTTGCTCAAAAGTGGCCTTTTAATGTTAAACACAAATATTTAATTCTCTATAATATTTATTTAAAGATTTTTTTTCTAAATTTAATATGCCACTTTTGGGCAAGGAAAAACTGTTTTCCCATGTTAAACGCCTATAGCCCGGTTTTCGTGTTACACCCGGAAAATAATAATAATAACAATAATAATAATAATAATAACAAAATGGTATATTTTTAATTACGTTGTTTTTTTACAACAAAATGTGCTTACAGTTTACATTCAACAAATTAGTTTTAATTTACTCGTGCATAACGAACATATAAAATATGAGTAGTACAAGGATAATTAAAAAAGTTCATTATTAAACTACAGAATACATAATTACTAAAACGTTTATAAAGGTACCTAATGAAAATAAAATAAATGGTAGTAAATGCTCAAATAGTTTAATGTGTTATAGCTAATAAATTGGATTTTTGTTAAATAATTATAGTTATTCTCAAGATTTTTATTATATATTATCCCCATTTTAAATATTATTTTTATTATTATTATAAAACTTTTTTTCTTTGATGATATGTACACAAAATGAGTATATACCTTTGTAAGTACTGTCTTACATGCTTATATTAAAAATGTAACAAGTAAATGTCTTTTGCCATGGTTGCGTGGTTAATTTGACAGCCAAGTTATTACGATTCACATGAACTAGAAAAAATTCTGATTCCTGTTTATTATTGATTGCATGTTTGAAATGAAATAACTATGACTCTTACATTTCTTAGTATTTACTAATACTCCCTCCATTAGCTTAAGTGACATTTTTTCTGATAATTCAATATTTAATAAATTATAGGGGAGATTTTTTGATATATGTATGTGAGATATTTAGGTAACTACAATCAATTTCAAATAGAATAATAATGAGTGGTTTCGTTTATATTTCACCTTAGAATGATAGATGGGAATTTGCTGAAGCTGTAACAGATAATAGAGTTATGAGGATTCTTGGATAATAAAGCTTCATTCAACGATAATTATTGAATAACTGATCTTATAATAGCGACAAGTGACAACGTTTGGTCATGATTATAGCCATTTTCAATTCTGAATAAAATGTAAACTATTACAATATAATTTTTTAACAATTTTTTTTTTTAACTTAGCAAATGGTCTATGCTGTAACTCATTAGTATTAATGTATTCCTGTAGAAAATTCAATAATCTTTAATTTTCATAATGACAAAATGCGAAAAAATGGCATTTAATGGTATTTTTTGATGAAAAACCATTATGAGCTTCAGGTAAAGTGCCATTTCCGGTTATCCGATTTACACCAAAATCTAATGGCTTCTTTTCATTTTAGAATAGGATAGAAATACAAGGTTTCAGAATTTTCTGAATGATAGTATTTGAGTTAGAGCGAAGACAAAATCCCTACACATACACACACACTTATATACACACATACATACATCATCGTGAAAATGTTAAAATTGGATTCAAGGGACCTTAAAACGTGGTCATTTACTAAAATCTCGATATGTGATTTTTAACACGATCCCTATACCTCCCTTACCGAGGGTAGCGGGAGGTAAAAATATTATTACATTTGTATATAAAAAGTATAAATTATATATAAATTGGCTTTGAATGGAATTTTGGCAAAATAATGACATTACTTTGACATTTTCGCCTCGAGTCGTACGCTTACAGGCGAATATTTTGAGACACGCATGCTACCATATATTCGCTTCGTACTATTTTCTTTTTAAAATGTCACTATTATTCATTTGAAGTGATTAGTTTTTTGACAGTGACATTTACTGTCAGTTACATTCATTTGAAATATAAACTGTGTAACAAAGGAATTGTGTTTCTTAGGCTTCGGGACTTATAAAAAAAAATATTTAGAATTTTCTAAATGATAATATTTGAGTTAGAGCGAAGACAAAATCCATACACATACACACACACACACACATCCATACACATACACACACACACACACACACACACATACATACATACATACATACATACATACAGACATCATCGTGAAAATGTTAAAATTTGATTCTAGGGACCTTAAACCATGGTCGTTTACTAAAATCTCGATATGTGATTTTTAGCACGATCACTATACCTCCCTTACCAAGGGTAGCGGGAGGTAAAAAGTGATTCTAGTTTCCGTTTATTTGGTCTATCAATCAAAATAGATACTTTTATTGTACCTAAAATAAATATTTGTTTGGGAAAATGGATACTGAAACATATCATTTAATAAAACTGCTGAGAAAAAAAAAACTTAATTATTGTTATGAAGATAATATATTACTGTATTTATTTTCCTGTTATGAATAAGTTTTCTTGAAAGAAAATCTCAACAAAATAGACACACTTAGGATTAAGTTTTCTTCTTAGAAAAATACGTCAAAATTAAATCACATTATTGATGACTTCAATAACACTCTATCATAAGAAATCCACAAAAAAGCGACCGGTATTCACTGATACTGAAAAAGTTTGAGATTCTCAGATGATATGAAAAAAGCACTTTTTCTTCTGCCGAGTCTATTGTATATATGAATATCGATATGAAGGGTGGCTGGGCGGCAAATTCGCTTGTTTTCTTGTTTAATTTCGGATCCATGAATCGCCGATATCGTCAGGGAGTTGACATAATACGGCAGCGATCATAATGATTGCTAGAGTATCTATCTTTTTTTCATGGGTTTATTTCTAAATTTAATATGAAGAATCGAGAATCGAGTAGAACGGGATGCTTGGCATGGGACCAAAAATGCCAGACTGGGATTATTTTTTCGTTTGTTCTTTATGTTTCGCTTTGAATTTCATGTATAATGATTTGAACATAATATCTGAAGTAGATTAGTTGGGATTTATATTGAAAATTTGTTTTACATTACGGTTATTTTTAGAATCTTTCATGATTCGAGCATAATTATAATAATATTGCAGGAGTAAACCCACAATGATTCAATTTATTTTTAATTATAAAAAAATACATTTACATAGTAATGCAATTAGATTTACTTTATATATTTTGTTTTAAACGTGGAGGATTCAAATCAATAATTATATTATACTGTACAAAATTCTGTTGCTGATAAACAGACACTTAAAAAAGTTCTTTATCGACTTACTACAAATGAAATATTATTACTTTTTCTTCAGATATAAACCAATGATGTGTAAAGTAAAATTTGAGAATGAAAAATCTGTTGTGGCCAACACAGTTCCCTTCACAAAATAAATTTATTTATAATTTTTTGAAAGTTCTTGCCTTACTATACTCGTAATTTAAATTTACAGTAAAATTATATTACCAATATTATATATGTACGAGTATATACCGGGTTTTTCTGCAAAGTGCAGATAGGAGATTACAATGGGACTGTTAGATGGTTGTTGTGGTATCAATAGAAAGATATTTTATTTTGTAGCAAATGACATCAAATACATGTAAATTATGTAATGTTTTAGTCCCATAAATAATAGTACATTATTCAATGAGCATGTAATGTATGCTTTATCTGCAACTGTCAAAAAATCTTAAAACCAACTATAGCTACAGTTTAAGCTTAAGAAGAAAATAAAAGTAAGGAAAATGACAAAACTAGTGTAACTTTGACTTTTTATGTGGAAAAATTACTTATTAAAAGTAATTTTGTTTGTACGCTTTAACAGGTAAGATTTAAATTTGATGTTAACGACTGAATAAAATTATTCCGTCAAACAATCAATATTAATCAATTATCACAGTAACGAATGTCATTAAATGATAAAAATCGGTTGAATTATGGGTATAATATTTGAAAGTTTTGGATAAATTATTAAATTTATAGATTTTTGTAGTAATACAAATGTTTGATAATTCATTTTTCAAAATTCATTTTGACAAATAAAATGTCAAATATTTGTTTATCTTTTTATTCAAAAATGCCATGTGCTCCTAATAATAAATTTAATAGTTAGTTTATGGGATCAGAATATTATATAATTTACATATATTTGATATCATTTGACATGGAAAGTTTTTATCTTTCTATTGATATCACAACTGTCGTCGTCAGTCGTCAAAACGGGGAACAACAGTTTGCAAAATATTGGTTTCCCATGTTAATCTTCCTACGTGCACTTTGAGAATACACCCGGTATAAACTATTAACTTTAAATTTATACAGAAGATATTATAATAGTGCACTACTTAAACTAAAACGTAACAGATAGAGAGTTTGATATTCTTTAATATTTGCAATAATATAATTTTCTTAATAAAAAAATGTCCAATTGTTACTAAAAATTACTCATATAGCGCGAAACAAAAAAAAAAAAATTAAGATGAAGAGTTATTAACTGTATTATAACTCTACTAAACCATATGTTCATGCTCCGGAGGGCATTACTCACTATATATTATGAAAAATGAATCATATCGTAGTTGTAAAATGTCATATACAGTAGAACCCCGCTAGTCCGACCATGGTTAGTCCGACTCTCCGGTTAATCCGACCTAGGACAGGTTGCGGCTTGTTTGTGATTTTACGACCATTTTAGTTTCAGTTAGCCGGCAACTAGTGTCTATTACGTACGTTTCTGAAAATTTTACTCTGCAAATATTTCTTCTTTCATTTCAAATACATTTGTACATATGTACATATTTGAAGTTTTGCATTATGTCAGGAGCAAAGCGTAAACACGTTAGTTTTCCTTAAAATGAAAAATTGAAAGTGCTAGAGACAGAGACTGTTTTACATAATAAATATATATGTATGTACATAATTTAATTTTTATTTTTAATACGTAGATGAAATTTTGCACCACACCGCACAATCATGGATAAGTATATGCTTGTAATCAACATGCTTATTTTCTATTATTATTATTATTATTATTATTATTATTATTATTATTATTATTTTGGTAAATTCTCAATCAAAACTTGGTAATTTACGGTGTTATTTGGTAATTTACGGTAAATTACTGTGGTTGATTTTGTATTTTACCCGGTAATTTACGTGAATATACTGTTTTGGGAACCTCCTTCGGAAGCGTTTTTATTTCTCCGGTAATTTACGCTTTTACAGCCTTGTGCAAAGCAAAGAAAAACTCACATGTATTACTTATTTTTTTTTAAATAGCTAATTTTATTATTTTCATAACGTAAACCCAATTTTACATTTAAGTGCATTCAGTGAGAAACATATTACATTACATTAAATCTCTACAAGTTCGTATAAAGTGGATTATTTATTTTGTTGGACGCTGTCCACATAGAAATGAAAAATCCGACCTCTCATAATCTCATTCTCTTTACATATTTACCCTTTTCAAAATAAATATAATTGTACGTAAACAAAGTAATAAAACTGGAAAGCAAACATATCCTTTTTTAGTTAAAACAATACTGTTTATTTTCGTGAAAAAACAAAAATAAGCATCACATTTAGCAGACAACGTTTGTTACCATGAAACACAACTAAAGTTGCTGAAATACCGCTGAAACGAATATATTTAATGCGTCCCAAGAAAACAATAGGGATTTTGTTTGTAACAAAGTTGGTAGCAATGTAGCATGGCCCGTGACGCACACAACTTCAAGAAACTCCGTCCACTTCTACATTCACTGTGTTCTTCCCTGGAGACAAACTCTTTCGGCAAACATGAATTCAAACTCATCAGTAGGTATTTATTCAGTTCGTGAGCTTCCTTCTCTGCTCGCTACGTCATCACCCACTGATTTAATGAATATCCGATTCGAGGGGTTGTTTTCGGGACACGACTCGTCAAATGTGGGTGACCGTGTTGGTTATTTGCAGACAAGCAGAGCAGACAAACTGAGTTCCTGAGATGCTAAGCTGAGCACCATTCATGCCTGAAAGCTTCGTTCGTGCTACTTGTTGGTTTTGTTTCGTACTGGACAAAGGGATCTAGGAACTAATTTGGTAGAAAGTTTTGAAATAACCTTGAGAATTTATGGGTTATGAGGGAGTTTCAAAATTTTCGAATAGATGTGATCAGTATCTAAACAGCAAAGGAAATGTTAGGGGTTACTAGAATTACAAATAAAAAATCTGATGTTGACACCACATGACTTCTTTATGCGCCTATTAAACTCCACATATTTTGTTAATAACTAAAATATGTATTATAACAGACCCAATCATAAAATTGCACGTATTTGACATAATGTGACATTGACATTAACTTTTTTTTTTCGTTATTTTTTGTCCTAATCCATAGTAAAATTAATTACAAAAACAAAGTATATAATTTTTAAATATAAATATTTTGCTTAAGGGTTAATTTAATAATACTTGATGTGCTAAACGCAGAAATTAGTTTTCTAAAACTTTTATTTGAAGCTTTAATTTCTAAAATCAAAATAAAACCTTTTTTTTCAAGAAAAACTGTTAACAGCTTCCGGTAATGCATTACTTCCGGTTAGCCCATTTTAACCAAAATCTATTATGTTATTCTCATTGATATAAAAGTCTTATATACCAAATTTGAAAATTTTTTGATTATATTTTAATATAGTTTTTCATTAAAATCTATTATGCGTGTCAAGTAAAGTATCACTTCCGGAAGTTATGTAATGACCAAAAAAAGAGGTGCACAACTAGATATTATAACAGTCCTAAACACAAAAATTCAGCTTTCTACGGCTTACTATTTTTCAGTTATGCGAGATATGTACGAAATTAGTCAAAATGGATTCAGGGATGGTCAAAATGGATATTTTCGTTGAAATCTGGAAACCGAAATTTTTCACGATTACAATACTTTCTTGTACTTCGTAAAAAGCTATAAATATGTCATATTAAATAAATCTTTTATACAAAATTTTATAATTCCAATATAACAATTAGAATATCAGGATATAAATCGAGAATAAAATAATATTAATGATGATTAATTATTAAGTAATTCCCTTTTTTCATAGCAGAACACACAATAGGCATTTACGAAAACACAGGGGTTAATAGTTACCGTGTTCGAAAATTGTACCATATCTACCAGATCCTTCTACCGGATCCATGATTTGTGTATCGAGTAATTCAGCCGGTAAATGCGGTAAATGAAGAATCTAACCTCAAAAAAGGTAGAGATGCCAAGCGAAGTTGGTATCGGAAGTAGATTTCAGAATTTAATTATGTTATTACAGAAGACGAGACGAGATAACGTTTAACTTCGTCAAATTTCAAATCTGCTTCATCTTTCAACTGCTTTTCATAGGTTATAAATTTACCCTGTTTACCATTTGCGTTCTTAAAGTATCTATCCCGGTAGCTGTAACCTGACGAACAGCTGTTTACCGGTATATACCGGTAACAGTTCACCGATAGAATTTTCGTAAATGCCTAATATGCATTACCAATTTAAACGTTCATACATCTAACTTTAAATTTTTGCAATAGATTTTGAGCTTACAAAAATTTTCATATAATAATCAATAATATAAAAATACTTGATGTTGTCCACAGTGGCGGCTGGTGACACTTGAAACAGGTGGAGCCCGCGGCCAAATATTAATATTATAAAAAGGTGTAGTTTTTATGTTTGTAGGAGGTAATCTCTGGAACTACTAATCCGATTCTGAAAATTTTTTCACCGATTAGCAAGCTGCACTATTTCCGAGTGACATAGGCTATTTTTTGATAAAATTTGATAACCGGAAGTGGTACTTTACTTAATGACCGCAACAGTTTTTATATTAAAATATAACCCAAAACTTTTCAATATTCGTATTTAAAGCCGGCGGCTGACTGGAGCCAAAATGTTTGTAATGTAATGCTCGTATTGAGCATTACATTACAAACGTTTGAAAAAACACACATGAATGCTCGTTTTGAATGCTCAGTTCAATAGTGTTCCACTCTCATTCATTCAAAATATCGGACCTAGGAGTTGTGAGTACTGCATTTTTTACAATGGGCTACAACTATTTAATGATCAAGAAAAAATCAAAAAGGTGGTGGCAGACAAATTTATTTCGACAAAGAAATGTTCATGGTGGAGTGACATTATTGAATATTTTAAAAAATGAAGAAATTAGTTGACAGTACAAAAATTTTGTTCGAATGTGGTCCACCGATTTTGAATATCTGCTCGTGTATAAACAAAAACAATACATACGCCATGGAACTATGACGACTAAATGATATTGAATCGACATGAAAAGTACGCTCAGAACGAGCAAACCGACCTGCACTGACTTGTAATGTAACAATCAAAGAGATTCGGGAAAAAACCGACAGTCTAGTGGAGCACTACTGTTCGACTTGAGCGGCTCGGTTCGACGCTCGTTTTCCTGTACTGACTAGCGAATTGTCGTGTTACATTACATTACAGCATTTTGGCTCCAGTCAGTCGCCGGCTTAAGACTTTCATACCAACGGGAAAAACATATTAGATTTTGGCTAAAATTGATAAACTGGAATTATTGATACTTGAAGCTCTGAAAAGATTTTCGTTAAAAATATATTGGTATTTAAAAATTTTGTATTCATGAGAACGACATATTTGATAACAGATTTTCTTGAAAAAATATGTTAAAATATGATCTTAAACTTCTCAAATTTGATATTTAAAATTCGTATATAATTTGAAGCAGCATATTAAACATTAACTATATATACGATAAACCAGAAGTGGTACTTAATTTGGAGAATAAACTGTAATCCTAAATTTCCTGTTACAGATTTTTCTATTTATTGAGCTGATTGGCTGACGTGCGCTGACCAAACAGTTTGATATAATGAACACAAATGTATTGCAAATTTATTAGTCTTTAGTATTTCTGTAAAAAAAAAGTCTGTGACACTATATATATATATATGTACAGTGTGTCCCCGGATGGACCTAAGTATACTTGTAAACTTCTTTATTTTGCATTTTAGGAAGAACAGTCATTCTTCATAAAAAGTTTTGTTTCATCTAGCAAGTCCGCAGCAACTACAAAAATTTCGAAATAACATACAGGATAGTTACAATTTATTATAATACACAGAAACAAAGAAAACTTATTCTGCATATGGCAGCCTAGTGTTCCACATTTTTCAACGACTGCTCTAAACTTTTCGAACTCTAGGTGAATGGTATCTCCATTTATGTCCGCTATAGCTTCTGTAATTTTGTCAGAATCAAGAGCGATCAATGTAGCGGCATCATTTTGATCATGAATGTGCTTTTGCTTCTTCAACACTGCCTGTTCTATCAAATTTCCTTACTTACTATTTATTAGGTACAATATATCAATCGCTATAAAAATAAATAACTTTGTCATTACGAAAATTTAATGAAGAAAAAATTTGCCCTTTACAGCATGTGATTTGGTCGTATAGTTTGGGAGATAATATAAAACGAAGAAAATGCGCAAGATAAATAAATGAATTCACAGCCGGCACAGCGCTGTTAGGTGCGGGGATTGGGAGGATAGTGGGCGGGGCCTTTTACATCTACGATACGAAGCAGGTTGCCTCGCGGCTTGCGGGCCGTGGGTCTAAATCGACTGGCAACATTTGAACCAACACTATCAATATACGGATCGTGAATTTAAATAAAATGTAAAAAAAGAAATTGGTACATGTGTGGCTAATCGTAATTTTAGCTTTACCCGTGCGAAGCCGGGGCAGGTCGGCTAGTTTGTTTTATATTTATATACGAATACATAGTTTTCGTGTTATTGATACTTTGAGCGCTCACAAATATATATATATATATATATATATATATATATATATATATGTACAGTGGCGTATCCAGACATGACCCTTGGAGGGGGGGGGGGGATATATAAAAATATTTTGTATAATAATCAAAAAGTTTATCGTAGATAAAAATATAACAACGCCTTGGTTTTTAGGCGACCTGTTCTATAATAACATATTACATGATATTGCAAAAAAATGTAAAACAGGATTCAAACTTCTTGATTTTTATTCTTTTTCGATGTCATGGGGGGGGGGGATATATCCCCCATATACCCCCCCCCCCCGTAAATACGCCACTGTATATGTATATACAGTGTGTCCCATTTAGAGGTGCCATCATTGGGATCTCGAGAACTATAAGAAATACAATGTCGGTTAAATGGAACTTTTTATGCGCCTTTGGGAGGGCATCTCAGATGTGCTTTTATTTTTCCAAAAATTCTCATAGGGCACTAGATAATGACGAAAAACTGAATATTGTTGATTTTTTCTTTTTCAAATTACTTCTAAACTATTAATAATTGAGAAAAAAGTTTCAAATATAAAAGATAGATATTTTTATTAACTAACAAGTGGCGTACGGAATAATTATTTATATCCGTAAATTTTTGAGATATAACACAAACTTATATTTTTTTAAATGGAACCCATATCTGATTTTAGTCTCAAAAAAATGAATATTTTTTTCTCTTTTCAACGATGTAAGGGTTATTATGTTTTATAATTGTTTTGCCTTCAAAATTATTATTTTTTCCTTATTTTGTATTAAATTTACAATTATTTTGAAAATATTGGTAGATTTCTATTTGGAAATACTCCTTGTATTTAAATAATTTATTTCGTTAGAAAATTTTGCTCAAAATTCGTATCAAATTAATTTTTATAATATTTTGTATCAGGTCGCCCTTGGCTCATCAAGTGTAATTTGTAATTATGACTCTAGAATGAAAATATTAAGTAATAAAGGCATAAAACAAATTATTTTGATCAAATACAATATAATTAATAAAAATAATAACTTTTTTTTGGGAAATAATAAGAAAATTCAGGAAAATAAAGAGAAAAATTAAATTTTAGGAGCAAAATAAATATAAAACATAATAACCCTTACATCATTGAAAAGAGAAAAAAATATTCATTTTTTTGAGGCTAAAATCAGATATGGGTTCCATTTAAAAAAATGTAAGTTTGTGTTATATCTCGAAAATTTACGAATATAAAAATTTATTTTGTACACCACTGGTTAGTTAATAAAAATATCTATCTTTTATATTTCGAAACAAATAGGTTTTCAATAAAGACAGACAAAAAACAAAGGGAACCATCGGTATCTCTAGTCAGACTTATTTGTATAAATAATCTCTGCTTTTCTTTGCTTCGTATGAGCAAATATTTCTATTACCATGATTTTTATCAAACCGGGTTATACACAATGAGGTCATGTACGATTTTTCATTTTTAACTTTGATCTAAGTAATGAAAAATAATAGACCCTTATATTTCGTTATTCCTCAAATCGATCTTTAATAATGAAAAAATTGTATTTGAAAATGATATACTTCAAAATGCTGCTGATTTTCCCCACTTCGCGTCCCTGTCATTCTTTTGTCTATCCCCTCCCCCATTATGTTTCATTAACGACCATTTTCATTATTTAAATGTCAAAATGATATATTTTAAGATAACTTGAAATTTAAGTTTACTTTTCGGTGAAACGTTAACGTTGTCTACATTGTTTTGTGCAAAGGGGAAGTTTAGCGATTTTTTTTTATTTTTTTTTCCTTGGGAAATGACTTGAAAAATGATGTAACATGTTTTACTTTTTTCAAAAATGCCCAGATTTTCCGGAAAAGCCGATTTTAAGCTGTGATGACGTCGGTAGAGGCTTGGCGCAACGTATGTCGATTTATACACTGACGCACGCGGTTACGGTTACCAGTGAAGCGCTTTTACGCTTTGTTACGACCTACGTTCAAGTGGTTCGATTTCACCGTTCTGTCTGAGTTTGCGCATAACTGACTTGTGACGTACTTAAAGTTTACCCAAAAAATATTAATTATAAATAAATGGAGCAATAATTTTAATTTTTAATTTCAATTTCAGCAGTCATTTGTGTTATATTTGTGAGAAAATAGTATGTTATGTAGAATTTTTACCATGCTAAACTTCCCCATTGTGCCAAAATACGCGCGTTTCTATAGCTAAACAAACTTCTAGCGTGTAATCTCATATGTTTACGAAGTAAACAGATGATGTGACGCATGGATAACTTCAGGCTAAATGAAAATTATATTTATAAAATGAATAGAATGATGTTATATTTATATATTATAGCGTTTCTTTCAAATATTTAGATATGTAATTCTCAATTTATAGTCTATATATTTTTACCTCTCCCTTGGTAATCGCATGTTGAGATTTTGGCAAGTGACCAGGTTTTAAGGTCCCTAGAATCCAATTTTGACATTTTCAGTCATGTCAGTATGTGTGTATGTGTGGATGTATTTGTCTATGTGTATGGATTTTGTCAACGCTCTAACTCAAATACCATGTTTCAAAACATTTTGAAATTTTGCATTTCTACCTTATTCTTATATGGACAGAAGCCATTAGATTTTAATGTAAATCAGGTAGCCGGAAATGGCACTATACTTGAAGCTCAAAATAGTTTTTCTTCGAAAAATACCCTTAAATATATTTTTTCGCCATTTACGTTATTATAAGTATTAAAGTTTATTAAATTTTCTACGGGTTTCTCTATATTTTATAGATAAATGTATAAAATAATATTTTATAAATCCCGGAGCCTATGTTTTAAAGATAAACACAATTCCTTAGTTACACAGTTGAGATTTCAAATGTATGTACGAGTAACTAACATAAATGTCACTGTCAAAGAACCGATCATTTCCAATTATTAATGGTAACGTTTTAAAAAGAAAATTATAATAGTAAATAAAACAATAGTTATATTATACGAATGCAAAGGAACATGATTTAGTTTTCAGCATCAATAATTATGTAGGTATTTATTTAAAATAATAAAAGTTAAAAAAAACACTATTTTTACTTTATTGTACAATTTCGCAAGATCATCATTAGAAGTACTGGCGGGAGGTCTAGTGCTGGCGACAACAATATTTTTCTTTTAGAAATTCTGTGTTCAAGTGTCTGAAATAAGTCTGAACTTGCAGTTCTAAACAGTTTACGTCACAACATGGCTGGTTTTTGCTACTTTTTAAAAATATTATACTTTAGAACAATTTTATAGGACAAAAAATTGAAATAAAAAATAATTTACTCATACAGAACGATAAATTAGACTATGCTTTTTCGACTTAAACGAAAAAGGAACAATTATTTTTTTTTTTGTATGACCTCGTTTCCTTCTAGATTTAATTAAAATTTAAAAAAATTATAAATTAAAAGAATATTTTTTAAACTAAATTATAACAATTATTAAAGCTAGTGGGGCCCGGCCCCTATAGACGAGCCGCCCCTGGTTGTCCATTAAATAAATTTATTATTCTATTAGTTTTGGCTTATAGCCATCAGGAATGAGGAGTACATTTGCAAAATTTCTTAAATGAAGTTTCATGGACGTTTGAGGGTCAAAATTTCGTGAAATGAGATTGTGTTCCAATTATTAACTTATTTGTGTCATTATATTTTGAGATACCGTCGAAAATGGAATTCCGTGTTTAGAGAAAGTGATAGTATACAGCAGAAAATTATGTTTCGGGCTGTCATTAAGTTCATTATCACAAGACAAGGATAATCTTACAAGATTATTTTTGAAGAAATGTCTGCCGTTTACAAGGGCTATTGCCCTTGGAAAACTGTAATTTATAAGTAGCACATTCTATTTATGATGGTCTATTGGCACTAAACAAAGTTGAAAATCTTGTAGTGGAAGATGTCCTGCTGAACAAGTAGCTTCCAGAAATGTTTGGTGCATATCACATATACAAATAATATGAATATGAATATCCTACATCAACATCTAGGGATGTCAAAAATATGAGCAAGAGAGCAAGTTAGATGGAAAATGGTAATGATTACAATAAAGTGTTTTAATAACTGGACAAACTTACGCTAATCTGCCGAAATAATTAAAAGAAGTCATAAAAGGAAAAAAATGGAGAAAATAGATCAACCAATTCGTACAAAACAGCAATGTTTCATTGGCTGCACTTCACGATTTTCGTTCTCAGAATACCTGCCACCCTTAAAGGTCCATCTTTTTTTATTGGAATGTCTTCTTTCAGCTAAAATATAACAGAACAAAAAATTATAGCGCCGAAGCAAGTATTTATACAGTGTGTTAATTAAAAATCTGGCCATAGGCATTTAACATGGGAAACAGTTTTTTTTTTTGCGCAAAAGTCCCCAAAGTCCCAATTCAAATTTCAATATATGCCATAAAATATAAAAAGTAACCACAATAGCTTCTCATTATAATAAGAAAAACTAAACTTTAGTTTGTAATTGCATTTGGCAATTAATGTTTTGCGAGAAGGGATATATGACGTGAGCATGTTAGGATCGTGAAAGAAGAGAGACAGATTTGGGAGGGAAAGTGATAGCTATAGTGTTATAGATCATTGTCACGATTATATTATGGTAGGAGTGGTATGGCGACAGTTGGCTATAACTATAGTAACTGTATATACATAGTGTGGCCAAACGCCGCCATATTTAGGCAAAATGCGCGGGAAATTTGAATTCATATGATGTGATAACTAAACAAAATTCGATAAACAATTAATGAAAGAGCATATTAAATGGAAATAAAATATTTATTTTCATTTTAAATCCTTTCGAAGAACTGTTTGCAAACCAACCGCCACGCAACCAGGCATTTAAAATATATACCTTAATATTAAACATTTTTATTAATTTTGACAGTTAACCTAAAAAATATGTGATGTTAAAATATACAAATACACGTGTAATTTAATTATTTGCACTATCTAAAATATAAATATAATTACCTTCAATTCACGTATAATTTACCAGAAAATGTCACTTTGTCGGCATAATATCCGCCATATTTAGCCAAATTCGCGCCGACCAATCAAAATCGATCCACCTGTTGGCCACACTATGTATATACAGTCATTATAGCTATAACTACAGTGACTGTATATACATAGTGTGGCCAAACGCCGCCCTATTTTGCCAAAATGCGCGGGATATTTGAATTTATATGATGTGATAACTAAATAAAATTCGGTAAACAATTAATGAAATATATAAATTGCAAACGCAATGTTATTTATTTCAAAATACACCGCTGAATTACAAATAAAGGTATTATATTATATTTTTTGTATAATTCATTTCTAATTATACAAATATTTACATACAAATAATAAATATATACATACGCCTCCCATAATATTTAATTTGTAAATTAACACACGCTTTAAAATTTAAACTATACTTTTGATTCTTCGAAAAATGCTAGTTTTAAAATATTGATTAAATTTCCTGTGTTAGATTAATTCATCGACCTTTAAACTAATGGACCAAGTGTCTCCTATTCCTTTATAGTTAGAATATTGTTCCAACATAGAAGGATAAGAATATATATTTTGTCCTTCAACAGTACGGAAGTTCTCAGTTAAAGTATACTGCGCATGCGTTCGTACTCATTGTACATCTTTTTCAGTCATATGTAAACCTCTATACATCGCTCTCTATCACTAAATAATTGTCAAAATTTACATTTGACGTTTCGTAACTGTTTGTGTATTATTTGCTTCTTTGGAGAACATTTACAATTATTTCTGTCAATATATACGTGTATGTGTTGTGAGGTGTGTATATGACAAAATAATGGGGAAACGGTGTATTTCGTGCAGTCAACAGTACGTACGCGGTCCAGCTGTGTCATTTTATATGTAAGTTCTTATTAATTATTACTTGTCCCCTATAATATAATATTTATGTAATATATTGTATTAAAAATATATAATGAATCTAATTATGCACAAAATTAAATCTATACTCTTAGCGATTATGCACCAAGTACAACAAGTTAGGGACAAATCAAATTTTTTTATTTTGCTGCGTTTTCTTAACTTCCGTAATATTGAAGGATAGAGATACTATGTCTGCACCGTTATGGCGGGACAGACGTTTTACTTGTACGCTGCGTCTATTAGTTTAAAGGTCGATGGATTAATTCTTGTATTCAGTATTATTAGGTTATGATCAAAATCCTTTGTTGTAATCAGCAATTTTACCGTTTTAATTTGCAAGATAACAATGACAGAAAATTATCGGTTTGGCAGGGTATTTTTTTTACTATTTATACTAAATTTTAATAGTAAATCAGCGAAATTAAATATCGGCAGAACAGAAAAATAAAATGATCTTACCTTCACAATTATTATTTCAATATAACGAGACTAAAAGAAATATCAGTTTGTACTTATAACTACTATATGTATATTAACTGTACGTTGTTTAGTACAGAGAAACATATTAATACAAATCGTGTGAACAACAACTTTGTATCGAGTTGTATTAACGCACTTAACCTAATCAAACACTTTTGAGTTACAAATACACATATAATTTATTTATTTACACTATTGGAATTATAAATATAGTATAATTACTTTAAATTCAGATATAATTCACAAAAATATCTTAAATTTCACTTTTCTGATGTAAACAACATTTGAGCTTGGCATAATATCCGCCATATTTAGCCAAATTCGCGCAGACCAATCAAAATCAATCCCCCTATTGGCCACACTATGTATATACAGTCACTATAGCTATAACTATAGTGACTGTATATACTTAGTCTGGCCAATAGAGATCGATTTTGATTGGTCGGCGCGAATTTGCCTAAATATGGCGGATATTATGCCGACAAAGTGACATTTTCAGATTTGTTACGTGAATTATACGTGAATTGAAGGTAATTATACTATTACTAAAAATATCTAATATTAAGGTATATATTTTAGATGTCTGGTTGCGTGGCGGTTGGTTGTAAAAACAGTTCTTCGAAAGGATTTAAAATGAAAATAAATATTGTTTCCATTTAATATGCTCTTTCATTAATTGTTTATCGAATTTTGTTTAGTTATCACATCATATGAATTCAAATTTCCCGCGCATTTTGCCTAAATATGGCGGCGGTTGGCCACATTATGTATGTGGTATATACAGGCACCATAGCTATAACTATCTCTTTCTCTGTCAGTCTATCTACGATTCTAACATGCTCACGTCACACACGATTTTTTTCAAAATTTGAATACAAGCTATGTTCTGCTTTAAACGAATATTTTGAATAAAAATACCTTTCTTTAAACGGGTGAAATTAAATATTGAAATTTAGCATTTTCAAAACAAGGCTTTCCAGCAACAAACCAGGTCCTATATAAAGCATTACAATTTGATGACATCTTCTGCTCCAATCTCGAGCTCACTGACTTTGCCCCTAATATATCTCACTCCGTACCTCTTTAGATAATCGAGATTCTAATGTTGAGCCTCGAAAAACAGACACTCTGTATATTAGTTAAATCTACATTTACAAATAGTTAAAATCTAACTGAATTTAATTAAATAAATAAGGATATATTGTAACGAATGAATACTCAACCACATTAGTGAATTTCTCCCATTTCTTCCATTCTGGAAATCCTATAAAACAAACAGAAAAGAAAGAAATTTATTTGTGTATAACCAATGATTGTCAAATATATCATTAGCACAAAAAGTTTGAGAACCGAACTCCGATCAAAGGCATTGAGAATGTGCGTAGGGAAGTGAGAGAAAAAATCAACGGGGGAGAACTGTGCACACACGCTGTGATCCCACCCTCTTTTCTCCCCGGAAGTTGTGTAAGTTGAACGGAAAAAATTCCTGTCTATTATGTCTAGGGGAATCGAGAAACGAAACGAAGAAACGGCCGTAGCAGAAACTGAACGAAATTTCAGCGACTCGTCGACAACAAAGATTTGATACACACTAGTATCAGACAGTGGACTGTTTTATCAAAGTGCTGCAATTTGCTGAAATAATTTCAGTTTCCAATGATCTCAGTACGATAAAAAACCGATTTGGAAAAGCTAATCGACGACAATTTGATAACATCATTCATTTGAAAAGGCTGAAACATTAACAAATTGCCAAGCGTTTGAAAAGAATTAACTGAATGAAATGGAAATATTTATAGCTAAAAGTTAAACGAAACTTAATTTATACACGTTTCAAAATTAATAGACAAATACTTGACGCATTTGAATTCAAAGGTACCTACGAAGAGAGCTGGGACCAGTACAAAAAAGTCTGTTGTGGCCAGCACAATACCTCTCGCCATTTTTATATTAGGCTATATAAGTATTGTATTTAACATTTCTGGTACACACAAAAAATTCAAATTACATATATTCTTTATTTTTCAATTCATTCTCTGAACAAGTTTCCTCTTACTCTTCTAAATGTTCGAGATTCTTCCTATTCATTATATATTATATGATGAATTATATGTATTGTAAGCGCGTATTTAGTTGACACTGATACTACATATTGTAGCTTATAAATGAATCCCCTTTTTTTATACCAATTTTAGATGTTGACGGAGTCTTTTCCTCGCTATAACAACAGCATGTTATATTTCTATTACATTTCCACTTAAAAGTACTTCCCAGAAAAAGTCTTCAGTAATGTCTGGATTTTTGACATTGACATTTATGTCAATTATAAACATTTTAATTTTTCAACTAGTTTGCATAGGCTAATTGATTAATTATATGAAGAATGGATTATTTTATAAATTTGTAATTGAGTCTATCTCTAAATCTATAGAAGATATAATGAAAATGTTTAATATATTGGATAGAGAATTTTATATTCTTTAATATTTTATATTATAAATTTTCAAAAAATAATATTTAGAAGATTTTTCTTTTTAAACTATTACTTCCGGTTGTCCAATTATTACCAAATTCGAATTAGCTCTTCCCAGGAATGTCAGATTGAGGAAACTGCAGTTAAATATTTTTTAAGTCTTATAGTATTTGAGATCGTAAAAATGTTATAATCGGATTATAGGGACCTTAAAACGCGCTTATTCACTAAAATCTGGATATGCGATTTTTAGCATGATTCCAATACCTCTCTTAGCGAGAGGTAAAAATGTTTAAGTAGGTACTAAATACAAGAAAATACTAAGTAAAGTAATACTTCAAGTATTTTTTTTCACGTACTTACACTACAAGTACTTACTAAGTATTTTTTTTTTTTAATCAATTAGAATATGACAAAAAATTACTCTATTTGAATTTATCATTCACACCAATAAGACAGCAAAGTAGTCCATTAATTTTAAAGATTTACGTTCACAAAAAGAGGGTTACCAGCCTATTTGACAGCTAACTTTACCTCAAAACATAATAATAATGTCGACAGTTGTCATTTCATGCGTCATATTTGACACAAGAAAGGAAAATATTAACAAAATTACCTTTTTAGGTTAACTCTCAAACACTCTGTTTGTGTACGTAACCCTGGCTTAGCATAACTCGAGGGTTACCCACTTTCATGCAATTCACCTTAAGTATATTGGTTTTATAATTCACAATCAAGAAAAAACTACATGGGCATAGTGTTAAAAAAAACTCATAAGAAATCTCATTTTAAGCATCACTATTGCTATTAACAAACAAACTTGGCGTATTGTAATCAATGAGTGTACACTGAGGAAAAGATTTAGTTGACGTTAATCAGGCTGATTAAATATAAATAAATTACTGATTGAAATATGACGTAACATATGTTTCCCAGTGTGACGACACTGCTCTGGCGCCATTTTGTGACGTCGTTGTTCGATCGCCAAATTGTGACATCATTATTCGGTCGCCAAATTGTGACGTCATCCTCACCCTTTATCGCTGCTGTCGGGGTTGATTCTTGCTCGGGCGCCATCTTGTACTTCCGTGTAACTGAGAGAAGGATGAGGAAGGTTTGTGGATAGCTAGTCGTGTAGACCAGGATTCTTAGGTTGTTTTTGTGCAGTGAAAAATGCAGTACACTAGGACTATGTTTATTTACACACTATGTACAATTTAATAAATGAATGAAAAACTGTGACTAATATTATTTGAACTACTGAGAATTTTATTATCAAGTAAAACTGGAATTATCAACTTTGTGAACTTAGTACGCGAAATATTATTTATACTTTAGACAAACTTGAAATAGTATTTACTCTGAGAACTTGTAATAATATCTACTCTGAGAATTTGTACGTGAAATATTTACTCCGTGAAACTTAGTACGCGAAATCTTTACTTCGTGAAACTTAGTACGTGAAATATTAACTCTGAGAAACTTAGTACGTGAAATATTTACTCGGTAAAACGTAGATACGTCGAGACGCTCGGTAACTGGATCCTACTGTAGGAGGTCTTCTGGACTCTGCATCTGGCTAGAATAGCTAGCCAGAGACAGAATCTCCTTCTGGGGCTGGTACTGGAACTTGATTCTACAGAGCAGCTATAGAACTCCTGGATCTGAGTAGAACAGCTAGCCAGACGACAGAATGAATTCTAGGGCTGCTGCTGCGCCTTTTATAGCCAGATTTTAGTAATTCTCGTTCAAACGCGCGCGGTTTGTGTGGAAGGGCTTTACTCGCATTTGATTGGCCGAGTGGGAGATCAGACATGGCTTAATATTGGTCGTGAGGCTTGGCTATTAAAATATTTCTAGAAAATTCTATACGCAAAAGAAAATGTGAAAATACAGTTTTTCTTGCTTGAAACTAACAGGTAAAATATATAAAATAATATTAAAATAAAATAGAAATTAACAAATATCTCAAGTTCTAGTTTATTCCTCCTGGGTTCGGCGCTGCGGTCTTGACAGGTCGGGAATTCGTGATCTAGTTGTGAAATCGAGGTGAACGGTTGCTTTTGGAGTGGCTGTGTGATGTGCAGAGTGAATGTTGGCCACGAAAACCCCTGTATGATAGTGGCATGCTGGAAACTAGAGGATATTCCGTTGGCCGTTAACGCGTGCTGACCACGTGCTGCAGGTGAGGTTAAGGACATGGTTAGAACAATTTAAACTGTCGAATTCTGTTTCTGTGTCACAGCTGCCTCTGGAAAACGAATAAATGCTGTGATGCATCCTCACAGTGGACGGGGATGCCCTATGGACGATGGCGTGCTGGAATTTTCATAGCGAAACAATGTGACTTCGTCACACCAGTAATAATTGCTTCCAAAATAGTAAATATTATTAATGGTTAAGAAATAATATTTTTTAACATGTTCATATTTTAATAATTAAAAAATTAATAATGTAATGCTATACTTACAGTTTATTTATTGTTAACCTGTTTTTCAGGTTTAAGTGAATAATATACTTAAAGTTATTACATATATTATATATATATATATATATATATATATATATATATATATATATATATACAGTGTGTCCCATTTAGAGGTGCCACCATTGGTATCTCGAGAACTATAAGAGATACGATGTCGGTTAAATGGAACTTTTTATGCGCCTTTGGGTGGCCATCTCAGATGTGCTTTTATTTTTCCAAAAATTCTCATAGGGCACTAGATAATGACGAAAAACTGAATATTGTTGATTTTTTCTTTTTCAAATAACTTCTAAACTATAAATAATTGAGAAAAAAGTTTCAAATATAAAAGATAGATATTTTTATTAACTAACCAGTGGCGTACGGAATAATTTTTTATATCCGTAAAGTTTTGAGATATAACACAAACTTATATTTTTTTAAATGGAACCTATATCTGATTTTAGTCTCAAAAAAATAAATATTTTTTTCTCTTTTCAACGATGTAAGGGTTATTATATTTTATATTTGTTTTGTCTTCAAAATTATTATTTTTTCCTTATTTTGTATTAAATTTACAATTATTTTGAAAATATTGGTAGATTTCTATTTGGAAATACTCCTTGTATTTAAATAATTTATTTTGTTAGAAAATTTTGCTCAAAATTCGAATCAAATTAATTTTTATAATATTTTGTACCAGGTCGCCCTTGGCTCATCATAGTGTAATTTGTAATTATGAGTGTAGAATAAAAATATTAAGTAATAAAGGCATAAAACAAATTATTTTGATCAAATACAATATAATTAATAAAAATAATAATGTTTTTTTGGAAAATAATAAGAAAATTCAGGAAAATAAGGAGAAAAATTAAATTTTAGGAGCAAAACAAATATAAAACATAATAACCCTTACATCATTGAAAAGAGAAAAAATTATTGATTTTTTTGAGACTAAAATCAGATGTGGGTTCCATTTAAAAAAATATAAGTTTGTGTTATATCTCGAAAATTTACGGATATAAAAATTTATTTCGTACGCCACTGGTTAGTTAATAAAAATATCTATCTTTTATATTTGAAACGTTTTTCTCAATTACTAATAGTTTAGAAGTTATTTGAGAAAGAAAAAATCAAGAATATTCAATTTTTCGTCATTATCTAGTGCCCTATGAGAATTTTTGGAAAAACAAAAGCACATCTGAGATGGCCTTCCAAAGGCGCACAAAAAGTTTCATTTAACCGACATTGTATCTTTTATAGTTCTCGAGATCCCAATGGTGGCACTTCTAAATGGGACACGCTGTATATATATATATATATATATATATATATATATATATATATGTATATAGGCTTTTAAAAAAAGTGTAAAAGAAATTAAGGGCATATGGTACTGACATAAATGAGTAAAAAAATCAACTGTGACCTTCAACTGTTTCAGTAAATAGACTATAAAAAACAATAAAATTTTATATCAAACATATTTCTCATTTTCTAATAGTTACGAAGTTATATACATATATACATACATACATACATAAAATCACGCATTTCCCACTTAGTGGGTTAGCAAAAACCCGAAAATAATAAGAAAAGGGATGAAAGCAAGAGCTCCACAGAATCACTTAACTCTTTAAAAACATTCTTCTTCCGCCTTGCCCAAAATCATCATAACATTCATTCAAGAACATATTATTGTGACCGATTTTCGGTAGCGAATAACCGCATCCGGACCACAATAATAGTTACGCAACAATCATCTTTCGCTACACACTCCTGTACAAACATACTTCATTCTTCTCGTCCACATAAAAGTTCAGCTGTCTCTTCATTCTCACAAAACATTCTTACTAACCATTTATCTTTACACCACAATAATTACGAAACAATCATCCTTCGCAACACATTCCTATCCATGCATACTTCTTTCACCACAGCCACATTCATAAACGTATTCATACATAATAACATATTAAAGTGACCGATTTTCGGTAGCGAATAACTGCATCCGGACCACAATAATAGTTACACAAAAACCATCGTTCGCTACACACTCCTGTACAAACATACTTCATTCTTCTCGTCCACATAAAAGTTCAGCTGTCTCTCCATTCTCACAAAACATTCTTACTAACCATTCATCTTTACACCACAATAATTACGAAACAATCATCCTACGCCACACATTCCTATCCTGGCAAACTTCTTTCGCCTCAGCCACATTCATAATCGTATTCATACATGCTCTTCTTCTCTTTCCACTCGGAAACTTACGCTCCTTCAAAACACTACCAATCACATCCATCCACTTACACACTGGACGGCCACGCAATCGAACACCCTCAACTTTACCAACATATATGCGTTTTACAAGTCGTTCACTTATCATTCTCTCCACATGACCAAACCATCTCAACTGACTCACTCCAACTCTCTTAACTACATTCTTCCTAACCATACATTCTTCATACACCAAATTATTCCTCACGCGATCCCGTCTTGTATACCCACAAACACCACGTAAATACCGCATTTCCACAGCAGTCACTTTCCTTTTATGCTTTCTCGTCCATGCCCAACATTCACTTCCATACATCAAAGCAGGCACCAGCACTCCATTATAAACACTTAACCGAGCTTCTCTAGATACGTTTACGTTACGAGCAAACGTGCCCAGAGCACCCATTACCTTACATCCCGCACTCACCCTCCTATCAATTTCACGGTCAATTCGTCCATCCCTCGACATCATGCTACCCAAATATACAAACTCATTCACCTGCTCCAGTTTTACTCCATTCACCAACACATTGCACTCAGTTACCAATTCACTCCTTTCAAATACTAACACCTTAGATTTATCAACATTCAACATTAAATTCATACTTCTTCCAACTTCGTTTATTCTCTCTATCATTCTTCTCAGTTGCTCTTCATTTTCACTTAAGACAACTACATCATCCGCATACGCTAACGCAGGCACAATACTTTCACCAATATGTACACCATCCAATCCACTCAACGCCTTCCGCAACAACACATCCATATACAAATTAAACAACCACGGAGACATACCACAACCCTGTTTAACACCTACATTTATACGAAACCAACTACTCAACCTACCATCTATTCTCACAGCAGCTTCACTACCCTCATACAACGCTCGAATCGCTCCCAACCAGTTTCCATTCACGCCGTACTTTCTTAGTACACCCCACAAAGTATCTCGAAGAACACTATCATACGCCTTCTTTAAATCTAGAAAGCCACAGAACACCTTCTTGTTCTTGTCAAGTGACTTCTCTACAATCATACGAAGAGCAAACAATTGATCGACACATCCCCTCTCAGGCAAAAAACCACCCTGAACGTCACTAATTTTTGAAATTGTTAAGGTTCGCACCTTATGAATTAAAACCTTACCAAAGAGTTTCCCTACCACACTCAACAGACTTATTGCACGAAAATTTGTACATTCACTCGAACTGCCTTTGCCTTTGAATAAAGGACAAATAACAGCTTTTTTCCAATCATCAGGAACTACACAACGTTTTAGACAAAATCTAAATAAATACACTAACCAATCAAATACTTTCTCTCCCCCATACTTCAACATCTCATTTGTAATCCCATCCAAACCCGCAGCCTTACCATTCCTTACACGCGCTAATGCATCACATACTTCACTTTCATCTATATCATAATCATCTTCACTATCATTTTCACTTGCAGCTTCGCTACTATCATCCCTCTCAATCTCACCTCCGTACAAACCCTTAAAATACTCACACCATCTATTCCTTACATCTGATTCATTCCACAATAACTCTCCATTCGCACTCTTCACAGCTTTCACAACTCGACCACTTCCACCCCGCAGTCTCTTCACACTCAACCAAAACAACCGTTTATTTGTACTAAAATCATTTGTCAACCTTTCACTCAACAAATCATCAAATTGTTTTTTACTTTCTCTCACCACTTGCTTCACCCATTTATTCTTCCTTCTATACTCTATCAAACATTCTTCGCGCAACCTCCCAGGCGAATCCTTAACATTTAAAAACTTTAAATACGCCCTCTTTTTCTCAGCAATCGCTTCTTTCACCTGTTCATTCCACCACGCATTTTTCGGACAACAGCCTAATCTGCTTTCACCACAAACTTCTTTTGCACATTTAAGGAGGGAATCCTTAAATTTCTTCCAAACTTCATTTATATTACATTCATAATTAGGCTCACATTCAGGCATGGATTTATTCAACCTATCAACAAATTTTATCCTAACATCTTCATTTAAAAGGGCACAGGATTTCACACGAAACATTTGCCCAGAACCTTTCTCCTTCATTCGCCAAAATTTATTTAACCGCATTCGCGACACAACCAAATAATGATCATTCGTACCCAATTCAGCGCCTCTTTTCACACGCGTATCTACAATCATACTCCTCAAACGCTCATCATAGATTACAAAGTCAATTACACTACGTTTATTCTGAACCACATTTTCCCAGGTGTATACAGTGTGTCCCATTTAGAGGTGCCACCATTGGGATCTCGAGAACTATAAGAGATACAAGGTCGGTTAAATGGAACTTTTTGTGCGCCTTTGGAAGGCCATCTCAGATGTGCTTTTGTTTTTCCAAAAATTCTCATAGGGCACTAGATAATGACGAAAAACTGAATATTGTAGATTTTTTCTTTCTCAAATAACTTCTAAACTATTAGTAATTGAGAAAAATGTTTCACATATAAAAGATAGATATTTTTATTAACTAACCAGTGGCGTACGAAATAAATTTTTATATCCGTAAATTTTCGAGATATAACACAAACTTATATTTTTTTAAATGGAACCCATATCTGATTTTAGTCTCAAAAAAATCAATATTTTTTTCTCTTTTCAATGATGTAAGGGTTATTATGTTTTTTATTTGTTTTGCTCCTAAAATTAAATATTTCTCTTTATTTTCCTGAATTTTCTTATTATTTCCCAAAAAAACATTAATATTTTTATTAATTATATTGTATTTGATCAAAATAATTTGTTTTATGCCTTTATTACTTAATATTTTCATTCTAGACTCATAATTACAAATTACACTATGATGAGCCAAGTGCGACCTGATACAAAATATTTTAAAATTAATTTGATACGAATTTTGAGCAAAATTTTCTAACAAAATAAATTATTGAAATACAAGGAGTATTTCCAAATAGAAATCTACCAATATTTTCAAAATAATTGTAAATTGAATACAAAATAAGGAAAAAATAATAATTTTGAAGGCAAAACAAATATAAAACCTAATAACCCTTACATCGTTGAAAAGAGAAAAAAATATTGATTTTTTTGAGACTAAAATCAGATATGGGTTCCATTTAAAAAAATATAAGTTTGTGTTATATCTCAAAAATTTACGGATATAAAAATTTATTCCGTACGCCACTGGTTAGTTAATAAAAATATCTATCTTTTATATTTGAAACTTTTTTCTCAATTATTTATAGTTTAGAAGTTATTTGAAAAAGAAAAAATCAACAATATTCAGTTTTTCGTCATTATCTAGTGCCCTATGAGAATTTTTGGAAAAATAAAAGCACATCTGAGATGGCCTCCCAAAGGTGCATAAAAAGTTCCATTTAACCGACATCGTATCTCTTATAGTTCTCGAGATCCCAATGGTGGCACCTCTAAATGGGACACACTGTATGTGAGCTAACTTATGTTTAAAAATGGTATTTGAAATGAAGAGATTTCTTTCCAAACAAAATGAAACAATTCTCTTACCATTGTCATTCACTCGACAATCACCGAAACGTCCCAACACATTCTCTGATTCACTTCGTTTTACACCCACCCATCCATTCAAATCGCCACATACTATCACCCTCTCACCCGGATCACACAAATCAATTACATTATTTATCGACATCCAAAACTGATCTTTTTCAAGGTCATTTTCAGATTCTGTTGGACCGTAAGCAGACACAACGAAGATTCGTATATAGCCTACCTTGAATCTCATCCAAGAAATTCTCGAAGAAATACAACCATAATTTCGTATAAACGGCTTCATTCTTTCACTCACAAGTATACCTACACCATGCTTAGCATGCTCAATCTCTCGAACTCCCGACCACAAACAAAAAATGCCATCCACTTCTTCCTCACAACAACCTTTCCTCATTGTTTCAGTTACACACAAAACATCTACACTGTACATTCGCATTGCATTCATCAACTCATTCTCTTTGCCATTCACACTTCTGACATTCCATGTCCCGAATTTACACTCATCATACATTCTCCATTTATTCTTCATTTTACTATACATAAAAGATAAGAAGGACAGAGTAGACAGAAAACGGGTTTTTTCGGTAAGAGTAGAAGTCAAAGCAGTTTACCAGACTCGTCTTTGACTGAAGTATAAGAAAAGTATTTAAGTTAGCCTTTCATTTTAACAATAGTTTCCTATAAAATTTGGAATTAATTACTTTTTTGTTTATTTATTTCTTTATCCTTATTTTAAAAATAAAAAACTATAAAATGAATTTATGTATGTATATAATTCTGTATTTGACAGCTGTCAAACTGTCAAAAATATAATAAATTATAATCTAGTTATGCTAAAACCGTAACTAATAAACAAAATCAAATTTTTGAAAATTCAAATATATATAATATTAAAAATTTAACTTAATATGAAATGTATAAGAAAGATAACACTTATCTTAAAAACTTGGTAGTTGCTGACGGCGTGAAGACCAAAATTAACAATTAAATAGGCTTCGGTAATATAAAAACGGCCGCTGAAACCAGAAGCTGACAGGAACCAGTCTTGTTTGTTTCACAGCACACGTTAAGGTCGCCACAACATTTAACTTGGTACAATTATTATATTTTTAAAAGAAGACAAAAACACATTTAAGATGACCTCTGAGAGGTAAACAAAAAAGTCATTTAATTAAAGTTGTAAATATAACATTGATCCATAAGTTAAGTACCACTGGTTTTAAACTAAAAAAGATTATGTCAAAATGTGCCCCCCTCTATGCCTTACAAAATATCATCACTTTTTTGTGTAACTTACCATATACACGAATAAAATGCACTGTTCCATTATCTTGATACACCCTGTATGCCCTTAACATTATTTACACCCAGTATATATATGTGAACACGGTGTTGATTAAAAATCTGGCGCAAAAGTCCCCAATTAATTTTAATCAAAAATATTTCAAATAAAAGTTGTAGATAATTATATTCTACGCCCAAACCATCAAACAGATTTAATTTTGCACGTTTGGTAACCTGTAAAAATTAAATAAATATAGCTAATACTGCATATGCTATGTTTTTACAATAATTTTAAAATTTAAATTGTGAAAATTAAACAATTTGTTACAAAACCTAACCATCAGTGATCTAATTCTAATACATCTTCGTTTCGTGGCAGGTAGACGGTAGCAAAAGTTTGTAGCACATTTGACCAGTTTGCGGTCAAGTGACAAAATAAATGACAAAAAATTCAACATTATGGCAGTAAATTCAAAACTTCGTCTCTTATTGGTTGAACAATTTCGTCATTACAATCGTATGCGCCGAAATGTATGCCGAATTTAAATGTGTATCGGCTCGATCAATAACTCAATGTAAGCAAGGTAACAAGCTGTTAGTAATTAGATGGGCGACCACCAAGGAACATAACAAGTTGTAGTCCCATTTGTAGTCGATATTTTATTGTAGTATTTACAACTGGTGATGAATCGAAATGTACATTTTGTGAATAAAATATTATTTGTGAAGAAAGGTGTATTATTGTTTTTGGGAGCTACATAATATTACAAATTAAAAATTAAACTGTGGCAATCAATATATGAAGAACATGGAAAACTGTTCGCCATCTTCTTCTGGTGAAAAATGTCTACAATATAAAAATTCCTCAACTTATTTTATTTCGTTTATTACAATTCAAAATTTATATTAACTTTTTTAAATAATGATGTATTCCTTTACTTTGTCATTTAGACGTATGTCTTTGTCTTTTATAATTTAACGAGGGCTGATGACGGACTTATTTCCGAAACCGGTACCCAATATCAAAATTAATAAACGTTTACTGTAAACACATTTTCTACATCTTTATTCCAATTCTGCAGTAACATGAACGATTTCATCAATCTATATACATAGGCATCTACGTAACAAATAAATAACAACGGACATGGATTTTGTAAAAAATTAGAACAATAAATAAATAAATTAAGTTAAAATTGTTCATGACAAACTCATGGGTATCTACTTACAATATATGTATAATATATGGTCAATCAGAAATTATAAACAATAATATATTGACTGCAATCCAAAAGTTTTTTCTTCTCGAGAGGTGAATTTAAAATATCTAAATATTGTTTATTACTTTAAACTTGTACAATTACTTATAACTGTAAAAGAACATTTAAGTTCTTAGTGAATAATACTTACAAAAATCGTGATCGTGAACTTGTAAGCCGCAAATTACAGAATCGATTGGTAAAACATAGAGCTAAAGCAAGTTGCTCTTGAGCGAAACGAGGTCTCTCAAGCGTATCATAAGATCAAATTTCGCGAATCAGCATCTTAGTCACTATTACTTTTTTATCTAACAGAAAACGAGATGAAAAATGATTTCCATAAATTATGAAATCTTCGTCGAAAACTTTTATAAGAAAACCATTTTCATACTAACTCTCAAGTATAATATTTCACTTTCTGATTACTTACGTATCCACGTGAAAAGAAAAAGATATTTTTAATATTTCAATTTAATAAAGAGTTCTGATAGAATTGTCCCCATTCCCTAGAATTAGGTATAATGGGTTTGTCATAAATCTTTCCATGTTTCATTAAATATATATATATATATATTGAACGGCAAATAATAGTAATTATTATATTGTAAAATAGATCAGAATGGCATGCTTAAAATGAAAATTCATTTTAAACCCTAAATGAACAGCTATAAATCTGTCATTTGAAATTAATAATATAAGTTAATTAGAACTTAGCAAATCAGTTTTTCAAGTATCATTGTGAGTTAAAATATGAAATTGACCAGTATATTCTCTTCGGTTTTTGAAAAACGAAGTAATAGATCACCTTCTTGGTGTCTTGGCTATTATTTGGGTTTAAAAAAAATACGGGGTTGTAGAGTATTGTCAAGGGAACTACTTTGAACATATTTAAAATAAAATTCTAACATAATATGAACAATGTGTCATATTCTCAATAATCCAAGCGTAACCCTCGTATGTATGTGCTTATTTATGAATGTCCTCGTATGTAATTATTATTATAGTGAGTAGCGTCAGATCCGTATGTACAAAATATGCTGGTCGTGGCGGGTTTAAAAATTGCGTCCCTGCCGAGACTCAAAATTACCGCTCCCCTCTGCTACTAATTATATAACAAAATTGAAAGCGTAGATAAAATTTAAAAAATGTTTTTAAGTATAGCTGTAATAATTTATTGGTATAAATTTTAGAGATAAAAAGAATCGTATAGCGATTTTTCGCAATTAAAATAAAATATATTTTAGCTTCAAAACAAACAAAAAATCATAAATAGCAAAATAATATTAAATTTATTTTATATTTTTGCCATCTGTTTTAAGCATTGTTCATTGTTTGCATACGATGGAGACAGTGTAGTGAAATGAACTCTCTATAGATCGTCTAATGTAATGTGTGTAAATATGGCAACCAATACAGAAAAAATATATAATTCAACCCGGAATAATTGCAATAATATGTGGGTGACTGTAACCATTATAAACATAGGGCTGTTGCAATAATTTTATATGCCTTTAAAGTGTTAGGTATTGTAAAAAATATTGTTCTCTAAATAAATTTGTATAATATATGTGGCAAACTATCCCCTACTTTTATTTATATAAATAACGTAGGTGATGGATAAATTGTTTTTCTGTTGGCTATGGGTGACGTGTTGTATGTACTGTGATGTAACAGGAGTGGGTGTCTTTTTTCGTCACTATTTCTGGCGCCAATCATTTCATTTAATTATTTATGAAAACAAATTATTATTATTATTTATATGAAAAATTTGCATAAACTTTCATTTAAAATACCTGCTTTTCAAAATGTGAAACCGGCTCATTATATTTTTAAAATTTATTGATTTGCGAAAGGGTAGTGTAAATGAAAAATGAAACTAGTATTTTTTTATTTCATTGTATTTGTTTTTCTTTTATTATGTTTCGTCTATTTGTAAGCAATATTTACATTAATCTCTGTAAATATTAGTGTTGATGTAATAATTTTGCAATGAAACTTGTACACAAAAGCCAAATTTATTACTACTAATGGTGATTCAATTTTCTGTAATCAATATTCGTTGAAAGCATATGCATACTGCTCGGCGGTGATTTAAAGTATATTTATTTGGCATTATTTGTAAAATTAATATACATTTCAATTTAATTAGAAATAAATTCCAGAATGCTAAATCGTTTAATGCCGCATGTTGACATTAATTGGATGCATTTTGCATTTTCCTAGTGCACAGCAAAGCATTGCATAGCATAGCAGATGTAACAACGAATAAACGAGGATAATTCCAATTAAAACTTAACTCCCTTTCCGATGTAATTTACTACAAAAATGCATTTAACTCTCCGTAGATTTCCGTTAAACCAATTTCATTGTGAATTTCCTCGGAATTTATTCCGGTTCCGGTCTATTACATCGGGCGCGCAACAAAGAATTTCACACTCATTCAAAAATAAGCACTACGATGCCGCTGCAACTCTACTAATTAATTTATGCTTTCTGTTTGCCTTTCTACTACATTTCATCTCTTGCCTCTTTTAAATTCACTTTCATTTAGGTATATTCATTCTCATACCAAGTATTCTCTACATTTCTATTTCTGTATTTAAATTGGAAAGTGGAAACTATCCACCGACCCACGGTGGTGTAGCCGACTCACTATTCAAGGGTTCCGGGTTCGTATCCCGGGAAAGGTATGGTTGTTTGTATGCGTCTTTATCAATTCATCTTCATCAATACAATGTGAAGAATGTAAAGGTTACAATATATTACAAGACAAACTCATCCCCATAATATCGCTGTTTAAATACCTAAATGTAATAAGGAAAAGAGTGTAACAATACATCAAATAAAAATACTATACATAAATAATAAATAAAATATACCTATTGACAACTGACACCAAGCGCCATGATATCTGGTGGCATAGTTTCTAACTATGTTTTAGTACTCTGGCTTATTTGACAATGGAGCAAAACTTACTGTTTTGTCGTATGGTCGTATACTATGAAGAGGACTATCGACTTTCACAATTATCCTAGCTTTGGTGACAATATTGTAGTTGTCAATAGTAAAATCAGTACAAAATTAAACCTTGACGGACGCAATAACGGGTTTGTATTTCGAATTAGAAGATCAATAAAATATACAAAATAAAGTTTATAATTCATTATCTTCATGGATGACAATCTCAGTTTCATTAGAAGCCGATTTTAATGCACCAGTTTATAAACCGAGAAAATATATGAAACATAAGGTCTTGCTTCTCTTACTAATACAAGTCACACATATATGTGTTGTGCGTTTATTTCGTTCTTGCCTAATAAAAATATGTGCATATAATAGACACATTTTTAGTAATGTTAAATTTATCAACGTACTTTCTACGAAACATCTTGAGATCGGATTTGCATGTAGAATTCTAAACTTGGCAATAGTTATTCTCATTTTCGCTTAAATATAACGCTTTATTTTTTTGTCAATGCTGAATTTATTAAAATATCTTCTATGAAAGATTAACCCGTTGTTTTTTTTTTGTATAATAATTTTACATAATTGTGTTATATTTACAAAATTTCACATGTCTGCAGAAAGACAGTACTAAATCAAACGCGGCAATGGTGCTGCCACCAACGGTCGTGTCAGTTGTCAATTAAGAAAGTCAAATTGTTAACTATAATTATCATCCTATTTTTCCAAATTAAATTAATGTATGGACGCAGTCTTCCTTCTTCAAAATAAACCAATACACAAACTTGAAAAAATATGTAGAATAGTAGAATATAAAAAACAACTTAAAAATCGATTATTTTGTTAAAGAGAACAATTTTCTTAAAATTTAACCCAAGGATAAAATTTTTAGAGCGAAATTAGGAAATTAGCAATGAAAATAACCATATTACTGTGGTTTTTTTTTTGTCAGTGTCACAACTATTGTTTTTACTATACAAATGTAATAAATGCTGCATTTTTCAGTTGGAAGCCAGTAAAAATAAACAGATAAATTACAATTTTAACATTTCAGCCAGTGTTAAACAAATTTGAGCAACGCCATTCACAAGAGAATGAAAAAGTGCAAACCATAATCCAGTATTATTTTACATTTAGAAGTTATTTGTAAAAATAAAAAAATCTGATCAAACACATTACCTCTCGCCATTTATTTTTTATTAATATATCGTGACTATTTTTTAACGTGAAACATTGGATTTGTCATACCCATGGCTACGACTTGACATTTGTTTGACAGCAATGTATTTGCCTGTCTCATTTAAAATGAAATGTAGAGAACCAATTTGACATTTTACAAAAATTAAATTTAGTTATAGAAAAAGTATTGTGGGCACCTTGTGCCCGAGTGATTTTCTGACTCGACTAAATTTCTTACAATATTTAAATATAATACTTGTGTCAAATTCATTCCCTATGTTTCATTTTAAATGAGACAGGCAAATACACTGCCGTCAATCAAATGTCAAGTCGTAACTTATAGGAAAATGCAACGGTTATCTTAAATAATTCTACCTATTTTCTAAAAATTAAATTTAGTTGTAGAAAAAATGCCCGAAATAATGTTTAGTGCTCTCCAGTGATTTTTGGCGGCTAAATTTTGTACAATATTTAAATATAATACTTTTGTCAAATTCGTTCCTTATTTTCCCATTTTAAATGAGACAGGCAAATACATTGCTGTCAATCAAATGTCTAATCCTAACCATGGATGTGACAAACCCAATGATTCACGTTAAAAAATACTCATGGTAGTTATTTATGTCGAGTGCACGAGTTAAAAAGTACTATTTATAAACGAGTTGCATACAATATTTTCCTATAACCGAAATGTTAGTGCTATTTCTCATAATATTGTGTGTGAGTGTACAGGTATCATCAAATGTTGTTAGTGTTAGTTGACAAGTAAATTAACCGAATGTGCTCCTTGCCTAGTAACGTATTTACTTCTCACGCAGTAGTGCTTGAAAAGTTCTTTTCATGCACTAATATATGAAAAGTAACACTTTACACATTGTAAAGACAAGAGTGCGTAAAGTAAGTACTTTTCACACGGTTGTAGGGAAAATACGTATTTACTAATTTTGACAAATATATTAAGTTTCTTTGCAAATTACTATTGTACATATTATAAGAGTGCGTAAAGTACGTACTTCGGTTGTAGGAAAAATAAATATTTACTAATTTTGGCAAATATATGAAGTCTTTGCAAATTACGTACTTTTGTTCCAATAGCAATGTATTATCATATTCCTAAGTAATTCTCTCTAAATTTTTACCAATAAATTTGTTTTGTTATAGTGTCGTTTATTTCTTATCAGTTAAAAATGTGCACACAAAAAGTGTTTTAATAATTACGTATTTTTAAATTCATGTTTTTAATATTTTATTTTCTTAAAATTTTAACATTATTAATTTAGTGATTAGTTTGAGAATGCAACATTTATCTGCCTTCACAGTCGACATTTGAATATCTAAACTGAACAACTAAGGAGTTGTGTTTTAATCTTCAATGTATAAGTTCCAGAATTTATTGAAATGAATTATTTTATAAATGTATCTATAAGATATATAGAACAAGAACTAATTCAGATCTAAAGAATCTTTAATTTTTATAATAACAAATCCAGAAAAAATGATATTTAAAAGTATTTATCAAGAAAAACTACTTAGAGTTTCATATAATGTGCCATTTCCTGTTAGTTAATTGGCATGAAAAGAGTTCTTTTTATCTTAGTACAGAGTAGAAATATAAGTTTTTAAAATTTTTTGATTGGTAGAATTTGAATTAGAATTCAGGATACACAGAAACACACATACTCACCCACAAACATTCACAGAACTTATCGCAAATGTTAAAATTGGATTTTAGGGACCTTGAAATGTTTTTATTTATCAAAATCTTGATATGCGATTTTTAGCACGATCCTGTACCTCCCTTACCAAGGAAGATAAAAAACTATAAAATTTACATTTTCGCGCGTATCCAGTGATCTATGCATTTTATTCAAATAAATATACGCTCTAATGAAGCAATTTTTACCTAATATAAAATTTTACTGCCTTTATCTCTTATAATTCTCGAGATCCTCATGCTGCATATCCTCTCATTTGCTGATATTTATATTCATAATAAGTTATTAAAAACAATGTAGATTTACTATTTAGAGTTTTGATATGGCTATGAATCATGTATGCTAAATTTAACTGGATTTACTGATCAGATCTTGTAGATAAAAATTGGTTTTCTTTGAGCATGCTAAGAGATTATTTTGTAATATTATAGTAAAATTATCTGTAATAGTTTCATATCAATCTTCAATAATCGAAATCGCCATCCTCTTTCATAATAAATTCCTCTTTACCGGATTTAAATGTTAAATCACCCAATTCTTCTGCAAATCTAATTTTAGTTGTAATTTCCCATTAATTTCGTCATTCATTTCTTCCCCTGTTGACAAGGCCGGGTGAGTCGTTGTTCGTTACACGCTCGCTCTTCCTATGTGTGTATGTGCGTCTCTCTCCCTTCAGGACTTTTGGTTAGGGGTTGTTTCTGATCTAAACCCGGACGTCGGATTCTGATTTCTAGCCTCTTAGGCTGACCACATGCAAGTAGATGGATGAACAGAATGGATGAGGATACTGGTGGAAGAATTGGATGATTAAGAAGGGGATATAAATTAGGGGTTGTTTGTTTCTGTCAGTTGTAATTATCATAAAATGTTGGCTCTGTATGTTAGACACAGCGACACAGGAAGATGTAGTTTCAAGGTGAACCATTTAAAAATTTGTAAACTTTCAAGAATATGGTGTAAATGTTGAACTAATACGGATGTTCGGTGCCTCAATCTACTTTTATTTGACGATATATCTGTAATATTGGGAATGCATAAGAGCTGCCATCTCACGGGCTGCTAAAGTTATCATGCAGAAAGTTCTAGGGCTCATTTTGTGCTACTTGAAAATTGGAAATATTTCTTGAATATTCTTTGGATGCTAATTTTATTTGGAAACTGTTAGGGTAGGGCCTTAGTAATCCATGGATCTTGTGTTACATTTTATTTGTTGAAGAATATATTACTGTCGAAGAATACAAAACATTTCGAATGTTATTTACATTCATCCTCAGTTTCAGAAGATTCGGTTAAAATTACACAGTACAAATTATTTTACATTTTGATATTGAAATTGAAAATTATATTTTTTTGCAAAATTAATCGGTAATACCTCGGGTAATACCAAGACAAAAATTTTTAAAGCCATCGCCATTCCTATTGTAGTATTGGGAAATGTTTATTCTAAAGGATACTGAATTTATCAAACCTTTGTTAAGAATTAAAACTTACAATTAGAAAATTCCTTCGTTAATTTGTAAATGTCAGATTTAAATGTATTGTCATTTCATTTTCACCAAAGAATATAAAGGCACTAAAGTTACTAGAATAACTCCTAAATCTATCTTTAGAATAGAATAGGTATCCATCTTACATCAACCAGCCTTTGGAGTCAAGAGTCTGCAACCAGCAATCTGATATTCCCAAGAATAATCACAATCTGACCTTTCGTCTGTCTTAAATGAAGTGTATACTTTTGTAGATTAGAGAAAACACAAAATACTTATTTAATTCAATATGTTAGTTTGTAATATTTGCCCTTCTAGACGTTAATACTTTGTAGAATTAGAACAAAAATAGTTAATGAGGGTATAGTTGATATAAATAAGCGGTGGACACGAGGTACGATATTTTCAACCTACATTTCTAAGCATTTTCAGATACGAGTAGTTAGTATGTATTCCGTGCGCGTGTGCATTTTTTCTAAACTTGATACAGGGTTTTGCGTTCGATGCGGAATTATTCATGTAACTCAGAAATGTCAAAAATTGACATACGATGTTTTGATTTTACAACGACGATATGAGGTATAAATTGGAACAAATATTAGAAAAATAACTAGTGAGATGAAATTTAATAGAAGTTAGCAAGTGAAGTAATCTCGAGTCATTTTCCATAATAAAAGAGTAGTAATAAAAGCTTGTTGATAAATTGATTATCTTTTAGCAGTGTTTATTTCAATATCCTTTTTATAATTCTGATAAAATGTATCGACGTCTCCTATATTTTATTCTTTGTGAGTTATGTGTGCGAGAATTCCCTTCGATGGGCAGCACTTGTCCAGGAAGTCGCCCGCCTTCCTTCTCACCCTCGCCCACTGTTCTAAGCGCCGAGACTCTTTCTCACACTGCGCGGCCATAAGTCTTTCTTAGCCCCAATCTAGTTTGGCCGACGTGTCTCTATTTATTTTAGGGTCCACTCCATTGTCTACCAGTGTTTTACCAAGATTTAACATCTCAAAGGACTTCGTAATTCAGAACATACATAAATAATTCCCATGATGAAGGTTCCGATCGGAGATCGTACCCTCGATGAATATAGATTCAGCAACAGTTGAGAATGAAAACGACTTTGTTTTATCGTATTTATTTATTAAAATATAAGGCCGACTCTAATCGCTACTTTTGTTTGTTTCAGGTATGCGTTTATTTATTTACAAGATAAATATTTTACCAGATATTAAACATGTAAGTTAATTTTCTATTTTGCACGTACCTATATCATAATTTCAAAGGATGTAACATATAAAGCTTGTATCTTGCAGTCCGATCTGTGTATTCATGTCTCTTGGGTTTTCCTATTTAAACCATAACACAAAATAAACAATAAACGTATCTCTCAACAAGGCTAAAACATTGTAAATTTTAAAGAAATAAATCATGTTTAACCTTTATAAATAAATATCTGATTTAAATGTATATATCTAATGAAATTTTTTTTATTTTATAAAATAAATTCGTGGTTATACATGTAATTTAAGATACAGAGTGGTTAGTTTTTCATTGTTCAGCTTAAATCTGCTGAAATATTAAAGGTTCAAGAAAAAGTTAAATGTAAGAGTTGTTTAATACCACCTGATCTGTAATTTAGCATATTTTTTTCCATGGTCTACTAGTTTGCCGGAAAATATCTTAATTTGATTATTGCCTCTCGCTAAGATAGGTATTGGAGTCATGCTAAAAATCGCATATTCAGATTTTAGTGAAGAAGCACTATTTAGGTCCCTACAAATAGATTTTAACATTTTTACGATGATGTCTGTGTGTGCGTGTGCGTGTGCGTGTGTGTGTGTGTGTGTATGTGTGTTTGTGTGTTGTATGTATGTGTGGATGTTGGAGGGATGATTCCTTAAAAACTATAGACTAAAGACCAAATTAACTACGTATTCTTTAATCCGATATTAATGGGAAGAGCTGAAAAGGTTTTGGTAGCGATTGGACAACCGGAAGTAGTAGTTTTTTCAAAAAATCTTTTAAATATATATTTTTTTGGAAATTTATGCTATTACAATAATTATTAAAGAATATAAAATAATATATCCAATACATTGAATATTTTTATTATATCTTCTATAGATTTAAAGATAGGGAGTTATAAGTAGATAAAATAATCAAAAAGCCCATGGAAACCAGTTGGAAAATTAAAATGTTTGTATTTGACATAAATGTCAGAGTCAAATCTCCAGAGACATTACTGAATGCTTTTTCTGGGAAGTACATGTAATATTTCTTATTTTATCATTAATTAAATATTTAGAATTAAATTGACACTGTTCTTGAATGCGGAAAACCTAAAATTCATACATGGACAAGTCGAGATGTAATAATAATTATAATATGCTATTGGTATAAAAATAAATGGGATTTATTTGAAAGTCAAAGTATGTACAGTGTCAACTAAACACGCGCTTGCTATACATATATTTCATTATATAACCCTTCAGAAATACCGCCAATCTTGACAATGAATTTGAAGAATATCGAACATTTAGAAGAGTAGGAGGAAACATGTTCGTAGAATAAATTGAAACATAAAGAATAGATATAATTATATTTTTTTGTGTGTGCCAGAAATGTTAAATACAATACTTATATAGCCTAATATGAATTGGCGAGAGGTATTTTGCTGGCAAAAACATATTTTTTAAATGGAACAGCCTGTACATTTTCACGGAATAGGGTTCTAAATCAATTTCTCTTTACAATGATCAGGGGCGCCGAGAGGTAGACTGGGGCCCGGGGCATAAATTTTATGGGGCATCTTCTATTTATAGGTAGATGTGAAGCAAAAATGAATATTTATAGGATTAAATATATTTTAATGTCCATTCAAATATTACATATATAAAACAAAAATTAAATTTAACATTTATCTTCACTCACTGCAGCTTGCAGCTACAATTTTTAATATTTTTACCAGAAGATAGTTTAAGAAAATTCGTTTCGTTGCAACAATAGACTCATGTAATTCCGTCATATGATATAATACAAAGTGGCATAAATGTTTTAAAGAATAAAAATTAAAATATAATAATATTTGGCCATTTGAAAAAAATAAGCCTAGTTCCGGGGCCCTTTAATATTACGGGGCCCCGGGGATTTTGCCCCCCCCCCCTCTCATCGGGCCTGTGTATAACTATGGATTTGCCTTTAAATCATGTGTAATAAAGCAAATAATAAAATGATAGTAGGCTGTGGTATTCATTGTTTATATACAACTGTCATAGATCTGATAATTAGTGAGAAAAGTGTTGAGGTTCTTATTTAATTAAGAAAAATGAACATCGGTTACAAAAATAGTGAAAAAGTTGATATGCTTTGCTGTTTTCACATATGTACAAGTATATGAACAATAAAATTTTCAAGTTTTCCATGAATCATAACCACGCCTCCCTATATTTTACATATTAAAAGCTTATTAAGTGATTCCTACCACTTCACGTACGAATAAAATATAAATCATTTATAATGTTCTGTCACATATGGCATATTTGAAAAAATTATAAGAAAATAGGAACTACTTAAAAAAAAAACCAGGTATGTCAAAAGTGTTTAATGTTACATTATTTCAACACTCTAAAATTAGCAAATTACACATAACAAATAAATTATTTTACTACATTGAGGCACAGAACAGTATCTCCTAGATAACATCTTCTTTTTTAAATACTACAGATACGTATAAACTTTATAGATTTTAAATTAAATGCTTGCCAAAAACGATCAAATAATGCTAGTTCTCGTGTGATCTCCGGTCGTGTAGTTATATTTCACGCCGCTAGGAACCAAAACTTTCGCCGCAAGTTCCCTATTTTATTATATTAATAATATACGGTGATTGCCGTTACGGTGTTTTCTGAATAATTCTTAATAAATACAAACAGCCAAAGTTAAGATTAAAGTAATAATGAACAATAAATATTTAAAATAAATATAAAGGAAATTGTAGTTAAAATTAAATATAACTGAATATGAAATAGTAGAAAAAATAGAGTAATTGTATGGATTTCACTTCTGATTGCTGTTGAAAAAAAAAATTAAAAAAAATAATAGAGACAGGCACTCAAAAAGTTTTAAATACTTGGTCGTCCGGGGGTCCCCAATACACAGCTTGTCGGTTGTCGGCCGTATCCGGTCCAAGATACGCGGGTTATCAGACGTTACTCATTGATCTAATAAATACATATGGATAGAGTAAGTAGTCTATGATTACGATTTTGGCAAAAAACCCATTAAGGGGCGCCAGGCTTATCTGATAACGATATTAATTATTGATAGGAACTAATCGCAAACAATGTGTTAGATATAAGTTGCATTAATTTTAAAATTTATATATTTAATATGTGTTATTTAAAGAATGTAATTTTTCGATTGGATTAAAATGTCCATTATCTCCTGAAATGTTCTTGTTTTAAGAAATACATTATCTGTTCCTTAAACTTTATTTCTATCTGGTTAATTTTTCTAATTATAAACAAGAACTGCTTACATGGAAACCATTTTGATAGATACAGGTAAAAAATCATTTCTATTGCTATTATCTGTTACTTAAAATTCTAATGTGTTTTTAGGGTACTGATAATGAATTTGAAACATTCTTTTGCTAACGATTGATAATTATTTTCGAATGAATTTTAAATGTCCATTGTCTGCTAAAATACATATTTGCACATTATCTGTTACTTAAATTTTATGGAATTTTTAGCTGCAAATAGTAACTTAATGTCAACCAATTTGTGAGATATGATAAACAAATTCTTATTTTAGATTAGGACGTCCGAGAATATTCCGAGAATATCGTTTAACATTTATGCAGAGTTTATTCTGAAGTTGTCTTATTCCATGTTTATTATTATACAATCGCGAAGCTCATAATAAACTATTCATGTATTATTATTTAACCCTTATTTATTATCACCTCTGTAAATGTATTTATTTTTATAATAAAAAGGTTTACTTGAATTAATTTTTTTTATATTTATTTCAGTAAATAAATTTCACTAAAATCTAAAATAGCGGTTTCTGCTCAATTATATATCAGATATTTTTTCAGTAACGTTAGTAAATAATTTTACTAATTAATTAGATATTTTTGCTTCTGATGCCCAGTTGCACCGACACCACTTAAGAATTTAAGTTTAGTTTAGCCTCAAGTTTAGTTTTATTTCGTTGCATCGTGCGCTAAACTCTCCATAAATATCTTAAGGCTTTCATAAATTTAAGCCTCCGAAATTGACAGTTTATCTTGCAGTTAAGTAAGTAGTGAGGTTATATTGAATGCAAACATTTTTAATTTCTATCAGAATCATGGAAGTTATTGATTTTATTGACGATGATGACGATTTAGATGCGTTGGATTTAATTATATACGGAATACCAAAGCAAATATACGACAGATCTGATCATTTTCATGCTCTTTCTGATCATGATTTTTTTCAACGGGTTCGATTAACCAAATGTACAGTATTGGAATTGTTGATTTTAATAGAAAATAATATTGAATTTTATAACGACATGTAAGTATTGCATTCATTTTTCTTTCAATGTTTTACTTATTAATTTAATTATGAATATATAATTACAATTTTTATTTTAGCAATAACAGTGTGTCACCTATAAACCAATTATTAGTTTGTTTACGAGTATTTACAACAGGAGGGCACTTATTGACAACAGGAGATTTCAGTGGTGTACATGAGTCCACTGTTTCAAGAATTGTAAAACGAGTATCTAAAGCAATAATTCGATTACCTCCACGTTTTATAAAGTTCCCCACAAACATTGCTGAAGTTATGAGAACTCAGAACAGTTTTTAATTATAAGTTTATACGAATTGAGAAGACTTAATAATAAGCATCTTTCATCGTTGGTGTAGTTAGCACTTCGTGTTCGCTTTCTTTTTTCGTCTGATGCCATTTTTTCTAAAAACAATGAATATGTTTAATTACACTTCAATTTTAAAAACTATAATCCTATTTGAATTTTGAATCGAACTTACCAATATAACGAAATCAACTATGAAAAATCCCTAAATTTTATTTTTCTTTTTACTAAAAGTACAATTTAAACAGCTTAAAAATATATAAACTGCACTTACTAATGGTTATAAAAAAAAATATGTGTGCAACTGTAGCTAAAAATTAAGGGATACTTAATGTAAGTTTAGTTTTACTAAGTGTAAATTTAAGAAACGCCGGTGCAACCCGGCATGAAACAGTTAAAAATCAATAGAAATAATATTCATAAGGCATGTAATCGCACTCAGCCTTTGTAAAACATGGAGGTGTGCGTTAACTAATATCATTATGAAACTTATTTTTTAATGTACTATGAACGCTCCATTACTGGCCTGTATCTAATAGATAGTGACACACGCGAGGCGAGACGAAGCGAGAAATGTAAAATATTGATCTCCTCTCATTTTCGGATTCGAAATCTCGCTCTCGTTCTCGTCTCGCATAACGCTACGAGACGAGACAAGATGTGAGAAATTTCTCGCGTCATGCATCTATAATAATGCACGCAAGACGAGAAATGTAAAATATTGATCTCGTCTCATTTTCGGATCCGTAATCTCGTTCTTATTATCGTCTAATATAAGGCTACGAGACGAGACAAGATGCGAGAGTACTCTCGTCTCATCGTGCATCACTATAATAGATACAAGAGTGAAGGTTCCTATTCACGTATAGTTGATCTGCAGTCCCAGGACTAGGACTGTACGACCTGAACTGAAAATCTAAATTTTTTTGCACCACGCACGATTCTGTTAGGGCGGACAATATTGCCTTCAGTTCCTAAATCGACAGTTCTATTACATATAATTAAATAATATGTATATAAGGGATACCATGTAAGCACTCCTGCATGGTTGGACACGCCAGTAACGCAGTGTTAATTACTATATACCACAGGCCAAGCTAGAATGATTGAGAATTAGACAATCAGGTAGCCGTCGAAGACAAAATATGCACTATCATTTAAAATAGTAATTTATTTGTTATTTGAAATTAAATAACTAAAGTTGAGTTAGTTACAATAGACCCATACAATTTAACAGCTATTTCTTTCTATCTTTACACATAGTACCTAAAATGGCACCTGCAACTCCCAGCTGGGCTGTCAAACTAAACCTCGTTTACGTAAAATTTTTATGACAAGTGCGTAACCATGACTCCCGCCAGTTGTTGGCCTACTATGCGAGCATATCTTTTATTGATTTAAATTGAAAAGGTCTATTTCGTTCATCAATTTAAAGTAGTGTTCTGAGTGAAGTTATGGACTAAACCAGAGAGCATTTTCGAATCATGTTTTTTTTTTAATTTGGTACTTTTCAAATCACCCTGGAATTAATTTGACAGTTTTTAAGTCTGGCAGTAAGTTAGATTCCTTCGGCAGTTTTGCCACCAAAAATTTATTTGACAGCTTTGATAATTTTTACCTTTCTTAGAAATTAGTTTGAAAGCTCTTGTGGTCCTTTGCTGAAAAAGGTTGGAGACTTCTTTACTAGACTATCATAATAACACAAAAGAATGAATTTTTACAGTATTACGAGTATAATTAGAATAGGTAGGATTAACTAGTGGATAAAGCACTGTTTCCACATATAATTGTTTTTAAGAATATCCATCATCTATCCAAACAAACTACATGGCGACAATTAAGACAACTGTGATATCTTCTTCATGCGTGTGTCCTTGTATATCTCTGGGATATCCGTCTGGCCACCCTTCGGCCATGGACTCCTCTCAACGCCTAATCCGAGAAACTGAACCGTTAGGGCCCTTGAATAGGGATTTCCATGCCAATTAGATATCTTTCTAGTGGATTATTTATGGTCTGAGAGGGGCTAAGCGTACTTTTATCTCCTGGCCTAGACGTGCATGATGTATATTATGCAAAATAGCTGCCTCGGGATCGATGTGATTTGCAAAGGGAACAGAAAGGAACAGAGACCGAGAACGAGGGAGTATGCAAGATACTTGTAAGAGATATTGATGATGATATATTGTGACGAGGATGAGATATAATCAATAAAAATTATAGTGGCTTATTGAGAAAGCATTAAAAATATTCGTGTTTTTTTTCTATATGGAGGTATCGTATTCTTATTATAAATGACAAAGCGTAAATATGTCCAGGGTGTCTCATTTTCGATGATTTTTTTTTGGGTGTCTCGGGAAATATTACTGATAGAGCAAAATCGTTTGCACATTCCATCGTCAATTTTTTGAGAAAAGTTTAATAGTGACTACAGGAATTTTCGATCTTCTTTCGTTTCTGAGCTACAGGCAAAAACTTGCTTTTCGCTCATTTCGAAAATATCTCATAACTTATTTATTATGGTAGTTAGAGAAAAATTGTTTTAACAAATTTTATACCGTTTTTTAGGCTACATAAAATGACGTAATTAGATTTTTCGAAAACTTCATAATTCTCGAGATATAACACAAACTTATGATTTTTTAAATGGCAACCTATGTTGAAAATAGTCTCATCTTTTTTCTTATTATATAAGATTATCAATGATATATAACAAGTCTACATTCTTTTGTTTTACATATGAATAAAAGACGAATTATTAATTTTTTGGTGTGAAAAAATTGAAAATTATTAAGAAACAAATGAAAAAAACTATAATAGTTCATTATTTGTTTATTTTGATTCCATATCTTTGAATTATGTTCTCAGTGGCGTATTATCGCAGAAGCCTGAGAAGCCCGGGCTTATAGGGCAAAATTATGTCAGGACTTGAAAAAAAAAATTATTTATAAAATATAAATTAGCAAATGGATTGCTGAAAATTTTGAAACTATTAAAAGACAAGAACATAGAGAATATTTTTTCTAACATTGTAATTTTAATACGGGTGTTTGCTTGACTAACTATACTGGCTAGAGATCCTTTTCAGCACTGAAGAGAGAGAGTAAAGGATTACTGCAGGTTTACGGTATCCCACGCAAAATTAAATTAAACGCTTTGATTATTATGTGCATCGAAATAACTCTTTTAAATTAAATTAATTTTGACGACACAATATTTTTGCTAGTGCCAAAACAAGAAAAATGCCATTTTAATTATATTTTTGTCATTACACTATTTTAATTAAAAATAAAAGTTTAGTTTTAATGTTTACTGAATTTTACTAATAAAAAAGCTCCCCCATCTACCCGCGTATAATTTTCGAATCATTGGTTATTACTCTTTTTATGTCAGTTGTTATAGTTAATTACTTGTTATAATTTTTAAAAAAGGAGAGGGGGGAATACGCCACTGTACGTTTTCAAAATTATTCTAAACCAAATATTTTCGTATTAGTTAAATTATTCATTATCGACGTCACAGTTGGCTTTGACACAATTCGAAAAAAATTGGTTTAATATGTATTTCAAGTAAATAAATTAAAAATATGTGTTAAATTGAAGGAAATAATATTAGAAATAAAAAAATGAAAACTATAATAGTTTTTTTATTTATTTCTTAATAATTTTCAATTTTTTCACTGCAAAAAATTAATGGTTCGTCTTTTATTCATGTGTAAAACTTGTTATATATCATTGAAAAGCTTATAAAATAAGCAAAAAGATAAGACTGTTTTCAACATAGGTTGCCATTTAAAAAATCATTAGTTTGTGTTATATCTCGAGAATTATGAAGTTTTCAAAAAAATCTAATTACGCCATTTTATTTTCACTAAAAAACGGTACAAAATTTGTTGAAACAATTTTTCTCTAACTACCATAATAAATGTTATGAGATATTTTCGAAATGAGCGAAAAACAAATTTTTGCCTGTAGCTCAAAAACAAAAGAAGATCGAAAATTCCTGTGGTCACTATTAAACTTTTCTCAAAAAGTTGAGCCTGGAATGTGCAAACGATTTTGCTCTATCAGTAATATTTCCCGAGAAACCCTAAAAAAACATCGAAAATGACACACCTATCCATGTGGACGAATTACAATACTCGTCTGTGACTCCCTTCTGACTTACAGCTATCATTACACGCTTTTATTTACCCCAAATTAAGTAGGTAGTTTTATCCCGTTCCAATATTATTAAAGGTTCTGGAGGTTTGCTTTGACCCACATTTAACATTTATTATTTTATACATGTTCTTGAGATAAAAACTTCAGCAAACAAGCTACTCGGATTTCTTATTAGAAACAGTATAAGAATTTTTCAAATATTATTGCATTAAAATCATTTTACTTTGCTTTTGTACGATTTAAGCTAATCTATGCTATCATCATATGGTTTCCTTACTATGAGATATGAGATATCTATTACTAAACTAGAAAAAGTGCAAAGAAAATTTTTGAAATATCTATGGTTCAAAAGTTTCAACATATTTCCTGATCGTAATTTTGATTCTCAAATACTTTATGAACAATTTAATGTAGATAGTATACAGAATTGTGACACAGGTATTGCTTTAGATAGTTTATCTAAAATTATTAACAACACAGACAGTGAATATTTGTTTAATAAACTGCATGTTCGTGTACCAAGAACCAAGACCATCCTCAAGATGTAATTTAACTTTTTATTTACTTTTTGTTACATTTACTTATATTGGGTATTTTACCTTTGAAAGTAATAAAGGATTATTATTACTATTATTATTATTGTTATAAATCGTATTTGTTAAATATTTTATTATAGTAAGGCTTGCATTATAAATCTCCAGTTAAATTTAGGTCCATGGTAAATTTATTTAAATGAACAAATGCAACGCCACATAAATGATTTATGCCCATATTCATAAACACTCGTGAAGTTTCAAAACGGCTCGTTATAATTTTTGGCAAATAGAATCAAACTTGACAAACAAAATTTTAATTTTTCTTTCAATGTCGACTGTTTTTGTTGGACAAATATTATAACGCACCGTTTAAAATTTTTACTAGTGTTTATGAATACGGGCATTAGTGATTTAAATGTTATAAAAACATGAAAAAAATATTGGAATTTGTTCATTTTATTAAATTTAATATGGAACTAAATTTAACTGGATGTTTTTAATACCGGCCTTAAGGGAGTTAAACTAAATAAATAAATTAGCAAACACTTGGAATACAATTTTAAACCAATATAAAATATATTGGAAAATTACATTATAAAATCAACTAGTGACCCACTCTTGGAATAAAATTTTAAACCAATATTAAATAAATAGGAACGTTACATTATAAAATAAACTAGTGACCCACCGTGGCTTCAGCCAGAAGAAATTTTGAATTACCACCAAAACTTCTTTTTGCACTCTCCCCACCAGCTATGAGTGCCCGTGAGGTGACGCCTTGTTAGCGCCCACACGGTAAAAAAAAATCGTCATCATTACCGATGTCTACATGTGTTGTAGATACTGGTACACCCAGTAATGGGTAATATGCCGTGATGATATATTTATTTTATATATTTATTTAATTCTTTTTTCAATAAAACGACGATATTTCCTAAATTATTAATAATTCAAATTACGCGATATACAAGACATGTATTATTTACATTATATACAATAGGATTATGTGATTCTTTTAAAAAGTTGTTTGTACATTTACCGTTGTTTTTATTTTTAAGGTATTACAAATTTTAACATAAAATCCCTTATGACGGGCTGTCATTGAAAGCTATAAATAAATAGGTATATGCTGTTGCAGACTTGTTTTAGAGCTTTTATTCCTCAATAATTCCTCTGTACATTGTGTACTCATATCTGTCTTGCTTTAGGCAGCCAAAAAAGCACTGGCTCGGCCATTTTTTCGTTGACATACTTTATTAAAATTATTGACTCCCTTTTATCCATAGATAACCTTCCTATAGAATAGTGAAAAGTTAAAGTTGCATCAAAATACTTCCAAGACGCGTAACCGGGGACTTTATTTTTTAATATGTGGGAATGTACTCGTCGAGGAGAGATGGATTTATTTTAAAAATTAACATTTAATATGTGGGTGTTCGTATTTTCAATGTTTCTAAATCAAAGGCCATACAAAGTTTTATAAAGAGGCGAACAATTACTTGTGTTATTTTTAGAAGAATCCATTAAAATTTATAGCATGTAGGTATTTGATCTGAATGAAAAATAAATTTCTCTCGAAAGAAAAATAACGGGAATATTGTATATAAATAACTATGTAAGTACTACGAATTTAGAACTTTGTTCTAGGAATCGAAGTTTCATAGAAATTTATTGGCAATACTGAGGAGAACATAATCTATGCTTCTAACAAAGTAGCAAAGTATGAAGCTCAAGCTTTAATTAGTGCTTTTAAGCTTGTGTTGATTTAATTACACCTTAACTTAATAATTTTGAAACAAAAATTTTGTTATAACTACAAAAAAAAAATCTTATGATGAATACATACATACAGGCATACAAGTACATACATATGTTCGTACATATTATGTCAAAGCAATGTCTTTATTTTTGTTTTTTCTTGAAACTATGTAAATTTGTCTGTTGAAAACTATAAACACAGTCATAGAAAAGAAAAAAAAATCGTAATGATATTACATTTCACAGTAATATAAACTCTTTAATTTGGTAGAAAAATACGGATGAAAGAAAAATTTTCAATTTCATTTTGAATGCATTTAGCTCTTTAATTGTTAATGTTAAAATATTTACATTATTTATAAGAAAGTATGAACAAAGTTAGTATTCACGAATTTAAATAAGTACGTTATTTAATGTACTAGGGCGGATCAAGAAATAGGGAACCTAACAGAAGAGTGCAACACTAATAAAACAATTTTATTTTTCACTTTCGCAATCTGTTAAAATATTATTTTGCAAATTTGTTATCATTCCGATTGTAAGAGCGTTTGTTATTTAAGTAGAAAGTAAACTGTTTATAGGCCATTTTGAAATATGGAAAAAGATCAGTGATGTTCTTATTTTTAAAGAACAAAACCATCAAAGAAATCAAAGCTGAGCTGGAGTCTGTTTATACGGATCAATCTCCATCTGCTTTTTTTTATTAATTTAAACGTATTAAAAAAGTTAAAAGTTCATGATATGGTGTTAAATAACCGTCGAATTACAGTGCGGGAAATAGCGTAGACTTTACACATATAATATGGATTAGTGCGATTTCGATATTGCATAATGAATTGAAGATGATGTGCAAGGCGGATACCGAATTTATTGAGTGTGGATTACAAACGTAAACGGGAACGACTTTTTGCACTCAATTTGGCGAAGTTGAAGCACAATTCGAAGGGCTTTTGGTGTCGAATAATAACGATTGTTGAAATCTAGATACACAATTATACACCCGAAATGAAACAACAATCGAAGCAATGGACTGAGAATGGTGCAAGTACTCCGAAGAAGGCACAGACCTTTCTGCCGGAAAGGTTATGGCCACTATCTTTTGGGACTGCAGTGGGATTCTTGTCGATTGAACAGGTAAAACTATAACAGGAGAATACTATGCATCCCTTTTAAATAAACTGCACGATACAATAAAAAGCAAAAACCCTCATTTAAAGAAACGAGTTCTGTTTCTTTAGTTCACACTTCGGCTATTTAAATGACAAAAATACATAAAATGCATTTTGGAGTGCTTCCGCATCCATAATATTTGCTAGATTTAGCCCCTTCCGACCTTTTCCTGTTTTCCAATCTGAAAACTTGCCTCAGTGGAAAAAGATTTGGTTCAAATGAGGAGCTAATCACTTCACCTGACAAATATTTTGAACAATTTGATGTAACGTACTTTTCTGAAAGAATAAAAAACAAGTATCGGTGGGCCAAATATATTGAGTTACACGGAGATTATGTTGAAAAAATAATTTTTTCTACTCCCATGCGTGAAGTGAGTACTTCACGTATCAATTTTTATGTGTGAAGTTTGAGTTTTTGCACACGGTGCGTGAAGTAACATTTCACACACCGTTCATTATTTTAAATATTACAAACTGAATTGTATTTTAATAAAACAAAGCTGTTAAACACCCGTAACGTTGGTACCCATGGTTACACAAGTCGATAATACAGACGCTTTACGTTTAAAGAATGACAATGTGAAGAAAAAATATATTTTATTGCAAGGTCGTAGAAAAAGTATAGTATGTAACACGTGTGTGAAGCCTATTTTACATTCGGGTGGTTTGCAACACTCGCCTTTGGCTCGTGTCGCAATCTCCACCCTCATGTAAAAATGTCAGCTTCACACACTTGCCACATAATATACTATTTTGTCAATAAATTTTTGATTTCTTGTTTAGGCTCAATACTTATTAATACAGCGTCATATTATTATTAAATATATATCTGCAAATAAGAACTAAAATTTTCTTCTGATATTTCGATTAACTGGTATTTAGAAAACTAGTGTTCCAAACCCTATGTATAACAATGTAAATCTAGTAGATCTTTGTTCATATTTTTCCAGGTATTCAGAAACTAAAAAAAAATCTGTTTTGGCCAACACAATACCTCTCCCCATTTTCATATTAGGCTATACCGTGAGTTTCAGCTAAAATGCAACATTTACTATACTGTTATTAATATATTACTATGGATACTAGTTTTTATATGTACCTACTGCATCGTTCAAGATAAAATGCAACATAGGTTGTCAAACTTGTCAATGTCAAATTAACTTGTCATCATAATTTACTGATCTATAAATAAAGTAAGAAAGTAATAAGACTAGTAGCAATAATCAGTATATTTCAAACACAAATTACAACAAATTTTCAAAAACTGCACCATTAACAATTAAACAATAATTTATACGATTATAAAAATTTTCATAGACAGAATGTAATATTTCGGGAGTTATTGTTGACGAAGCCTCTCTAATTTTGAATTTAAGTTCTTCTAAATCTTCAATTTCTCCCGTATATAGGTACTTTAGATTTTAAAAAAACTCCAGCAAAAGAAGTCATTAGCTTTTAGTGGATATTGAGTCCTACTTTCTTTAAATAAGTTTAAATTATGCCTGCTCCAATATCTACAATTTTGTGAATTTACTTCTCCTGTTGTAAAACAAGTAGCTTCATCAGTAAACAAAATTTTGCTCTTGAAATCCGGATCAATATTAATTTTCTCAAAAAGTAGCTCACAAGAGGCAATTATTTCCTCATGGTCATTGTTTCTTAACTCTTGGTGATTTTGAAAATGGTAAGAATGAAATTTTTGGTCTTTAATAATCTAAATATAGAAGTTTTGCTAATATTTAATTGATTTGCCAAAATTTTCGTAGATACCTGATTATTTTCTTCTATTGCTCTTAGTAAATTATTTTTCTTTTCTTCAGTACGCGCAGTTTTTCTTCTTGTCCTCTTCTTATGAATCTTATGCCCATTTGCACCAACAAGGCTTAAATTTATTTATTTAATTCATTTGTTGTTTCATTTCCATGCAATATTGTCAATTTAAGCCTAGTTTAATATTTAAGTTACGTTGGTGCAAACTTCCATGATCTAAACATCCATCACTTTTAAATTTTGAAAATATCTCGAAACTGTAGTAGGATTTGGTCTAGGACGTTCAGGAAATAAGTTGGTAAACATATCACACACATTTCTTAAACTGTAGCCAGCATTGTACCAAGTAATCATTCGAATTTTTTCTTCTTTACTAAACATCTTTGAAAAGTAATGACAAGACAAGTTAATTTGAGATTGACAAGTTTGACAACCTATGTTGCATTTTATCTGGAACATATAATAACTAGTATCCATGGTAATATATTAGTAACAGTATAGTAAATGTTGCATCTTAGCTGAAACTCACGGTATAAGTATGTATTGTATTTAACGTTTCTGGTAGAAACAAAAAATTCTAATTACATTTATTCTTTATTTTTCAATTCATTCTATGAACAAGTTTCGTACTACTTTTCTAAATGTTCCAGATTCTTCCAATTCATTTGCGAGATTGGCGGAATTTTTGAAGGGTAGATGATGAAATATATGTATAGCAAGCGCGTATTTAAATGACACTGATGCCTGATGCTGTACGTACTTTGGCTTATAAATGAATCCCTTTTCTTTTTATATCAATTTTAGATGTTGACGGTGTCTTTTCCTCGTTATAACAATATAGCATATTATAATTAGTGTTACATTGAGACCTGGACTTATCCAAGTACGAATTTTAGGTTTTCCGCATTCAAGAACTGGATTATTTTATATATTTATAATTCTTTATCTCTAAATCTATAGAAGATATAATAAAAATGTTCAATACATTGAATAGAGAATTTTATATTATTTGATATTTGTAATCATAAATTCCCAATAATTATATTTACAAGATTTTTTTAAGAAACTACTACTTCCGGTTGACCAATTGCTACCAATTTTTTTTCAGCTCTTCCCATTAATGTCAGATTAAAGAATACGTAGTTAAATTGGTATTAAGTATTATAGTTTTTGAGGGATCGTCCTTCCAACATCCACACATAACACATACAAACATGACCTTAAATCGTAATTATTCACTAAAATCTGGATTTGTGATTTTTAGCATGAATCCAATACCTCTCTTAGCGAGAGGTAGAAGCATTACTTCCTTAGATCGAACATTAGATAAACTAAAGTTGAATTTCTACGACTGGCTTTGAGTCGAGGATGAATCATCCAAAGTTCATCAGTGAATTCATTTTTTTACACGTTTCATAAAAAGTGCAATAAGCAGTTAATTCCAAAATGGCAGTAAGTAATATTGCAGTGCAGGTTGAATTTCAAATTATTTGTTATAATTTGTTACATGAATGTATACATTTTGTGGAGAGAAAGAAGAATAGTAAAATTAGAAGTTGGTGGAGAAAACCATGGTTACTGTGAAGAAATATTTTAGATGCATCAGTAAGTCTGCTAAGTGATACTTTAGAAAAATAAAAACAGCTGCCGACAGTGACAGTTTTAGGGGAACAGTGTCACAGTGAGCATACATGGTACACCAAGGGTGAATTGTGAACATTGCAGTGAGCATATGTTTAGACGGTTCACTTTGGCTTTTCATCTGCTAGGATTCATCATCAGTGATCAAAACTAAAACTTCATTCAATGTTCATCCCACATGATCACATTCAATGATTTAAAATTCTGCATTTACACGGTTCACTTTGGATGATTCATCCGTGATGATGAAACACTTTTTGTGTAAGGTTTTCAGCAATAAATTTTTCCTTAAAAGTATTACAAATATTGAACTCCTTTCCTTATTTACCGAAGAGGTTCGAAATTTTATACAACTTTTCAAATCTTTTGTATGGTCTTAGGTAAGGTTTATTTTAACTTCAAATGGTTGTAGAAGTTAGTCCTGAATTCTTGAAGTAAAATTATGCTGTTTTCTTTTTTTACTGTCATGTAAAACATAAAAGATGTTATAAAATGTATTTCATCATTTTTAAAACCATCTATTTTAATTAAATTATTTAGGAATCTGTGAATATGATTTACTGACTAGATATTTTCTTTTTTGGCTAGCCCGAATATCTTAATTTTAGGACTAGGTCAAGATTGTAATTTCGATTCGACTTGACTTTCCCAAAGGATCGAATCGACTCCGTGTAAAATTGAAATAGCTTCGCTCGCTTAGAAATCGATAAATCGAATGTAATGCATGTAAAAATGGTTGGCTCTCGGACACCATTTATTCCATTCATATAAGTGAAACAGTATAAGTACGTATTATATTAAATGTGTAATAATAATTCTTTATTTAAATTAGAATGGTGACAGGTGCCTAATTTCGTGTATTACAAGATGATTATTAATGTGTATTGTATAAGTTTTTTAATTACTTGGGATATTGATGCAAAGTTTTGTAATTTTAACAAAGTTTGGGCACAAGAAGTTTTTGAACTTTCGCAAAATCGATACTTCAGAGTTTAATAGTTTCGGTGAGTGCAATAATATTATTGTTTTCTATATTTTACGCATAACAATTCCACTTATTTTATTATTATATACCAGCGACATAAAATTAATATAAACACTGCGAATAATCCTTGTTAATCTCTGGGGAAATTGTTTTATAACAACAGTAGAATTTTTATGTTTGTTTTCAATTTCATCATCTAGTACACAGCATGCATATTTTTGTTGGATTTTTTCGTTGGACTAGCGACGTTTACATACGGAAAAACTTCATTTGTTTAACATAATTGAAAGCAAACACATGTATTTTTCTATCACTTGTCAGTGGGCAGTGATAGTTGATGCCCTGTGAGGGTTACTTGGTATAACAAAAAGTAAATACACTTTTCGTCCTCATGCACAAAGCCACAAAAAGTGGGGTTACGCTTAGGTACCTTATCGGGCCGCTGCCATTGGCGTCCGCGGGGAAATTCTCATGATGATAGGGTAAAGAAGGAAACGACCCACGGTGGTTAACATAGGCTTAAGTATGTACTTTGTTTCCTCATGGTTTTTATACGAACTAGTCCCTTATATTTATGGATGCGGGTGGCTTAAAAAGCTAAGTTAGGATAATCAAATTTTGTATAATATCGTATTTTATGTATGAAAGTATGAATCAGTATATTACATTTCAAGAATGATCTTTGCGCTGATAGAATATTAAGATTCAAAATTGAAACCTATTTATTAAAAATCAAATATCTACAAAACAATATACACAAATGAAGTGAAAACATCATTTATACACTATCATTATGGTAGAGTGCTCCACGTTACGAAAAGCGTTAAAATGGGTTTTGTGGGGGAATCAGTGTTACAACCTGAAATTTTTAAATATGAAGGTTATTGACCTAACAAATCAAAATTCCGAATTTGTTAAACTATAAGCATGGCAAAAGGGCATTATAATCAAAATTTGAGTAAGACAATTAACTGTAAAGAGAAGAAGCTTCTGAATATTTACAAATTGAAATGGCTAGTCCATTTTTAATTATTTTGAAACATATATGCTACACATTGTGGCTACAGGTTTAAAAAAATTTAAATCGAATTTACTCGAAAAGAATTATGAAAAAAAAATCACATTACCTTTCGTCAATTTTACGTATTTTGTACAAATTCCAGAAAGTTTTTTGCAAACTATTCTATATATCCAGTAAAATCATTTCAAGAAGATATTATGTAAATTTTGACACTGACATCTGTCAGTTAGTAACATTTGAATATTCTACACAGATCACTACACTGATTTCTGTTTCCATGGTGCAGCTTTTAGCAGCATTGGTTGCAAGTGATTTTGTTATTATTCTTTTATCTGTAAATATTTTGAATATTAAGAAGAAAAATTAATTAAATCATGTAGAGAATAAAATATTCTTCAATATTTATAACATGACATGTTAAAAAATGAGTTTTTTCAAGAAAAACTGTCAAAAACTTGATTTGCGAGTACTTCCGGTTGACCAATTATAACCAAAATCTAACCAACTCTTCATTTGGATGTTAAATATGCAAAAATTACAATTTTTGGAAATGTGGTTTTGGGGCTATGCAATCCAGAATAATCGTCACATACACACACACACGCACATGCACACACGCACACTTACAGACAGTCTTAAAAATAGTAAAATCGTATTCTATGGACTCTAAAACGTGCTTATTTATTAAAAACTCATCATCGAATTTTTTGACCAAAGACCTTCCTTATACCAAAAGGTAACGGAAGGTAACAACCAAAATTAATTAATTTTATATAAATGTAAGTAGCATTCTTTATAAAAAAAAATTGTGATCCTTTAGAGACGCAGTGGTGTATTTTTATAATATTTGGAGGTATGGTAATCTAGTTATTTTTTGAATTATAAAATAACACGTTTTCTAGCATTTTCGCATTGGGTCTGCGCTAGGCGTTCCCACTCCTCTCTGTTACTTTCCAATCCACCATCTCACTCTCTCTTACACTGTATGTACAATAGGAAATATTTACAGGTTTTAACAGAAATAAAATTTTATTGTAATTTGCAGTAAATATTCTTTTAAAGGTCTGTAAATATAAATACATTATTTCTAACTGCAATGACAATCTCATAGGTGGGAAATGGCATATCGTACTTCCACTCCACAGGTGAAAAAATTGTTGTTGTAGGTTGCCTAGCATCACTGTCATAGATATCTATTTAAAGAATATATTTAATTTTATTTGAAAATTCAGTAAATTTTTAATTACCTAATTTAAACACATTTTTTCATAGTCTACTCAACTTGAATCAGACGATTCACTTTAATAGTTATTAACTTTTAAAAAAGAATGAATAAAATAGTATACATACCTCAGAGGGAGTTTTAATGTAGTCTCGCGCTGTGACTGCGACTGACCACGAGGCTTCGGCTCGACCATATAAAGTCCTCGTCTGAAACATTTCTGACCTCGGGTATAATATACTATACAATTTACCTTCATGAAAAAAGCATGTGTCTCCATTTTTTGTAAAATTTCATATTTTAGTGTCATCATGACAAGTCATCGACTGAGTATCTCTATTATTATTTAATTTTGTGTTATAGAGAAACTAGAATACAACGTATCTTTTGCAGATTATATTTCGGTCGTGAAAACTCGTAACACTATTATTATTTAAAATGTTTTAATGTACCCTACTTTATTCTCATTGCGGCATGGGCTGATTCGATAAGTGCACAACAAGCACAAGATGCCGCATTAAGCTTGCATATGTCTCAAATCATATTAAGTTCATTCGAAAATTTAAGTACAATTTACTACCTAATATGAATGACGAATTTCGATAATTTTGGTACCCGAGTACCCGAAACAACTACCCGGATAGTACACTTTACACGTTAATTACCCGGTACCCTTTAATTACCCGGTACCCTTTAATTACCCGTTATCCTTTAAGTACATAATTCGTTAATTTGTTAATTACCAGTTACCCTTATATTAGCGATTTACTTTTTAATGAAATTCATAATTACTGTTTACATATATTTATTAAATAAAAAGTAACACAAATAAATAATATACCGTATCTCTATAAAAAATTTAAGATAAATTATATTAATTGCCTATGGTATTGTAATAAAAAGCTCTTCTTTTAGATACAATTTTTCCGGCAACTGAAAAAAGTTCGTGTAATTAAAGGGTATCGGGTAATTAACGGGCAGCGGGTATATTTCGGGTAATCGGGTAAGAAATTTATTACCCGGGTACATTATTATCGGGTAGGTTCCGAGTACCCGGGTACCCATCGTTAGTTACTACCTAATAATATTTGTTGAAATAAAGTTGTGTGATTCATACTTTGAAAAGCACATAATTCGCGGACAAAACTGTTTTTTTAGAGAAAATATATATAATGTAAACTTGTTCGGGAAACTTTTCTAGGGAAATACAAGGTGTTAGATTATTTTACTGTAATTTGTTTTCTACCGTTCGGTTTATGTTACACATATAAAAAATGTGATACATAAATCAAACATTACTTGAGCAATTACCAATATAAAACCTGCAAAATATACTATTTTGTAGTTAAAAGGATTCTCTTGAAGTTAATGATATGATGTAACAGGTCTTTCAGGAAAAAATAAAACAGAAAATGTGGAATGGCCTGATTTAACAGAAAATATAGGCCGTTAATAATGTGTCCCATTTTCAGATGTTTATATTCTACATACGTACTTATATTATTCTGCCCTAGCAGCTAGCCCCTGAACTCTTCTAGCACACTATTTTTCCGAATTATAATTTATTGGCAAAGAGGAGTAATTCAAAATTTACCCACGATGTCAATGAGACGAGAATGGGAAACTAATATATCACACAAATAGGCAATCTATTAGTCAAAAAAATATAATTTTGAAACCGAACCAGTAGAATGACATTTCTGTTAAAGAATTAGTTCCATATTTTCTAGTCTCTGAGAATAGAGTATAGTCCTAGAACGATCTGTGCTTTTTTCTATCTCTCTCTCTCTCTCTTCTTCTCCAATGGCACTACAGTCCAAGTCGTATCTTGGCCTTCTCCAATTTCTGCCTCCACTTCTTCCTTGTGTCTTATGATACTCCGTCTTCCTATCTTTTTTAACCCTGCCCGTTGATCTTGTTCCATGCCAGATATTTTGGAATGCTCTTTTCGGACTTCGGAAGTCTTGCATTCTTATGACGTGTCCTAATATAATTTGTAATTATACCTGCATCTACATCCGTCTTGTTCCTTTATGGGTTCCAATATTATTCGTAATACATTTCTTCCAAAGATACTGATTTCTCCCGCTGTCTTTTTTGTAATTATCCTAGTTTCACATCCGTAGCACAAAATAGGTTTTATAATAGTGCTGTATGTCCTTATTTTTATTTTCTGATGTACATATCTGGATCTAAAGGTGGACAGAAAGCTATAATAGGATTTGTTGGCTAGCATTATTTTTATTTTTATACGTGTATGTTTCTTCCGAACCGTCTTTTAATAAATTTTCTCCTAGGTAAATAAAATTCTCAACGACTTCGATGTTGTCTTCTTCGATCTCTAAACTTCCCGCTGTTTGTGTGCGTCTAGTTTGTCTCAGCATTTTTGTCTTTTCCATATTGATCGATAGTTTAATTTCTTTAGCTTTTATCTTTATTTCTGTGAATTCTCTGGGTCATCAGGTTTATGTCGTCGGTAGCTATTTATGTTGCTTTGTTGAAAAGCAAGTTAGCACAACTTTCTGATAACCTTCTTATAAAATACTCTACTACGAGATTGAAAAGTAGTGGTGCCAGTTTATCTCCTTATTTTACACTCCGTGTGATGGTTATCGAGTCGGTTAGCTGATTTTGTATCCTCACTTGTGCTTGGGTCTACTGCATCATAATTTCGGTTAACCTTATCAGTTTTTCTGGTATACCATATCATCTCATTATGGCAAGCACTTTGTCTCTGTTGAGGGTGTTAGATGCTTGTCGGCACTCAATAAATATACCGGGAGTTCCATTTAAATGTACCACCACGAATAACTCGAGATATATGCATCGGATCAAAAATGTCTCAACTACGAGTAAAAATTTGATGGTTCGGTCTCGGTATTTAGGACTGCTATAACATCTAATTGTGCACCTCCCTTTTTGGTCATTACATAACTTTCGAAAGTGGTACTTTACTTGAAGCCTATAATAGATTTTAATGAAAAACTTTATTAAAATATATTCCAAAACTTTTTAAATATGGTATATATATTATATCAATGGAAATAACATAATAGATTTTAGTTAAAATGGTCTACCCGGAAGTGTTACTTTACTTGTAGCCTATAATAGATTTTAATGCAAAACTATATTAAAATATAATAATAATAATAATAATAATAATAATAATAATACTAATACTAATAATAATAATAATAATAATAATAATAATAATAAGGTATTTATTTGTTATCAGGTCCTTTTGACCTATACAAATTTGTCTTTACATACTAGTTACAATGTTTGCATATATATATATATATATATATATATATATATATATATATATATATATATATATATATATATATATATAGAGTTTATTTTACAGAGATATTTTTAGTGCCCTCTGCTGACACCCTCGTTACATACAGGGGTACGTTCTAAAACGCCGTGGAAAGGTAGAGTAAAGGTAGAGTGAATGTAATATCACGTGGTATCTTTTCCCGTGTTCATTTAGAACGATATAGAGAGTAAAGAGAGTGTACCCTTATCAAATTTAAAATGGATTTGGAAAATAAAAAAAGTCTACGGCAATATCTTTAGCTATTTGTTTATAGAAAGATCTGTTGTCGCAATTTGAATTATTGCCAGCTTTTGTAATAATGGATAATTCTGATTCAAAATCTGAAGATGTTGATATAGAGAAAGTGAAACTAATAAAAATTAATCGCATTGAAATTGTAAATAGGGTGAAATGCAAACAATTTCAATCTCATTTCAGAATTAATCGGAATACATTTGAAAAACTGTTGCCAATAATAGACAATGCTAATGAAAAAAAAAACTACTACTGTATTATTATTATTATTATAATATTTTTTCTTTTTTTTATTTTCTCCCAAACATAAAACCCATAGGAATTCAGAATTTCTCTATTTACTAGCATCATCAGGGACATATTATCAGCTGTAAAAGAAAATAATTTGTATTTAAAAGAAATATTGTTTATATAAATATAACCTATTACTTATTCTTTGTTTCTTGAATTAATATGCAATTGTCTTGATTTATTAATGCCCCATCTACACTTTTCAATATTTCATGTGTAGAAGAAAAAAAAATAAACCACAAATGAAACAAATTTCAACATAACACATGTAGATTTCAATAAACATTGCTACTGCGCATGACGGGGGTATAAGTTACTGCGCTGACTGAGTGGGGAAAGAAAAGAACACACCGAGTGTACACTACACCGTTCACAAACACGGTGTAATGTTACCCATCTAACTTCACTCTGTATTTTAGAACGGCTAGAGTGCACTCTTACCTCATCACTCCGCGTTTTAGAACGTACCCCAGAGTAGCTTATAGTGACCTCTGCTGCCACTCGGACTCATCTGGGTGTATAGGTTTTTTATTAAAAACTAACTCGCGCGGGATACGAACGCTGGCCCACACGAGCAGCCTTGTGTTGCCAGGCGAGCACTATAACCACAAGACCACAGATGACCGTTATTAAAATATAATCCAAAACTTTTCAAATTTGGTATATAATATTTTTATATCAATGAGAATAACATAATAGATTTTGGTTAAAATAGTCTAACCGGAAGTGATACTTTACTTGAAGCTGTTATCAGTTTTTCTTGAAAAAAATGGTGTTATTTTGATTTTAATAATAAATACTTCAAATAAAAGTTTTAGACAATTGAATTCTGCGTCGAAAACATCAAGTGTGATTAAATTATCTCTTTGTATAAGCGAGATATGTAAATTTCAAAATTATGTACTTTTTGGTTTCTGTAATTAAGTTTGCTATGAAATAGGACAAAAAATAACAAAAAAATTAAGAATTTAATGTCAATGTGAAATTATATCAAATACGTGCAATTTTATGATTGGGTCTGTCATAATACATATTTTAATTATTAATAAAATATATATAGTGTAACAGGCATACAAGGAAATCATGTGGTGTCCACATCAGATATTTTTTAAATTTACATATCTCGCTTATACAAAGAGCTAATTTAATCATACTTGATGTGTAAGATGCAATTCTCTAAAACTTTTATTTGAAGCATTTATTTCTAAAGTCAAAATAACACCATTCTTTCAAGAAAAACTGATAACAGCTTCAAGTAAAGTATCACTTTCGGTTAGACCATTTTAACTAAAATCTATTATGTTATTTCCATTGATATAGAAGGCTCATATACCAAATTTGAAAAGTTTTGGATTATATTTTAATATAGTTTTTCATTAAAATCTATTATAGGCTTCAAGTAGAGTACCACTTCCGGTTAAACCATTTTAACCAAAATCTATTATGCTGATCCCATTGATATAGAAGTCTTATAAACCAAATTTGAAAAGTTTTGGATTTTTTTAAAAATAGTTTTCCAATCTATTATAGGCTTCAAGTAAAGTACTACTTCCGGAAGTTATGTAATGACCAAAAATGAAGGTGCACAACTACATATTATAACAGTCGTAAATACAAAATTTCACCTCTCTACGGCTTGCCGTTTCTCAGTTATGCGAGATACGTACGTACGTATGTACAGACGTCACGACGAAATTAATCAAAATGTATTCAGGGATGGTCAAAATAGATATTTCCGTTGAAATCTGGAATCCGAAATTTTTCGCGATTACAATACTTCCTTAACTTCGTACAAGAAAGTAAAAAATGTTCAAAATATCCTTTTCTAAAAAGAACTTCTATACAACTTTCTAATCGTCGTCTCATGGATTTACGAGTGTGTTAGAAAATCCCGGGTCTATTACGAATTACTTATTGAAGCCATCCACAATTCTTTGACGTAGGTCATCGGCGTTATTGACAACAACGTCTTTCTAAATAAATTTAGTCATCACCATCTCTCTTTCGTATGGGCGGGACAGGTGGTGAACAGTATGCGGGAGAGATGGCTATATTACATTCTTTAAGAATAATAATGTCATGTATTTATTTATTATTATTACTTTTTTTTTGCTAATTTATCGCAATAGTCGCACATATTCATAAATTTCGTAGAGTCGTCAAGCATCCAACGTCGACACAGCATGCACTGAATCGGAATCCAATCCACAGATTTTGTTGTCTTATAATACAGTTCGCCGCAAATTTTCGCTTCGTGGCGAAAAGCGAAAACAAATGCATCATTTGATAGAATTCTAAAGTGTGTGCTGTTACTACTGGTTCGGTCACTTTCTATTTTACTTTTCATTTCTCAGTGTGACTGTTCTTAGTTCTCAATTCATTCTTGCCTTTGAGTCGACGTCTTTGTTTTAACGATTCAATGTTTTAAATGCCAGAAAACGCATTTCTTTTTTGTTGTAAAATCAAGTCTTCGTAACTTTTGTATATGGCGTACAATTTTCATTTCATCATCTTTCCGCAGAATAGCAAAAGGATCAAGCGATATTTTCTCGTAAATCTCATTTTTAAATCTTCTCTGTATTGTTGACTATGGAATATCATATTTTTAAGTTTTATAATATTTGAGAAACCGTGGTTCCAACATTCACACACGCACATATACACACACGCACGCACACACACGCACACACACGCGCACACACACATACACACACACACATACACGGATACCGTCGTAAAAATATTATAATCGGATTATAGGGACCTTGAAACGTGCTTATCCACTAAAATCTGGATATGCGATTTCTAGCATGATTCCAATACCTCTCTTAGCGAAAGGTAAAAAGTACTCTATAATATCATGGCTTTATTACCCGTTAATGGTTGTAGCAATGTGCTTTGCACGCTAATATTGGTAATTATGATTATAATATACTATATTATATTCGTATGGTGCGCGCACTTGAAGCTGGCGTGGAAGGTATACCATAGATGTTACTTTTGTGCATTTTCTTTTTACTAAAACTCAGTAAATCTAAAATTAATAAATAAATATGAATGTAAATGAAGAAGCAATTAAAGTATTTATTTATGCCGACAAATATTTTGTTATTTTGTACATTTTAATTAGAAATATTTACTTAATATAAAAAAATCGTACAATCAAGATCTCAAATTTCTACTCTCCTCTCGAGCAAATCTCGATGGCATTACTCTCGTCTCGAAAATTCAAGAAATTCGAGACGAGATCTCGAAAATGTGAGATCTCACGGCATCACTAGCTGCTATACAGTGTCCCACACTCTATCTTCAGTGTAGCGGAGATAGCCAATGCTATTCTTATGGACATTTTTTGTACCATGTTGCCAATTTTTCAATGTAATGTAATATTGAAATATTCATAAATTTTCATTGCTATACCAAAATTAGTTAACACTGTACAATTTAAGTTTTATGACGGTCTCTTATTTATCCAAGGGCTTATTGTATTCAATACAATATTTTAAAACTGCCCGGTATACTAATCTTGATCAAATGCATTAGAGATTAGAATATTAAAATATTATAAATTTAAATAAAGAAAGAATAAAAACTTATGAACTATGTAAAATACATGCAGTATTTCCATGAAGCCTAAATATTAGTAAATTATCAAATAAGAAGATATAAAAAAATAATGCTTAATAATTTTAACTCTTTATGAAATTAAAAATGTATTTACTTTTAATACATTTCAATAACAAACAAATAAACAAAATTAAACAGAAAATAAAAGTAAAAAGTTCACCATATAATATGTCGACATAAATAGCATAAAACATAAAAAAATATTCTTCATCATTATGACATTGGGATAATGAATGTATCGTACGAGGAACACAAAAAATTAGGGATTTCAAGTCATCAAATCTATCTACTCTAATCGGCAAGGAGATCTGTAGAATCTGTAGAAAATATTGAGTTAATTATTTTATGTAGCTATATATATCGTCCCATATTGATTTTAAAGCAAAAATGCTTCAAATTAACTATGATTTGTTTAGAATAGTATTTTGTTCTTTGTAATAAAATGAAATAATACAATATTATGCAGTTTCGTCTGTAATTTATTTATATGTATTAATTTTATATCTTTTCGTAGAATGGAATAACATAGGGAATTTATATTGTTGATGGCGACTGTAAAATGTCCAATTTATTACAAAAATGTTTTATATTATTTACTTTAAATTGATTAGAGTTTATATGTTAATTAGTTTCATTTACCTACGCTTGTTATGTTTTTAAACCCTACTTACATTTTGTGTTTGTATTATTTTATATTTTTTGTTAATTATTAAACTGACCAGTTTATTATTTAATTCATTTTTTTTTCTTTTCACACGCCTGTTTAGATACACTGAAAGTACACCAGTCATAAATACATTCAATGAAGTACCCAGAATATTTCATCTCTTTTTGGGCATCTATTTTTCTCTTTCTATCTTGTAGACTTACAGCAGGTAAATATGGCAACATGGTAGTCCATAAGACCCTATACTGAACATAGAGTGTGGGACACTGTATAGTAATATCTAGTGTCACCGACCGAAAATATTCTAAGCCATCATCTAACCCCTTTCACCATCTATTCCGACTTTACCCTAATCTCTTTTAACAATAGTTATATTATAAGGCACTGAAGTTCTACTTTTTATCACGAATCTGGAAAATTCTTCTTGCATATAATTTTAGTCATTTGACGTACAAATATTATTGTAATTATCATATATGTACAATAATTATTATACGGTTGACAACACTGCATTTGCATGTAATCGTCGTATAATGGATTACTTTAATGCCGATTTCTGAACTTTTAATTACCATTGTTGTGCACTTTAGTGATGAATTCAAATAAATTATTATTAAATAACTAAATATTAATAATAATGTATAATTTTATAATGACATTACTTATTTTTGGATATTTCAATCTGGTGTTATTAGCAGATTTTGGTATGATGATATATGTTTTGTACAGTTGAGAGAACTTATCATTTGTCAGGCGTCAATTCGCCGTCTTTGAAAGTTGTTGTAGGTCGCATACCGAGCAGTCAGAAATCACAACCGGTTATAAAATACAATCAGCCACGCGATCCCATTAAATAATTTATTATTTTCATTGCTAAATTTCTTTCTCTATTTTTGAATGAAATCTTATCCTGTATAACGGTTCTGGCCTCCTGCAATGGTATCACAAACAGACGTATGCCTTGTGCACACAGCTGGTGATAATGTCTTTTCACGTTTGACTAGTTCGCCTAACACCCACCGCCGCAGCAATGGCAGTGGCGCTACGAACATCCGCATCCGTTTTTCAGCTATCCACATCCAGAGTCGTTCTCCAACTTCTCTCTAGACTTGGATATCGCAATCGCAAATGCTGTTTGTGTTTCATTTTAATTAACATGCGCTCCGAATGTATGTCCATTTTGTTTGTGAAACGATCGAGATCTCTTCATTATAGTCGGTTTGACGGACTTCTTTGATTTAGAACACGTTTGTATAGTTTTAGAATGTTTTTAGTTTATTTTAAACTTGAAAATGAACTCACAGGAATTCGGATAATTGCGGTAGATATAAAAATAAGAAATTGCTTTTATATACTCGTTGGAAGAACGGTTTAAAATATTGCCTATAAAGTTTAGTCATACTAAAAGTACTAATTTACGTAAAAAAAATATTTGTTTTTTACAAAATAGAGCTTAGTGTATCTTTGGGCAATTTATATGTTATTTTACAAGTAAATATAAAGTAGTTTATTTATTTCGGTGTCTTCATGGATCAATGAACACAGTGAAAACATGTCTTTAAGAAGATCTGTTTTTGGCGCTTTTCGTTTTCTGGAGGTGGCATGACTGCTTTCAAAACTGACAGACGAACGAAATCTGTATAACCTCAAATTATAAAATTATATCAATAGAAAAATAGTTTAAAACTATGTTTCATAACGCCTGTTATCTCACTCGTTCTTTGTAAAATTCGCGAAGCTGCACGTTTTCCAAATTTAGACTCCTGCGTTATTAGAAATAAATTGTGAGAAGATTATGTCAGCCATTGGGATTCGTACCCAAGACCTTCTCTTTTGCCAGAATGACGCTCTTACCAATTAAGCTATTGGCTGCTCTATCACGATATAAACTGTTAACTCTTCATTAATTATGAAAACTGATAGGGCCAAGAGTAAATTACGACGTGGTCACAGATGTTTAAATGTAGTGCACAGAAAAAAAAAGAATTGAAATTTTGTATAATTATAATTATATATTATTTTATTAGGCAATATGTGTAACAATTTTGTATAATTTGCAAATCTTGGTTTAGCATTTTAACTAATCCGAAACAGATAATAAATATTTTGTAAAAAATCGAAGTTCCTAAATGTCAGAGTTTCTTCTCTTCTAATTCATTAACAAGATTGGCGGTATTTCTGATGGATTTATGCATTTTACCTATAATTTTAAATATTTAATTAATAAAACAATAAGAAAGATTAAATGTACTTCCCAGAAAAACTTTCAGAATGTCACTAAAACTGTTGATTTTTGACAATGACTTTTATCTGTTATTTACAAACTAGGTTACAAACATTTAAATTTGTTAACTGGTTTCTTTGGCTAGGTTAGCCTCTGTGATTTGTTACATCCGATTATTCTATGTATCATAGTATCTTTATCTCTAATCTGTGGAAGATATAATAAAATTTTTAACTTTATTAGATGGAGAATTTTATGCTCTTCAATATTTGTAATAAAGAAAATTTCCAAAAAATAATATTTAGAAGAATTTTTCTAACAAACTACTACTTCTGGTTGCCCAATTGTTACCAAACCTTCTCAGACCTTCCCATGAATATCAAATTAAGGAATACGTAGTAAAACAGCTCGTATATATTGTAGTTTTTGAGGAATCGTCCTTCTAACATCCGGACACACACAAACACCCATGCACACATACATACATACCGTGAGTTTCAGCTAAGATGCAACATTTACTATACTGTTATTAATATATTACTATGGATACTAGTTTTTGTATGTACTGCATCGTTCCAGATAAAATGCAACATAGGTTGTCAAAGTTGTCAATGTCAAATTAACTTATCATAATTTACTGATGCATAAATAACGTAAGAGTAGTAGCAATAAAGAATCAATATATTTCAATCACAAATTAGAACATATTTTCAAAAACTGCACCATTAACAATTAAACTATAATTTAGACGATTATAAAAATGTTCATAGACAGAATGTTGACGAAGTCCCTCTAATTATAAATTAATGTTCTTCAATTTCTCTTGTATATACTTTAGATTTAAAAAAAAAAAACCACTAAAGGAAGTTATTTAAACTTGGTATAATCTTATTTTATATAGCAGTTCCAAATATATTTTGTGAATTTACTTCTCCTGTTGTAAAAAAAATTTGCTTCATCAGTAAACAAAATTTTGCTCGTCAAAACCAGATCGATATTAATTTTCTCAAAAAGTAGCTCATAAAAGACAATTCTCTTCTCATTGTCATTGTTTCTTAACTCATAGTGATTTTTAAAATGTTAAAGATGAAATTTGTCGTTTTGCTAATATATTTGCCAAAATTTTCATAGATAGCTAATTATTTTCTATTGTTAGTAAATTATTTCTCTTTTCTTCAGTCCATGCAGTTTTTGTTCTTGTCCTCTTATGATACTTACACAAACATCCATCACTTAAGTTTTGAAAATATTCTCGAAACTGAACATATCACACACATTTCTTAAATTATAAACATTGTACCTACCAAGTAACCATTCGAATCATTTCTTCTTTTCTAAACGTCTTTGAAGAGTAATGATAAGAAAAATTAATTTGACATTGACAACTTTGACAACCTATGTTGCATTTTATCTGGAACGATGCAGTACATATAATAACTAGTATCCATGGTAATACATTAATAACAGTAAAGTAAATGTTGCATCTTAGCTGAAACTCACGGTATATGCATATACACATACACACAGACATCATCGTAAAACTGTTGAAATCGGATTCTAGAGATCTTGAAATGTGCTTATTCATTAAAATCTGGATATGCGATTTTTAGCATGAATCCAATATCTCTTTTAGCGAGAGGTAAAAGGTCACTATGGGTATCTTGGAAACTGTAAGAGCTACAACTTCGGAGTTACTCGTATGGGACAAAAGTTGCCAAATCAGCATTTAAGAAAAACTGAATTTAGTTAAATTTTTCTTTTTCAAATAACTCCTAAAATCTCTGTTATCGAGAAAAATGTTTCAAATAAAAATGTTACAATATTATAGTGCCTATCCAGTGACGTATATTTATTTTTATGGATGATATTTCAAGGTATGGCACAAACAGTTCAGTCCATGACTGTGTATTTGAACATATAATGAGTTTTTACCTTCTAATCCGATGTACTTAGAACAAAAGTGCTCAGAAACGAAGTTGTAAGTATTAAATTATCTTCAAAATGGTGTACAAAAAAAGTAATATTCGCCCATTAATCATTAATCAAAAGTTATACCTTTTTCAAAATTAATAAAAATTCACTAACTCACTGTTACTGTAACCATTCATTTTTGTAATAATAATCACAAGAGCAATGTCAAAACTGTTATAAGAAACGAAATTTATGTGGCCAGCTTCTAGAAACATAATGAAATTATTGTATTATGCAAACAATGATTATTAATTAGATATAATACAACTTGATATTTAATATTAAAACTACCTATTCAACCAGTGCCCGAAAACTGTTTTCCTTAAAAACCTGAAAAACTAATTTTCGAATTTTGAAATAGTATTTTACATTACAAGCCAGTAAAAACAGTTATCTTGGCGTGTATTGTATAATATTTTTTACCACAATCGTTAGCAAAATTCATTATTATTCAATTTAAAAGAGTGAGCAAAGTAGCATATTGAATCACAAGTGAGCAAAGTAAATAAATTTCTTCACCAGTGAGCAAAATACACAAGCTTATAAATATTCTGTCAGAATTCAAAAATTTTGATGGAGTTACAAATTGTACAATAAATATCTACGTGAGGAACAATAATTTTTTGTAGTTAACTTTACATTAAATTCAGTTATAAACATACGTACTGTTGAGTTTTTCATTAATAAAAAAATACAATATAATTATATTTCAAGATTGTGGGAAAAATCATGTTTAGCACACGTGAGCATGTCTTTTTCTCACATGTCTAGTTGGCTCACTCGCTCCCGCTCGTGTGGCCAATTTCCGGTTACGTGAGAAAAAGACATACTTTGCTCACTTGTACTAAAAATAGCTATTATTTGTTACTCACTTGTAAATCATATTTAAAATCATAACCCATACCTCTTAGTTGCAATTGACACTTATTTTTAATACGTATTACAGTAACAAAACACAATTTTCACATGCCAACAACGTTACTAACGTGGTAACTAACTTGTAAATTTTTTACAAGTTAGCAACCAATTTTACAAGTTAGTAACTCGTAAACATTAATTTTCAAAAGTAGTAGGCGGTATCAATAAATGAAGTTTACAAGTGAGTAACAAATAAAATTCTTTTTCTTCCTTAATTAGTACGGTAAGTACTACATACTCTTCTAATATGTATCTGAAGTTATGGGCCATCCTAAGTATAAAACACTTCACAAGCCTATACTTCGTTACATTTCCATTCCAAACAAGATATTTTGACATTTATACCTACATTGGCATTACTGTGCTGTGCGCTTACTGCGCAGGTCTCGTGTGAAACTTGGATGAAATATAGCTTCGGATCTAGTTTGGATAAAAGTTAGAAAAGTTTCTAGTGCGAAACTTGGATGCGTTAAATCCTGATTTACATTATATTCTTTTTACCTTCCGTCACCTTTAGGTAAGGAAGATATTGTTTTTTTTTTTGTGTGTGTGACAAATTTTTCTCCGTCGATAACTCCAAAACTACAGTTCTAAAAATTATGATTCTTTCATTTTGCTCTTCCTTACAACCATATGAAGAGCTGATTAGATTTTGATTATAATTGGCCAACCGAAAGTATCCTTGTTTGAAGTTTTTAACAGTTTTTCTTGAAAAAACGACGTTAAATATAATTTTTCGACATTTTTTTGTGATTATTAATAAAAGAATATCTTATTCTCTATACAATTTGATTATACATTTTACTTCAAATTCAATAGATATAGTTATAGAGAGATTAGGGGAGATTAACTCTCAAAAATCAGTCAGCTTTGTTAAAATTATGAAAACAGCAGATATATTAAAAAAATTCTAGTTAATAGACGTCAGTGTTAAGTGAAAAATCAAAGTGAAAGTATAGGATCAGAAAGTAACGTAAGTGACAGAGTGTCCCTCGCAAGTGACGCAGTTGCAGCCTCGCCTCAAGATAAGAACTCATAATGCCAGGAGTACAAAAAAGGCCAAAGAGAATATGGAAGGACTGTGTAGTAGAAGATTTGAGAGAGGACTATCAAGAAGATGCACTGGACAGAAATGAGTAGAAGAGCAGAGTAAGAAACAGCGACCCCTAATAAAATAGGGAAAAGTTAGAGAAGGAGGAAGTGTTAAGTGCAATTTACATAATGTACATTCGTGTTATAATTTTATTGGATTTTAGAATCTTTTCAAAGGAACTTTCGGTATGGAATTTGTAAAAGAAATAGTGTGTTCATGTTACAATTTTATAGGATATATATGGAATCTTTTGGGATTTGTACAAAATACATCGAATTGACGGAAGGTTTTGTGCTGGCCACAACAGGTTTTTTGACTAGAATCTAGTTTCAATTTAGCAACTAGATTTTAGCCAGAAAAAGTGAAATGTAATTCAAGCTTTAGTATGAGCAATGATTAAGGGTGTTAGCGAGCATTTGATTTGCATTATTTTATCTGTCTCATTCGTTTATGTATTATTTTAGAGAAAAATGCTTCAAATAAAAGATGCGTAGAATTAATTTCTCTATAACTTTTGTTTGAATTTTTTTTTTCTAAAATAATCCATAAACGATTGAGAGAGGCAAAACAATGCTTATCAAATGCTCGCTAATCACCTTTAATTACTTAGTCATATTAACAGTTAATGTTATTATTTAAATACAAAAAATAAAGTGCATTTTGGCACTGTCAAATATTAATATTAAGCGAAATCATTTCCAGCAGATTTTTTAAATTTATTTGGAACCAATTTAGCGGTCCGCCGGGTTAAAATTCGATTTGATACCTTTTAAGGTCCATCTTAATATATATATATATATATATATATATATATATATATATATATATATATATATATATATATATATATAGGTGATAGGTAATTACGACTGTAATTAGTTAAGGAAACTGGATAGTGGGTTTGACAGTCAATTTGTAGGCTTCAATGTAATACACTCTTTTTAATTTGGATGTTTCAAAATTACATGTCTGTAAATGCTGTTATTCTACAAAAAATCTCAACTAATGTGAGTACTAAATAACCAAATTTAATTCTTAAACAAATTGTACGTATTTCATTATTGTATTACAGTGTCCTGAAGATGGTTAAAAATATAACCGAAAGCTTGACAAATTAAAAAGAGTGTATTACACTGAAGCCTACAAATTGACTGTCAAACCCACTATCCAGTTTCCTTATATATATAACATGGCTAAGTACCATTGCTAGGTGTGACAATATGCTTTTTATTGTTTTTAATATTAATTTTTATTATTTTTTAATTGTACGAGTTCTTCATAAATCATTCTGGGACAAATTGTGTAGAAATAAATTTTACGTGTGAAAAATCGGGATAAATGCTTTGTTAAGGTGCGGGTCACATATAGTATTTACGAATCCAGAATCCCTGCGTTAAATATTAAAATGAAAGAGTGTTAAAGTGCGAACGTACGTATAATGGAATAAAAAAGGGACAAGAACAAAATACGTTCTGGGGGCTTAACTGTTCCCGGCATACATTTTAATTACGGAAGCATTTTAAACCCCAGCTTAGGAAATAGTCCACATTAACATTTTTAAGAGTATTTGCAGATAGTTCCCCGTGCTCTGTGACCTATATTCGTCTTTGTACATCTTTACTTATTACGAGAAATATTACGCTGGAAGTATACTAATTAGTAATTAGTAGTAGTTCTTTATTTTTGAAGCCAATAAATTTCCAATAAAAATGTTTTGAGGTCAATTCCAGTTCTTTTCCATCATCTACAGGAAATAAATCTTTTGTTCAGTCTTTATTTTTAGTTATTCGTAATACAAAAATGCTATTTATATTTCATTTCGTTGAGCAAAAGACATAAAAACATTAAGGATTTGTCATTTGATAAAAGTAAAATCAAAAATTACATGACAGGGCAGTTGTATTTAATTATGTTCCTAAAAATTTGTCATCATGATTAACAATATTCAACTAATCATCATGACGAATAAATAAATAAAATTTTATGTTATAAAAGTAATTATGAGTATTAAATATCTGCTCAGGCCGGTATTATTAGTATTTGGAGTAACGATGATCGACTGGAGATTGATTTGGGAGAAAATAAAGTATTCGGAACTGCAGTCTGTACGTTTTTATTGATTTTAAACCTACGTTTCGATCGTTACTATGATCCTTTTCATGGTTAAATCAAGTCAGAAAAAATGATGAAAATATTTGTAACTATCGTTAACAAACATCGAAAATGAATGTGTGAAATACACGTTTGATGAAAACTATTTTTTATATAAATATAATATAACGGACCAGAGAGAATGTACAATTTTATAAAACTGTACAATTTTATAAAACTGTACATTTTATCTGGTCCGTTATATTATATTTATATAAAAAATAGTTTTCATCACTATTATAACGTGTATTTCACGTATTCATTTTCGATGTTTGTTAACGGTAGTTTCAAATATTTTCATAATTTTTACCTTCCGTCACCTTTAGGTAAGGAAGGTATTGTCTTTGGTCAAAAAATTCGGTGGTGAGTTTTTAATGAATAAGCACGTTTTAGGGTCCCTACAATACGAATTTACTATTTTTGAGATGATGTCTGTATGTGTGTGTGTGTGTGTGTGTGTGTGTGTGTGTGTGTGTGTGTCCGGGTGTGTGTGTGTGTCCGTGTGTGTGTATGTATGTCCGTGTGTGACAAATTTTTCTCCGACGATAACTCCAATACTACAATTCCAAAAATTATAATTCTTTCGTATTCCTCTTCTGTACATCCATATGAAGAGTTGATTAGATTTTGGTTATAATCGATCCACCGGAAGTACCCTTTTTTGAAGTTTTTAACAGTTTTTCTTAAAAAAACGAGTTAAATATTACTTTTTGACATTTTGTTATTATATATATTAAAGAAAATACTCTTCTCTATACGGTTTAATTATACATTTTCCTTCATATTCAATAGATGTAAATTAAAAGCATTATAAAGAAATTAATTTTCAAAAATTAGTCTGCTTTGCAATTTATTATGGAAAGAGCTGACATAATTATTCAAAAAAAATTAATTGACAGATGTCAGTTGCAAGTGCAAAACCAAATATGAAAAGTATAGGATCTAAAATTGGTATGTCATGTTACTCGCAAGTGACATGCAGAGAAAGGCCAAAGAGAAGATGGAAGGACATTACTTAGTGTAGTTTATGTTATAATTTTATTGCATTTAAAGAACCTTTTCAAATGAACTTTTAGTATGGAATTTGTAAAAAAAAAGTATGTGTTCGTGTTCGATTTTACATTATATTATATAGAATTTGTTCCAAGGACCTTTTGGTATGGGATTTGTACAAAATACATCGAACTGACGGAAGGTTTTGTGCTGGCCACAACGGATTTTTTCTGACTGGATTTAACCCTGAAGAGGATCATAGTAATGATCGAAACGTAGGTTTAAAATCAATAAAAGCGTACAGACTGCAGTCCCGAATACTTTATTTTCTGCCACATTATTAGTATTATTTTGAGAACAATGCATGTCATTTGACATTTCATATCGATTAATATTAATATTGTCAACAGGGGTTTCCAAGACTACGGACTTTTTAAAAAAACTTATGTTCGCGATGGTAGGTATGTTTCTGGTGTAGGTGATGTAACACGCGTCTTCGATTTTCTCGGTCCTCATTTATTGAAACTTTAATAACTTTTTTTCTTGAGTATTACACTGTCAAGTTTTGGCGTAGCTGCAGCTATCTTTTGGGTTGAAACTATATGAAACCCCAAGGTTGAACAATGCTTCCTTTTTAGAAGATCGATGTTCTAATCTCTGCTTAGGGTAGGAAAACCAGCTTCACTCTCAGGTAGACAGGAAGTGACCCTTCATATAATTGTTAAAAATAGTTTTGTAGTAATTTATATGAACCTCTACATGAGAACATTGCAAATTCCTTGAAAAGTATATCATTACTATTAGCCCTGCATTAGTCTCGTGAATTATAACACGAGCAGTAGCGTCGGTCTCACTGACCGAGTGTTTCAAATTATGGTTTTAATAATCATTATGTTTTTTTGAGAATCGGATAATATCAAGGAGTCCTTCAAAAGAAATTTAATAATATTAAATATCGTTTTCGTAGTTTATATCAATTTATTACACATTCCAGTAGTCGCGCACGGTGTGAGAAAATATTCGGAACTTGTCAAAAGGAAAATCCTTTGGTTTTTTGCTTTGGTAAGTTTGTTATTAATATTAAAAAGTTGTTTTACCTGTTGTTTCATTCTTCTGCCGTCTGTCAGGTCTATAAGATGTAAGGTGTCCATTTTGGTTCCTATGGTGTAATTGTTGGAGGAACGATGATCGATTGGAAATTGATGAATGGAAGAGAAAATATTCGGAACTTGCAGTCTAGTAGTGTTTATTTGATTTTAAACCGACAAGTCAAAAGGAAAACCCTTTGGTTTTTTGCTCTGGTAAGTTTGTTATTAATATTAAAAAGTTGTTTTACGTGTTGTTGAATATTTTCTCTCCCCTTTATCAATTTCCAGTCGATCGTTACTCCAACAGTTATATTGCAAGTTACATAATATGTTTTATCTTTGAGGTGACGCCTGGTAAATGGTACGAATAAGCTAGCATCATTAACGATATCTGTGAACAAAACAGATTGTCACGTTCAAAACTGGATAATATGCCGAGATTATATATTTATTTTATTTATAAAATAAAATATTGAAAAGAGGTCGCGTTTACCGGCTATTTATTCATTTTCTGCAAGGCTTTTTGTTAGTTTTTAATGTTTATTTTCATATTAATAATATTTTGTTATACGAATATAAATTATATTAAATGATAATTCATCAAATTAAAAAACTAGTACGGAAAAATAAAGATACACTAATTTTGTATATAAAAAGAAAATGAAACAAAATAAATAAAATTACCTTTAAAGTTCTGATTTTTACATGTTGAATATAGATTGTCAAAATGGCACGTTTTTCTACAATCGTCAAAATCTTCTTTATTTTATTTTATTATTATTTTTTTTTGTAGAAAGTAGTCTCATAACAAATCTACACGTTGTTATTTTGTATGGCACTAAATCAAGAAGAAGATAAAAGACAGCACCGGAACAACAAATGAAACAAAAAGGAACGCTTAAAATTTAAGTTACGTTGGTGCAGTCTGCCATCAATACGAGTAGTTTAGAAACAATTTTTACCGGTCTAAGCTGGCAAAAAGTTATGGACTTTTATGGTTATAAGTTGGTATGTCAGTTTATGAGTATTTTCAACACGAGAATTACCAAAATGTTCACAAATGTTAATACTAAATTATTGATTGTAATTTAAACGAACACATTTTAAGCTAAATGTAAGTACTTATATTTGAACTTGTCGCTAAAGTCGCTAAAATTCTCATTTATTGTTATAAATTGCTTTAGATAAAATGTTTTGTATAATACAAAGGAATATTAGTACAAAAACGCAGTTTTGTTGTATTTATGGTCTTTGTTATATTCTTCAATTTTTGTACAATTTTCTATTTAAGAAAACACCTTTGTATTGTTCAGAAACATATTTTTTTTACGTATTAATTCTAATTTCTTTTGTGACCGGGTGCCCGTTATAAATCCACAATTTTTATATAAATTTGGGTGGTTGAACAAAATACTTACCTACTTGCTTCAAAAAACCTGTTGTGGCCAGCACAAGACTCGCCATTTCCATTTTATGTTATATACTTATATAAATATTGTATTGTACTTGGCTATCGAACCGTCGTTTTGTAACAAAAAAATTACAGAACTTTACCCAAATATTGTTTTTTATTATATTTAACATTTCTTCTGCACACATACATACACACTTGCACACATCCACACATACACACACAGACAACATTGTAAAACTGTTAAAATCGGATCCTAGTGACCTTGAAATGTGCTTATTCATTAAAATCTGGATATGTGATTTTTAGCATGATTCCAATACCTGTCTTAGCGAGAGGTAAAAAGTGGTGAGAATTATAAAAAAAGTGGTATACATTTGTTTTTAAACTTTTCTTTAACAATTTGAACAAATATTTCCAATAATTGGAATAAAATTGATAAATGTGACAACTGTTATGGAGAAAAGGGAGTAACAAATGAGATTCTCCTAAATAAAATCCTGGCCACTTAGTTACACACATTCATATGTAGAAGTGTATGTTATCGTTCATCCATTTCAACTTTACTGATATATGACCCATCTGGCAATATCACACAAAAAATTTTTGAGGTAAGGGTCGCAGAAGTGTCCATCCTCCCTTTTCCATCAATAATTAAAACCCTGGATCACTTAAATCCATCAAAAATTATTCTTCCCTAGATAGTAGAGGAGAGTGGTTTTGCCCTTGGGCACAGTACATCACGATATCCTCTTGCTTTTCTCTTCTGACACCCTCTCGATGATATAACTCACGTCAGATGATCGTAACTCACGGGGACGGGGTTTGATTGCACGCGTATAATCGTAAAATGCAGAGACGTATTGAGATTTAAAGGAGGGACAGGAGCTTCTGCGGCCGTAGGTGATTGAG